>CM076576.1:19146886-19746886 GCA_034641835.2 Pinus albicaulis | reverse complement strand
ATTGATAGTTCTTTTGGATTCCCTATAGTTGATGAAGATACAAATGCCACAATGAAAAATATCTCAGCTTCTATCTTTTCATGGATTAAAAAGTGAAGATCCTGAAACCTTTTTGTTTGAATTTGAAGTCTTGTGCAGAACTTATGATTATCTACAAGACTCTAAAAAACTTAAGTTGTTTCTTTCAACATTGAAAGGAGCTACTTTAAAATGGTTCATGAGTTTAATCACTCGGTCTATGAGGACATGAAATGACATGAAGAGAGAATTTTTAGAAAGGTATTTGGATTATTACATACCCATAAATCACAAGGATGAATTATTTAAAATGATGCAAAAAGAGGATGATAATTTGGAGGATTTAATTGAAGGGTTCAATTATAACATAAAAGGAGAAAAAATGGATAATTTAGATCAAGATACTTTAAAAGCTATTTTATTAAAAGCCATTAGAGATGAGTGGATAGACATCCTCAACATGATGGGGAAAGGGGATATCTCTCAACTCCCATTACCTGACATTGGTAATTTATGTATTCATCTCTGAAGGGGAAAAACAAAAACTGGGAAAAGTCCAAAAGATCCTTCTCTTACTAGAGTAAATAAATCTGCAACTAGAACAGTGGGTAGGGAAGAAATTGGAAACATGCTTAATGAATTTAAAACAGATATTTTAGGGAGTATTAGTGAACAGATAGACACCCTTAAATTACTAAACAAGCAGAAATTCGAGACTGATGCTTTAGCTATTTTTTGTCCCAAATGCAGAAAGAAGCATGCTTTAAGAGAATGTCCTCTTGATGCAAAATTCATAGAGACCTGTATGATTTTTTTAGAAAGTCATGAGACTAAGAGTTGTCCTTCAATTCCAAGTCGTAATATTATTTTTCAAGAAGAAACAACTTCAAATCCAACATAATATCTTTTCTTTGTCTCTATAATACCATGGCAGGGGCCACAAACTCAAGTCTTCAACAATGAAATGTATACTCAGCCCCCACCAAATAATTATAATTCTTGGCAAAAACCTTGACCTCAATCTCTATCTTAATCTCAATCTCAATCTTGGGCACAAGGAATGAAAAATCCCTATGGAAGATTCTCCCAATACTACCAATATCCTCCATCATATCTAAACTATCCTCCCCAACAAATTCCTCAATAAAATCAACAACCCCAACTCCAAAACCAAAATCCACAACTTTCACTACCATTTCCACAGAGACCAAATCAACTACATGCCCAACCATTACCAAACTCCAATAATAAAAATTCTCAAAATACCTACATGATATAAGGACATCAATTTCCAACCTACATGATTACTCCTCTAGATCTCAATGATTTCCAAATTAGATCTGGTAGGATATTAGAAAAGAAAAAGCCTTCTGTAGTTATTCAAGAACAAGATAATTTTGAGGAAGATCCTCTATAGCCAATAAAATGTTTGAGGAAGGAACATCTCTTCAAAACCAGAATTCTGAAAATGAAAAATAAAAAGAACCAATAAACTCAACTCCTATCATAGAGCAACCATCAGTACTCACTTCTACACCTCCTTTTCCTGAAAGATTACAAGTTGATAGAGGGGTAGAAAAGCATATTATGTTGCCCAACTATGATTTTATAGATGAATTGAAAAATTTATATATCAAAATTCCTTTGCTACAGGCCATTAAAGAGATTCCAATTCTAGCCAAAACAATAAAAGAGTTGAGCACGAAGAAACCAGGAAGGAAAAAAAATAAATAAAAAGAATTCAACTCGTAGGAAAAATTTCAGACATAATGATGGGAAAAATTTCCATACAAAAATATTTAGATTCAGGAATTCCAGTTGTAAAAACACATATCAATGGAGTTGAAATTCGAAATACATTGATTGATTTAGGAGCAACAATAAACATCATGAGCAAAAAAACCATGGAACAACTCAAACTTCCTAATCTTTTGTATACACTTACATTACTACAATTAGCAGACAGATCTGTAATTAAGGCAGATGGTGTATTAGAAGATATTTCGGTATCCTTAGACTCTTGGGAGTATCCTGTTGATTTTATGATCTTAACTCCTAAGAAAAATTTAGGAGGACATCCACTTATATTAGGAAGACCTTGGTTGTCTATAGTTGATTCTTTCATTAGCTGTAGATATGGTGACATGTATATCTCTAATGGTAACTCAACAAATAAATTCACTCTATATCCTCCACCAAGAACAATCACAGAGCTAGATGACAAAGAATGGATTGATGATGAAAATGATATACAACCTCTCTTTACTATTTCAACCATTAGTGAAGATAGTCAAATCTTAAATTCAATGGACAATTATGAATCATCCCCAGAATATGAACATGATCAATTTCAAGAAAAATCCAATATTGAATATTTGTCATCTAGGCAGATGTCTCTTTATTCTATGGAAGAATTTGGTAGCTCTACAGTTGAAATATTTCCAGGGAAAACTTTGAACATAAACAATAACTTGGAGAGATTAAAACAGGAAAAGTTAATCAAAACATTACAACAAAATTATTCTTCATATGCATGGGAATACATTTACATGAAAGGAATTAGTCCTAAGACTTGTATACATCACATCTATATTGAGGAAAATTGTAAACCTATCAAACAACCTTAAAGAAGGATGAATCCAAATCTTACAGAAATTGTGAAAGAAGAGTTGAAAAAATTTATGAATGTAAACTTCATTTACTCAATTTCAAACAGTCAGTGGGTTTCCCCTTTAGTGATTGTGCCCAAAAAGAATGGTAAATGGAGGGTGTGCATTGATTATTGAGAATTTAATAAATCTACCCTAAAATATCATTTTCCTTTACCCTTTATAGATCAATTATTGGATACATTAGTAGGTAAGAAGTATTTCTCATTCCTGGATGGTTTTAGTGGTTACAATCAAATTTAGGAATCACCTGAAGACCAAGATAAAACCACATTCACCTGTCCATGGGGGAATTATGCCTACCGAGTACTTCCTTTTGGGTTGTGAAATGCACCTGCAACATTTCAAAGGGCAGTACTAGGAATTTTTTCTGATCTAATACATGATTGTGTAGAGGTGTATATGGATGAATTTATAGTTTATGGGAATACATTTGAAGAAGTTTTAGAAAATTTTGAAAAGGTTCTTAAAATATGTAAGGAAGCAAACCTTTCACTAAGCCATAAAAAATGTTTTATGATGTTTACAGAAGGGATTGTTTTAGGACATCACATTTCAGGAGATGGAATTAAAGTTAATAAATCTAAAGTTGAAGTCATCTCCAAACTATCAATTCCAAGTTGTCAAAAGGATGTTAGAAATTTTCTAGGATTCATAGGATATTATATAATATTTATAGAAAATTTCACTAAAATATCATCCCCACTCTTCAAGTTACTTACGAAATATTGTGAATTCAGTTGGAATCATGATTTCCAATTGGAATTGGAAACTTTAAAAGAAAAAATCTCTGAAGCACCCATCTTAAGAGGTCCAAATTGGAAGCTACATTTTCACATTTCAATAGATGCTTCAAATACAACTCTGGGAGCTGTATTAGGAGAAAAATATTTGATCCCCTATGCCATCTATTACACAAGCAAAAATTTGACTCCCACGGAATTAAATTACACTGTAACTGAAAAGGAATTCTTAGTTGTTGTTCATGCTATCAACAAATTCAGACATTATATTACAGGCTATGAAACCTTTTTTCTTACAGATCACTCTGCAATCAGAGACTTAATGAATAAATCTATTACTAATGGCAAAGTTATAATATGGTTGTTACTCTTGCAAGAATTCAACATCATCGTTCTTGACCGACCTGGAAAACAAAACACAGTTGATGATTTCTTGTCTAGAATTCAAAATATCAAATATTGCACTCCATTTGAAGATAAATTTCTTGATGAATATATTTTTGCAATAACTACTCAGACTCCTTGGTTTGCATACATTTCTAATTACTTAGTCACAGGAAAATTACCTTCACATTTATTTCCTAGGGAAACAAGAAAAATCTTTCAAATAAGTTCAAGATACTCATGGATTACTAATGAATTGTATAAAACAGGTCCAGATCTCATTATCAGAAGATGTGTTCGAGAAGATGAAATGCCTGAAATTATTAAGGCATGTCATGATGAACCTTGTGGTGGACACTTTGCTGACAAGAGGACATCTTATAAAATCCTTCATTTAGGATATTATTGGCCATCCATCTTTAGAGATGCCAAAGAATATGTCAAAAGGTGTGATAGTTTCCAAAGGGTAGGGAAACCTGCTCCTTCAGATGAAATGCCATTAAAACCTCATGTACTCATTGAACCTTTTGAAAAATGGGCCTTGGATTTTTTTGGACCAATCAATCCACCATCTAAACAAAAGAATTATATTTTGGTATGCACTGATTATGTCACCAAATGGGTAGAGGCTAAAGCATTACCTTTTGCTAATGAACGTTTTGTATTTAATTTCCTTTTTGAGGATATCTTCACTCGTTTTGGTGTTCCAAGAGAAATTGCGACAGATCAGGGATCCCATTTCACATCCAAGTTGGTGAAAAGCCTCATGGAAGATTACAAGATCAAGCACAGAAATTCTACTCCTTATAATCCACAAGAAAATTGTAAATTAGAGTCTACCAATAAAGTGATTGAAGGAATCCTCACTAAGATTGTACATCTACACAGAAGAGATTGAGTGGAAATCCTTTCTGAAGCCGTATGGGACTACAGGAATACACCATGACATACTCCCTATGAACTTGTTTATGGAAATAAATTCTTGTTCCCTATAGAGTTTCAGGTTCAAACCTTCAAATTAGCAGTCCTATCGGGACTTGATTTATCAGAAGCACAAAAACATAGATTAGAGCAACTCAATGAGCTTGATGAAATCAACCAAGATGCAGTTCAAAGAAACAGTATAGTCCAACAATAAAGGGCTAAATGGAAAGATAAATATATCAAGGAGAAGAAGCTTCAATCAGGGGATTGGGGACTTTTGTTCGATTCAAAATTCAAAGTTTTTCAAGGAAAGTTTCAGAGTCATTGGCTTGGGCCATATGAGATTGAAAAAGTCTTTGATAATGGAGAAGTGAATATAAGGACAATTGATGAAGAAAAGATACCTCTTCTTGTGAAAGGTCATCGATTGAAAGTATATCATAAGCCAATTTCAAGAGAAGAGTTTATCAAGATTTTCCAAGATAATACTGATATGAATTTAGTGAAGAAGAATTCTTCTTCTTCACTAACATATCTTTTATTTTTTCTATATAAAAAAAGAAAAAATAAATAAATAATAAATAATAAAAAATAAAATAAAAAGGTATAACTATGAAAACCAATCAATGATTGGCATACTTATACAAAAAATACAGGGTGAAAATTAGAGATTTTTGACATCCTATATTTTCCATTTATTTTCTGCAATAAGTAGTAACACAAAACTACATTCATATTCCATATTTTCAGTTCATAATCTGCAAATTCATTTCATTTTTATAGTTTCATTCCATTTTCATAGTCATATTCCACTTTCATTCCATTCCACAGTCATATTCCACTTTCATTCCATTTCACAGTCATATTCCACTTACATTCCATTCCACAACTATACTTCATTTTTTTACAGATCACATTCTGCAGCTGATCACATTCTGCAGCTAACTACATTTTGCAGTTGACTACATTCTGCAGCTGATTCCATTCTGCAGCTGATCACATTCTGCAGCTAACTACATTCTACAATTGATTCTATTATGCAGCTAGATTAAATTTCATTCAACAGCTCTGACACATTTGTATAGCCTACAAGCAAATGATGAATACAAGAAATTTAAGGACTACATTTTGAAGACCAACATGCTAAAAGGTACTTTAAGAATAAACACCTAAGAAACAACAACGAAAAGGTTAGTTCTAAAGGTAAAGTTGAAAAAATTTGTTTTAATAGCAACGTTAAAACATTATCATGTATAATATGGATGGTCATATGCTCCCTTGACAGATCATCATTTGATTTGATTGCGATTTCCATCATACCACATATCAGCCACATCCTCCGCATTATGTTTCATAACAGTCCACAATTGACTCCCTCATTGATGATTAACGGTCATGACCTGTTGAAGTTACATATCCATCTACGTTTCTTCAAAACCCCAATCCATACCACCTATTTATTCCTACAAACCCTCAATGCCTTTCATCAAATTCGTAACCCAATTCATTTCATAAACAGAGAAGGATAATTATGAAGGTTGAGAACTCTTCATAATAGAAGGCATGGGACTAATAGTTAGATCAGAACTGGTGGGAAAAAAATATATGGAAGGATACCCTCATATTAAGGAAATGTTGCAGAAAGATGGATGGCTCAAATTCATAGATAAATTCGATGGTTTTCACAAAGATATCAAAAAATATTTTTCTCAGTATTTTGATGGCACGAGAGTAGAAATTGGATACATCAAGTTCACAGTTACTGAGACGTTCATGGCTGAAGCCACAGAACTTCCAAGGGTTGGCGAAAGGTGGTTCAAAAACAAGGAATTTCACAATGAATCATGGAAATTTATGCTCAAAAACCTAGGTATGGATGTCTCTGTTTTCAGAAAAGGTATCCTCAGCTCAGCCCTTAAAAATAAATGGAGGAATATGCTCTTGGTTTTACAAAAAATTATCACTTATGAAGGAAGGTTTAGTTGCATGTATGTATATAATATTCGATTATTGATGAATTTCTTAGAGAATGGTGAAATAAATCTTCCCTTATTTCTGCTGAATAGCTTAAAAAGAATGCCTACAAACGTGCATAAGAGAATAAAGTTTATAGATAAAAACATGCACCATCATGGGTTGGTAAAAATACTTGTTGAGTTTCATCTAAAAAGCATAGGAGATTCCTGGTAGAATTTTCTTATTAGAAACCATTTTCAAGAAGTATAAGAACAACCTAAAGAATAAAATGTTAAAAAGAGTAGAAGAAAGAAGACTGATACAAACATTGAAGACAGACCTACATATTCATTGCAAAAAAATGATGAAAATATCATCTCTGAAGAGCTAACAGAGAACAAAAAGAAAAATAATGTCAATACAAGAGGTAAGATAAGAAAGAGGAGCAAGGATACAAATAAGGAAAATGAAAATTCTCTATAGTTGAGAAGGAGCTCCAGACTCCAAGGTTAGATGAAGAAAACACTACCAAAAGAGACAGAGTTTCTAAGTTTAGATGAAGAAACTCCAATACCATCTCCTATCAATATTTCTCCTCCACACAGTCCTCAAAATTCTCCTATTCATAATTTTGAAGGTAGCCCCAACAGAAATTCTCCAGGAATAGACCCAACACAACAAGAAATATATGATTACATAGAGTCATTGGAGAAGAGAAGTGCAACAATGAATCCTATCAATCCACAAGAACCTCTAGTTTAAACTCTCAAATAGGAAATTTATGAACTAGAGATATTGAATAGGCATATTAAAGAGGAGAATGAGGCCTTCAAGCAGCAGAACAAGTTGGAAAAGGTAATTTGTGACAAAACCATTTTGCGTTTAGGACTGTGGTACAAAAATAATAGGAAGTTGAAAAGAAAGAACAAGTCACTAAACAAGGCAGTCATTAATCTCAAATACAAGCTTCTTATGAGAAAACCTAGGATGGAAATCACTTCAAAGAAAATCAAAAGAAGGAAATTGGATGTGTTAGTAGAAGTGTCTGAACAAATGCAGTTGAAGAGGAGAATTCACATTTTTGGTAAATTGCATGAGGAAATGCAATGACTTCGCAGTGGGGGTATGTTGAACCTCATAATTATCCTCTCTCTAACATCCTTTCTCACCTTTTTTTCCTTATTTTTTCATAAGTTTTCATACTCCAATCAATGATAAATGTCATTTTTTGTCTCAAGGAATGCATTTAAATTATTTCCGTGCTATATTCTGATGTTCTTGCTATTCTGACATATTTTTGTAATTTGGCTACATAATGAAGCCTATTCTACAGCGAATCGTGGATTTCGTAGCTACTCTCATGGTCTGACATGTTCCAGGATTCAAATGGAGAAATGAGCCACATGGGCATTTCCAGAATCATCTCCACATGGATTTTGTCCTATCTACTTGATCTAGATCGATAGAAAAGGAGGCCTGAGATCGTGGTCAAAGAACGTTACCCGAGAACAAAAGGACTCTTGATTTTCTCTATCGTAGCAAATCAAGATTTAAATAGTCAAATTGCATTTCTATAAGTCGGTTAAGATTAGCCACCTGTAGTAGAATTAGCTCATAAACAATTATGTTTGTTTTTTATAAATATCAGTTGTACAGAACCAAGAATAATTAAGTTTTAAGTTAAGCTTTTTCTAAAACATTGTGTATTATTTTAAGACTTTTCTCTATCATAATACAAGGATCGTTTTCATGGAAATGATTGCTTAAGTGTGCATTGAACCAACTAGGATCTCAATTGAATCTATTGCAGAGGGCCCCTGCATAGGAGGAAGTTTTTCGTTCATTGTTTTTATTTTAATTTCCTTACTCTGTTTTGTCAATTTTTTTTTGTGAGTAGATTAATGTTACATTTCAGTTTTGATCAGTAGCGTAGAATTAAAACATAACTGTGTAATAATTTTTCTTCTAAAACATTTCGTGAGGATAGATCTTTCTATTTTCAAATGGAATCAAGTTTGAAGCAATAAGAATTCACAATTATCTAGATTCCTTTACTGTTCTGTCATTTACTTTCTTGGGTTAGAACTATCAATTAATTGTATCAATGGATGTTCTTAAAGGTCATTTCAAGAATATGATTCTAAACTAAATGATTGAATATCTAGTTCATACAGTTATTTATTTTTCCTCTGCAGATTTTACTTGATTTCTAGGAACTTAGTAACTAAGGTATAATTGATTTCTTATACAGCATCTTGAGAAGGTAATACTTCATATTGAATTTTGGAGTAAATCAAACATACATTAGTTTTTTACAATTATTTAAGCTTTAACTTTGTATAATTTTACAATTTATTTTAGATCCTCATTTAATTGCATCAATGATGTTTCTAAAGGTCATTCCAAGAAGTTGATTTTATCATATTTCTAGACTGATTAATTGAATATTTAATTCACACAATTATTGAGTTTTCCTTTACATACTTTACTTTCTTTTCTAGATCATTAGGTATAATTGGTTACTTAACATCATCTCAAGAAGGTGACACTTCATAATTGAATTCTAGAGTAAATAAATATACATTAGTTGTTATCCTTTGCACACTTTAATTTCTTTTATAGAATATTAGAAGTTAAGGTGTAGTTATTTTCTTACACATCATCTCAATAAGGTGACACTTCATATTGAATGCTGGAGTAACTAAAACATACATTAGTTGTTTTCTGCTTTCACTTAGAATAACACTGCAATTTCAATATCACATATAATATTCATCCATGGAATATAACTAATGTTAAGGTAGAAGTCATTAAGATAGATACTCTATTTTTCATATTATTTTCTAACTAGCCAACAATCTTTGATTTATTTTTATGAAAACTAGTTAACTTAGGAACACTTCCGTTTCTTCCTTCTTAAAATTCATTAGATTAATTTGATTCCTTTCATATTTTTTTAGATTAAAATTATTAGACATCAAGAACAAAACCCCAAAAACAATATAAAAATAAATACAACTAATTAAGAAGAAGGTTAACTAAGCACATACAGTGCACCACACTTCATCCGTTTACAAACCTCGGTTGATAATTTATGTAAGAAATTTAAAACATTAAATTGAATAAGTATATGTATTTTAGATTTCAAGGAATTATTGATTAAAGAATGGAAAACAACATACATTCTCTTACCTGAGAAGGTTCTGACCTAAGCATATGAGAGAGTGTAATATCACAAAATGGGAATGCACAACAAATCCTGCTCGAATAATGCTCTCTTCAAAAATTGGTGTACTGAAATGAGTTTGCAGCTCTTGTGTCCCTTATATCAGTGGCTCTAATGTCTAAATCCAATAGGAGAGCAAAAAAAAATCAAACTAGGTGAGGTAAACAGACTTCCCACCACCTAGTATGGCTGAAAAACACCCAAAGAATTGGGCTGCATTCATGCACATCAACTCTGCTTCAAAAATAACGCAGTTGATGAGCATTGGAAAAGGTATGCATTTGCCATGTAATTTATTTATATTTTTCCTTTAATCATGACTCCTTTATATTCTAGAATGATAATATGTTGAAGAATTACAATAGAATTGAGGAGATTAGTGCTTATTTCGAAATTAACTAAAGATTGCCTTTTCTTCTATATAGGAACTAGATGAAGTGGGAAGCCACCATCTGAAAGGAAAAGACAATGTAGGTGTAACTGTTGTCCCTTTAACAAAAGGCCGTATCCAGAAAAGAAGATCAATATCGGAGCGCACAGTCAAAGTAAAGAAAGGAACAACGCAACATCAGCACAAGAGGACAAAATGATAACTAAAGTTAGAAGATAGAGCGAATCCCTCGAGATCTCTCGATCCTGAGGAATTGCTGCTCAAAGTTATCTGTACTTATTGTTTCATCCGCTGGATGTTATAAAAGAACAGCGCTTGTAGAAATCACAAAATTGGACATGTTATGATTATTCAGATTTCCTTTTGTAATTTCATGATTGTTCATCGACTCTCGTTAATTAGAGCAGAGTGCGATCGCTTGTAAACCCTGCCACATATGATTAATACATAATTTAGTTTTTGTTCCATTATTTGATACTGGAGTAGTTCGACGGTGCTTCACTAGCGGCTAAGGGCCCGGCCCTGGTGGAACCACTTGCTATTTGTACCTTTACTTTCCAATTCTAGTCGTGTGATGGTTTGCATTAGCTTTCATTTCCTTTAACCGCATTGCTTCACAATTATCTTGGTTTATAGATTATTGTTTAATGATTTATGAAATTGGTGTGTCGCATCAGTGAATCTTGTTGATGTCCCTTTCCACATAACAAGAGTATTTATTCCTTTGTTGAGCCCCAAAGATGTCCTTCTCTTTCACCAAATTTCACTTCAATTCCTTTATCCTTTATCAGTTGCAGGCTTAAAAGATCAATAGGATTAATTAAAGTCACTTTAGGAATGCATATAATGACTGACTTGCTATATTTTCATGGTTTTGTTGTTGTAGTAAATTTTGACTAGACTCAGCTACAGAATGCAGCCATTCTGTAGCCAGTCGCCTATTCCGTAGCTATCTTCATGTTTACACAGGTTACAGGTGTCACTTAGAGGAAAAAAGCATATGGTTGAAATCCAGACTTCATCTACATCGTTACTTGTCCTCTACGAAGTCTGAGTAAAAATCTCCAAGTGGTTATGCACGTGGAAGAAATCAAAACTAAGAGGTAGATTTCTACTGGGACAAGAACTCTACAGATGTCTTCAGCAAGAGTACGAGGCTTCCACAAGAGTTATAATTTGATTTTAATTGGGAAAGAAACTTATCTCTATTTCCTATCAAGGGTAGTTATGTATTTATTTTATAATAATGACTCGGGAGACCGAGAGACAGTTAGCTAGATTGATGTTTTGTTGTTAGATCTCAAAAATCCGTAATACTCTGTTTCTGAAGTATTTTCCATTTAATGAAATACATTCAACTTCATTGCATGATCTAAGGAAATCTTGAGGAGATTTATATGCTAATCCAGTGGTAGAGGGCCCCTACTGCCCGAGAAGCTCTCTGCATATTTTTTAGATAAGTAACTTTAGCTCTGTTTCATTCCTAATTCAAGCAGCTTTTTGAACTCTATGTTTTATGCTAACTTACATCGAATGTTACAGCCAGTCTTATTCTTATAAATTGTTACAAAATATCACTAACACTGAATGAGAGATAGCTGTAATATTTTAAGAGATTAGTTGCATTTTAGTTCAGCTGTAATACTCTGGAGATTAATTTCACTCTAGTTAAGTTATGTTCACTGTATTTCAAGTTTGATTGATTGCATTCTAGTTCAGTTCTGTTTAATGTATTTTAAGTTTTATTAGTTAGCTGAATTTTAGTTCTGTTCCATTAGACTTCAAGGCCTTCATTATTTACAAACTACTCTTGTTATTATTCTCTTCCAACACATCATCATCTGGACAGGAATTAGTGATATCAGTTTGAGGCCTTGACTGTTTTGCAATTTCTTATAATCTTACCAATAGCCTTTTTTCCAAAAACTATTCCAAAATATTTCTAACTCTCGAATGAGGCTTAGTAGTGACAATTTGAGTTGAAGAATGGATTAATTTCAGTGTCATAAGTTAATTTAGAGTAGGGTTCCTTACTATGCTATAGACAATCTTTTCCAATTGTGTTCCAACAAATTTATAACCATGGATGAAATTTTTGTGATATTTTAAGTTGTTGTTTACTTATAAGAACCTCATTGCATTAAGCTTATCCTTTTCTCAAGCTATTCCAACATACTTCTAATGAATGAATTGGACTGAGCTCATGTTATGAGTTATTTTCTTGACAAGTTTTGCATTTTCTGTTCTTAGGTGCCATACATAGTTTAGAATAGCCTTTGCTCTATTTTAGTGTGACCAGTAACTTCTCTTTGTTAGACACATAGTTCTTTTCCTTTTAGCATAAAAACACAAAACCAAAAACACTAAAAAAACACTAAACACAACGAAGTAGGGAGAAGATACCTAGGCACATATAGTGCACTTCACTTCAACAATTTACTAGCCCTAGTTGACAATTTATGACATCAATTTAGGAACACTAAGTTGAGCAGACATTTTGGCGCCATTTTCGGGGAAGTGTAACTAGGTATCCTTGTTTCTTACCTCCCAAAAACAATGACATGCGTAGAGAAAGAGAGTCAAGGGGTAGATTCATAAGAAGCAGAAGCTTGATTCCTAGAACACCACTTGTTCCACCAAAACCAAGAAGTATCACACCTCCAACTCAAACCTACATTCCATCCTATACTGATCACATACTTCTAGAAGGCTTAAGATCAGATATTCCATTAGAAATACCTTCCACTTCATCCACTGAACCTGTTTTAGAAGAATATTCAAGGACCCCTGCTAGAGACACAAACTTTTCCACTTCCACAGAAGAATCAACTATGGCAGAAGAAGGGGGAGGAGGAGTCTTTAATGGAGGTAGAGGTGCAGAAGGAGAAGGAGGTAGAGGTGCAGAAGGAGGTAGAGGAAGAGGTAGAAGGTAAATAGGAATCCCTTTTGGGTTTCCTATAGTAGATGAAGAAACTAATGCAACTATGAAAAACATTTCACCCTCTGTCCTTACAAACTTTTATGGACTCAAAACTGAAGATCCTAAAACATTTCTATTTGAATTTGAACTCCTATGTAGAACCTATGACTACTTACAAGATGCTCAAAAACTTAAACTATTTCCTTCAACATTGAAAGGAGCAGCATTAAAATGGTTTATGAGTTTGATTAGCAGTTCTATTAGGACATGGGAAGACATGAAACATGCATTCCTAGAGAGGTATTTGGATTACTATATGCCAGTCAACCATAAGAAGGAAGTGTTTAAAATGTTAAAAAAAGAGGATGAAAATCTTGAATATTTGCTAGAGAGGTTTAACTATAACATCAAGAGGAAAAAAATGGAAAACTTAGACCAAGACACTTTGAAAGCTCTCTTATTGAAGACAATTAGGAATGAATGGTTAGATATCGTTAAGATGATGGGAAAAGGGGATATATCTCAGCTCACATTACCTGAAATAGCTGAATTATGTATCAACCTTTCAAGAGGGAAATCTAAAACTGTGAAAGGACCAAGAGACCTTGCTCTTGCAAGGGCAAGTAAGTCTGCTTCTGGGACAGTAAGTAGGGCAGAAATAGGACATACGCTTGATGAATTCAAATCTGACATTTTAGGGAGTCTTAGTGAAAAAATAGACACCATTAAATTGCAAAACAAGCAGAAAGTTGAATCTGATGCTTAGCAATCTTTTGTCCCAAATGTAGAAAGAAGTATGCCTTGAGAGAATGTCCTTTGGATGCAAAAGTAGTAGAGACCTGTATAATTTGTTCAGAAAAACATGAGACCAAGAGTTTTCCTTCACTTCCTGGTCTTAAAGCTGTATTTCAAGAAGAAACCCCTACAAATTCCACAGAATCTCTCAATTTTGTCTCTAGAAGGCCTTGGCAAGGACCTCAAACACAAGGATTCCATTATCAGTTGTATAATCAACCCCCACCAAATTGGAATTCTTGGCAGCAACCTTGGCCCAATTCCAAAATCAATCTCAAACTTGGGCATAAGGAGCACAAAATCCCTATGGAAGATACTCTCAGTACTATCAATATCCACCATATCCACATTTGCCTCCTCAACAGAATTTTCAAAAAAATCCACAACATCAAAATCCACCAATTCCATTACCATTTCCTCAGAAAACAAATCAGTTACCTGCTCAACCCATACCAAACCCCAACGATAAAAATCCTCAGAACACATACATGATAGAAGGCCAATAGTTTCCAACTTATTTGATTACTCCTTTAGACCTTAGTGATGTTCAACTTAGGTCTGGAAGAATACTTGAAAAGAAGAAACCTTCTGTAATCATACAAGAGCAAGACAATTCTGAGGAAGATTCTCTACGGGTAAATAAAAGTCTTGAAGAGAACACAACTTTCCAAGACTCAAACATTGAAAAATCAAAACAAAAAGAACCAATAATTTCAACTCCTATATTAGAGCAACCATCAACATCCACTTCTACACCTCCCTTTCCAGAAAGATTACAAATTGATAGGGGTGTAGAAAAACAAATTATGGTGCCTAATTATGATTTCCTAGATGAGCTAAGAAATGTTTGTATTAAGATCCCATTATTGCAAGCTATCAAGGAAATTCTAATCTTAGCAAAGACAATAAAGGAGTTGAGGATGAAGAAAACAGGAAAAAGAATAAGAGAGACAAAGAAAATTCAACTGGTAGGAAAAATTGCAAATATCATGATGGGTAAGATTGCCATTCCAAAGTATCTAGACCTAGGAAATCCAGTTGTTAAAATACACATCAATGGAATTGAGATCCAAAACACACTTATTGATTTAGGAGCAGCAATCAATATCATGAGTAGACAAATCATGGATAAACCGAAACTTCCTAATCTTCTTTTTACACCCACATTATTACAATTAGCAGACAGATCTGTGATCAAACCTGATGGGGTAATAGAAGACATTCCAGTGTCCCTAGATTCTTGGGAGTATCCTGTGGATTTTATGATCCTAACCCCTAAGAATAACCTAGGAGGGCATCCTATTATATTAGGAAGACCTTGGTTAGCTACAGCTGATGCTTTCATTAGTTGTAGATCCGGTGATATGTACATCTCTGATGGTAGTTCAACCAAGAAATTTACCTTGTATCCTCCAGCAAAAACAATTACATAATTAGATGATACTCAATGGATTGAGGATGAAGAAGACATACAACCTCTCTTCACAATTTCATAAATTAGTGAAGATAGCCAGATTCTAAATACCTTAGAAAATTTTGAATCCTCTTCGGAATACAAACATGAACAATTTCAAGAAGAATCCAAAATTGAGTTTTTATCATCAAGACAGATGTCTCTTTACTCCATGGATAAATTTGGCAGCTCTACAATTGAGATATTTCCAGGAAAAACTTTAAACATAAACAAGAACCTAGAGAAATCTCAACAAGAAGAGCTAGTCAAGATCTTACAGAGACATTCTTCTGCATATGCATGGGAGTACATTGATATGAAAGGGATAAGCCCCAAGACTTGCACTCATCACATCTACATAGAGGAAAATTGTAAACCAATCAGACAACCTCAAAGACGAATGAATCCAAATCTTAGGGAAATTGTTAAAGAAGAATTACAGAAATTGTTAAATGTCAACTTTATCTATCCCATTTCAGATAGTCAGTGGGTTTCTCCTTTGGTAATTGTGCCAAAGAAACATGGTAAATGGAGGGTATGTATTGACTATCGAGAATTAAACAAAGCTACTCTTAAAGATCATTTTCCCCTACCTTTCATAGATCAGGTGTTAGATACATTAGCTGGCAAAAAGTACTTCTCATTTTTAGATGGGTTTAGTGGTTATAACCAAATTCAAGTAGCACTTGAAGATCAAGAAAAAACCACATTTACCTGTCCTTGGGGTACCTATGCTTACCGAGTATTTCCATTTGGACTATGCAATGCACCTGCAACATTTCAAAGGGAAGTACTAGGATTTTTCTCATATCTAATACATGATTGTGTAGAGGTATATATGGATAATTTCACAGTTTATGGAAACACATTTGAAGAAGCCTTAGAAAACCTGGAAAAAGTTTTAAAGAGATGTAAAGAAGCAAATATTTCATTAAGTCATGAGAAGTGTTTTATGATGTTTACTGAAGGATTTTTTTTGGGGCATCACATTTCAGGGGATGGGATTAGAGTTGATGAGTCAAAAGTTGAAGTCATCTCTAACGTATCTATTCCAAGTGTCAAAAAGATGTTAGGAGTTTTCTAGGATTTACAGAATATTATCGAAGGTTTATAGAAAACTTCACCAAGATAGCATCTCCACTTTTCAAATTACTTACCAAGGACTGTGAATTCAAGTGGAATCCTAATTTCCAGTTAGCCTTTGAGACCCTAAAAATAAAAATATCTGAAGCACCTATTTTAAGGGGACCTAACTGGAAGTTACCTTTTCATATTTCAACATATGCCTCAGATACAGCTCTAGGAGCAGTATTGGGACAAAAAGACCTGATTCCTTATGCCATCTACTATACAAGTAAAAATTTGACTCCTTCATAGTTAAATTATACTGTAACTGAAAAAGAGTTTTTAGCTGTTGTTCATGCCATAAACAAATTTAGACACCATATAACAGGCTATGAAAATTTTGTTCACATAGATCACTCTGCAATTAGATATCTAATGAACAAATCAATTACTAATGGCAGAGTCATAATATGGTTATTTCTTTTACAAGAATTCAACATCACCATTCTAGATAGGCATGGGAAAAAAAATACAGTAGCTGATTTACTATCTAGACTCCAAAACATTAAAGACAACACCCCAGTTGAAGATCAATTCCCTGATGAATATCTTTTTGCAATTTCTACTCAGACTCCTTGGTTTTCTGACATTGCTAATTATTTAGTTTCAGGGAAATTTCCTTCAATAATGAATGCAAGAGACAAAAGAAAGATCATTTATGACAGTGCAAAATATTCATGGGTTGCTAATGAGTTACACAAAATAGGTCCAGATTTTATCATTAAGAGATGTGTTCGGGAAGATGAGATGCCTGAGATCCTCAAGGCATGTCATGATGAACCTTGTGGCAGAAACTTTGCTGATAAAAGGACAGCTTATAAGGTCCTTCATTTGTGATACTATTGGCCATCCCTTTTTAAAGATGCTAAAGAGTATGATAAAAGGTGTGACAGTTGCCAAAGGGTAGGGAAACCTTCTCCTTCAAGTGAGATGCCATTGCAGCCTCAGGTACATATTGAACCTTTTGAGAAATGGGAGTTAGATTTTGTAGGACCTATTAGTCCTCCATCAAGACAAAAGAAATATATATTAGTTTGCACTGATTATGTTACCAAATGGGTAGAGTCCAAGCCATTACTTTCTGCTACTGAAGCATCTGTAGTTAATTTTCTTTTTGAGGATATTTTTACTCATTTTGGTGTCCCAAGGGAAATTTTTACAGATCAAGGAGCTCAATTCACATCAAGGCTAGTGGAACAATTGATGGAGAGGTACAAAATCAGGCACATAAAATCTACTCCCTATAATCCACAAGCAAATGGTCAAGTGGAATCTACTAATAAGGTCATTTAAGGGATCCTAACAAAGACTATTCATTTACATAGAAGAGATTGGGCAGACAGGCTTCTTGAAGCCTTGTGGGCCTATAGAACTACATGGAGAAGCACAACAGGCCATACTCCTTATGAACTTGTTTATGGAAAACAAGTTTTGTTTCCCATAGAGTTTCAGATTCAAACTTTTAAAATGGTAGTTCAGCTAGGACTTGATCTAACAGAGGCACAAAATCACAAATTGGAGCAAATTAATGAATTGGATGAGATCAGACAAGATGCAGTCCAAAAAACAAGTATAGTCCAGCAACAAAGGATTATATGGCATGATAAGTACATCAAGGAAAAGAAATTCAAAGAAGGTGACTGGGCCCTCTTGTTTGATTCAAAGTTCAAAGATTTTCAAGGTGAATTCCAAACACATTGGCTTGGACCATATGAAGTTATGAAATCTTTTGACAATGGAGCAATAAAAAATAGGACAATAGATGAAGAGAAAGTCACTTTTCTTGTAAATGGTCATAGATTGAAACTTTATCATAAGCCACTTTCAAGAGAAGAATTTATCAAGAGATTCCAGGAAAACAGTGATGTGAAGTTCATGAAGAAGAATTCTTCTTCTTCATAAACTTAATTGAATTTTCTAAATTCAAATGTATGAAAAAAGAAAAAATTATAAACATGAAAACTAATCACTGATTAGCATGTTTATACAGAAAAGATAAAGTGAAAATCAGAATCCTTCTGACACTTTAGCTTTTCAAATTTGTTCTTTCCCTATAAGAAGCTATCATAAAATCATAAGTGATCACATTCCACTTATGATCCATTTCACTCCATTCATTCATAACTCATTCATTCCATTCATTCATATTTCATTCACTCCATTCATTCATATCTCATTCACTCCCTTTCATGGTCCATCTCATTTCCATCTCAGATTTCTAAATTTGATCTCTTTATGCAAATTGAGTATTACAAATCATAAGTTGCAGACCACTTTTTATGCCACTTCATATTTGTGATTCATTCCATTCCATTATATTCCACTTCATTCATGCTCCATTCCACCATATTTCATGATTCATGATTAATCCATTTCATACTACACTCCATCCATGTTTCAAATAATTTCATTTCATGTTTCAAAGCTCCTACAGGTATATTCTGCAGCCAGATATTCTGCATTCTGCAGCCAGCCAGACATTCTGCAGCTAGATACCCTGGAGGCAACTATCCAGCAACCACTTGTTTAGCAGAAAATTGACCCTGCACACCTATGTCAACAAGCAAAATCAAAGGGATTATGAAGGCTGAAGAATCAATTATTTTCAAAGGAAGACAAAGCATATTAAAACCACAAAAATCAAATGAAAGGCTAAGGTAAAGTTGTGAAATTATTATGATGACAGATTATGAAAGTTATAGTATAGTTAAGTCATGTATGATTCATAAAGTTATTTTTATTATTCGTGTTGATCAAGCCTATTAAACCTATCAGAAAAACCTTGGACAAAATCCCTTCCATTCCGCCATACCAAACCATCATTTATTAAAAATTAACGGTTAGTACTGAAGTGACCTATTCGGTCACGTCACTAACCCGAAGTATTCAGTGATGATTTTGAATTTCTCACGATATTTTTCCGCAGTATTTTCTTTCATGATAGCTCTCAAACTCATTAATTCATGTGAATCACCTTCACCATATTTCACTCATCCCATAACCACTTCATATCATCTTTCCGTAGCTTATTCCTGCTGCATAAGCAGAGAAGGCATCTTTGGGGTGAAAACAACTCTCTGCAGCCATTTTTAACATGAATAGAAGAGCAGTAACGGAGCAGTAAATTGAAGGTTGAGAAAAGAAGCTATGGGTCTCATTATAAGGTCCGAACCAGTCGGAACCAAATACTTAGAGGGTTAACCACAAATTAGAGAAATGCTACAACAGGTTGGGTGGTTACAGTTTTTGGTAAAGTTCAATGGTTTTCATAAGGAGGTAACCAAGACATTTGCACGGTCCTTCAATGGATCAGAGGTTGAAATAGGAGATGTCAAGTTCACTATTACAGAATCCTTCATTGCAGAGGCAACAAAACTACCAAGGCAAGGTGAACGATGGTTCAAAAACAAGGAGTTTCACAACGAGGCATGGAGACAAATGCTCAAAACACCAGGTATGGATATCTCAGTTTTCAAGAAAGGCATCCCTAGCTCAGCACTGAAGAATAAATGGAGAAATATGTTGCTCATTTTGCAAAATTTTATAACTTGTGAGGGAAGGTTTGGTACCTTATATGTTTATCACATTCAGCTTATGATGCATTTCTTAGATGAAGAAATCAATTTACCCTTCTTCTTACTTCATAGCCTAAAGAGAATGGCCTCTAATGTTCAAAAGAGGGTTCAATTCTTGGAAACCACTTTGTATCACCATAGCCTAGTTAAAATCCTAATTGAACATCATTTGAGAAAATTGGGAGACAATTGGGATGATTTTCTAGTGAGGAATCACTTTGAAGAACCCAAGGAATCTCCACCTGAAGGCAAACTTGTAAGAAGAAGTGGGAGAGGGAAATTTTCCAAATCTGTTGAAATTAAAACTGGTGAGTATATACAAGAGGACAGTGAGGATATTATTTCTGAGAAATTGGCTGAAATTAAGAAACAGCTTAAAAAGGAGAAGATAATAAGAAAGTATGCCAAGGAGAGAGGTGAGGGACCATCTAAACTAAGACGAAGCCATAGGCTTAGAGGCATATTAAAGAAAATAGGGGTTAAGCAAACGGGCATCATAGACATTGAAGATGAAGGGACACCAATTGATAGATCTCATGAGCACCATTATGAAGAGGATCTTGATGAAGAAACTCTGGAGATAGACCCAGCACAACAACAAATATATAATTATGTTGAGTCATTAGAAAAGAGAGCCTCAGAAAACAGAAGAAGAACTCCTAGCCCACTAAGGTCTGCAATTGAAGTACTAAGAAGAGATAAATATGAACTAGAAGTACTTAATAGGCACATAAAAAATGAAAATGAAATTCTCAGGGAACAAGTCAAGCTGAAGAGTAACATGAACACAACTCTCTCTCTGCAAATGGAAAAACTGTACAAGGCTAATGAGAAGCTGAAAAAGAAAAAGAAGAATTTGAGTAGGGCACTTATAAACCTGAGATTCAAATTGTTCATAAGGAAGCCTAGGAGGTCATTGAACATCAGGCAAAGCAGAAAAAGGAAGTTGGATGTCCTAGCAGAAGTTTCAGAATACATGGATTAATTGCATGAGGACATGCAAAAGCCTTGCAGTGGGGGTATGTTGAGCCCCAAAGATGTCCTTCTCTTTCACCAAATTTCACTTCAATTCCTTTGTCCTTTATCAGTTGCAGGCTTAAAAGATCAATAGGATTAATTAAAGTCACTTTAGGAATGCATATAATTACTGACTTGCTATATTTTCGTGGTTTTGTTGTTGTAGTAATTTTTGACTAGACTTAGCTACAGAATGCAGCCATTTTGTAGCCAGTCGCCTATTCCGCAACTATCTTCATGTTTACACATGTTACAGGTGTCACTTAGAGGAAAAACACATATGGTTGAAATCCAGACTTCATCTACATCATTACTTGTCCCCTATGAAGTCTGAGTAAAAATCTCCAAGTGGTTATGCACGTGGAAGAAATCAAAACTAAGAGGTAGACTTCTACCGGGACAAGAACTCTACAGATGTCTTCAGCAAGAGTACGAGGCTTCCACAAGAGTTCTAATTTGATTTTAATTGGGAAAGACACTTATCCCTATTTCCTCTCAAGGGTAGTTATGTATTTCTTTTATAAGAATGACTCGGGAGACCGAGAGACAGTTAGCTAGATTGATGTTTTGTTGTTAGATCTCAAAAGTCTGTAATACTCTGTTTCTGAAATATTTTCCCTTTAATGAAAGACATTCAAGTTCATTGCATGATCTAAGGAAATATTGAGGAGATTTGTATGCTAATCTGGTGGTAGAGGGCCCCTACTGCCTGAGATGCTCTGTGCATATTGTTTAGATAAGTAACTTTAGCTCTATTTCATTCCTAATTCAAGCAGCTTTTTGAACTCTATGTTTTATGCCAACTTACATCGAATGTTACAGCCAGTCTTATTCTTATAAATTGTTCCAAAATATCACTAACAGTGAATGAGAGATAGCTGTAATATTTTAAGAGATTAGTTGCATTTTAGTTCAGCTGTAATACTCTGGAGATTAATTGCACTCTAGTTAAGTTCTGTTCATTGTATTTCAAGTTTGATTGATTGCATTCTAGTTCAATTATGTTTAATGTATTTTAAGTTTTATTAGTTAGTTGTATTCTAGTTCTATTCCATTAGACTTCAAGGCCTTCACAATTTACAAACTACTCTCGTTATTAATCTCTTCCAACACATCATCATCTGGATAGGAATTAGTGATATGAGTTCAAGGCCTTGACTGTTCTGCAATTTCTTATAATTTTACAAATAGCCTTTTTTCCAAAAACTATTCCAAAATATTTCTAACTCTCGAATGAGGCTTAGTAGTGACAATTTGAGCTGCAGAATGGATTAATTTCAGTGTCATAAGTTAATTTAGAGTAGGGTTCCTTACTATGCTACAGATAATATTTTCCAATTGTGTTCCAACAAATTTCTAACCATGGATGAGATTTTTGTGAAATTGTAAGTTGTTGTTTACCTAGAAGAACCTCATTGCATTAAGCTTATCCTTTTCTCAAGCTATTCCAACATACTTCTAATGAATGAATTGGATTGAGTTCATGTTATGAGTTATTTTCTTGACAATTTTTGCATTTTCTGTTCTTAGGTGCCATACATAGTTTAGAATATCCTTTTCTCTGTTTTAGTCTGACCAGTAAATTCTTTTTGTTAGACACTTAGTTCTTTTCCTCTTAGCATAAAAACATAAAACCAAAAACACTAGAAAAACACTAAACACAATGAAGTAGGGAGCAGATACCTAGGCACATATAGTGCACTTCACTTCAACAGTTACTAGCCCTAGTTGACAATTTATGACATCAATTTAGGAACACTAAGTTGAGTAGACATCCTTTATAATTTGTATTGTTATGCTTTGCATATACAGAGCTTCACTATTCAGGATTGCTTTTCATTTCCATTAAATAATTTGTTGTTCATTTCATTAAATAGTTTGTTGTTCATTTCCATTAGATAGATTTGCTGTTCATTTCTGTTAATTAGATTTATTGTTTATTCCTTTTTTGCAAGAGTTTGGTTTTGCTTTGGAGTATTATTACAGAGAGCTTGTTTAGTCTATTTCCATTATCCACATTATTGATTTAATGTAGTTATCATTTCCAATTAGTTTTTTTATTGTGGAGTGTAAGATCATCAACTGTAAAGGACATTGGCTATTACTGCCTACATTCTCAGATTGATTACCTTGTTTATATTTGATTTCATTTACATCAGTTGATAGAGGAAAAAGTTATTACTACTGCATCCTTGACTGATGATGGTTGAGTGAGTGATTGAACTTCAGAAAATTAAGTGTCATATTGTTGTAATTAGATTTCATTTTCAAGCATCCGTTTACTCTTGTATTTAAGACACTGTACTACACATTGAAGAGCATTACTCTTAGATTTAATTGCAGCGTCATACTGAGTACACTCTTGAGATAAAAAGTCGTATTTGATTGATCATTAATGTAGGATAAATAGGAGTTAAAAAGACACCTTTTATACCTCAACATTTTAGCACTGTTTCTGGGGAGAGTGTAGCTATTTAGAAAAGAGTGATGTATATTTTATTTTCTCTACTAAGGAAGAACTAGGTATTAAAAACGAAAGTTAAGAACCTACGTAATGAATGAGGAACATGCTCGTTCATTTGTTCGCTTCATAGCAGAACTACATAGAAGTTTAAGGTAGGAATGAATGCTTGTGTTTTTTTTTTGAATGACTAGAAAATTTAAAAAAACGAAATTCCTCCCAGACCTGAAAAAACCTAAGGGACCGGTGACCCTTGGGCGAACAACCTTTATCGACAATATCATTAAGAGAGCTAAATCTCAGCCATCAGTAGGCCCTAGAAAAATTGCTTCTAGATAACCTACTAGTTCCCTTCCGACCACAGAATCACCATCTGTAGCTTTTGCTGAGGTGCATAGTCAAACAGAAGAGCAAGATTCTCAAGAAATTGAGAATTCTCACCCAATTTCTTTACAAGAAGGGAACTCTAGTAATCTCCGCGAAGGGGAAGGAGAAATAGGGGAAATAGAAAAACCAGGATCCCCTCTTGAAGTAGTCCAAACAATAAGTAGCCCAGATAAGGGAAGTGCTATCAAAATCATCCAAAACAAAGTTGAAGAACCTGAAGAACCAAATCCTCTTGGATAATAGTTTAGCAAGGGACACTCATTATCCCAGAGCAAGGAAGTGTTGTTAAGGTCATCCCTACTCCTTCTAGTCAGCCTAGGAATAATTCCATAGAAATCCCAGAAGGATATTGGCACATATTTGATCAAATGGCCCACAATCAGCAACCACCCCAAACTTCCACACTACAATGTCCCATTGTGGACACTGCAGTTAATGCACGGATGACGGTCATTCCTCTCCAGCATATTCCTACATTCCATGGCTTAACATTGGAAGATCCAGATGCATTTTTGTTTGAATTCGATGTATTATGCAGAGGGTATGACTACACCACCGATCCCCAAAAGTTAAAATTATTCCCCTCCACATTAAAAGGAGCAGCTCTATGATGGTTTATGGGGTTAAGTGGAGGTGTTATAAATGACTGGGATCATATGAAAGCTACTTTTCTAAAGAAATATCAGGATTGTTGTAGGTCCAGGGCATTAAAGGATGAAATATTTTAGATGACAACAAAACCTAATGAAACACTGGAGGAATACGTAGAACAATTTGAATACAACCTCCAGAGATCACCCTATGCATCTTTACCCTTACCTGATAATGTGTCAAAAACTACATTAATTAAAGGGATGAAGGAACAATGGGTTGAAAAATTAAACATCATGGGAAAAGGTGATATATATCAGGGAAATTTTGCTGACATCATTCATTTATGTATCAGGAGTTCAAGAGGCAGCACAAGACTAAAACAAATAGAACATTGCATGATCACAAGGGATAGCAAGACCTCCGGTGGAGGTATAACCTGCGCATAAATTGACAATCTACTAGAAGATTTCAAAACTGATATTCTAGGGACTCTGACAATGTAGCTTGATATCATGCAAGCTAAACAAAAGCAAGCAGAAGAAGAACACAATTTGGCAATATTCTACCCTAGATTCAGAAAGAAACATAGCCATAAAGAGTGCCCGTTGGATACAGTCCAAGTCTGTGCCATCTGCACGAAAGATCACTCTATAAAAATTTTCCCCTCACTCCCGGGATTGAAAGCAGTCTACAAAGAAGCGGAAGAAGAAACAGAAATAGTATACCTACTCAATCAGCACCGTCAATGGCAGTCTCAACAAACAGGTATGCCCATTGATCCATCCTCTTCTTTTCAATCTCCTCAGTATAATGCTCAACAATATCATGGAATGTGGCAAAATCAGCCACCCTTTCCCAGTTGGTCACAACAGCCATTTCCTACACCACCATGGAAAAATCAAACAAATCAAACCAATTGGCCAAACTTTCCTTACTGTCCACCATTTTGGAAAAA
This sequence comes from Pinus albicaulis, assembly GCA_034641835.2. Classification (NCBI taxonomy): domain Eukaryota; kingdom Viridiplantae; phylum Streptophyta; class Pinopsida; order Pinales; family Pinaceae; genus Pinus; species Pinus albicaulis. The sequence goes on along the minus strand of CM076576.1, from coordinate 19,721,293 downwards.
TAATACATATCCAACACAATGGTCCCCCTCCACCTCGTAGAGTCAAACCTGGCAGTCGAACTGGAAAATATCTATGAATCAACTAGCTGGAACGATTCCTCTCCCTCCACCTACATTGCCAACACCATATACATTGCAACAAAATCCCCAGGCCAAAGTAAGACCGCAACTCCCAGCCCAACCCAACCCGAACCCTAATAATAGACCGGTTCAATCTGTTCAAATAATCGAAGCACCAGAACTAGAAGCTGAGTTAAGGGAGTGCAACGACCTTCAACTAAGGTCTGGGCACATAATAGAATCAGAGGGAGACAAAAATGTTCAAGTTGAAAAACCATTACCTTCAGAACAGACACTGCAAAAGGAGAATTGGTTACACAACAAACTCATGAGCAAGCAACCACCTCTTCTCCACCATTCCCAGAACGACTAATCATCCTCATCCAATAAAACATCTTGATTTTGATCTTTTGGGAGAACTGAAAAATTTATGTATAAAAATCCCACTCCTCCAAGTTATCCAAGATATTCCCATTTATGAAAAGACCATCAAAGTACTATGCATAAGAAAGCCAAAGAGGAGAACAACAACTAACCCAACTGCCCAAGTAGTCGACACTCTATTTGACTTACTATTGGGAAGAGAAGCACCTGTAAAGTATGAGGACCCTGGAAATCCTATATTTACAGTGAAAATCAATAGACAATCACTTCCAAATTCCTTAGTTGATTTGGGAGCTGCAATTAATATCCTAACAACCACCACTTGTCAAAAACTTGGCATTAAATCATTAGATCCAACAACAACCTTATTGGAATTGGTTGACTGATCGGTAGTCAAGCCACAAGGAACACTACATGATGTAATGGTATCTGTAGACTCCCGGGAATACCCTGCCGACTTCCTAATTATTAACCCCAAAAACCAGCTAGATGGACACGCTTTAATCTTAGGTAGACCTTGGCTGGCAACTGCTGATGCTTACATTGGCTGCTGGCAAGGCAGCATGACTATAACTAGAGGGAGTTATGTCAAGAATTTAGCCTTATACCCTCCACCCCAGCCAAGCTTAACAATAATAAAAACAAAGAAATAGCCTGTATCATACCTCATAGAAAACATTAGATCACCATTAACCATAGAAGATGCCCTTGAATTTAAAGACCAAACAGAGGATGACATCATTAACAGTTTTATCAACCAACCAAAAACCAGATCCCATTTTCAATGTCACATGATCAAGGCAGCATTTGATAATGAAGAAGAAAAATATCCCCTTAAAGACATTCAAGATCAATAAATACCCACCAGTTCTGTTTACAATAGCAAAACTATAGAAATTGAGCCAGGAAAAAATCGGAATATTAACAAAAATTTGATTGCTGAACAAGATGAAAAATTGGTCCAACTACTAAAAAAATATAAGGGAGATTTTGCATGGGATTATCCAGACATGAAAGGAATTGATCCCCAGTTATGTACACACCACATTTATACAGAAAAATATGCTAGACCCATTCGCCAACCCCAATGAAGATTAAACCCTCATCTTAAGGATATTGTGAAAGCTGAATTACAAAAAAATTTGGATGTAAACTTTATTTATCCAATATCTTACAGCAAGTGGGTCTCTCCACTAGTAGTGGTGCCAAAGAAGAATGAAAAGTGGAGGATATGTGTAGACTATAGAGAACTAAACAAAGCAACCCATAAAGACCACTTTCCCCTTCCTTTCATTGATAAGGTATTAGATACATTAGCAGGAAAGAAATTCTTGTCTTTCTTAGATGGCTTCAGTGGATACAATCAGATTCAGATTGCCCCTAAAGGCCAAGATAAGACTACTTTTACCTATCCCTAGGAGACATTTTCTTATAGGGTTTTACCCTTTGGTCTATGCAACGCCCCTGCCACATTTCAGAGGGCCATTCTCAGCATCTTTTGAGATTTAATAAATGAAGGGATCGAAGTATATATGGATGATTTCACACCTTATGGAGATGATTTTGAGCCAACATTAGAAAAATTGGAAAAGGTGCTGCAAAAGTGTATTGCCACCAAGCTCTGTTTAAGCCATGAGAAGTGTCACATGATGATCACAAGGTACTCATCTTAGGTCAGTATATCTCAGCAGCTGGAATACAGGTAGATCCAGCTAAAATTCAGATACTTTTGTTAATACCTACTCCAACCACACAAACAGAGGTATGTATCTTTCTAGGATTTGCTGGTTATTATAGAAGATTCATAGAGAATTATTCTCAAATAGCTGCACCTCTATACACACTAACAGGGAATGTTGATTTTAATTAGACAGATAAATGTAACCATGCTTTTGAGGATCTGAAAAAGCTTCTATCAACAACCCCAGTGTTAAGGGGCCCAAATTGGGATTTTCCATTCCAAATTTCATCTGATGCCTCAAACACAGCTATTGGAGCAGTCCTTGGGCAGGAAGAAGATAAAAAATCATATGAAATTTATTATATTAGCAAGAATCTATCTCCTGCTGAATTAAACCATACTATGACTGAGAAATAATTTTTAGCTATAATACATGCTGTAAATAAATTTAGACATTATATAACTGGGTATCCTGTAGTTTTATATACATATCACTCTACCATAAAAAAATTATCAAATAAACCTGTTACAAATGGTAGAGTAACAAGATGGTTGATTCTATTGCAAGAATTTGACATCACAATAAAGGATCGACCAGGAAAGGAGAATCCTGTAGCTAATTTTCTCTCACGAATTCCAAAACCAACAGACACAGCAGCAGTCGAAGATCTGTTCCCAAATGAAAATTTGTTTTATGTTACTTCCAGAACCCCATAATATGTTGATGTTGCAAATTATTTAGCAGTAGGTAAATTACCTAAGCATCTAATGCCCAATGAACGAAAATAAATAGTACAGTGTAGTACCTGATTCTCTTGGATTGGGGGCTACCTATTTCATATAGGAGCAATATGCACATCAGAAGATGTGTCCAAGAAGACGAAATATTTGACATCCTGAAAGCATGCCACGATGGGCCATGTGGAAAACATTTCGTAGATCGTAGGACTGATCACAAGGTTTTACAAACAGGTTATTACTGGCCTACAATTTTTAAAGATGCTAAAAAGTTTGTATAAGCTTGTGATAGTTTCCAAAGGGAGGGATGCCCTGGACAATCCGATGAAATGCCTTTGAACCCACAGTTAGTAATCGAGCCATTTGAGTGTTGGGCGCTTGATTTTGTTGGTCCTATTAACCCACCATCAAATCAGAAAACATACATACTAGTTGCAACAAAGTAGATTACTAAATGGGTTGAAGCAGAGCCACTTCCAAGAGCTACAGAGGACTCTATAATATAGTCCCTTTTCCATATATTTGTGCGATATGGCCTCCCAAGGGACGTAATTACAGATGGAGTACCACAATTTGTAGGTAATCAAATCACTGCAACATTAAAAAATTACCACATTCAACACAAAATCATGACCCCATACCACCCACAGGAAAATGGCTAGGTAGAGAGCACGAATAAGGTGATAGAATCTATACTTACAAAAACAGTTGCATCACATAGACATGACTGGGCTTTAAGATTTCCGGAAGCCTTGTGGGCGTACCGAACAACATGGAGAAATACCACTGGGTATTCACCATATCAATTAGTATTTGGAAAAGAACCCATATTTCCAATAGAACTTGAAATTCAAACATTAAGAACAACCCAGGAGGTGGGTTTGGATTTAAATGAACCCCAGGTCGGCAGATTACAACAAATCAACGAGTTAAATGAAATTAGGCTCTCTGCCCTCCAGCACACTGCATTAATTCAATAGCAGAGAGCAAAATGCCACGATGCCCTCATTAAAAAGAAAATCTTCCACTAAGGAGATTGGGCACTCCTATATGACTCCAGGTTTCAGGATTTCCCCGGAAAACTCCAGACACAATGGCTTGGACCTTATGAAATACATAAAGTGCATGACAATGGTACCATTACATTAACTACCATTGATGGATCTGGACATTCTTTCAAAGAAAACGGTCATCGAGTACGACTTTACCATAAACTGCTTAATCGGGAATCATTTCACCAACAATTACGGGGAGATTCTACAATGCAAATTTTTGCTGAGGAAGATAATTCCTCCTCATCATTCATTCACTGAATAATTCCTTTATTTCTGAAACTTGTACATAAGTTTTTTTTTAAATTTTTCTTGTATGAACTGTTTTTTGTACAGATTTTAATTTTCGTGTTGTTCCTCTTAAAAGAACAGCAACCTTGTGTGCTTTTATTTTTCGTGTTGTTCCTCTTAAGGAACGACTGTTGTTCCTCTTAAGGAATAGTAGCCATTCCTCTTAAGGAACAATGTGTCTGCGTGTTCATCTTTCTGCTGTTCCTTTCAAAAGGAACAACATTTCCGAAGATTGTTTTTGTTGTTCCTTTCAAAAGGAACATCATTTCCACTGAATGTTTTTGCTGTTCCTTTCAAAAGGAACAACATTTTTGCTGATTTTTTTTGTTGTTCCTTTCAAAAGGAACAACATTTCCACTTAATTTTTTTGTTGTTCTTTTCAAAAGGAACAACATTTCCACTGATTGTTTCTTCTGTTCCTTTCAAAAGGAACAACATTTTTTCCAATTGTTTTTGTTGTTCCTTTCAAAGGGAACAAAATTTCTCCTGATTGTTTTTGTTGTTCCTTTCCAAAGGAACATCATTTCCGCAGAATGTTTTTGTTGTTCCTCTTGAGGAACAACAGTTGTTCCATCTAAGGAACAACACTTTTTGAGTGCATTTTTCTTTCTTAGAACCACATTTTGAGAATTTTGGTGAATTATTCATGATCCTCTTAAGGCAAACATACAAATTTATGCAAGGACACAAAAATTAGAGGTTACTAGAATCAACATATCAAAGAGAAATTGTAATCTTTAAAGAAATATCTTTGTATTAATAAGAAAAAAGGAAAGGACACAACTATCTATATCACTTGGTTGTCTTTATTTTCACTAAAAATAATTTGATTGATTATTTTTATCATGTTGGTTCTTCCCTAATTCTCATAATTCTCTTTGACTTTTATTATTGAATAAGAATAAGGGCATACTTTCCTCGATTGAGATGCTTATACTTCTTCCACCATCCCTACTCTTAAGGAGTGTTGAGCCATCCTTTATACATAAATAGGTAAGTGCTATATAAAAGAAAAAGAAAAGAAAAAATATATCTATATGATTACTAACAATTCTATGATATGTCAGATGGAGGATAGGGGGTCTCATCATGAGCTAGCCTACCATGATCATAAGGAAGCAGTGAAGTGGAATTCCCATTATGGCCACCACACCAGGGACATGATATAATGGGCAACTTAGAAAAATAAAAAGTCCTTGGAACAGGAGGTCTCATCACGAGCCGACCTACCCACCTTTCACTCCTTCCTGGTGAATAGCATTGTGATTCATCTGGTTTCCAAACCAGCACAATGGCCTCCATCATGAAATCACAAAGCACTTTCCTAGGCATATATAAAGGATTATGGTTCCAAGGGTGAAAAAGAAACTTTGTCAAGGTTATGGACACTTGTGGGCAACAGAGCTCTGTTGATGGTATTGGAGCCATATTTTTCATAACTTAATAGCAATTATAAACCATTTTCTTATATCTTTATCTTAATTACAAATGATATTATGATCCTAAACCCCTTTGTTGAACCATTATACATTAAATAGTGTTTATAAATCAATCATAATGGTTTAAGTGAATAATGACCTCATAATCACTTTTATTTATGTAAAATGTCCTTTTCCTTATTTTTGAATCATTACATACCATTTCATATCTATTCATGATTTCATAATATCCCTTGATTTCAGTAATTTGATAATTTTTTTTATCATATCATAAGTATGCATGCCTTTCTATGGTGTACAACTACCTGCAGTACGCTGCTCCTCCATTTTATGGTCGAGGGCGACCTATCATATTTCAGGGGGGTGCAGGTGATTTTAAGTATGCCTGCATATGGGTCCATTCCCTATGTTCATCAATTCCTGGAAATAGCAAGTTTAACGGTATTTTTTTGATATACATGGGGAGTTGTTCCATTGCCATTTCTGTGTATTATTGTGAAGAACTAACAGTGTGCAGGATCTAGATGAAATGAGATGGCGAGCAATACATAGTGAACCTCTAGTACTAACAGTTTCCGACGTTTCACGAGAAATTTTGGAGAGAGTAGGGTGGATTACATACCTTACATGATTGCAGCAGCCCCATGAAACTGTGGCTATCGAATTTTTGCAGAACTTGCAGGAGAGTTATTCCATGGTAAGAGGTAGGAAAATAACAATGATAGATGTAGTAATTGCCGAGGTATCTGATCTACTAGCAGTTGGACCCATATGGACCCATAAAAAATTGAAACTTCAAGAGGCCGTGAACATCTTTCAGGATGAAGGACAAACCCTGATCGTCAAAGGAAAAGGAGTCCGGCCAGCAACTCTGGGAGCACCATGGACAAAATTGGCCAGAGTAGGGCAAAGCTACATTACATGCGACAGAAGAAAGGATGTGGTAAGACCATGCCACCTCAAATTATTAGCAGTACTAAAATATAAATTCGCTGTGAATTTGCTTGCATTTTTTTAATTTTTTACTGCATGACACTGCTCGGAGCATAAGGAAATCTCATCATACAGGGATGGTAGTAAGCCACCACTGTCTAATTCAATTAATAGTTAGTTACAATCTTGCCCAGTAGCAGACTAGCTAGGAAGAATTGGTATTCTCAATTGACAGAGGAACAACCTTACCTGCCCCAAAACGAAAAAGACTCACCAGCACATCAAAAAAACCTCTGAAACGTAGATAGTCCTCCAGATTAAGAAGAAGCAGGGGAATGTTGGGAAGCCTTCAAGGTAGCAGCAGCCAACCCGTGGAATTACCTAGTTCTAAAGAAGAGCAAACCCTACAACTTCAAGGAGGAGAAGATAAGGAAGAAGAGAAACTCCTGCAAATTGAAGGAGGAGAAGATCAGGAAGAAGAAGAAGGTAACCATACCAGTGAAGAAGAAAGGGAGGAAGAAGAACCTCCCGTAACCTCCAATGCAAGCCCACCACAGAATCCATTACAAGAGGATGAATTGGCCCAAATTTTGGCCAATATGAGAGAATATATACAGCCTCACAGTATGCTCAATATTAATATTGAGATAGAACAATTGTAGGAACATTCCGTCATCAACAAGGACATGTCTGAGGAAATTCATGATGAAGAGGCAGAAGAAGAAACCCCTTAAGAAATGACAGAACAAACTAGGGTTGCTTCCCCTAAGGAACCTATCCTGGAGAATGTGATCACTGAAATCATAGAAGCAAGCCTGGGTGAGGGCACAGCCACTGGAGAACAAACCCTAGCTGAGAAACCAAGTACAGAAAAAGGAACAGTTGTTCCTTTCAAGAAGAAGAAGAAGACAAATGAACTTGAGAAGCCGTGGAGGGAACGACAAAAGCTCCAAAAATTAGTAAAACAACTCAGGCAGAGGATTAGGGTGCTAAAAATAGGAAAAACCTTTAACAGAACCCCGAAAATGGGGGATGCAACCATCCCAATGGAACCCAGAATGCAAAGGCCATGGAGACTTAAGCCGAGCCCATATCCATTCAAGAAGGCAAGGAACAGTGTTGGGAAAAATACTGAGAGGGGGGGGGGGGGGGGGGGTGAATCAAAGATTAGTGCGTAATGAAATTTTTTTAACTTTTTCTTTCTCTACAACCCATACGCTACTTTACTGAATAAAACTCGCGTATACACGTGGATATCCTTCAGACAACTCGCGTATGTCCAAAGATATAATTATTGCATTTAATTCTTAACTTGGATCATTGTATCATTCATTCATCAGATGTATAGTAAGCAATAAACAGATGCAGTAAGAACAGAATAAATCATCACACATAAGCAACACACATGAACACCAGGATTTAAGGTGGAAACCCAATTTGGGAGAAAACCACCGCTCTCGTCGTCTCAGTCTTCAATATTTATTATGTAAAGAAAACTTCTTACAACGATGTACTGGCGCAGACTCATACCAGCAGATAGGCACCCACCTGCAGAATGCCACAACCTTCTCTCATTTACCAGCCTCTCCTGGAAGGGAGCTACAACCCCCTGCTCTAGTTTACCAGCCTCTCCTGGAAGGGAGCTACTACCCCCTGCTCTCGTTTACCAGCTACTACTGGAAGGGAGCCACTACCCCCTCACTGAAGGCTTGACCCTCAGTACCACTGCAGACCACGTTTCATCAATTTTCAAACTGGATCAAACAGCTTCAACATAACCCTTCACTTGTCAACAAATATACTTCACCCAGTGCTTCAAACAGAACAGTGAAACCACTGTAACCAGAATATCAGAGATAACCCAGACTTCAGAATAGATATGCAGAAACACATTCAACCTTGAGAAATCATAAGGTCAAATTCCATGCGCGCTTTTATTTAATCAGACCCGCATATACACGCGCTTTTCATCAAACGAACCCGCGTATACATCTGTGCATTTTTTCAATAAACCCTAACTTCCCACACGCGCTTTTATTATATTAGATCCGCGTATACACGCTCTTTTTCCACAACAAACTCGCATATATATCTGTAAATGAAAGCTTTGCAGAGCAGACCAAATCTATAAACTTACCCAGATTTCTTCATTACCTTCAGCAGACTTTGCGCCAGATTTTCACCAGTTCTTCTTCTGCAGATCATCTTAGAGATTCATCATCATCAGATCTAAGGATTTTGAAACATCCATGGGTGCATCATAGATTCAAATTTATCAATCAAGAACAAAGTTCATTCATGCAGATATACTTCAAGGTGAAGTATTCATTCAATACCCAGACACATGCACACATTTCACTATTATTCTTTACTCCTTATATAGGTTTAGCCTTTATCAATACCATGAGCCAAAACCACACAACTTCCGATGGTATTCCTGGACAGGATCAAATAGATAATCCAGCGCTCAATACAATGGGTCAATACCATGGTAAATTCCCCTGGTTATATAAATTTAGAGCGCAATAGGGCATACGCGACTTGGAACGTACTTTTCCGTGTACATACGATACTTCTCCTCATAAAACCCGCGTATGCATTGTGACATACTTTGTTCAACATTATTCTGGCACTTTCTGAATTCCACCTCCATCAAGAACAATCTTCATCAAATAGGTTGCCATCAAGGACAACAAATTGCATCATATTGCTAACAGTCTTATTTCATCAAGTAGGTTGCCATCAAGGACAACTCATGCCAACATTTAAGGAACCTATCCTAGAGAATGTGATCACTGAAATCATAGAAGCAAGCCTGGGTGAGGGCACAGCCACTAGAGAACAAACCCTAGCTGAGAAACCAAGTACAGAAAAAGGAACAGTTGTTCCTTTCAAGAATAATAAGAAGACAAATGAACTTGAGAAGTCGCGGAGGGAACGACAAAAGCTCCAAAAATTAGTAAAACAAATCAGGCAGAGGATTAGGGTGCTAAAAATAGGAAAAACCTCTAACAGAACCCCGAAAATGGGGGATGCAACCATCCCAATGGAACCCAGAATGCAAAGGTCATGGAGACTCAAGCCGAGCCCATATCCATTCAAGAAGGCAAGGAACAACATGCAGCTATTCCAAACGTAGCTACCTCAACTGAAAGTGCACAAGGCTATAATAAAAATGTTTTGTTAAATGACCTTGATATAGAAAAACTCCAAGAGGATCTGTCACAGGCTCAGAGGGCTAGAGAAAAGCTCGAAGAAGAGACTGTTCCCAAGAAGAAATACGAAGAGTTACAACAGCAATTAAAGGACATCAATGCATCAGAGGCAGAAGCTTTCGATAAATGTCGAAAGGCAGAAGAGAAAGTTGAAGAGGTAAGTAATATATTAAAAATGGTCAGAAATCAACTGGATACTCTCTGTTCTTTATACATAGATGTTCTAGCATGTAGGTGCCCTGCCAAAAATTATGCTTTGTTTTTATTAGAAATATGTTCGTAGTTAAAAATTAAGGCTGTTAAGGAAGGAAAACCTATAGAATTAAAAATTGTAGATGATTTTATAAGCTGCTACAAACTCTATGGAGTAAAAGTTCAATGCCTACTCTGTGAATTTTATTTGCACAATTTTATATTGGCTGAGGAAATGGAGACAATTACTAGTCCTTTTGTGGGTGATATCCAATATCAAGCATTCATTTCATTTGTTGTTAACCAGTTAAAATGGCTCAAGGCCTATAACATTTTTCAGAGCCAAGAAAATGGGTTAGACCTTTGGGTTAGGGGTGAACCGAGACACCCATTCCAATTGTGGGCTAGGAATAAAAGCTTAATGACAAAGGAGGGTGTGATCCAAACATTGGGACCCATCCACAAAGCAATCGTCCTGGATGGGGTAGAATATTTTTTGTCCATCAGAGACCAGGCCGTAGTAGCAGCTAAACTCCGATGGAAGATTTCCAATCGAAATATTCAAGACAGTGAGCCATTCAATTACAAAAATTTTGAGTTAGTTTCCAACCGCCTGGTTATCTATAGTAACCTCATCTTGAGGGAAGGCCCGTATTGGCTAGGTTGTAGATTTCAAAGCCCTATTATCTGGTATCCTACAACAGACTATAAGGCCAAATATGAATTACCTGAAGGGTAGACATGGCATGTTTTTGAAGTTTTAGCTGCAAATCATGGTTTTAGACCATTTAATGAAAAACCATCTCCAGCCTATTCTCTAACTGCTTTACATGTAAATTATGGTTTTCATGAGGACATGAAAAAGGGTAAGAAAGGGGGTAGGTTGAGCATTGGAAAAGGTATGCATTTTCCATGTAATTTCTTTATCTTTTTCCTTTAACCATGACTCCTTTATATTCTATAATGATAATATATTGAATAATTACAATAGAATTGAGGAGATTAGTGCTTATTGAAAAATTAACTAAAGACTGTCTTTTCTTCTATATAGGAACTAGATGAAGTGGGAAGCCACCATTCGGAAGGAAAAGACAAGGCATGTGTAACTGCTTTCCCTTTAACAAAAGGCCATATCCAGACAAGAAGATCAATATCAGAGCGCACAGTCAAAGTAAAGAAAGGAACAACATGACATCAGCACAAGAGGAAAAAACGACAACTAAATTTAGAAGATAGAGCGAATCCCTCAGGATCTCTCGATCCTGAGGGATCACTGCTCAAAGTTATCTTTACTTCTTGTTTCATCCACTGGCTGTTGTAAAAAAACAATGCTTGTAGAAATCACAACGTTGGACACATTATGTTTATTCATATTTTTTTTTGTAATTCCATAATTGTTCATCGACTCTCGTTAATTAGAACAGAGTACGATCGCTTGTAAACCCTGCTACATATGATTAATACATAATTCGGTTGTCGTTCCATTATTTTATAGTGGAGTAGTTTGGCGGTGCTTCACTATCGGCTAAGGGCCCAGCCCTAGTGGATCCACTTGCTATTTGTACCTTTACTGTCCAATTCCAGTCGTGTGATGGTTTGCATTAGCTTTCATTTCCTTTAACCGCATTGCTTCACAATTATCTTGGTTTATAGCTTACTATTTAATGATTTATGAAATTGGTGTGTTGCATCAGTGAATCGCGTTTTTATCCCTTTCCACATAACAAGAGTATTTATTCCTTTATAATTTGTATTGTTATGCTTTGTATATACAGAGCTTCACTATTCGGGATTGTTGTTCATTTCCATTAAATAATTTTTTGTTCATTTCATTAAATAGTTTGTTTTTCATTTCCATTAGATAGATTTGCTGTTCATTTCACTAAATAGTTTGTTGTTCATTTCCATTAGATAGATTTGTTGTTCATTTTTGTTAATTAGCTTTATTTTTTATTCCTTTTTTGCAAGATTTTGGTTTTGCTTTGGAGTATTATTACAGAGATCTTATTTAGTATACTTCCATTATCTGCATTATTGATTTAATTAAGTTATCATTTCCAATTAGTTGTTTATTGTGGAGTGTAAGATCATCAACTGTAAAGGACATTGGCTATTACTGTCTACATTCTCAGATTGATTACCTTGTTTATATTTGATTTCATTTACATCAGTTGACAGAGGAAAGAGTTATTACTACTGCATCCTTGACTGATGATTGTTGAGTGAGTGATTGAACTTTAGAACATTGAGTTTCATATTGTTGTAATTAGATTTCATTTTCAAGCATCCGTTTACTCTTGTATTTAAGACACTGTACTGCACATTGAAGAGAATTACTCTTAGATTTAATTGCAGCCTCATACTGAGTACACTCTTGAGATAAAAAGTCGTACCTGGATTGATAATTAATGTAGGATAAATAGGAGTTAAAAAGACACCTTTTATACCTCAACATTTTGGCACCGTTGCTGGGGAGAGTGTAGCTATTTAGAAAAGAGTGATGTATATTTGAATTTCTCTACTAAGGAAGAACTAGGTATTAAAAACAGAAGGTAAGAACGTACGTAACAAACGAGGAACATGCTCGTTCATTTTCTCGCTTCATAGCAGAACTGCATAGAATTTTAAGGTAGGAATGAATGCTTGCACATTTTTTTTGAATGACTAGAAAATTTAAACAAAATGAAATTTCTCCCAAACCTGAAAAACCTAAGGGACCGGTGACCCTTGGGCAAACAACCCTTATCTACAATATCATTAAGAGAACTGAATCTCAGCCATCAGTAGGCCCTAGAAAAATTGCTTCTAGATAACCTACTAGTTCCCTTCCGGCCACAGAATCACCATCTGTAGCTTTTGCTGAGGTGCATAGTCAAACAGAAGAGCAAGATTCTCAAGAAATTGAGAATTATCATTTCCAATTAGTTGTTTATTGTGGAGTGTAAGATCATCAACTGTAAAGGACATTGTCTATTACTTCCTACATTCTCAGATTGATTACCTTGTTTATATTTGATTTCATTTACATCCGTTGACAGAGGAAAGAGTTATTACTACTATATCCTTGATTGATGATTGTTGAGTGAGTGATTGAACTTCAGAACATTGAGTTTCATATTGTTGTAGTTAGATTTCATTTTCAAGCATCCGTTTACTCTTGTATTTAAGACATTGTATGGAACATTGAAGAGAATTACTCTTAGATTGAATTTCAGCCTCAGACTGAGTACACTCTTGAGATAAAAAGTCGTACCTGGATTGATAATTAATGTAGGATAAATAGGAGTTAAAAAGACACCTTTTATAACTCAATAGTAGTCCCTCTGAGTTAAATCAAAATAAAAATATGGATGTTGAATAATTACATGTACATCAGAAAAACATATCTATAATGTGGCCCATACAGTGTACAAGAGAAAAATAGAAGATTTACAAGAAGAAACCCTCAAGATTGAGGTGATGCAACAACAAATGAGACTGTAAAGCTTTAAAGCATTATTTTATGGACTGAAGAAGCTGTATATTACATTTCAGATCTAGAACAGATCTGTGTACAAAAATATAGATCTATATTAGATCGGTACACTAGATGGGTTCCTCTACAGATTCCCCTTGGGGTTTTGATCGAAACATGATTGTACAAGAGTAGATATGAGATCTAGAATTACATATCTACAACAATATTCATGAATTATGTAGTAACTAAATACATAAGTAAATTAGATCTAAAAAAAACATGGATTTGATGGCCAATCCATGGATCACCACAGTGAAAGGGAGAATCCTATCCCTAGAGATCTCTCCTCAAAAAAGCAGTCAAAACACCCTGCAACTGAATACTTGCAAATAACGTAGTTATGGAAGGAAAACTGTATTGTAGGTTCTAACACTGAGTTGGCATGATGCCAAGATCTGAAATGGTGGCTCAAAAGATCCAGAATCCTCTTGCCAATGGGATAGACAGCTTCCCCACTGAAAAGAGCCTCTATATTTTTCTAGATCTGAGAAGATATAGCCTCCATTTGCTGTAGCTTAAAAATACAACCAAACCCTCAACAGGATCTGAATTGTGGTTGGAAGATGAAGCTTGGCCAAATTTTAGATAGTGGACAAGATGCAACAAGACTCCTCCAAGAGCTGCTCTAGGAAGGAGGTGGGATTCCCGACCGGGAACACCCAAGTGCTAAATAGCACTATTTTCAGCTAAACAACTAGAGAATGAGGGATGTCTAAACAGATAATACCTTCAGAAATATTAAATCATCAACCCCCTCCTTGGTGTCTTCCTCTTTCTTTTATAATGTGGAAATCTTGTCAAACCCTAACCCATCTTGATGAATTAGCTTCAGTCACATGAGTGGCCTCCAACATGGACTACGTTGTGCCTCTAGGAGATACATTGCACTTGGAAAGTGTTGTTGATTTGGTTCTGTTGACCCAGTCAAATGATCCAGCCTCTTTCCCACTTAAGTGTGTTTATGAAAACAACTCAGATTTGACTTTGTTTGCATTGAGCATTGATTTATTTTGCTACTTAGGAGTTTTATTAGTCCTCCTTCACAATTTTATTCATGAGACAGAAAATTTAAAGCAAAATTTCATATTCCCATTAGCTTGGCTAATTGGGAATATTACAGTCCTCCCCTCCAAAATGTTTCTTGTCCTCAAACAACTGATAGGGTGAGTGCTGCAACACTTTTCCTTTCCCATTGGTGACACCATCAAATATCCAGATTTCTACATAAGCTGAGTGCTCACCATCCATCCTCCCATGAGTTGTCCCTCCAAAGTCATTGTGAGATGTACATGATCCATCCCACAAATATTCAAGAATTTTGATGAAACAAACATGGTTGAATCCCTACTCTCCCTGAAATATGTAACAAAGTATACAAAGAGAGCCTCCATCCCATGTGGTACACACATGCCTCCTATTCTTCCTCCATACAAATTCAAAAATAGTATAAGTACATCATTCATGTATGGAAGAAAAATTACAATCACATAAACAAAAATCTAAACAAGAGGAGGTGGGTCATAGTCTCACATATGGTACCAGCGTAGGGCATCTCTTGCCTGCATCAGATCAAGATGTGGTAAGTGGTATTCCCACCACTTACTTTCTACCCATGCTACCTCACTATGGCTAAAAGTGTGAGATAAGTTTGGTGCCTTAGGGAAGCACCCATCATGATAGAGAATCTCCCTTTGTTCATCAAGGGAGTGGCCTAATTTAGAAATTTGAGTGACCCACTATTTTCCATGAGATTTACATGATGTATCACTCATCCTTGGAGCCATGGCCTACATAAGCATGGTGGAAGAATATGTATAATTAGAAAATAAAACTTGACCCAAATAATTATATTCCTCACCATCAATACTTCTCATACACATGGAGTGGTGCATGAATCTTTCTCCTCTTCCAAAATAAAGAAGAGAGGGCTAAAATAACCCCTTTATGGAGTCATGTTGCTAACCCAAATCCACATACTTCATGCATCTTTGAAAATTCTGATACAACTCTTATTTTAAGCCTTTCCAATCAAAGCTCCTCATGATGATGTTGTAGATCCTCATGGAATACATATGGCTGAAGCAGAACTCTTTGTAAGCTCTTTGTAGCATCTCCTCCTTGAGCTTGGAGGCTCTAGACAAGAAGACCCTACCATGATGATATATTACCTATTCTTGGACTAAATAGCCCTCTTCATGCAGCTGGTCATCAAGTATCATACAAGTGTGTAGATCCTTGGAATAATCCACTATAAGTTGGGATTTCCAATACAGATCTAGAGTTCTTAACAGTGACAGTGCAGATGATGCATGAACATAAATGTCTACCATGCTGTTGATATCCCCCTTGAAATTTCCTATGTCAAAGGTGTGTGTTGGAAGGCTGATCCTTCCATTTCTCTCCTCCCACGGCACATATCCAGATAAGAGAGTGGGTGGTGATGATAAGGGAACAAGATCTCCCTTCTTCTTGAGCTTCCCCAAGCCTCCCAGCGTTGTAGATTTGTCTTCTAGTGCCCCAATCCTTCTTGGATTCATGAGTGGAGCACAAAGATGTGATACACCTTCTACCAATTTTGAATCAAGTGGTCTTCCAGGTGGTTTCCCACAAGAGAGTGATGCCTCATGGTTCATCCTCACATGCTTGTCAAATGGGATCAACATCTCCTTACTTCCACTGTGTAAGTCCACCTCTGATCTATGTGTGGAAGTCCCATGATAATGGGATGTCACTCTTAAAGATGCAAGAGTGCTCTTGATTTGAACATATGCTCCCCTCCCTTCTTCATGCATTACTGGATCATCTCTTGCTATGACAACATTGTGACCCTCCCCTTGTTCTGTCTTATTGTATACTAGGATAGACACTTGCTGCTCACTCTCTTCATGTATAGGAACCCTGGGGCCTTCTTGAAAATATGCAAGAGCCCTCATAGTGGAAGAAATGGCTTCATCTCCATCTCTCAACAGAAATATATCTCCTCCTGCTGTCACAATGCTGGAGGAACCTTTAAGTTCTTCTTCTTTCTTCTCCTCATCAATGGCGGTTATGCCCCATCAATAAGAGATCATTTTTCTTGATCTCTCCTTGAGGAAAGGACACTCCTGTCTTCTTCTTGAGAATAATGTTCTTGCTAAAGTAAGGCCTTTGCCCTTGGAAAATCATGTAGCAGATCTTTAACCCCTCCAACAATGTTCTGAAATGGAGCTATCTCCATGGATATTTCCATCTCATGCAAAGGTTCTGATTTCTTGGGCTTAGTTTTTTCACCCACAGAAATTCCAGATGGCACACAATTAAATATTTTCACTAACCTCCTAGTGAACTTTGCATAAGTAGAGATGTTTACATTTTTCAATGAAGATGACTCAAATAACCACCAAGCATATTCTTTACCTTGGAGGTGTAGCGCTGCTACCTTCAGGGCTTATTATTCTGAGACGATGCAACTGCAAATATGTGTCAAGCTGCTCTACCCAATATTGGGCTGAGCTCTTACGTGATCCATCAAAAATAGGTAGAGAAAATATACCAAAAGTGGGCTGCATGCACCCTCTTCTTCTGCTATAGTTGTAGGATCTCCTTTCTTCCTTAAGTTGACAGAACTTTGGAAAACTAAGATGTTCTCTGAATCTCCTTGACTGAGATTCATACTCTGGATATATTCACCAAGATTTTCCTCCTTTGGTGTTATGTCTCCTCCTTCTTCCTTTTACAATAAAGTGGGCATGTTACAACATTGTAGATCAGGTTGTGTGGCTGGATGCTCACACACATAATAGGAAGTGCTGGGGCTTCCTTGATATGAGAATATCATTGAGGAATATGCATGTATTTCCCTTCTCACTCCCCGGATTTATTCCTTCATCTCATACATGGCTTGAGAAAGAGTATTAGAAAACTCGTCCCTTCTAATCCTCCCAGATAAAGGGGTTTCACCCTTCTTCTCTTTGTCCTCTATGTAATATTTCTTCTGTCTTCTTATTTTGTACCTCTCCTCCCTGATAGTGATAGGTTCTTCCTCTTCTGGAGAAATATTGGATCTACAAGAAAATCACAAGCTGTGCCAAGAAAGATGCTTTGATACCACTGTAATATACAAAAATGGGAATGCACAACAAAGCTTGCTGGAATAACGCTTTCTTCACAAATTGGTGTAGTGAAATGAGTTTGTAGCTCCTGGATCCCTTATATTAGTGAATCTAATGTATAAATCCAAAATAAAAGAAAAAACAAATCAACCTAGGTGAAGTAAACAGACCTCCCACCACCTAGTATGGCTGAAAAACACACAAAGAATGGGGCTGCAGTCATGCACATCAAATTTGCTTCAGAAAAAACATAGTCCCTCTGATTTAAAGCAAGATAACAATATGGATGCTAAATAATTACATGCACATAAGAAAAGCAGATCTATAATGTGGCCCATACAGTGTAGAAGAGAAAAATAGAATATTTACAAGAAGAAACCCTCAAGATTGAGGTGCTGCAACAACAAAATGAGACTACAAAGCTTGAAAACGTTATTTTATGGGCTAAAGTAGTTGTATATTAAATTTTAGATCTAGAACATATCTGTGTAAAAAAATATAGATCCATATCAGATCTATACATTAGATGAGTTCCTCTACAGATTCCCCTTGGGGTTTTGATCGAAACATGAATGTACAAGAGTAGATTTGAGATCTAGAATTACAGATCTGCAACAATATTCATGAATTCTGCAGTAAATAAATACATAAGTAAACCAGATATAAAACAAACATGGATTGGATGGCCAATCCATGGATCACCACAGTGAAAGAGAGAATCCTATCACCGGAGATCTCTCCTCCAAAAAGCAGTCAAAACACCCTGCAACTGAATACTTGCAAATAATGCAGTTATGGAAGGAAAACTGCGTCGTAGGATCTAACGCTGAGTTGGCCTGATGCCAAGATCTGAAATGGTGACTCAAAAAATCCACAATCCTCTTGCCAATGGGATAGATAGCTTCCACACTGAAAAAAAATCCTCTATATTTGTCTAGATCTGAGAAGATCTAGCCTCCACTTGCTGCATCTTACAAATACAATCAAACCCTCAACAGGATCTGAATTTTTGTTGGAATATGAAGCTTGGCGAAATGCCAGATAATGGACAAGATGCAACAAGACTCCTCCAAGAGCTTCTCTAGGAAGGAGGTGGGATTCCCGACTGAGAACACCCAAGTGCTAAATAACACTATTCTCAGCTAAACAGCCAGAGAATGAGGGATGTCTAAATAGAAAATACCTTCAG
The DNA here is from genome assembly GCA_034641835.2 of Pinus albicaulis. Classification (NCBI taxonomy): domain Eukaryota; kingdom Viridiplantae; phylum Streptophyta; class Pinopsida; order Pinales; family Pinaceae; genus Pinus; species Pinus albicaulis. Next base: position 19,702,511 of record CM076576.1, on the reverse strand, counting down.
AAATATCAAATCGTTAATCCCCTCCTTAGTGTCCTCCTCTTTCTTTTATAATGTGGAAATATTTTCAAACCCTAACCCATATTGATGAATTAGCTTCATTCACATGAGTGGCCTCCAACATGGACTGTGCTATGCCTCTAGGAGATACATTGCACTTGGACAACACTGTTGATTTTTTCCTATTGACCCATTCAAATGATCCATCCTCTTTCCCACTTATGTGTGTTTATGAAAACAGTGCAGATTTAACTTTGTTCACATTGAGCATTGATTTATTTTGCTACTTAGGAGTTTTATTAGTCCTCCTTCACAATTTTATTCATGAGACAGAAAAGTTAAAGAAAAATTTCATATTCCCATTAGCTTGGTTAATTGGGAATATTACAGAGAGGTGGAATATTTTTGGCTGCTATTGATGGATCACAGATCAGAATATGAAGTCTAAGAGTCGAACTGTGGTATTCTCGTATGGCTGAAAACATACTGCTGCAACTGCTGATGGAGTCATTAAAAGTATACAGTCTTCACCTGCTACAAAACGCGATGGTACAATTCTAGTCATGCAAGTAAATGTATTGTTGTCGAGCATGAAGAGAATTCATTGGATTGCCGACCATTAATGAATGTCTTTAACCAATGCGAGGAAAACTCACCATTAATGTCATTGAGTGCCAAGGTACCCAAGTACATCTTGCAAAGTGAAAATATATGATCTGATGTTGAGCCACTTACAAGATCCAACTATCAAGGGACAATAATGTATTCTGATGACTTTCAGTGAGACAACTTTTCATTAGGGCATACAAGCCTCAAGGCACTAAAGAGGACTCTAGAGTCTAGTCTCTATACCAGATAAGGTGCTGAGGTCGATGGGTAAAGACTTGTTGAAAGACGATCTTTAAGGAATCCCACATTAGTCAATGCGAGTTCGTCATACATTTTTTATGGCAAGGAAAACAAGGAAATGTAGAGAACTGGATGGTTTATTCATAAGGCAAAAAGATGAACTAAAAATAAGATGAAAATGTATGCGACTCAGAATATTAACTATGTGTGAAATTGGGATGGATAAGGAAATGAATGAGTGGACTCTAACATGAATGATTTAATGAGCTTTGAACGAGGAATATGGGTAAAAATATCATGACTCAAAAGGTTTCTGTGTAATGGAAAATGTCACGACATTTGTAATGAAGACTTCGCTCCTCCAAGCTTCAATGATGCATGTTTTATTGTGATATTTGGAGATCTCATCTGCCTGAAATTGGAACGTCTGCGTACCTGTAAAAGCTTCAAAACAAATCCTGCATTAAAATTGTGTGAGATTTTGACAAATATAAATTCAAAGATGCTAGCAACCAAATAAAATGAAATCCATCTTTCTTACCTATTTGATTTGCAGGCAATTTCCTTTGAAGTGACTCCAAGAAAAAAGTTAGCATAAATTATTTTCAAGAGTTATTAAATGTCCATTTGCAAAATATTTTTGTTTTTTTTTAATTTGTTTATTATTATTTTTTTTAATAGTGTTCACACAACCCTTTATGAAAAAAACAAAATTATTATCAAGTACGAAACACATTTTTTCGAATCATCTAGATTTTTAGTCTCAAATTTAATGTTTTTTTATTTTAATGTATTTATATTGGAATATAAATACCAAACTTTAAACCCAATTTTTTCTTCTTTTGGTACATGCAGACCTTGTAATGCTATCTGTAAAGCTCAAATGAAACAAAATATTCATACAGACGACGAAATAAATATATGAGGCCTTACTACCCATGTCCATGATACGTGTTCAAGGAGTTTTCTTATAATAACCATTGTAGGAATTGAATTCTACATTGCCAAAGCTAGACCCCGCTTTGGTTCCATAGCCACCACCAAAACCTGAATGATAGGTGCCATTAATTTTAGAACGTCCACCATAGCCCAACTCGAATTGATCACCACCTTGCCCAAAGCTGACATTAGAACCAACGGCTGAACCAATGCGGAAAACCTCAGTGTTTCCATATACATAACCATTACCATGTCGCTAGCCTCGGTAGGAATCGTAACCATGACTCGAATCGGCTCCATAAGTATTATCCTCTCCAAACCCAAAAATATTTGATCCGCCACCGGGGTTGAAAAAATCAATCTCGTTGTCGAAGAAACTGCTCTCCTTTGCCTCCATGTTGCAGACAAACATACTCAATACAATCAAATTTAGGCACATAAATTTAATGTTTTTCTCCATTATCAATTCTATCTTCAATATCAAACTCACTTAGAACTATATTAGCTCTTAAGAAAACGTGAACAGGAGCTAGAAAGAAGTAAATAATTCATATTTATAGATAGAAATTACATCTTGCAGTGATTGATTAACCCATGAATCAAACCATTGCAGAAAGGGTCTCTAGACTTGCATCTCGTAAATGGCTATGCTCGTCATGTTCCCCATTCTCTCAAGCAAGCCCAAAGACTTTTGGAAGTAATCCATTCAAATTTTTCATGTAAGTCCCATTTGCTTGACTAAAAAAACCTCCCCCATATTCGATCCAGTTAAATTGGAATTCGTTGATTCTGTTGGAGAATATCTTGGCATGATCTCCTCCTTATTTTGTGAATAGAAGCTCAATTTTCCTCGTGAATTTTCAAGTATTTTGTTGCCTGCAAATCCTATTGCTCATGAATTGCGCTCTTCCTCTAACAACTGTAATGCTAATAAAAGACCTCTCGGCACGCCAATGCTTGTTTTATCAGTAGCCAAGTCGGCTCTGCTTTCGAGCAAAAATACTTTCCTGACACCATTTGTTAATTATGAGCTGAAACAAAGCAGCATATATAAATATTCCCTTAGCGTAATGACATATATATCATTTTGAGTAAAAATGCCACTTTGGGGTGTCGACATGTGGCTTTTGACTTGAAAAGGGTGAAGTGGCCATACAACAAAGCATAATTACCATTGTTGCAATTTCTTTACAAGGATGCACTGATTGCTTGGCTGACTTTTTCTTGCTGGCTAGCAGGAGTGAAGATGTAATATCCATGTGCATCCTAATTGCGTGGATATTTTTAAAGATTTATTCCTCATTTCATGAACGGAAAGCCCGATTTTCTCATGGACAAATGGGTTTTCGATATTTTTTATGATCTCCTACCAAAATTTAGCAAATGCATGAAGCTCTGAACTAGCCCTTAGTTTTACAAAAGAAGTGACATGCTTATAGACTTGGTGAAATGCTGGTGGAAGTTCTATGCTCATGGACATATGGGTGACAATGCAACCTCCCCAACCTGCACTAGAGTGAGAACAACAATACGAGATGCCATGGCCCATTGCAACTCACGTATGTCACGCATTCTCTTCCATTATATCATTCCAGAAGCCCAACACTTCGAGTTCAAGTCAATCTCTTTCTTCGACAATGATCTTCTTAATGACCACAAAATGTGCTTGTATTTTTAGGAAAATTCCCCAGCAAGCTGTAAAAAAAATCTGAAATAAAACATGAAATTGAACAGCCAAATACTGGTAGTTCACCCAAGCTACAATTGGCCAATCCTTCCATGCATTTTAATTGCACAGAGGGAAATTCCTTATTTATCTTGCTCTTCACAAGATACCATGGTCCTTTTCGAGTGCTGCATCTTCTGTGAGCTTCATGCAAACAATCTTATTCAAGTGTCGCTTTTTTTTTTCTAAATATGTCTACCTCCTATTATTAAAACATATCACATAAATACATTCGTCATCCGCCAGAATTGTTGCGAGAACTATCCAGCTCAAAATTTCAAAATAGGGACTGCCCCAGAAGGGGAAACCAATCCATGAAGTCTGTACATGAGGCAGAAAAAGAGCTACCCTTAAAGGGAAACTAGTGTTAAAGATACTTAAAATGTGCGTCAATATAGACATGAGAACGAAACCAGAGTAAGACCAAAACATGAAGAAAAGACAGGTTGAAACTTGGAGGTTAGTGTTATGCCAATTTTTGGTCATCTAACCTGTTACTATTAGATGAGCCAAAGTACACCATGTAAGACCAATTTTACCCTAAGTAAAATTGCTTTCACTATGAAAAATAACTTAGTAATCCACAATTTATTAAGTTGTTTATGGTCTAAACAGGAAACCCCATAAGGAAATATTGAACAAATCCATATTTGTTTGATTTTCCTCAAGGAATAATTAGCTAAACATAGGTTTAATTAATATTCCTTGTCATATTTAACCCAAAACAAGAAAATTAATTAGATAAAACATTATTTGTCTTATTATTTTATAGGAATAATGATTTAAACCTTATTTAAACAATATTACTTGTTAAATTTGACTAAATCATTTATTTATTTATTATTTACAAATGAAGGGATTTGACCAAATTCAAATTATTTTTCCCTCCAACAAAAATAATAAAATATTCCATAGAATTTGGATCTAGATTTGGTTAATAATATTTTAATTATGTATCAATATCTAGACTAACTCAATATTTTGTTATAAATATAAGAGTTTTTCCATTCACTTACTACCTTTTGTTGCCTAAAGATCACTCCAGATCTATACTCTTGGTCTGACTTTGATCCTCCATCATTGTCATGTTTTTCTATCTTTTTTCTTGTGAACTCCCCTTGAGTTCCATTTTTGTTTGGGTTTTCTACACCATCAAGAGAGAGAGATCTTAGATCTGAAGTGCTGAGGACATACAAGAACCCATCCCATTGAGGGTGATTGGTAACATCTTTCTATGTTTCCTTCCCAGGTGTCATAAATACAAAAAATCTTTAAAAATATTCTTGTCTTGTCTATTGGATGCATGGAGAAAATCTTGCTTTTATTTACTGATTAATGTCTTTTACTTCATAGAGGTACAGTTTGTAGCATTTATCTTGGTCAACTAACTGCAAATCTAAAGAAATTGGAAGCCATCTTTGATGTTAGGGTTGTTTGTTATGCACAACTAAAGTGAGTTTTTTTCGTACGCTTGCGATTAGAATTCATCCTAACAGTTAGTCTGTCAAATTATTCACATACAACAATGACGGTTGAGTTGGCTCTTCCTCGATGCGACACTTATATTTAGAGACATAATCCTCAAGCTTGGACAACTAGGAATCTAACGATGGAGAGGAAGTCGACAGACCACTTGCATCAGATCTCTTGCCACCATCATCGGAGCTACAACTACCATCAGTGTTTGAGGCCTCCTCAGCCAGTTTCATTGGAAAAGCCACCATTTTCTGAGGTAGGTTGAGGGAGGTGGGGGAAATTATGGACTTATGCTTCCTGGAACAAGCACCAGAACCAGAGGGTTCCATGGAGACTTCAGGAAGATGCATGGATAGGTGAGCGGAGAGGCTAGGGGGTCCAAAACGTCAGGCACCACCAGGTTTAAGGGTGGGTCTACAATTCTCCCGACCATGGCGTGGATGGGAGGTAGCGAGCGGAGTCCGCGTCCACCACCTATGTGACAGTGCATGCGGTGGCGATGGGGCATGATAGAAGCGGAGTAACAAGAATGCAAAGGAGGCAAATATGGAGGTCCAACAACACGACAGAGAGGCGTTCGACGAGTGGAGTGAGATTGGGGCTTGGCAGGAGGCCAAAGGGCACATGAGGTAGAATTGAAATGGAGAATGCTAGATAAGCCAAAGGAGAATGCAAATGATGCATCTTCTTGGGCCATATAAGGTAGCGGGAGGAGTGAATGCACTGAGGATGACATAAATGTAGAGCAGGTGCTGAGAGGATGTAATGAACCATTCGAGGGTGGTGGAGTAAATAATACCCACACCCCATGATTATTTACCATGCCTTGGCCATGTGCCTCCTCGTGGTGAGGATGGTTTCCCAGCTTCATCTTGGCCATGTGGGTGTAGTCCAACTAAAGCATTAACACCTGCATCTGGGAGGTGGGCATCTTTGAGCACCAATTGGGTGCATTCTGTGCAGAGAGATTCGTCATGAAAACTATGTAGTCTCTTGGCAAGGAGAGGAGTGCTATGAAAAACACTCTTGTTGGCTAGGAGATCTATGACTGCATTGGTTGATTGTCGTATGTGTTTGAAGGAGATAGCTTTGTGCTGCTTCAACCAATGCTCAAGGAATTCAAAGTGGGCAGAAAGTCTCCAACTTTTTGAGAGTTTGGAGGCAGGGGAGCATTGTAGGAGATGATGATAGGTATTGATGATGACTTGAGAATCTCCTTCAACTTCAATAGGGAATAATTTATTATAATGAGCTAGAAAGAGCCCTTCCAATTCAGTAGACATGAGACCTTGCAGTTCAACAGAGTTGTTGGTGTCCCATCCTATGGAGCCAAGATAGATTAGCAAGGGTTCTCCTTTAGAATTTCTGGTGATCCCCCCAAAACCTACATCTCCTGGATTGCCTTTTGAGGTGCCATCAAAGTTGAGTTTGAAGATGCTTTGCAGAAGGGGGCTCCATGAGCAAGGCGAGCTAGGAGAATGGTTTGAAGGTTGCTCGTTGTTCGAATGGGAAGGGATGGAGAGATTCCAATTGGTCCAAATGATGCTTTCAGGAGGTTGATATGGGAATTCATAGTTCTTCCAAAGATGCAGAGTCAAATTTTCCTTGATATTAATGCATAAATTGGTCCAGACGGTCTCTAGAGGAATGGCTCGATCCTTGAAAATGTGCTTGTTTCTTTATTTCCAAATTGTCCAGAGGAGGAACCCTGGGAGGATGGCCCATAAAGAGTTGAGAATATTGCTACTGAAAAGGGAGGTCTACCACTTCTGGATGGTGCTGAGGATGTCCCCTTTTCACCTGTCAGTCCTTCTGTAGAGAAGAGCTATATTATCCTAGAGAGTGTTTTCCAGGGGGTAAGAGTCTAGGAGATGCTCGATGGTTTACTCTGAATTTTGACATTTTGGACATCGAGAAGGACCAAAGAAGCCATTTTTCAGAAGATTGTCCCAAGTTAATATAGGATGTTTGCTGAGAAGCCATAGGAAGGTGGAGATTTTTGGCCATATTTGAGGATTCCAGATCTGAGCCCAGATGGCATCTTGAGGGGTCAGAGCATCGCAAAGAGGAAGGCAATAAGATTATTTGGTGGTGAAGGTGCCTTGAGTGGAGTATCCCCATATTTAGATGTCCTCTCCTTCCATGTAATAGATTTTTATTTTGTGAAGCTCCACATTGATGTCCTCAAACGATTCCTATTACCATTCATCCTACCAATGATCAGCAAGAAGCCATTGACGATAGCCATAGATGAGAGGAGTGATCCAAAATGTTTGATTTTATTATGTTCCCTTTCATTGAGGATGGATTGTCATTGAGGAGTCTGAAATGGGGTGGCTAGTTTGGGCATTTGTTGCCATGAGTCCTCCCATAAAGGAGCCTACGAGCTTGATTGGACTTCCCAGAAGCTGCACTCATGGATGCTGGATTTGTGTTGCTTAGCTGCTTTCCAAATTTGGGAGCCCATCACTTCCGCGTTGAGATGAATTAGATCCTGGTGGGGCCAATTGTCGGCATACTTGGAAATCCATAACTGAGCCCAGGAAGTGGTTGGTTCAGAGACCCATTTCCACCAGATTATTGCTCCCATGACTACATTTCTATGACTAGGATCTTTGAGCCCTAGACCTCCATAGATTTTAGGAACACAGACATCAACCCATTTTACAAGAGCCCATTTTCTATTGTATTTATTGTTGCCCCAAAGGAAGTTTCTTTGTAGATTCCAAATTGATTTGAGAACCCATTTGGGGGCTACTAAAATTGAAAATAAGTACAGGGGCATTGATTGGAGAATGACCTTGATTATAACGAGATAACCAACGATGTTAAGAGCATGATGAGTCTAGAGAGATAGATTAGCTTCAAGTTTACGCAACAGATCCTTCTAGGAAGAGTGCTTGATGGCAGAGTCAATGAGGGGAGATCCAAGATACTTTGAAGGAAGGGAGGAGATGGAGAAACCGAGGATCCTATAAATATTGCGTTGTGTTATGGCTGGGGTGTTAAAGAATAAAATTTGAGATTTCTTGGTATTGATGGAGGATTCCGCAACTTTAGAGAAGCAGTCCAGAATGGATTTGAAAGAGAAAGCTTCTTTTATAGAAGGTGGCCAAACAACATGTTTTCATCCACAAATTGTTGATGAGATATAGGGGAGGAGCGGTGGATGACCAGCCCTTTGAGAGAATTGGAATTGATGGCTTGGCCAATAAGCCTTCCTAGTCCTTCCGCTATGAGAATGAAAGTGAAAGGGGATAATGGGTCACCTTGAGGAATTCCTCTAGAGGGATACAATGGGGGAGGGGAGACCCATTGACCAGAATGGAGAAGTAGGGAGAGGAGATCAGGCTCATGATCCATCAGACCCAAGTTGGTCTGAAACCAAATGCCAAAATCATATGTTGGATGTAATTCCAACTAAGTTTATCAAAATATTTTGAGAGGTCAATTTTGAGGAGCATACCTCAGATTTTTTCAGTCTTCAAAGAGTGGATGAATTCATGCGTGAGGATGATGTCGTCCAGAATCTGACATAACTCCACATATACTATTTGTTCAGGAGATAACAACAGTGGGAGGAGGGGCTTGAGCCTGTTGGCAATCACTTTGGAGATGATCTTGTATATGACGTTGTAGAGTGCATTCGGTCTATATTTGTTGGGAGTGGAAACGTGCTCCTCCTTGGGAATGAGAATAAGGAAGGTGGCATTGAGGGTAGGTAGAACCCAATGCATGCATCTGGATTCCTCCACCAATTCCCAGACTTCCAATTTGATTTTCTCCTAGAAAAAATGAAAGAAATTGGAAGTGAAACCATCTAGCCCAGGTGTCTTCCCATCCTTGAGTTGTGCATAGCATGTTCCACCTCCTACAGCAGGACCCGTCTAAGTAGAATTTTATTATGTTCCTCGTGATGAGATTGGGAATGTGTTGAGTGATCTTGTTGATAGAAAGTTGACAATATGCGTTTGGCTCACTAAGAGTTTCCTTGAAGTAGCTCAAAAGTTCTTGCTCAATATCTTCATGAAATTTAATACTAACCCCTTGATCATTTTTGAGGAAAAATATGTTGTTGATCATTCATCTTTTAATGGTCGAGCAATGGAAGAACTTGGTGTTTTTTCCCCTTCTCTGAGCCACCAAATTCTAGATTTTTTCTTCCAGAGGATTTGTTCCTGATGTCTTCTGTTGTCTATGCGACTCATGAGTTCCTTTTCTTGGAGGGCTCTTTCCCTTCATGAATGATGAGTTGATGAAGATCGACCATTTTAATTTCCAAATCCCTTTGGAATTTGAAAATTTGTCGAAAGAGATCTGATTCCAACGCTTTAGGTGATTTTTCAAGACCTTCAGTTTTTGTTGAAATTGGTACATTTTGGATCCACCTGGAGGGATGATGTTGTTCCACCAATCATTGACCATTTATTTGAAACTAGGATGTGAGAGCCATAATTGCTCAAAACGCAATGGTTTATTGCTAGAAGTCCCAAGGTGTGACCATTGCAGTTGTATGGGCCAAATATCAGAACTTGAAGCTGGAAGGATGATGGAGAAGAGGTCGCCTCCCATATTGATTTAATTATCCGAGATTAAGAAAAGATCCAATCTCGAGGAAATTTTTTGTGCTCCGCCTTGGAAATTATTCCAATTATGGAGGCCATTGGAGGTAGACATATCTATCAGCTAATTTTGATTGATGAAATCTTTGAACCTAAGGCTGTCTGCATCCAATCTGGGTCTCCCACATTTATTTTCATCCATGTTGGTGATCATGTTGAAGTGACCTCCGAGAATCAAAAGAGGGTGTAAACGCTATGCATTGAGGAGTTCAAGGTCATTCAAAACTTCAATTTTCCGGGAAATGGATTGGGGGAAGTAAACATTGTAGAGATGTTCCTGGATGTTGGTGCCAATGATATGAAAAGAGGCTTGGATGAAGTTGTGTGAGGCATGGAGTTTTTTTATGGAGATGATGAGAGGATTCCAAGCTATGGAAAGGCCCCCACAGGCCCCCATTATATCAACCACTACTGAATTGCATCCAGGCTAGAGCCTGGATATGTTTGAGGTCAGAGTAGTGATGGTACATTTTTTTTCTTGCATAAAGAAGATGGAAGGATTTTCATGCTTGATTCTATTTTTTATTCTTCAGTGCTTTAAGGGGTTTTTGAGCCCTTGAACATTTCAAGATATGAGCTTCATCATTGATAACTATGAGGGATGACCTTATAAAACCTGTTCAGTTTGTGATAATGTCCCAATTCAACTAGTTGTATTCCGAGTAGGATTAGGCATTTTAGATCTGTGTGTTAGCCTCTTTTCCTTGATTCTCTCAAGATATTTGAGGAGTCATGAGGGAACGTCCCTCCCTAAATTCCTAGTGATGGGAGCAGTTGTGCTCTAGAGAGAGCTTCCGCTAGACAGACGATCTGTAATGCTTGGATTGTGTGGTACTCAAGATGTTTTTATCCTATTTCCATTCCAAGGAGATCAAGATCATTGAAATCTATTCTTTCCTGTTCTTCTTCCATATGGGAGGGATGATCCAGATTTGTAGAGTTGCCTTGATTGCCCTGCTAAGATTAGGTCTACAGAATTGTAGAAATTTGCTGAATAATGATTAATTATCCACTGAGACTATCCTGATCACATACAATTCGAATTTATATGCAACACATAATCTCTTCCACTCAGATCATCACACATGCGGAAATAAAACAAGCGATAGCACATCAAATCATCATATACATTAACACAGTATGTATGGGGAAAGCTTATAGCTGAAAACCCCATAGCTATTGTGTATATTATAATGGAGAAATCATGTAACAAACTCAGTACAATACTCCTCACAAGTACTCAGTACTTTCTCATAAAGTTACACACAAACTAGCTTGGTTTTGAACAGGTTACTAGTTCAAAACTCACCACTAATTGCCTTGCCTCTATTGCGAAATCATGGCCTGTCTATATAGAGATCCAAGGTTCGAATCTCCTTGGCTTGACAGCGCAATCATCATGGGAAATTCCTCCAAGTGTGGTGCAAATCTCATGCACAACTGATGTCGCCACCGATAGCTAACTCCACCCTTTCATCTACCTCTTTCACTGGTCTCCACTGAACTGTCCATGCACTGTAGTGAACTGATGTGTTCTTGAGTTGAATAATGAGTTACTAATTAATGAATTAAATAATATTTAATTCACTCCACTCATTACTAGTTTATTAGCTAGTTAAACTAATCTCAACTAGTTCAGCTAAGTTAAACTGAACACGACTCCACCAACTGTCTCATCAACTCCACCAAACTTCTGCCACTGAAGTCCTAACTGAAGTCAACCATGCATGAGCTCACCAAACCCCTAGGAATAGTGTAATTCCTCTGTCAGATGCATGAGCCACTTCCAAGGCTCGAACTGAAGTGCTCCAAGAGAGTAAACTGAAGTTTATAGTCCAAATATTATTAAGGGTAAATAATATTTGACTTCCCTATTTTAAGGAGAGGCAGTCTAAAAATAGACTTCGACCTATAGGTCCAAAAAATAGAGTCCCATCTATTTTTACCAACATGACCAATACTCCAAGAATAACATACCGCAATCCCTGGACCATGCTCCATATGTCTAAAAATAGACATAGTCTAAAAATAGATTTTGCGCCAGAATTTGCCTGCGGGCCCACTTAGTGAAGGCGACTTCATTTCACTAAGCTCCATCATCTTGCCGCATTTTCAACACTCCCTCTCAGCAAGATATGGATTATCTGCAACCCCTATCCTGCCTCTGTGGAATTCGAACTTGCTCCTGGTGAGCGCCTTTGTCAGGATGTCGGCATCCTGATCCTCCATGGGAACATATGAAAGCATCATGATTCTCCGCTGAACACAATCTCTGATATGATGATACCTGTAATCGGAAGCCAGCGCCAGCTTCAACCATCCTCCTCGTCTGCACCATGAACCATATCCCGATGTGCCTCTAATATAGCGCAATACATGCTTGCCCGCTTTCCAAAAGAGCTTGGTAGGCTTAACCATAGCTTGCGAAAGCTGGTTAACTGCATAGCATATATCGGGTCGTGTATTGACCAGATACATAAGCGACCCCACCAACTGCCGATAGACAGTGGCATCCACTACCTCCGCTGAAGTAGCATCCTCCTTCCTCCAACCACCAGGAAGAGGAGTGTCAACAGGCTTGCAGCCTTGCATGTTGAACCTCTCCAGAATCTCCCGGGCATACTTGCCCCGAGAAACAAACAGTCCTCCGCTGCGCTGCCAAATCTCCAATCCCAGGAAATAATGAAGGATGCCCAAGTCCTTCATCTCAAACTCTCGTGCAAGATCCTCCTTGCATGAAAGTATCAACCGCTCATCACCCATCAAAATCAGATCATCTACATACAGTACGATGATCAACAACTTCCCCTCCACCACAATCTGGTACAGGTTAGGATCCGCCTCACTCTTGGAGAATCCAAGCCCGGTGAAGTAGCTATCTATCAGAGTGTACCAAGCACGAGGTGCTTGCTTCAGCCCGTACAATGCTCTCTTGAGTCGGCACACATGCGACTCACTGCTAAAGATCTCAAAACCTTCAGGCTGCTCAATGTACACCTCTTCCTCAATAACTCCATTGAGGAACGCAGTCTTCACATCCATCCGATGAATGTGCCACCCCATCTGCGCCGAGAGAGCAAGGATCGTCCGTATGGAAGAGTACTGACACAACAAAGGTCTCCCCATAATGGACCGATTCAGGAAAGCCACAGCACAAATCTCGCCTTTCGTACCCCCCTCTCACAAACCTCCCGTCAGCCGCTTGCTTCACCTTGTAGATCCATCGTGAACCCACCACCGATTTCCCCACCGGTCTTGGGACAATCTCCCATGCACTGTTCCTGACGATCGAATCATATTCTTCGATCATGGCATCAACCCATGCGGGTTCCTCCACAGCTTCCTCAAAAGAGGATGGCTCCGTCACAACACATTGACTCACAAGAGCTATGTATCCAGTGTATCGATCCGGTGACTGTCTCTGTCTGCGCTGTGCTGTAGGTGGTCCTACAACCTTCTCTGCATCCGAGCCAGTCGCTCAGCTTCTGTAGTGCGCATGCACCCTCTGATGGTTGGCGCTGCATGGGTGGTTTCTTCCACCTCCTGAACTTCCTCTTGTGGCCGATCCACATCCGGAAGCTCCTCCTTAGGAACTAACAGCTCCTCATCTGCATGCAAGTGTAGCTCCCTCTCAAGCGAACACTGCATGGCTTTCTCCTCCTGAAATTTTATATCCCGTCGCACAACAGTCTTTCGACTGTCTGACAAATACACCCGGTAGTTGTGAGGTGTATCAGTGTACCCCATAAATATTCCAACCTCAGCAGTTGGATCCAGCTTCCTTCTCGCATCCTTCGTCACATGCATGTAGACAGGAGAACCAAAAATCTGCAAATGGGAAATATCAGGCCTCTTGCCAGAATAAGCCTCCTCCGGTGTACTCATGCCAAGAACCTTGTGAGGACAACGGTTCTGCACATACACTGCTGTATTGCATGCCTCAGCCCACAAGTGAAGGGGCAGGCCCTGATCATGCAACATCGCCCGTGCAGCACCCACGATCGTTCTGTTCTTCCGCTCAGCCACCCCGTTCTGCTGTGGGTTATGGGGTGCGATGAGCTCTCTCCGAATCCCTTCTGCGCTGCAGAACTCCTTGAATTCAGCCGAGATGAATTCACCATCGTTATCACTCCTTAGAGAAATCACCTTCTTCCCCGACTCCTTCTCGACCAGTGCTTTAAACTCACAGAACTTCGCGAATGTATTGCTCTTCTTCTGCATGAAGAAGATCCAACACTTTCGAGAGAAATCATCAACAAAGATCACATAATACCCGTGCTTTGCTGTCGAAGCAACTGAGAAAGGACCACACACGTCTGTGTGAACTCTCTCAAGGATCGTCGTGGCACGACTATCCTTCTCGTGAAAGGTGGATTTCACATACTTCCCTAAAGTACACCCCTTGCACTGATCTGACTGCGCAAGAGTGCCCTTAGGAAGCCCAGTAGAAATCTGCTGCAGGATCTTCAAAGCTCCATGGTGAAGGTGGCCCAATCTCCTGTGCCACAGTTCGCCCTCATCATCTCGGCTCACCACTTCTCCCACCTTGCATGCCATTGCTGCGCAGCCATCTACTTGCAACTGATAAAGGTTCTTGGTTCGAACCCCTATCTTCCGGGTCTCTCCAGTAGTCTTACTGCGCAGGAAGGCTTTTCCTTCGCCGAAGACCACATCATACCCCTTATCCTCCAACATCGCCACAGAGATCAAGTTCTTCTTCAATCCAGGTACATGCATGACATCCTTCAATACAAAGGGTTTACCAGACTCCCTCTGAAAGGATATGGTACCGATACCAATCGCACTGTATCTACCATCATCGCCCATCTCGATGTGCACACCCAAATATTTGTCCTCCAGATCTGAGAACAAATCCCGATCTCCCATCATATGAAATGACGCACCGCTGTCCAAGAACCACACCGATCCCATCACACTTGAAACCAAGCATGTGATCAGTGAAAAGTAAAGCTTGAAATGTGAAGCCAAAGCTTCTCCATCTGCAGATCTTCCCGCTTGCTTGTTTTTCTTCTTATTTGGAAAATTGGTAGCATAATGTCCGTGATCATGGCAGTGAAAACACTTCACTTTCGCCATATCCTGCTTCTTTCCCTTTGCACCGGAATGAGAAGTTTTCTTACCCTTCCCCTTCTTTGCTTTGGCCACCAAAGTGCAATTTTCTTCATCAGCTCCCTTTGATGAAGATCCATCACGAGTAGTCCTCCTTATCTCCTCCTGCATGAGATCCGCCCAAAGGTGCTCCCATCCTGGCAGCTTCTCCCGACCATTGACACTATCTTGATATGAGTGCCAAGCCTTCGGAAGACCAAGGAGAGCCAAGTCGACCATGTCCTCGTCTTCGACAGTCACCCCCACACTTCCCAGCTCATCTCTGCACTGAGTGAACTTCGTGAGGTATTTGGCGATACCGTCGCCTTTCTCCATCTTGATGTTCCTGAGCTTATCTTTGAGCGCCAGCTTCCTTTGGTCGCTCTTACTCTGGAATAGATCCGTCAAAGCTTTCCACATTAAATATGGAGAAGCCTTTCCATGCAGGCTGGATACAATATGATCCTTGACGCCCTCCAACAAGATCCTTCGACATTTCGCCATCTTCTTTTGCCATGCTTCGACTTCAGCAGGATCAGTGGGCCTTTGGACATCCGTATCTACGAACTCCTTCAGACCATTATCTTCTAATACCGCCTCCATGCGATCCTTCCATGCAACATAATTCGAACTGCCTTCAAGAGCATATTCGAGTCGCAAACCGTTGAAAGACATTTTCAACACCGGCACCAAGAAACAAAACTGCTGCAAAATTCGAATTCCACCTCAAAGCTCAACCGCTCTAGATTATGAAAACAAATTATTTCTAGCACAGAGATTGACTGCAAGGGGCATTTACCAGACCTTTCACTTTCCGAAGAAAGATGAATCCGAAGGCTACCTGGCCCGCATGCAGACTCTGTCTACCGAAATAAGTTTGTAATCACTGTGACGATCAATCTCTGCTTCAATAGCTCCGATACCATGTAGAAATTTGCTGAATAATGATTAATTATCCACCGAGATTATCTTGATCACATATCAATTCGAATTCATATGCAACACATAATCTCTTCCACTCAGATCATCACACATGCGGAAATAAAACAAGCGATAGCACATCAAATCATCATACACATTAACACCGTATGTATGGGGAAAGCTTATAGCTGAAAACCCCGCAGCTATTGTGTATATTATAATGGAGAAATCATGTAACAAAATCAGTACAATACTCCTCACAAGTACTCAGTACTTTCTCATAAAGTTACACACAAACTAGCTTGGTTTTGAATAGGTTACTGGTTCAAAACTCACCACTAATTGCCTTTCCTCTATTGCGCAATCATGGCCTGTCTATATAGAGATCCAAGGTTCGAATCCCCTTGGCTTGACAGCGCAATCATCATGGGCAATTCCTCCAAGTGTGGTGCAAATCTCATGCACAACTGATGTCGCCACTGATAGCTAATTCCACCCTTTCATCTACCTCTTTCACTGGTCTCCACTGAACTGATCATGCACTGTAGTGAACTGATGTGTTCTTGAGTTGAATAATGAGTTACTAATTAATGAATTAAATAATATTTAATTCACTCCACTCATTACTAGTTTATTAGCTAGTTAAACTAATCTCAACTAGTTCAACTAAGTTAAACCGAACACAACTCCACTAGCTGTCTCATTAACTCCACCAAACTTTTGCCACTGAAGTCCTAACTGAATTCAACCATGCATGAGCTCACCAAACCCTTAGGAATAGCGTAATTCCTCTGTCAGATGCATGAGCCACTTCCAAGGCTTGAACTGAAGTGCTCCAAGAGAGTAAACTGAAGTTTATAGTCCAAATATTATTAAGGGTAAATAATATTTGACTTCCCTATTTTTAGGATAGGCAGTCTAAAAATAGACATCGACCTATCGACCTATAGGTCAAAAAAATAGAGGTCCATATATTTTTACCAACATGACCAATAATCCAAGAATAACATACTGCAACCCCTGGACCATGCTCCATATGTCTAAAAATAGACTTTGCGCCAGAATTTGCCTGCAGGCCCACTTAGTGAAGGCGACTTCATTTCACTAAGCTCCATCATCTTGCTACATTTTCAACAAGAATATCTTCCTCCATGATGTCTGGTTGCTCTGGATTCTCTTGGATCTCAATGATTGATTTCTCCTTTTGCTTGACCTCTTTTTCCTTGTACTTGTCTTTGTTGGATTTGTTACTGGGCTGCGCTTTTAGAATTATCTTCATTCTTCAAGGATGAGGAGGAGGGGTTCAGGGGTGATGAGAGGGGTTGAGCAGGATTGGGGAGGGGAGTGATGTTGGGTGGGGTCGGGTTAGGGGTAGCAGAGGGGTTACCATATGTCTCAATTTGACTGGTTAGGATGTCAAAGCTATTTCTAGTTGAGGGTTTGGAGGATTTGGGCCTGAAGCAGGTTTTCTGGAGTGCTTTTTGTGGTTGAAGACTTTGGTAAAGCCATCAGGATCAGTATTTTCAAAGGCATGGGTGGTTCTCAGAGGTTGGTTAAGGGACAATCCCTAAAGAGATGCCCATGTTCATGGAATTTTCAGCAGCGGAATGGCACACGTTCGTAGTCAATCAATTGGACCCATTCAAAATCATCATGAAAAATAATTACCGAGTCCAAAAGAGCTTTGGCCAGATGCATGTAGATGCAAATCCTAGCATAGGTTGTACACCGATTGAGTTTGGTTTCCTCAGTGATTTTGATGAATTCTCCTAGGTGACTGCTGATCTATTTGAGTGAGAGTTTTTCCCAATAGTCCTGGGGAGGGAGTATAGCCAGATCCAAACTGAAGCCCAGTTGAAATCTTCTTTATCAGGATTGAATCTATCGATCCATTTCCTTAAGAAAAGGCCATCCAAATTACAGAAATAGGGACCTCCATCCATTATACATTCTTTGTCCTCTATGCAAGTGAATATGATGTTGAAAAAACCCTTGGGTCCAAGATAGAGAGTGACTCATCCCTTTGACTTCCATTTGGAGGTGATCTAGCTATAGAGATCTTTCTAAGTGGGCCAGAATCCGATAAACTTCCCTATGAGGGCATGATCTTTCATGAACTATATTCTGCCATTGATACGGTGGGAATGTAGATAGATCTTGGGCCTATTGGTAGCAATAGGGATGCAGGTGGGGGAAGAGGCTCTTGTCTGCACGTTTTTGTCCTTTTCCTCTTCTAACAGGGCTTCAGGCGTTGCTGCAGGCTTAGATATGCCTATCGTTTCATTATGACGCTCAGAGTTAGAGCGCACAACATCATTGTTAACAAAAGAGCTTCCGATTGGGGGGGGGGGGGGGTAGTGCCTCACACCACCCCCTCCAAGCACATACATTTTGATGGCTCTCTCCACTTTGTGGCCGTGTTGCAGTCAGGATTGAGGGAAAACGTTCAACGGGATGGAAACCAGAGTGTTGTTGGCGCCTGTTGCAAGGTCGAAGGAAATCCTAGGCATCCATGACCTAGCTTAGCTCCGTTCTAATTGTCTGTGCCTATCCAACGCGTCATTGGTTTTATGTTTTTTGTATATGTTTTTATGAATGGTCTTTGTTTTTTTAATTGTTTTTATATTTTTTTTATATGTTTTTTTTAATGCTTTCTTTTTATTTTGTTTGTTAGTTATTTTATTTAGTTTTGTGTTATTTTGTGTTATATTTAGTTTCTATTATGTTTTGTTTATTTTTAATTTTCTTTATTGCTAATTCTTTTATGTTTTTTTTGTGTGTGTTTTTTTAATGATTTTTATAATTTTTAAATGGTTTTCAATTTTTTTTTTTTAGTTTTAGTTTTAGTTTTAGTTTTTTAGTTTTTGTTTGTTTTTTTTTTTTTTTTTTTATGTGCTTGGGGTTCTCTTCATTTGGTTTGATTTTTTTTATGCTATGTGAACTAGTTTATATTAATTTTTGGATGGTTTTCCCTTTTTAATGTATGGTTTTTTTTTTGTATTTTATTGATTTTAAAAACTAGAATTAAGAAAGAAATTGAATTTTATTGTATCCCTAATTTTTGAAAAACAACTTAGAAAATGTTATTGATATTAATGAAATTTTTTAGAAAATGGAGACAAACTTATTTGCGTATCTAAAGTTGAAATTGATTAAGCATGTTGCAGATCCTCAATTTATTCATTCTTGAAAACTTTTATAAACATCCTACTTTCTAATCCTTGAGATCGTGCAAAAATGCAAGAGGAGAGCATACTTATTTGACACTAAAAATAATATCCTACCTACTATATTATAGAAAAATAAATCATTCTCTCAAGTATAAGAGAATTTCCAATGCATCCATTTGTGTAGCAAGATCAGAAGTAAAATCATATCCAGTTTTTAAAAATGTACTTTAATGAATGTTTAGACATGAAAAATTATCTGATCATAAAGATTTGATGCGAACAAATGTTGAAAAATGGAGTGGTGTTGTCACCTAATGACTAGTTGAAACCAAGTTTTGAGACGATATTTTTTTTCTTGGATCTCCTTGATTGTCATATCACAAAGTTCTTCTTGTAGCACTTGTTCAAATTCTTGAATGCACAAGGGATCTTGTGATATATATGCTAGAAATTATTCAATTTCTGGCTCTAATATTTGATCATCATTGCATGTGATCCATGACTCATTCACCTCCTTACAAAGATAACTAAAATAAGCTTCTAAGTTCTCATCTTGTGGATCCTCTTCATGGATGCTTTGTTCCTCTTCTAAATTTTGAAATGAAGATTCATCCCTAGTGATCATTCAAAAATGTGGACAAGGATTTAAGAAAATCCTTGTGGTGGCATACCCTCCTTCTCTAAATGACTTCTTTAACATCATGATTTTTAGATCTTTGTTTTGCAAATGGATTTTGTAGCTACTGAGTTTTGTTTTTAATGGTTGGGGATTTTTCTTTGGGAATCTACATTTCTAATTTCTATTTCTAAACATGAATAACCATAATGAAAAGTGTTTTTTGTTTTTATGTTTTGTTGTTGTTTTTTTAATATATATTTTATAAAAAATCTTCCTAATTAGCTCTATCTAAGCATGCTTCCTCAGAAACGATGCCCAAAATATACGTATAATGTATTGCACTAAAATAGAGCATATTATTAACATGAATCTTAATTCCAAGTGTACGAAAAAACACCACTTTATCTATGCATAACAAACAACACTAAAAACAAATATGGTTGCCAATATCTTCAGGTCTGCAGTTAGGTGATCAAGATAAATGCTGCAAAAATCTAGATCTATGCATTAGAAGACGTTAAACAGTAGAAAAAACAAGATTTACTCCATGCATCCAATAGACAAGACAAGAATATGTTGAATGAATTTTGTATTAGGGGCACACGGGAGGAGAAAACAGAGGTATTCCGTTTCTCCTGATGGGATGGGTTCTTGTAAGTCCTCAGCACATCAGATCTAGAATTCCTCTCTCTTGATGGTGTAGAAAACCCACACAAAAAATAGTAGCAAAATATGACTATGATGGTGGATCAATAGTCAGACCAAATGTATATATCCAGAGTGATATTTAGGCAACAAAAGGTGGTAAATGAATGGGAAAACCCTTATATTTATAACAAAATATTGAGTTAGTCTAGATATTGGTGCATAGTTAAATATTATTAACCAAATCAAGATCCAAATTTTATGGAATATTTTATTATAGTTGTTGGAGGGAAAAGGAATTTGTCTTGGGTCAAATCCCTTTATTTGTAAATAATAAATAAATAAATGATTTATTTATCATTTTAAGGATGTAGTTGAGTAATAATCAAATAAATAATGTTTTATTTAATTATTTAAGGGTTAATTAGTCATATTTAACAAAGAATATTATTTAATAAGGTTTACATAATTATTCTTAAAAAATAATAAGTTAAATAATGATTTATCTAATTAATTTCCTTATTTTGGGTTAAATATAACCAGGAATATTAATTAAACTATTGTTTGACTAATTATTCCTTGAGGAAATATAAAAAAATATAGATTTGTTTGTTATTTCCTTTTGGGGTTTCCTATTTAGACCATAAATAACTTAATAAAGGTGTTTTACTAAGTTATTTCACATAGTGAAAGCAATTTTACTTAGGGTAAAATTGGTCTTACATGGTGTACTTGGGTTCATCTAATGATAATAGGTTAGATGACCAAAAAATGATGTAACAGATTTCCCCCCTAGGGTGCGAGAATTAGGAGCTAATCATGTGTTGAAGTATGTAAGAACACGGTCAGCACGGACATCGAAGGGGAAGTCAAACAGAGAGAAGTATAAGGTAGACCAAAGTGCTGAAAGAACTAGACCCTGAGGAGGTGAGACTTACAGGTGCGACAAGTCTCTTTGATGAGTTGATTACCTATGTTATAGGCAGCTTGGGAGGCATACCTATGCCTGCTGAGGAAAAGTACAAAAAATAAGGCGTCTAGTAAAGAAAGGGACTAAAAAATATAGTACATGCTGGCATAAACATGAGCTAGATAAACAACACAATAATGAATCCCACATACATATTGTGCTTGGGATAACATCCAAGACTTGTACAATAATATCTGAGTACATGAGATATAAATAAAACCTAGATGCCCCTGAAAACAGGAAAGGGCTCTAAAAACCTGATTGATATATGCAAAAAAAAAGGCATTGCAAGTGGCTAAGGCTGGCATCATCAAATGTATGGAGCTGCATCAAAGGCTATGATGAAGAGGTCATCCGGGTATGTGGGGGGCTACCTGTAAGGCCACCCCCTCATGAGGGTCGAGACATCTTACACACACCCGGGAATCACCGGTATCATCTACTACACCACTGAACGATCAAGGATACAGATCTCAATCATGCTAAAAGGAGTTGGAGCTGAGAAACAATCAAGTCAAAGGTTAATAAGGAGTCCCTTTGCCTGATTCGAGGCACTGAAAAAGAGTGGAAGCTGGAACCATGGCACACCGCCCTCTAGACCTGTCTTCTGGAATGAATAATCTGATGTCAAAAGAAGGAGGTCCGTCGTAGGTGAGGCAATAAGGGATCCTCAACTAAGGCACGAGAGAAAAAAGTAGAGCGACTGATAGACTGACACCAGTGATGATGATGATGATGAAATGGGGGGATAGAGTAGCGAACGGACGACTTCTCTTGTTAGAGCATAAAGGGCATGGATGACACGCTGCGAAAAATATCATGAGGGATAAGGGACGGTGGTGACGGTGGGGTGAAGGCCATAATGTGCGACATGAGGGGAGGGGCCAAGCAATGAAGGATGGAGGACTATAGCCGGGATACGAGGGACTCGGGATAGACTCCATGAATGCGATGATGACTCAAATCAGATGCTCTAAACAAGGGTGACTCGATGGTGCTGCCACATAGAAAAGGTCCAATGGGGACCATAAAAACATGAGTATAAGATGGTAACTCATGACAAAATTCGACACGAGCATGGAAAAGTATGAAGGAAAAGTGGTGCCCTGAGTACGAGTGTTGCAAGTGAAGAAATTCGATTTTGAGGAGGGGTGAAGTGACACTTCTTGGAAAAAATGTGTCTTGGTGAAGTATCAAAATCACTAAAAACTAATAGATACCCATTTTAGGGCTTAGTGAGAGATTTCCAATGGTACAGACGATTCATCAAACTGAGCTATGGTTTGGCTGCAACAGGCGAAAGAAAAATTAGGGGTTTTCTTTTAATAAGGTATCTTCCCTCCAAATTCACTCATTTGCAGGTGGAGCTATGGTGAATGTAGTGAGGAGAGAAGGCCCTAAATCGTGTGGCGATCGTAGCAGACAAACTGACCGTTTGAGATCCTTTAGTTGCAGGTAAGAGGGCTAATCCCACTCTTTCATTTCAGTGGATTGAAAGTTCAGGTTAGGTTCCTAGAGCTCATGAACAAGCCATGTTTCACTTTTTGGGGTCTGTTCTGTGACCTGGGTAGCAGATACTCGGTAGAAAACTGTGACCTGTCCTAGGAAATGACCTGAAAAGTGTGACCTGTTAGAGAAAGGGAGTTTCAGTGCTGTTTTTGGCTGAGATATGGGATTTTTATGGTTGAGGGGCATAGGTGCCCCCAATCATGTGGTATTCATGCCAAAATGTATTTAGAAAAAGGGGAATCTAAACACATTTTAATGATGTGGTGTGCCATTTGTTTTCGTTATGGTTATGTAGTTTGAGAAATGGAATGTAGGATTGCCAATCTCTTTTGGTACTGCATATATGAATCAAATGGACTTTGAGTTTTCGGGTTGACATACATGGTGTTACTATCCCAAAGAGAGGATTTGGAGATAATGAACTGATGCTCTCCTAGAAAACCCATAGGTTGGTCAACAAAAATGTCTAAGAGATTGGGTTGCTGATGTAAGATAAAGGAATGATGAGGGGTATCATCCCTAGAGTGATCTGAAGTGACATGGGACTCTAGAGGTTATTCTAAGTGTGGAAGAATAATGGTACTAGAGTCGACACGGCCAGATACACTAGGAGAGTTGTGGAGAATTTCTTCTCTTGGTCTCTCAAATATGGGTGCCCCCTTACCCCAACATTGGGTTTCAATGTAATGGCCACAAGGTGTATGTGGTTCAAATGCATGGATTCGATGTAAGGGGGGATCGATAAAGTCAGGGGTGGCGATTACTTCCATAATGTCATCATCATGATAGAAGATGGGGTGACTGGTGGAAGAGATACCACCTGACGCGGCGAAGCTACCTGACTCATCATCATGAGAAGAGAGGTTCACATGTGCATCATCACAAGGGGTGACAGAATAGTAAGCAGATAAAGGATCTACCAATGTTGAGCCCAGGGTGATTGTTGAAGGGAGGTCAGGCGAAACATCAGGGGAAGTATCCAAGGGGACTTCCACCGAGGGTCTCATGGATGATGCTAGGTAGAAAATGGTGGACGAAGGCTCTATCATCTTGAAATCAAGAGAGGGAATGTCAATGAGAGCATTCGTGTCCTCTAGTTTTGCTGAAGCAAAACGTGCAAATAAGGGAGCGGTGGACTCGTTGCGCTTGGCCTAGAATTGTTGAACTGTCACTAGAGAGGCGCAGAAGTCCTTGAGGAAGGGACAAAGGTGGGTATAATGGCCATGGAGATCACACAAAGGACAGGAGTGGTTTGTGTGAATAGTCTTGGGGTTCTTAGCTACAGTTGAGGAAGGAACAGAGGTTTCCGGGACCGTAGACTCAGGGGATGCGACATTAACCATGGGCTTGAGATGAGGCAACTCCGGACAAGTATGGGTGGCATGACTGACAACATCACACAAAGCACACTAGATTGTATGCTTTGGAGGCCAAGGAGGGTCAGGGTTTGTCAGGGCAGCCTTGTCATTTGATGCTTTCTTGCGAGCTTTTCCCTTCTTATCCGAAGTGATCACAACAAGAGGTGGTTCCTGTTGAGGTGACTAAGGCACTGTTGCAGCGGGAGAAGTCATGGGGACCAGTTGAATTGGGGTCAAAGCAAGATAAGGTTTAGATTGACCAGGTGGGGTAGCGGCTAGAGGATCAAGGTACTAGAAAGGAATCCCAAGGGTCAAGTTAGGAAGAGAGAGGGTGGCCATGACAGGAACTGTGTACACTCCTGGGGATGGAGATAGGAACGGTATTTGAACGGAGGGGTAATGGCCAGGTAGGATGGTTCCTAAATGGTTAAGGCCTGGGGGAACCATTCCAATATTGTAAAGAGGCTCATGAGTACCAGATGAAGGGCCAGGTGGAGGAGGTATAGAAGGGAGAATCGAAGGGCTAGGAGTAGGTTGCGGAAGGTGAGGAGGTTGCTGACTAGCCGAGGCAGGCTGCTTGAGGGAAGCCTGAGATGATTGCGTCATGCAAACATTCGATGAGCTGGGATCAGAGACAAGAGGAGGAGGACCAGGCAATGTACCAAGAAAAGAGGAGTCTTTTAGACTCCGGGTGAGACACTGGTCAAAGGGTATATGGTTTTCTTATTATCCACCCAAGAGATGGTGGACTCAGGGGAGGTCTGAGACTTCAGTTCGTAATATGTCAACTGGTCAATGGTGACTATATTTCAGTTATGAGGGAAGGACATCTTGTGGTGGACCGCGGAAGGGACAACAGACATCGCATACGTGTAGCTATGACCCAATAGGATGTTGTAATCTAAGGGGGCATCTATGACTTCTACGTCAACGAAAATAATCTTGCCCACAAGAGTAATAGGAAAATGGCGGAATAAGCCAATGGGCTAGGAGGCGTGGCCATCCCACGCTTGAAGAGTGATCATGGAAGGAGCCAACTCAGGTGATCCAAGTTTCTTCCAAACCAAAGTGGACATCACACAGGTGGATGCCCCCTAATCAATAATGCAGTGAGAAACGTTGGCATTCTGGATCTTGACTAGGATTTGGAAGGCGACGGAAGTAGGGAGAGGAGGATGTTCTGAATGGTCAACATAAAAGATAATCAATCGATTGTCGGAAGGATCTACAGAGGTTCATGGCAGATAATAGAGCTTTTCGTTATGAAGGGAACGACTGGAGGAGTTACACCGTTGAAATGGAAACAGGAGATTGTGCCAAATCATCTATTATGCTATACAAATGGGCATCTTTTCTAGAAGCAGCATTTCGGTGTAGTGGTCCCTTAGGGATCTTGGTATGAACATCCGCCCTAGGCTGAAGGATCTACAAGGGACTAGTAGGTGTCGAAAGCGGCTCTGTAGAGACCAAAGGAGGTGGCTCAGGGATAGACGTAGCAGGAGGCTTGTTGTACTCATGGGACCGAGTCTGAAGATTGATGTCTATGGTTATAGGTTGAGCAGAGTTCATCATGAGAACCTGGGAATCAGAGGTACCAGATGGAAGAGGTTGAGTGGCCACCTATCCTTCAGGTGGTTGGGTAGCCACAAATCCATGTTGTGCATACACCTGCTCCTGAGGGGGTTGTGGCTACTGTTACAGGGGTTGAGAAGGCAAGGGAGACGGAGGTGCTAATGTTGGAGGAGTTGGAGCACCAAGATGTGGATACGGATAATAAGGAGGTCAGGTAACAATGTGGTAAACAGGAGGATGGGAAAAAAGATGAGGCATGCCATATCCTGGATACGTGCTACTGGGAGGGGGAAAAGTGTAGGAGGTGTTGCCCCCCCCCCCCCCCCAAGGAAAACCATAGCCCATGGTAGGTTGAGCATATGGATTAGAGAGAGCTCAAATGATACCGTCGGCGGCATGAGGTGCCCCCGGTGCGTTGGCACCACCAGGTCTAGGAAGACCGGGTAGAACGGTATAAACATAACCTGACTGAGCATAGATCAAGTCATATTTTAATGCCATTTGGAGAGCGGCTTCTTCAGTTTGAGGAAAATGCGATGCGACATCTTTCCCCATAGGAGGAAAGAGAGATCTAAGGAACCAGTCCATGTAGACACAGTCTTTGACGGTAGGGGATTGACAGAGGCTCTTTCTTCTCTGCCATTCCTGGACATGATCGGATAGGTAGGTCATAGATGATTGATGGAAAGAATTCAAAAGTTTGTTACTAGTGTCATAACGAAGGGGAAGCTGGAAGTAAGGAAAAAAAGCCCAGGCAATAGTCGAAAAGGTGGTATGAGAGGAAGGGGCCTGATCAACATGCCACTTAGAAGCCTCACCTGTAAGCATACATTGGAACAACTAAAGATGAACAGAGTCATCGGCAATGGAGTTAGACGAACGCCACATGTCGAAACACCGAACATGATTTGAAGGATCTTCTCTAGCAAGGCCTTCAAACTTTGGGATGTCGGAAGGGAGCTTCATCAGCATAGCAGGCCAACTAGCGTCATGGTGTATATGGTCATTTATCAATTGGTCAAAATCGGGGAGGCTGAGGCCTGCCATTAAGGGGAGCAAGGGCGCAGCCGGGGTAGTGTCCATTGCGGTCCCACATGTGGTATTCCCAGCATGAGGGCTATGATTACCACCAGCATTAGGTCCTGTACCAGACATGGTGAAGGTGATAGGGGGAGAACCGACAAAAGAATGAGAAGGAGAACCCAATGGACCAGAAGAATATTCAGAGCGCGGACTCGATGGAGGACTAACTCGACTCCTATGTGGAGGAGTAAGTCTTCCTATTGGAAACAGAGGATGAAGGCCAAGAAGTCTCTGGGATAAATGCCTTGGTGGTGCAATGATGATGACACAAACATGACACAAAGGAAAAAGAGACTGACAAGGGCAAGGAGGTGCAAAAAAAGGTGGTAAATGAATGGGAAAACCCTTCTATTTATAACAAAATATTGATTTAGTCTAGATATTGGTGCAAATTAAAATATTATTAACCAAATCAAGATCCAACTTTTATGGAATATTTTATTATATTTGTTGGAGGGAAAAGGAATTTGATTTTGGTCAAATCCCTTTATTTGTAAATAATAAATAAATAAATGATTTATTTATCATTTTAAGGATGTGGTTGAGTAATAATCAAATAAATAATGATTTATTTAATTATTTAAGGGTGATTTAGTCATATTTAACGAAGAATATTATTTAAATAAGGTTTAAATAATTATTCTTATAAAATAATAAGATAAATAATGATTTATCTAATTAATTTCCTTGTTTTGGGTTAAATATAACCAAGAATATTAATTAAATTGTTGTTTAACTAATTATTCCTTGAGAAAAATAAAAAAAATGTAGATTTATTTAATATTTCCTCATGGGGTTTTTTGTTTAGACCATAAATAACTTAATAAAGGTGGTTTACTAAGTTATTTTCATAATGAAAGCAATTTTACTTAGGGTAAAATTGGTCTTACATGGTGTACTTGGGTCCATCTAATGATAATAGGTTAGATGACCAAAAAATGGTGTAACACATATATTTAAATATCAGTCAAGGATAGTAGACTTAGAAACACGCCAAAATATATGGAACTTAGATCTAGTTATATTAGGAAGTCATTGTTTAGGATTTGGAAAAGTGTAATGCATGTTGGAATAACAAGACAACTATTCTAAAAAGCAAGTAAAGAAAGCATTCATATTTACTCTATGAAAGCATGTAAATAAATCATTCAAATTTACTCTATGAAGGCATATAAATGATTGGTCAATGAGATTAGTCTATTTTAGAATATGGAGAAGAGGCTCTACTCTAAGACTCTGGGGTATCCTTTCACATTCCTTCTATAATACCATTTCCAAGCAGCTATTAAAGCATGTAAAGTTAATCTAGAAAGAAAGCAAGAAACTGAATCTTGATCTAATCCAATCCTAGCTCATGGAGAAGAGGCTCTACTCTAATAGTCCTTGGTATCCTTCCACATTCAAACTAGTTATTGAATTATAAATAAATCTTCACAAAATGAAACATGCCCATAATAAAATTTCAGAATGAAAACATGTACAAGTATCTACAGAAAAGAAGAATAAACATGCATAATTGAAACTAGCATATTGACATTTATAAACACTCTTCTAAATTAAAGTGTACTTAGCTCAGAATGGGGGCCCTCCACCTTTTCCTGGTACACCCTTAAAACATCACTCAACTACAGCAATCCATTCAACTCATATGTACACAAAAAAATGATAAATCAGGTCTTCAATTATCTTTAGAAAATAAGAGTCTCAAAGTCTCAAGTTTTTCCTACTACCTCTCCCTCCTTGGAGAGAGAGGACTCCTATTTATATATATGAGTTTCTTTGAAAAATAGATAAGAAAATCATAAATACAACTCCACTTTTGTTTCAACCAATTTACATAATTACAAAATATGATCCCTTCAAATACTCACACAAATTTTGGATGAGATATCCATATTCTTGTGATCTTCTCTATAGAGTATGCTTGGAGTCTCCCAAATATTCATCAAATATTCAAGGGGTTGAAGAAGAAATTCGAATTTGAGGCTTGGTGGTCAAATATGACTTTGTTGAAGTCTTCAAATACACCTACAAACATAATGAAACTCATCCGAATTTCATATGTAAGTGAACACATGTTATTTTTCTAATATTTAATCATAAACTCACTTGAAAACACTAAAACAAATGCATTCAAAAATTATAAGTGTAAACCCGATGTAGTGATTAAATTAGTTTATGGTAAAGATAAATATGGTTTTAAAAGTGAAGTGAAAGTGAATTCAAAGGTTGGTAAAAATATGGTATTTGGGCAACCCAAAAAAGCCTCGGAAATATATTTTCTCACTATTTTATCGAGGCAGTGGGCTCTAGTGGTGTTGACAGGGGTTCAAAGAAATAAAAGGGAAACAATCAAAAGTATGAGGGCTTCCCATTTTAGGCAAGTGGAAGGGGTAGATAAAACAAAGATCCTCATAGAGGATATAATGGATTTGACCCTTCGGAAAATAACCTATATGGTGACCCACATGGTAGGGCTAGTAAAACCCCATGCAATGAAAATTCCATAGTTGGAGCTGAGTATAAGATGTTTGGAACTCACCTTGTTCAGTTGGTGTGATGGGATTGTGACCAGTGCATAGCTTTCAAAGCTGAAGAGGACAAGAAGTGACACTTGCAGTTAACAGATTGTATTGGTAAGATTATTTCTCGAGAGGATTGCAGTGATGATGACCCAAAAACTAGATTATGTAACCTCTCCATAGAGAAGACAACCCCATATGGCTTGATGGTGTATCTCTTTACCATGGGATGACGAAGTGCATACTACTGACAGGCACAAAAACGCATATTGGAAATGGATGAGACTAGTTGCATTGCAAGTGGATGATTACCCATATGATGGGGTGGACTTCATGGGATATCTTAACATAATCTTTCCCCTGGTGAAGGTTTTAATTGGAGAGGTAAAAAATTGGTCGATTTTTAATGTTTTGTAATTTTTTGGGGTTTTTTAAATATTTTATTTTTTTGGTTTTTTAATTAGAGTACATAGTCAGTAATGAAATGTCTTTTTTTTTACATGCAAATGTGGCACCTACACACCCACTTGGATATTCTCCATTTATGAGACATGTACAACAAACCCTAGCCCCAACACCGACAGAGGAGATAGAATATGAGGATGAGGGGCTACGAGAGTTCACTTGAAGTGTCGAGGGATTGACATTTGAGGTTCCTCCGAGGAGGCTAATCCCAATGCTAGGGTTTCTCAGAACTATTCCATTGTTGAATATTTATCTCATAGCCCCTGTGCTATGTTGGTGTTAGAGGTAATACTATCATGTCTTTTGCAAAGGAGTTCTATGCTCACTAGGATCAAATCAGTTGACCCAAAAAACTCTCTAGTAATTACAATTGATATGCAAAATGTTAAAATGAGACACCCTTGTTCCCTCGTTTTATGGATTTTCATATAAAATCTATGTATTTTAAGAAGACCATATTTCAAACTAGAGTTGATGAAGGGGATTCCACATGTGTCATGTATATGTCATGTTTGAAAGCTATAGGGTCCCCTGAAGTTGTTCCCTCTCATACTCTCTTAATTTCATTCGATGTTAATTCTCATAGGAATCATGGGGTTCTACTTGCCATCCCTATTTATGTAGGGGGAAAAGCCGCTAACATGGAAGTAGAGTTAGCCGATGCTAATATCGATTATAATATTTTTCTAGGTTGGAATTGGGTTTATGCAATAGATGCCATAATCTCATATTTATTTTGGATCCTATGTTTTCTTCTTGAAGGGAGAATTGTTATGATTGATCAATTATCCTATTTTCCCAATGACCCTAATGCATATGTTGATTGCATTGTCCCCTTGGTAAAGAATACTAAGTAGCCTATTGAGAATTTAGGAGTTGGAATGTATTCTTCTTTGATGGGTACTTTTGATCTTCCATCTCTTTTTGCTCATTTTAATGCCATTTCATTCTCTAAGATCGTTCCCTGACAATGTTATTTTAGAACTCATTATTTTTTGGATCCTTGGCCCTTTCCCCCTCCTATATCCACATTAGAAGAAGGGAACATGGATGGAATGGCTTATCCCATATCTGCCGTAGAAATTGAGTATCAATATATTGTAAATTATGCAGATTATGATCCCATTCCTCTCCCATCAGAGGATTTGGCGTCGGACTCACTACAAGGAAAAGACCCTCTAGCGGATATTTTTGAGGAAACCCTTATAAAAATACCCCATACATCCATTTCTAGCAAATTTTACTACAGGAGGTTGGCAGACAGAGGGTTTTGCGGATGTTTTCCACTCGGTGCACTTATCATCCAAAATCACACCAGTGCGCTCGACAAGAGAAAGCACTGGTGCGTAAAAAACATTGGCACACTGAACACCGTGCATTTCATACACACTTTCCTGGTGTGTCGTAATTTTATAGAGCATTGGTGCTTCACAACTCATCTGCAGCTATGCATCATAAAACACTGCGCCAAAACAGAAACCGTCCAATGCGGTATTAAGAAACTGCACCGATGCATCATAAATAATCGCGCCAAAACAAAAACCGACCAGTGTATTCATAAGAAAAAACAATGGTGCACCTATAAACCCCACACACCGGAATAGGGTTAAATTAAAAAAAATTACAACCAAAAAACAACATTTTTCACTTTTCTCAGTGTTCCAGAGCTCTAAAGCACTGATGCAATTTATCCTTGTTTAAGCTGCACTAACATCGGTGATCCCACTACACCCATTGCACACACTACTATTGTGCATTGCCCACCAATCTCTAGCTTTCATTTTTCAAAACAATGGGAAAATTTTCTTTTGCAAATTCTACAGCTAATATGCCTCCATGACGATGAAATGTACAGGTATTTTTCCTGTTTTTCCATAATTAAGCTTTTTAGCGGATTATAATTTCAAATAAACTTAAAATTAATCATTTTAAAGAAAAAATAATAAATTTGTCGTGCAATGCACACGAGATGTTTGGCTCGCACCAGTAAGCAGTGCTGCATGTAAAATTTACAAGCCACACCGCAACTAGTGCTAACATTATTCGCACCGTTTCTGGGGTCGTACCTAAAGGCGCACCACATTATTTTAAAATTTTAAAAAAAGTGTAGTGCGGTCATTTAGCGACTGCACCATTGACCATGTGGAATATAAACACGGTGCGTTAACGGAAATATATGCCCCAGTGTCCGTCAACGCACTGCATTCGTCATTCCAACAGGGTCAACGGTGCAGCCTGGTAAAAGACCACACTGTTGACTATGTGATTAGTCAGGAAGTCAGTGCGCTAACACAAATATATGCGTCGGGGTGTATATTTTAGTCAGTGCACCACTCTTCTGACACCATACATAGTTAACGATGCTTTAAACATTTTCAGGTGCACCGCATACAGTGCGTTGAATGTCATCTGTGGCACTGCCACCGGTACCCGACAAAAAAACAACGCACCAGAACCGATGCATGATTGTTTTTTTTGGTGCACCGAATTGTATATTTTTTTTTACAAACAAAATTATATATGTATATTCCTAAATGCATGTCTCATTTAATAAAAAAAAAATTATTTAATATGTCAATGATTCAGAGAGAAGAGGGGGAACAACAGCAACAACAGGCGGAGTAGTATGACATGGTTTGCCTGTGGGAGGCACGAGAGAGGGAGAGAGATGTGTACCCTCGCCCTATTATAGCAGCTACCCAGGGGCTCCTAAGGTAGGTAGGCCTCCTCAAGTTCTATGAGGAGGCTACTTCCCTAAAGGCCCATGGTGTGTTTTTTAGACATCTTATCCGCAGGTGGAATGCCCACCGACAGGCTTTCCAGGTTGGTCCTAACTAGTGGTACACACCCACTGAGGAGGATATATATTTCATTACAGGGATATCGAGGAGAGGGGTGGATTTTACCTTGTTCCCAGAGGTTCCAGTTGATTGTGTAGTGCGGAGTCAGTTAGTTTACTCCTAGAGATACATTGGAGCATCAATACTATCTCCTGTGGATTTTTAGGTCACTGGAGGTCAGTTACATATTGGTGCATTTGGTAGTGAGGAGGTGTAGTGCCTCTCACTTCTCATTTCGACCATTTCACACAACACCAGTGAGGGGCAATGCATTATTTGCTCGCTTCTATATTATGTTGATTCTTTAGTACAGGAGCCACGACTTGTCAAGTGGTCTACCATTTTTTTGTGACAGTTTTGTACAGCCTTAGATAGATGTCGTGCTCATGCACAAGGGATGGTCAACTTCCCTTTGGATTCAAAGATTTTTTGTTTATTTTTTTAGAGGTATCCAGAGATGAGGCATGATGCAGGGATTCTGCTATAAAATATATCCTTGCACATAATAAAATGTGTGCTTCCTTAACATGAAATCCTCAATTAAATTATTCATTAAAACCACATTCAATTCAGCTCAAAACATATATAAAGAAGAGAGAGCCAACAAAAATAAAAATACGGGTATATAATAACATAAGAAAATTCATATTCAAACCAATTTCCCAAATATTACATTTGTGGGCCTCTCGGCTCTCGGCCTTTTTGATGCAGGAGCATCAGGAACTTAGCCAGCAATGTGATGTTTTGTTCACATGTTGTGGCTAATCCAAAGAAAAATAAACATTAATAGTAGTATATTTATTTGTTTTATTATTATTGTTATTTATTTTTTAGGATTGTTAGTTTGTTTTTATTTTTAAATAAATTAGGAATAAAATTAGTAGTTGGTTTCTTTCCCTACGTGGATATAGAGCCAACATAGGGATAAGCACTTACAAATAGGGAGGTATTGATTTGTTGAGAAAATTCAAGAATAAACCTATTCTAAGAGGAGAAGTTTCATATATCAAGTATAAATAATAGGATGGTAGTAAGGAAACACCAAGATTGCCAGTATGTAGATTGCAAATGTAAAGGGAAATTAGTGAAATTTTCAGTCCATGTGTTAGTAATTTCAAATTATTCAGATTATGGTTGACATTACAATTTTTATTTAAGTCTGCAACTTGTATATATGTTTGTATATATGTTGTCTGTTGGAGCATGTGGGTGTAGGAGGTCAAATACGTTGGAGTAAGAATGCAATGACAGTGTGTTAGCTACAACACTACGATGTGGGGAGTGTCAACACTGCATTAAGGCACCATCACAGCTTGAAATCATGGAAATCGTGAGCCTGCAAGAAGATATTTTCATATTTGGTGGTGGATGTATTAATTCATTTGGCTGAGGAGACATCACATAGCCACAATTGGAGATTACAGCTTGCGGAAAGTGTGAATTCGACTGATGAAAGCATTGATGCAGGTGGTAACACATGCAGTGGCATGGCATGCGGTTAATATCTCGAGCAACTGTGACAGATAACGCACACAGAGCCAAAGTGTGGCGTTCATAAAAAGCAGGCGTAATACATCATTGCAGATGGAGTGTGGTGTGGGAGCTCACAGGAGCTGGCCGTGACGTATGAATGTACACAAAGCTGTGGCATGGTCATCACAAGAACAAGCCCATGATACACAACCATGCACAACAAACTGTGCCACAAGTCAACATTGCATTTTGGTCACAAAAAATTGAAAGACCGGTGGTATTGGCTGTGAATAGATTTGATATTTTCGTATTTGGTTTGGGTTGAGATGAGCGTAGGCTCAATATTATATTGAATGAAGTTTTTTTCATGGTTGAAATTTTAATTATGTTGTTACATACAATCACAATGGTCCTTTATGGACTCAAAGAATATGTTAAAAAAATGGATTTTGCATATATGATGCAATATTTTATTACCATAGGTATAAAAAGGAAAGTAATTGGAATTACATACTAAGTACTGAAGAATAGATCAATTCCATCATAAAGAAGAGTAAGCATGGGCCTTAATAGAATTGGACATTTTTGAAAAGAAATTTTAAAGTGGAATTTGTATAATCGTCATTTGTGGTATCAGAGCAGTTGAGTGTTCTTGAAGCATTGCAGAGAATGCCGTCTAGAAGGGGAGATGGAATAGGTCGAGGGAGACCTATCGCAAATGTCATTTTGCTAGAATAAATCTGGCACTTGCGTACATGATTGGCCACAATGGAAACTACTCAGAGGAGGGCGACAGATGATGGAATTTCCAGTGCTAATGAAGAAGAGACCACCGAAGAATAAATGGAGGAAGAAAGTGAGACCACTAAAGTCATGAGGATGCTAGAAAAGGGCAGTAGCAGACCAAAGGTAGAACTACCTTTAGATGATGAAAATATTAGTGCGGAAGTACTAATGGACTGGATCAGTTCATTAGACAAATATTTCGACTATGAAGAAGTCGATGACAAGAATAAAGTGAAGTTTGCAACCACGAGATTGAAATGTCATGCAACCCTGTGGTGGGATGAATTGCAGTTGTTTAGGGAAAAAAAAGGGAAACCCAAAATCAAGCAGTGGGATAAGATGGTGAGCAAACTGAAAGGTAAGTTTATGCTGAAATATTATCAATTAAATCTTTTTAGACAATTGCAAAACTTAAAGAAAAAGGGCATGACTATCAAAGAATATACTAATGAATTTTATAAGCTGAGTATTAGGGCAGGTCATATTGAAGATGACATAAAAAAGGTAGCTATATATATAAATGGTTTGAGATATGAAATACAGGATGAGATCAACTTATTAAATTTTAAGATGATTTAATATGCCTATGAAGAAGTTTTGAGGGCGGAAGAAAAGATGTTGTGCAAAAAAAATTAGAGAAATAGAGGCAAGAGTCCAGAAAAATGAAGGGGAACATTTAAATCCAGATTTCAACACTCACGGAATGAGGCAGGAAGTTCGAGTAATAGATCACCACAAAGAGGAGATTCTGTTCGTGGAAGTTTTGTGTGCAGAGTTAGAGGCCGAGGAAGAGATGTTCAGTGCTTTTCATGTGGTGAATGGGGACATGTGCGATGGGATTTTCCTCACAATAAATCAGCAACCCAGTGGAACGTGAATGTTGTTGAAACAAAGGAAGAAATTCCTTAGATTGTAGCTAAAGAGGAACCACCTGAAGCCGGAGAATCCTTGTTGTTGAAAAGGATATTGCTTAAAGAAGCTAAGGAAGCCAGAGAACCAACTCAGAGAAAGAATCTGTTCAGAACTGTATGTAAGTCAAAGGGTAAGTGTTGCAAATTGGTAATTGATAGAGGTATTACTGATAATCTTGTTTCTATAGAAATGGTGGACAAATTGAAGTTGGAGAAAACAGTACAACCCACTCCTTATAAAGTATCGTGGCTCCAAAAAGGCCATCAAATTATTGTAACTAAAAAATGTAAAGTTGAAATCCAGATTGTCACTTATAAGGATGATATTTTATGTGATGTAATGTCGATGGATGTATGTCACATATTGCTAGGAAGGCCCTGGAAGTTTGACCGGAAAGCCATACATGATGGCAGAAGAAACACTTATACTCTTGAGAAATATGGGAACAAACATACACTACTGTCATTGAAAGATGAAACTGACAAGGAAGCACCTAGAAACAGTGTTATGTTGATGAGTGGAAAAACCCTGTTGCAAGAAGTCGAGAAGGGTGAGGAGATGCATATTGCTATTGTTAGGAGACCCAAGGTAATTTTAACTTCTACAAATTTAGAAGATCTACCTGAATAAATTCACAATATGTTGAATTATTTTGCTGATTTGTTGTGGATGAGTTGCCAAA
Organism: Pinus albicaulis; assembly: GCA_034641835.2. Classification (NCBI taxonomy): domain Eukaryota; kingdom Viridiplantae; phylum Streptophyta; class Pinopsida; order Pinales; family Pinaceae; genus Pinus; species Pinus albicaulis. Next base: position 19,666,266 of record CM076576.1, on the reverse strand, counting down.
TGAGTTACCGCCCATCAGTAGTATTAGTCACCACATTGATCTAATCCCTGGAGCCATTTTTCCAAATAAAGTAGCCTACAGGTTAACACTGTAGGAAGATGCCGAAGTTGGAAGACAAGTGTAAGAATTGATGGATAAAGGATTAATCAAGGAAAGCCTCAGTCCATGTGATGTACCAATAGTACTCAGTCCAAAGAAAGGAGGTGAATGGCACATGTGCACAGATTCTCAAGCCATCAGGTATCGTTTTCCCTTACCATGAATGGATGATTTAATGGATTGTTTGAGTGGGTCAAATTATTTTTCTAAGATAGATTTGAAGAATGGATATCATCAGATAAGGATTCAATAAGGGGATGAGTGGAAAATTGCATTTAAGACAAACAATGGGTTATATGAATGGTTAGTAATGCCTTTTGGACTTACTAATGCACCTAGTACTTTCATGAGGTTAACGAATGAAGTTTTGAAAGAATATGAGGGTAAATTTGTATTTTTTTATCTTGATGATATTCTCATTTTCAGTCAAAGTAGGGAGGGGCGTCTAGAACACCTTAAATTAGTTCTAAAGACTTTGCAAAAAGAAAAACTGCTGATAAATTTGAAGAAATGCAGCTTTATGAAGGAAGAACTAATTTATTTTGGGTTCGTAGTCTCTAAGAAAGGGCTGAAAATGGATCCGGAGAAAATCCAAGCAATTGTGAATTGGCCAACTCCTAGAAGCATATTTGAGGTAAGAAGCTTCCATGGTCTTGCAAGTTTCTACCGAAAATTTATTCGAAGTTTTAGTTAGATTTGTGCACCCATTATTGAAACAATCAGAGAAACTAATAAGCCATTTAAATGGACAGAAACAACAGATCGAAACTTTAAATTGCTAAAGAAAAAGATAACTGAAAAACCAGTCTTGGCTTTACCAAATTTTGAGAAAGTTTTCCAGGTTGAAACTGATGCTAGTGGAATTCGATTGGAGCATTTCTGAGGCAATATCATAAACCAATAGCATACTTCAGTGAAAAACTAAATGAAGCAAAGAATAAATATTCATCTTATGACAAGGAATTTTATGTTGTTGTACAAGCCTTTAAAAAATGGAGACATTATTTGCTGCCAGAAGAGTTTGTGTTATATTCTGATAATCATGCATTATAGTTTATAAACAATCAACCAAAGTTAAATCTTAAACATGCCAAATGGGTAAAATATTTGCAGAGTTTCACTTGTGTAATCAAACATACAAGTGGTAAATTGAACAAAGGTTTTGATGCTTTGAGCAGGGTGAACTTAATTACGCAGGAATTACAAGTTGGTTTTGTAGGGTTCGAGGAGATGGTTGACATGTATAAAGATGATTCAGAGTTTAAAGAAATTTATGCAGCCATAGAAAATCAAGCAGTCCATAACAGAAGCCAGTGGTTGGATTATCTTATCTAAGGGGGATTACTATTCAAAAGTAATAAAATATGCATTCCTAAATGTTCTATGAGGGAAAACATAATCAAGGAGAAGCATAGTGGAGGTCTATCTGGACATTTTGGAAAAGACAAAACCTTTTCTCAGGTAAATAATTTTTATTAATGGCCAAAGATGCAAACTGATATTAAACGGTTTGTGGAAAAGTGCAAGATTTTTCAGCATGCTAAAGGGAAAAGTCAGAATATGGGATTGTATCAACCATTACCAATAGCCGACCGACCGTGGGATGTAGTCAGTATGGATTTTGTTTTGGGTTTGCCAAAAAATAAAAGGGTGAATGATTCCATTTATGTTGTTGTAGATAGATTTTCTAAAATGGCGCATTTTATTGCATGTAATAAAAAAAGTGATGCAACACATATTACTAATCTGTTTTTTTCAGAGGTTGTAAGATTACATGGATTTCCTGTATGCATTGTGTCTGATAGGGATACCAATTTTGTGGGACATTTTTGGAGGACTTTGTGGAAGAAACTAGGTACCAACCTTAGTTTCAGTTCAACATATCATCCTCAAATGGATGGACAGACTCAGGTAGTGAATAGAATTCTGGGAAACATATTGAGAAGTTTAGTGTATGCAAATCCTAAACAATGGGATTTAGCACTTTCTCAGGTTGAGTTTTCTTATAACGATACTCCAAATTAAAGTACTGGCATGAGTCCATTTCAAATTATTTTTGGAATGCACCCAAGAGGTGTGTATGAAGTTAGAGATCTGGGAAAACCAGAGGTAATGAGCGCAAAGGCTGAAGAATTTGCAGAATAGATGCAGGAACTACAAGAAGATGTCAAAAGCATATTGTAGGAAATTAGTAGCAAATACAAGCAAAGAGTAGATATGAGGAGGAGAGAAAAATAATTCCAAGTAGGTGATTTTGTTATGGTATATTTAAGAAAACAAATATTTCCTGTTAAAACTTATAACAAATTAAAACTGAAGAAGATAGGGCCATGTAAAATTGTATGGAAATTTTCTTCAAATGCATATGAAGTTAAATTGCCAACAGGAATTGGAATATCGCCAATCTTCAATGTTACAGATTTGTACCTGTACCGAGAACCAGAAGAAGAACCACAAGGGGACACCACAGTAGAATACCCAACGATAAATTAGGAAGAGCAGATGCCCAAAGCAGGGAAGAGGGAAGTTGAAACCATTTTGGAGAAGAGAGTTCAAAGAAAAATAGGAGCCAAACCTATTATCAGTATTTAGTCAAGTGGAGAGAATAGCCAGTGGAAGACACCAGTTGGATGACTGCAGCAAAGCTACAGAAGTTGGGAATCGATTCCAAAGCATTACAATATCAGTTTTCTTCCCCGGGAGTCTGATGTAGGAGCATCAGGAACTTAGCTAGCAATGTGATGTTTTGTTCACATGTTGTGGCTAATCCAAAGAAAAATAAACTTTAGTAGTAGTATATTTATTTGTTTTATTATTATTGCTATTTATTTATGAGGATTGTTAGTTTTTTTTTTATGTTTAAATAAATTAGGAATAAAATTAGTAGTTGGTTTCTTTCCCTGCGTGGATATAGAGCCAGCATAGGGATAAGCACTTAAAAATAGGGAGGTATTGATTTGCTAAGAAAAATCGAGAAGAAACCTATTCTAAGAGGAGAATATTCATATATCAAGTATAAATAATAGGATGGTAGTAAGGAAACACCAATATTTCCTTACTAAATGTAGATTGCAAATGTAAAGGGAAATTAGTGAAATTTTCAGTCCATGTGCTAGTAATTTCAAATTATTCAGATTATGGTTGACATTACAGTTTTTATTTAAGTCTGCAACTTGTATATATGTTTGTATATATGATGTCTATTGGAGCATGTGGGTGCAGGAGTTCGTATATGTTCGAGTAAGAACGCAATGACAGTGTGTGAGCTACAGCACTACGATGTGGGGAGTGTCAATACTGCAGTAAGGCATCATCACAGATTGAAATCATGGAAATCATGAGCCTGCAAGAAGATATTAGCATATTTGGTAGTGGAGGTATTAATGTGTTTGGTTGAGGAGACATCACACATCCATGATTGGAGATTATAGCTTGCAACAAGTGTGAAGCCAACTGATGAAAGCGTTAACACATGCGATGGCATGGCATGTGATTAATATCTCCAGCAGTTGTGACAGGTAACGCACACAGAGCCGAAGTGTGGCATTCATAAAAAGAAGGCGTAATACATCATTGTAGACGAAGTGTGGTGCGGGAGCTCATAGAAGCTAGCTAGTGATGTATGACTGTACACAAAGCCGTGGCGTGGTCATCACAAGAACAAGCCCATGATACACAACCGCACACAACAAACTGTGCCACAAGTCAACATTGCATTTTGGTCATAAAAACTTGAAAGACCAGTGGTATTGGGTGTGAATAGATTTTATATTTTTGTATTTGGTTTGGGTTGAGATGAGCCTAGGCTCAATATTAAATTGAATGAATTTTGTTTTATGGTTGCAATTTTAATCATGTTGTTACATACAATCACAATGGTCCTTTATGGACTCAACGAATATGGTAAAAAGATGGAGTTTGCATATATGATGCAATATTTTATTACCATAGGTACAAAAAGGAAAGTAATTGGAATTACATACTAAGTACTAAAGAATAGATCAATTCCATCATAAAGAAGAGTAAGCTTGGGCCTTAATAGAATTGAACATTTTTGAAAAGAAATTTTAAAGTGGGATTTGTATATTCATCACTTTTCAAAACTCTCACACCATTTTTCTCTATCTCTCTCTGTATTCCTCACTTTTTCTTTCATCCTCACACAATCCTCATATTTATACATAATTATGAATTAATTCCAATCCATGATTTCCTCCACACAAATCTCAACCAAACTCTAAAATAGATTCATCCCTTATTTGACCTAACTAAGTTCCATTTAAGGAATTCCTAATCCCTAAATTATCTTTCCAACTCAATTCCACTCATATTCTCAATTAATTAAGAGAATATTTACAATAATCCTCACACTCAGATTTTTCTCTCTTAATTTATTAAAAATGAGCATAAAAAATTATAAAATAATTAAAAAGACATCACCCCCTAATTACATAATATTTAAATGAAAAATCAAACAGGATGCTCCTACATCAGACTCCCCATGTAGAAAATTTTCCATAGACTCCTGTCTATGAGGTCTGCCAATTTTATGTAGTAATGCAACAACCACAAGTTTCGATAACGTGCTCCCTCTAGGATTCCAAACTCTATTTTGTTGCTGGTCTTTTGAAGTATCAACTCTATTTTGTAAATGTGCACAAAATTTCTAGAATAGTATTTTCAGAATACTATTTATTGTAACTCTCGTTGTTTCATACCACATCATCTTCATTTTGAAAATTACAGACTCGTGTAGAAATGTTGATACCCATTTTTCTAGTCTCCAAACTCAGGAAGAATATCAAACTGGCTGTACATCAGCATCACTCATTCTATCAACCATATTCCATCGGCCTCTCCAAAAATTTATTTTTCCAATTCCTCAGAGTAATTCCTCTTTGTCTGATGCTTTCATCTCCAATTGTGTTGAACACTCAACTTCTTGAATTGAAGAATAATCAAGAATTTCTCCTTGATCACAACTATAGTCATTGACTGCTCCTATAGTAACAAATTTCTCATCCAATGTTGTACCTACATTCATCAACAAAATATTAGTTTTAAAAAGATAATACCTTTTGGCCTCTTTTGATGCTTCAAGCACCAATCTCCCATCATAGACTTCCTCGATTTTAGTAGATCCTGTTTTGAATTGCTGGTTGCTTCCATCTTTATCATGTTGGTTCAATACTTATGTTTCCTTTATGTCTCTAAAGACATAAATTTCTTGTTGCTCCTGGTCTTTCATCTCATCTTCAAATACTTTCTGCTCAATTTCTCTGATTTCAACATCATAATTATTTATGTTTCCTTCTGTACCTACATCCACATTATTATTTGAAAATTTATAACATTCACTCAACTCTAGAAATGTTAAAAACATTTCATCCCTATCATGCTCGGCAACTGTAATCTCTTCTGTATCAGGTTCTTCTAGTTTCATCTCCCCTTCTAGTTCCTTAAGCCATCGTTCCAAGAAATCTATTTCCATGTGAAATCTTTTCAGTATTTCATCACAACCTTCATTCCCAATTTCATTCTTCTTTTCGAAATCTTCCTGAGTTATCATGGTTTCTGTATCATCACATTGAAAAATTCTGTCAGCAATTTCATTAAAAAAATTCATTTTTTTACCTCCTTGGAATATCACTTCAGCATTTTCATTATTCTTCTACTCCATAACAGCTTCAACTAGTTGTCTTACACCAAACAAGAATTCATTTATGATTTCTTCCTGCTGCAACAAATCAGTACCTTCCTCCTCTGAAAGGAATTCTCCTTCATACTTCACCTCAAGAGTTTAATTCATCTCTGTAACAGTTTCACCAGACTATCCACAATCTTCCACACATCCTGCAAACATACATAAACTATGAGATTAAAATTTACAAGGCTTCATAGCCTCACCTTCTTCTCTTGTCAACATACCTTCCAATTCTTCTGAACTATTCCAATAGTTCATGAGATCTTTCTCATTGATCTCTCCACCCAGAATTTCACCCTGTTCTGGGCCACAAATGAAAACTTCCATTTTCAACTAAGCCTCTCTGAGTTCTTCACATCTCATTTTCACATTCATCATCTGCTCGAGCTTCCTCAGCTCTTTTGTCAACTGTATGTTCCTGTTGTTCCCTCTTTGCATGTAGCCTCTGCCACTTCACTTTCTTCCTCATGGTCCAACCATGTCTATGGTATTTCTTGTTTCTCTGCAACAATTCCATCAATAACTCAAGGTGAACTACTATGTCAGCTTTCTCCTACTCATACTCTTCATCAGTCAATTGCTTACATATGCCTTTTGCCTTGGCATTTTCCTTCTTCTTCCTTCTACTGCGGTCTTTCTCAGAACCTCTGAAATGACTATCAACAGTCATCTTCTCCTCCTTTTTGAACTTCATCTGTTCACGTTTGGATTTCATTTGAATCCCATTTTTAGGAAGCCTCCATACTCGCCATTCAGCAGTACAACTCTCTTCCTGTGCTTGACCTCTTTCAGTTCTCTATCTTGGAATCATTTCTGGGAAAATCTCTTGCTCCTCTTTGCTGCAAACAACAACTGCAGTATTTCATGTGTTATGATGACTAAAATCTTTGGGTGTCGGGCTCCGTCGATCATGCACCCAATTACATTCAAAACTTTGACTCGATTTAAGACTCTTTGACTCTAGAATTATCATCAATTATTCATCTTGGATGAAAAATGCACCCTCTTGTACAATAATTCAATGATTTAACTTGACTCAAGCTATCCAAATTTTTTTTTTTTTTTCTGAGTAAGACTAAATCTATTAAGTAAAGAAATATAGTACAATAAAATCTTGCATGAAAGCGAAGCAAGAGAGCAAGGGAGCCGGAAATGATAGACTATCAACTTCGATCCCCATGAACAACCATGACATAAGAAAAGATAACGGAAAGTACATAAAGTAAAGAAACTAGACTAGGGAGTCGACCCAGAATGGGTAGAGTCTCCCAATCAACATTTTTTCCCTTTCTTTTTGCTGACTGTAACCCAGCCATTGAGAGCTGGCTGGACGGGAACCACCTGCAAACTAATCTGCGCAGAAGGAGGAGTCTCCTTATCTGAATCTGAAGACGACTCATGAGTGTGCTTCTGCGAAGTCGGAGGAACCGTGGGATCTGCTGGGCGTGCTGGTGGCGCTTCCCTTGGGGGGTTTTGATTCTCCTCTTCCACCTCTATATCCTCCTCATCAGAGCTAGAGAAATCTATGTCATCCATTGGAGATCTATCACAAGGTTTCCAGTTCTTGGATTTGGATTTGCGCGGGATGTTCCTCTTTTTGTCGAGAAACATCACACAAGTATTCTGAAGATGCCCAGTCTGATGGCAATGGCGACATCTGAAAGCATTGTTCTCATAGTCTAAATTTTGTGTCCAATGAAATTCCCCAACTTTGAGGTTGATCTGATCAGGCAGCCCTTTACTAATGTCTATTTCTGCACATATTCTGCCATAAGTATATATTCCTTTCTCTCCTCGAGAGGTGTCCGTTGCCAAGAAGTGGCCTAATGTATCCCCAATCCCTTGGAAGACAGCGAAATGCCATAGATGAGCAGGTAGGTTTGGAAGACGGACCCAAATGGGCAACTTGGTGATGACAGCCGAAGAGGCGTCAAAATCAGGGAACCAGGGGGTGAGGAAAAGTCCTGCTGATCCCCAGAACCAAGGGCCTCCTGTTAATGCTTTCTTGTAGTCATCGCTGAAGGCAAAGGCTACAATGAAGAAGCCTTTTGAGCAGAAGAAGACCTTGCAGTTTTTGGTCCAGTTGGAGTGAAGCCACCAGTATAGATCGGCCGTACGAGGCCATAGTCCGTTAAATCTGCAAATAATGGCTGTTTCTGCAAGTGTCTGATATTGATCATCCAGAGATGGATGAGAGATTTCAATGGAGGGAGTATCCTCCATTTTATCCACCAAGAAAGGCTTGGGGGCCTCCGCTGGTTTGGCAGACTGTGGTTGGGCAGAATCTTTGCAGACTGCATCTTTATAAGAGAAAGAAGGGGCAGAGGAGGTCTGCCCAATGGAACCACCTCTCAAACGAAAGGTAGCCTCAATAGAAGCGTCTTTAAGAATACTGTAAAAAGATAGGGGGTGGGGATTCATAAGTTTCTTACCCTTATGTAGCAATCTTAGGTAGGAGGAGGGGATCCCCAGTCGGTGTTCGAGTTTTTGTAGAAGGTCATGCACAAGATCTGTTGTGCTTGCCCACAGCATCATTGTTTTTCCTGAGAGTTTGACTTGGATCTGGAATGCTTGTGTTTCTTCAGGCATATCTGGCTGGATTAGGATGGGAGACTTCTTCCAACAAGCAGTAGACCGATCCATGTCCAGATTTGGAAGCAGATCAAGCAGGCTCGGTAAACATATCCGCTGCATGCGTTTGGCAGAGAAGTGATCTATAAGATCTGCTAGGTTTCTTCTACTCACATTGTGAGCAGCTATAGAAGCAGCGAAATTAAAGCTAACTGGAACATTAGCCAGGAAAACAGCCACCCAGGCGGCTGCAATAATAGTGCCAAGGGAGCCATCCTTGAGCGAGGTTTTGAATGGGTTTGAAGCTTGCAGATTCAAATCTGCTACCCTGATAATGAGAATGACCTGCTTTGGTGTCGCTGCAAGCATTGTGGCGTGGCTAGCATCTGTGAGGGCGGCGGCTCCAAAGCCGTTTGAAGCATTTTCAGGAAATGTTTCCGCCCAGACGACGGCGTCATAACCTTCAGGAATACTCCTGTGCTGTAGCAGGCAGACATGCAGGTTCCAATCTTCGGTCTGGAGCATGAATAGAAGGCGGCCAGCCCTCAGAGCGGCCGAGCCGGCACGAACCAAAGAGGCCTCACTACAAACCCTAAAATCCTCTTTTGCCATCGCAGTGGTTTTCCCCTCTGAATTACCCTTCGATCTATCCAAATTTTCATTTGACCTTAGCATCTAATTTGACTTTAAATCTTGACCCAATAATTACAATAGGATATTTTGACTCTAATTCAAGCTATACAATATACCAATGAACATCCACCCTTAATACATTTTCATGATGTAAAATCTTCACTCTCTCTCATACTCCATTCTTATGAAAATATCACAAGTCACCAATTACATCATCTCTCTTTATCACTTTATTTTACTCACATGATAATGTATCCTTTAAATTGAAATGAAATCCGCTTTTCCCAAGATTTATTTTATGATAAAAATAAATAAACCATTTAATTTTCAACATTCAAAAATACTTCTTTAAAATGAATGATCATACCTTATACTCCCTTCAAGGTTATTAATAAACCTTCTCTTTGCAATTTCAACTCTCCATATTTTACTCTTATGTGTCGTTCTTATTACTGCGAATATTTTCATTCCCTTCATACCATAATATCCTCAACACGCTCATAATCTTAGCGGAGACAGTTTTCCTGCACTTCCATGCAAATATTTCTTTGTAGTGACGGTTCTCATGCAACACCGTCTCTCTTCAGTGCACAAAACAATTCATTCATAGGAATTTACAAAACTTTCTCTTATCATGGTGGCATCAATATATTTATCTAGCAGCAAAAAACACAAATTTCACTATCTTCGGGACAAAACAATGTGAATAATTTCATGTGCATTACAAGCAACGATCCATCATGATCTTTAACTTATTATATCTCTTAAAATATCTCTCTTCCCACTCATGAATTTTGGTGAAACACTCATAAAGCACTATTCTTCTCAATATGAATTACATATCCATTTTACGTTATTTAAATAACATAAAAACTCATTTTACTTACCACCTTCATAGTGTGCCCACCGATAGTTCTTGAGCTTCTGCACTACAACTCTTCTTATGGTGTTCCCTTTGAATATTCACTACAACATGAGTCCACCAACAACAATAACATTTCCTTCGACATAATTTCTTCTGAATAAACTCTTCCTCTGTCAAGCTCGTCAAAATCCTTTGATTATAAATTTTTTATGTGGCTACTTTCTCTTAAACAACTTGACTTGAATTACATAATTGCAGACTAGGAGCTCTTCTTTGAATACAAATTATTCTTGTCAAGATATTCTGTTGCTAAGTTCTTGAAAATATTGCAACCTTTGAAATTTGAACCTTCATTTACCAGTTTTGGATTACAAAATTCAATACGACGAGCTTTACTTTGGATATCACCGCTTTTCTTCAAAAACACTTCCTATATACCAAGATTAAAAAAATATTATAGCCTTGCGACTAGAACACTTATCTTTTGAACCTTATCCAAATATTTTTATTTGATTCCCAACTAAAAATGCATATCATTGATAATGGTGAATATCAATTTTTCCTGATGTTGTCTGTCAGCAGACGTTATACTATCTCATCATCCGCTCCATCTTACAAAGAAAAATCTTAAAAACCTTGAGCCTTTTGTCAGAATTTCACTAATTCCTCATTTTCCAAGATAAAAAATTCTAATGCAATTATATCATCGCCCAGGAGGATCAAAGCATTTCTCTAATTTCAGCTAATGCAATTGGACCCTTGTAGCACTGCTAGAAATCACATAATGCGATCTCAATGCTAGTTGCAATCGTTGATTCCTAGCTTCCTTTTATAGTATGAACCCATCGTTCTCTATGTTTGCGTCCACCCAAATGCACTTACTTCCTCCATACCTTGGTTTTGATTTTCAATTGAAACCACGCCAACCACTTACACTCCTGCCAGTCCAAAGTTGCCTTTGCAATCGTTGTTTTTTCCACCCATTTGGTTTTCTTTATACATGCAAAACATTCTTCAACGGGTTTCCATAAAATTCCAATATGGCTTCCAACCCAGGAAATTTACAAAATATTATAAGACGAGGCCACACAAAAAGTTCAAATCTTGATTTATGGAAACTATAATTTCAATATTGAATCCCAATTCACAAAACATAAAATTTGAAAAAATGATCACCATTGCACATCACACCAGAATATAATTCACTTATCTCTTCCAATTGATCTACGCCCATAGTGTTGGATATCTGCAGTTGTAAGAGACGTTGTTACCGGCTCCCTTCTCAATGTTCCAGGCAACCAAAAACTCTGCTCTTACCAAAACATTGTGCAAATCCTCCTCAATGCATTCATCCTGCGAAAATATGAATCCGCTCCAGAGCCGAACTGATAGGATGTTGTAAGACTTAAATCTCCGGAAATCCATTGTAGTGAGAAACGACTTCTGTGCCCTGAGGCCAAACTGCTGGCATGAACTGAATTTGGAGGTTTATGTATGCCATATTTATATTTAAATTGTTTAGAAGAGAAGGCTATAACTATTGTTTCGAAGAATTGTGGAACCTGCTTGTGAGACCATCACCACGTGCTCTTCCAAACTACAATTCTTCTCTAGTAAGTCAAAGCCAATGAAGCTAACGCATTGTTAAATATTGGGAATATATATAGGGTACGCCTCAAAGATAATATTCAATTCAAAGCCAAAGAATCTATCACACACTAAACTCTAACCTCCAAGACCTCCGATCACACCTCACCAGGCATGGACCTTTGCTCTAATACCAAATGATGCAGGGATTTTGTTATAAAATAGATCCTTGCACATAATAAAATGTGTGCTTCCTTAACATGAAATCCTTAATTAAATTATTTTTTAAAACCACATTCAATTGAGCTCAAAACATATATAAAGAAGAGAGAGCCAACACAAATAAAAATACGGGTATATAATAACATAAAAAAATTCAGATTCAAACCAATTGCCCGAATATTACATTTGTGGGCCTCTCGACTCTCGACCTTTTCAAAACTCTCACACCATTTTTCTCTGTCTCTCTCTTCATTCCTCGTTCTGTCTTTCATCCTCACACAATCCTCATATTTATACATAATTATGAATTAATTCCAATCCATGATTTCCTCCACACAAATCTCAACCAAACTCTAAAATAGATTCATCCCTTATTTGACTGAACTGAGTTCCATTTAAGGAATTCCTAATCCCTAAATTATCTATCCAACTCAATTCCACTCATATGCTCAATTAATTAAGAGAATATTTACAATAATCCTCACACTCAGATTTTTCTCTCTTAATTTATTAAAAATGAGCATAATAATTTATAAAATAATTAAAAAGACATCACCCTCTAATTACACAATATTTTAATAAAAAATCAAGCAGGATGCTCCTGTATCAAGGCCTACATTTTTTTGGAAGCCTCGTAGGCCGATGATGGAGGCACAGATGCACATATGGGGGCAGATGATGCCCAAGAGGGGCAAGACTATGTTTCCAGCCAAGATATTGCATGATGCGTTGGAGTTTCTAGCCAGTGTTGACAAGTTGCATCTCTTCATTATTGTCCCATGTCCTTATGCTAGATTGGATTGGCGAGGGTGTGCCAACATCCTCTTCATAGATGATGAGCCACCAGATGATAGAGGTAATATTACTATTTTATTTAAATTTATTCTAACATGTTCTTTAACTTGGTTTTATTAAATTGTGTAATGAACTTGTCTAATTATTGTTGTGTACTTGTATATATTTTGCATACATTGACTCTTTTTATGGAAAGGAAATGCTGACACCACCACATGATCCACGTGTGGATCCTGATGATGATTAGGGTATGCCAGATGTCGACGATCATCAGGAGGTCGGTGTAGAGAGACATGCTCCTACTGGTGCGTCGATACCGCCTTTTGCTAGGCGCGATCGACTTGATACTAGATACAGGATGGAGTTGGGCGACCAACTCAGTGCATTGATTGTTGAGGTGGGCATCAAGCCTGATCATTACAGAAACATACAAGCTAATGATAGGCTATTACAGATGCGAAGAGGCATGCCGTGTGACATGTACAACCTTATGTGGCATGTTGTAGGAGATACGACCTTAGTCACGTGGCTGAGGAGGATTGTTGCACGTTATAGGAATGGTCGAGATGTAGCACGTGATGGACATTTTATGAGTAGCGACTCATCATATCATGATCATTCACCTCGTGCCACGCCAGATGAGCATAAGCCTCCACTAGCATCTAGCAACAGTAATCATGGAGATGAGGCTGGACCATCGGCCACGTCCAGTCAGCAGCTTGCATCATTCATCTGTACTCATGATCATGAGCAGGTTGGACCATTGACCGTTGAGGCTACACCATTGACTGAGTAGGCCTTGACTAGTACTGCTATTGATGTTGTACCACCAGTCGATCCATGACATTTATATTACAGTTTTATATTTTTAACATTATTGGTTATATATATATATATATATATATATATATATATATATATATATATATATATATATATATATATATATATATATATGGTCGATGTATTTTGTAGAAAATTGAATAATAGCTGAATTATTCACCGATATTATCCTAATTACACACTATTTAAGCTTCATGCATAATACATAACCTCTTCTACAATTGATCATGAATATGCGGAAATAGAAGCAGTCGCATGCGCACATTAAAACATAATCAAGCACACATATAACATAGTATGTAATGGGGAAAGCTAATAGCTGAAAACCCCCAACTATATGTATATTATAATGATAGAGAACATGTAACAATACATAGCACAAAGCTCCTCACAGCTCTCAACACTATCTCACATGCTACACACAAAACTAGCTCTGAGATGAACAAGTCACAAGTTCAAATCTCCTCCACAAGTCTGCCTGCCTCTACTGCGCAATCCAAGATGAATAATGATGAGATCCAAGTTCGAATCCCACTGGCTTGTACTGCGCAATCCTCATTGGAAATCTCAATCAATGTGTGTGCAAAACTCATGCACAAGTATAGTCACAACTGATAGTCACACTCACCCTTTCACCCACCTCTAACACTGGTCTCCACTGAACTGTCCATGCACTGCAGTTAACTGATGCATTCTTTAGTTGATTTATGAGTTAATAATTAGTGAATTAATTAATAATTAATTCACACCACTCATCACTAGTGTATTTTTCAGTTACACTAAATACAACTAGTTCAACTAAGTTAAACCGAACACAACTCCACCAACTGTCTCATCAAATCCACCAAACTCTGCCACATGAGTTCTAACTGAAGTCAACCATGCAATAGCTCAACTAACCCTTAGGAAAAGCGTATTTCCTTCTGTCAGCTGCATGTGCCACATCCAAGCATCAAACTGAAGTGCTCCAAGAGGATAAGATAATGTTTATAATCTAAATATTATTAAGGGTTAATAATATTTGACTGTTCTATTTTTAGCCCGGCAGTCTAAAAATAGAAACCGCCCAATGTCTAAAAATAGAGGTCCATCTATTTTTACCAACTCAACCAATCATCCATAAATAGCATCCTGCAACTCATAGACCATGATCCATATGTATAAAAATAGACTTTGCGCCAAAAATAGCCTGCGGGCCCACTTAGTGAAGGCGACTTCATTTCACTAAGCTCCATCATCTTGTTGCATTTTCAACACTCCCTCTCAACAAGATGTGGATTATCTGCAACCCCTATCCTGCCTCTGTGGAATTCGAATTTGCTCCTGGTGAGCGCCTTCGTCAAGATGTCAGCATCCTGATCCTCCGTGGGAATATATGAAAGTAACATGATTCTCCGCTGCACACAATCTCTGATATGATGGTACCTGATGTCGATGTGTTTGGATATATCATGAAATACTGGATTAGCTGAGAGTTTAATGCAACTCTAGTTATCACAATAAATCACAGTAGGCTCCAAGTGTGACTCGAACAACCCGACCAGGATCTTCCTCATCCAAATAGCCTCGCATGCAGCCAATCTTGCTACCATATACTCGGCCTCTGCTGAATTGAGTGCCACAGATCTCTGCTTCCTGTTATACCAAGAAATTGTTGTTGACCCGATACTAAAGATCCCTCCAGATGTTCTCTTTCTATCCATTGGGCTCCCTGCCCAATCTGCATCCGTGAAGCCACATAGCTTCACCTCATCCTCCTGTCTGTACCACAAGCCATATCCTGATGTGCCTCTAAGATAATGAAATACATGCTTGCCTGCCTTCCAGAAGAGCTTGGTAGGCTTAACCATAGCTTGTGAAAGCTGGTTAATAGCATAGCATATATCGGGTCATGTATTGACCAGATACATAAGCGACCACACCAACTGTCGATAAACAGTGGCATCCACTACCTCCGCTGAAGTAGCATCCTCCTTCCTCCAACCTCCAGGAAGAGGAGTATCAACAGGCTTGCAGCCATGCATGCTAAACTTCTCTAGTATCTCCCGGGCATACTTACCCTGAGAAACAAACAGTCCATCACTGCGCTGCCAAATTTCCAATCCCAGGAAATAATGAAGGAGGCCCAAGTCCTTCATCTCAAACTCTCTAGCAAGATCCTCCTTGCATGAAAGTATCAACAGCTCATCACCCGTCAAAATTAGATCATCTACATAAAGTACAATGATCAGCAACTTCCCCTCCACCACAATCTGGTACAGGTTAGGATCCGCCTCACTCTTGGAGAATCCAAGTCCGGTGAAGTAACTGTCTATCCGTGTGTACCAAGCACGAGGTGCTTGTTTCAACCCATACAATGCTCTCTTGAGTCTGCACACATGCGACTCACTGCTGAAGATCTCGAAACCTTCGGGTTGCTCTATGTACACCTCCTCCTCAATGACTCCGTTGAGGAACGCAGTCTTCACATCCATCTGATGGATGTGCCACCCCATCTGCGCTGAGAGAGCTAGGATCGTCCGTATGGAAGAGTACCTTGCGACAGGTGCAAAGGTCTCCTCATAATCGATCCCCTTGATCTGCGAGAAGCCTCGGGCAACAAATCTTGCCTTGTACTTCTCCACACTCCCGTCAGCCGCCTGCTTCACTTTGTAGATCCATCTCGAACCCACCACTGATTTCCCCTCCGACCTTGGGACAATCTCCCATGCACTGTTTCTGACAATCGAATCATACTCTTCCACCATGGCGTCTACCCATGCGGGGTCCTCCACAGCTTCCTCGAAAGAGGATGGCTCTGTCACGACACATTTGCTCACAAGAGCCATGTATCCAGTGTACCGGTCCGGTGACTGTCTCTGTCTGCGCTGTGCTATAGGTGGTCCTACAACCTTCTCTGCATCTTGAGCCAGTCGCTCAGCTTCTGTAGTGCGCTTCCGCCCTCTGATGGTTGGCGCTGCATGAGTGGTCTCTTCCACTCCATGAACTTCCTCTTGTGGTTGATCCACATCCTGAAGCTCATCCTTAGGAACTAATAGCTCCTCATCTGCATGCAAGTGTGGCTCCCTCTCAAGTGAACACTTCATGGCTTTCTCCTCCTAAAATTTGATATCTCGTCGCACAACAGTCTTGCGACTATCTGGAAAATACACATGATAGTTGTGGGGCGTATCAGTGTACCCCAAAAATATCCCAACCTCTGCGGTCGGCTCCAGCTTCTTCCTAGCATCCTTCGTCACATGCATGTAGACAGGTGAACCAAAAATCTTCAAATGGGAAATATCAGGCCTCTTACCAGAAAATGCCTCCCCGGGTGTACTCATGCCAAGTATCTTGTGAGGACAACGGTTCTGCACATATACTACAGTATTGCATGCTTCCACCCACAAGTGAATGGGTAGGCCCTGATCATGAAACATCGCCTGTGTAGCACCCACGATCGTTCTGTTCTTCTGCTCAGCAACCCCGTTCTGCTGTGGGTTATGAGGTGCTATGAGCTCTCTCCAAATTCCTTCTATGCTGCAAAAGTCCTTGAATTCAGCAGAGATGAATTCACCACCATTTTCTCTCCTAAGAGCCTTCACATGCTTCCCCAATTCCTTCTCAACCAGCGCCTTGAACTCACTGAAATTTGAGTATGTCTCGCTCTTCTTCTGCATGAAGAAGATCCAGCACTTTCGAGAAAAATCATCAACAAAGATCACATAGTACCTGTGCTTTGCTGTCGAAGCTACTGAGAAAGGTCCACACACGTCTGTGTGAATTCTCTCAAGGATCGTTATGGCGCGACTATCCTTCTTGTGAAAGGTGGCTTTCACAAATTTTACCAAGGTACACCCCTTGCACTGATCTGACTGCGCAAGAGTGCCCTTAGGAAGCCTAGTAGAAATCTGCTACAGTATCTTCAAAGCTCCATGGTGAAGGTGGCCCAATCTCCGATGCCATAGCTCGCCATCATCCCGGCTCACCACTCCTTCTGCCTTGCATGCCATTACTACAAAGCCATATACTTGAAATTGATAAAGGTTCTTGACTCGAACCCCTATCTTTCGGGTTTATCCAGTTGTCTTACTGCACAGGAAAACCTTTCCCTCACTGAAGACAACATCATACCCCTTGTATTCTAACATCGCCACAGAGATCAGATTCTTCTTCAATCCTGGAACATGCATCATTTCCTTCAATACGAAGGGTTTACCAGACTCCCTCTAAAAGGAAATGGTACCGATACCGGTTGCACTGTATCTACCATCATCGGCCATCTCGATGTGCACTCCAAGATATTTCTCATCTAGATCTGAAAACAAATCTCGATCTCCTGTCATGTGAAAAGATGCACCACTATCCAAGAACCAAACTGAACCCATCACACTTGATACCAAGCATGCGATCAGCGAAAAATCCAGCTCAAACGGTGAGGCTAAGGCCTCTCCCGCTGCAGATCCAGCATCATGCTTATTTTTCTTCTTCTGTGGACAATTTGTGGCATAATGTCCGTGATGGTGATAGTGAAAGCACTTCACCTTGGACATGTCCTGCTTCTTGCCTTTCGCACCAGAATGAGAAGCTTTCTTTCTCTTCCCCTTCTTTGCTTTGGCAGCCAAAGCGCAATTTTCTTCATCAGATGCCTTTGATGAAGGTCCGTCCTTGGTACTCTGCCTTATCTCCTCTTGCATGAGATCCGACCAAAGTCGCTCCCATCCTGGCAATTTCTCTCGACCATTGACAAAGTCCTGATAGGAATGCTAACTCTTCAGAAGACCAAGGAGAGCCAAGTCCACCAAGTCCTCCTCATCTACAGTCACCCCCACACTTCCCAGCTCATCCCTGCATTGGGTGAACTTCGTGAGGTACTTGGGTATACTGTCGCCTTTCTCCATATTTATGTTTCTGAGTTTATCCTTGAGCGCCAACTTCCTCTGGTCGCTCTTGCTTTGGAATAAATCTGTCAACGCTTTCCACATCAAGTATGGAGAATATTTTCCATGCAGGTTGGATACAATGTGATCCTTCACGCCCTCCAATAGAATCCTTCGACATTTTGCTGTCTTCTTTTGCCAAGCCTCAACTTGAGCAACATCAGTAGGCTTTGGGACTTCAGCATCTATGAACTCCTTCAGCCCATTGTCATCTAACACCGCCTCCATCCTGTCCTTCCATGCAACATAATTCGAGCTGCCCTCAAGGGCATACTCCAATCGCAATCCGTTGAAAGACATCTCGACTTTCGACACCAAGAAAACACTGCTGCAAATTCGAATTCCAACAGCTCAAAACTCAACCGCTTTGGATCTGTGACAACAAAGTATTTCTAGCACAGAGATCGAATGTAGGGGCATTTATTGGATATATCACCTTTCAAAGAAAGGATGGATCCAGAGGCTACCTGGCCCGCTTACAGACTTTGTCTACCAAAATAAATTGTAATCACTGTAATAGATCCGATGATCAATTTCGCTCCATACCATGTAGAAATTTGAATAATAGCTGAATTATTCACCGAGATTATCTTGACTACACACTATTTAAGCTTCATGCATAATACATAACCTCTTCTACAATTGATCATCAATTTGCGGAAATAGAAGCAGTCGCATGCGCACATTAAAACATAATCAAGCACACATATAACACAGTATGTAATGGGGAAAGCTAATAGCTAAAAACCCCCAACTATCTGTATATTATAATGATAGAGAACATGTAACAATACATAGCACAAAGCTCTCACAGCTCTCAGCACTATCTCAATGCTACACACAAAACTAGTTATGAAGATGAACAAGTCACAGGTTCAAATCTCCTCCACAAGTCTTCCTGCCTCTACTGCGCAATCCAAGTTGATTAATGATGAGATCCAAGTTCGAATCCCACTAGCTCCAACTGCGCAATCCTCATTGGCAATCTCCATCAATGTGTGTGCAAATCTCATGCACAGGTATAGTCACAATTGATAGTCACACTCACCCTTTCACCCACCTCTAACACTGGTCTCCACTGAACTGTCCATGCATTGCAGTTAACTGATGTATTCTTTAGTTGATTTATGAGTTAATAATTAGTGAATTAATTAATAATTAGTGAATTAATTAATAATTAATTCACACCACTCATCACTAGTGTATTTATCAGTTAGACTAAATACAACTAGTTCAACTAAGTTAAACCGAACACAACTCCACCAACTGTCTCATCAACTCCACCAAACTCTGCCACATGAGTTCTAACTGAAGTCGACCATGCAATAGCTCAACTAAGCCTTAGGAAAAGCGTATTTCCTTCTGTCAGCTGCATGTGCCACATCCAAGCATCAAACTGAAGTGCTCCAAGAGGATAAGATAATGTTTATAGTCTAAATATTATTAAGGGTTAATAATATTTGACTGTTCTATTTTTAGCCCGGTAGTCTAAAAATAGATTCCGCCCAATGTCTAAAAATAGAGGTCCATCTATTTTTACTAACATGACCAATCATCCATAAATATCATCCTGCAACTCATAGACCATGATCCATATGTCTAAAAATAGACATAGTCTAAAAATAGACTTTGCGCCAAAAATAGCCCGCGGGCCCACTTAGTGAAGGCGAATTCATTTCACTAAGCTCCATCATCTTGTTGCATTTTCAACATATTTTATGTTCATGTTGCAATTGTACTTAATTTACATGTGGGTGATCATCATGATGTGTATATTGTTAGCTCATGTTAGATATGTTCATTTAATGTGCAGCTTGCAGATAGAGGTGTATGTGATAGCATGAGTTATTTGACATGAGATGTATATTTGATGTTTGTGTTGTGATGATGTTATACAGTGCTAATTTTTTTTTTTTAGATGATCATGATCGCGATGATGTTAGCGAATTTGAATGTGTTTTTTAGTCGAATATGATGTTTGTACGATGGTTATCATGATCGTGATGTTTATTAATTAATTTAATATTAAATTACCATGATATTTATTAAATATTATATCGTGATTGTAATTTAAATTTGAATTTTAATTGTATGTAAAATTGTAATTGTAATTATAATTATATGTAAAATTCTAAAATTGTAATTGTAATTGTATGTAAAATATTTGTAAAATTGTAATTATAATTGTAAATGTAATTCTAATTCTAATTCTAATTTTATGTAAAATATTTGTAAAATTTTAATTGTATTACTGTGAAATGATTGCAACTGTAAATGTAATTGTATGTAAAATTAAAATTCTAAGTCTAATTCTAATCGTAATTGTATGTGAAATTGCAAAATTGTAATTCTAATTGTAATTGTAATTCTAATTGTAATTTTAATTGTAATTGTATGTAAAATATTTGTAAAATTTTAATTGTATTAATGTGAAAATTTTAATTGTATTAATGTGAAATGATTTTATTAAAATATTTAAATTTGTAAATTTGTAAATAATTGTAAAATAATAAATCTAGAATAATATGAATTTTTGTAACATAATAAAGTCTAGAAAATAATGCAAATAAATTCATGTAATTTAGAATTATCATTATTTTACTATGATTTTACATACAAAAAAAAAATAACTTTATACAGTACGTCATTTCTAGCGGAGATTCCTGGTTTTTCGTTTAGTGTGCTTATCATTCTAACACGCACCAGTGTGTCTTAGTACTAAGACACATTGGTGCTTCACTACTCTTCCACACCGGTGCGTCATAAAAAACCACGCCAAAACATAAAACTCGATCTTACGAAACCGCACCGGTGCATCTATAAAACCCCACGCACTAGAACAGGGTTATTCTGTAAAGTGCAGTATTGGAGCAGTGAAGGGTTTGAATCGCAGTAAAGAATTTTTCTGAGGAGATGAGGGTTTGAAAAGAAGAGATTTTGAATTTCGAATGAGAATTTTATAGTAGATAAAATGAGTGATTCAAACAGAAAGACAGAAAAAGACGCTTACAGGGATGAAGATGGCTACAGAGCTCGATAGAGTACAAAAGGAGAAAATGAATATAGGTAATTGAGACCAACAGAGAGCATTCAGTTGAGGCTGGCGATAGGGTTAAGAGGTCCCATGATGGAGAAAGGGAGAACAGAGTTGATGGCAGAGAAATACCTGTTGATGCTCCGACGACTAGCAAGGTGAAATGGTCCTTCGAAATCAAGGTGTCCTATTCACTAAGGGATGTCAGAGAGATATCAGTTGAGTCTCTTGAACGAGCTAAGAGATCACATGAAGGTAGCGATTCTCATTCTTACATGGATGGCCGGGAAATATTGGACAGTAGAGAAAGATCAATCGAGGCAGTCGATAAAGCCAAGAGGCACCATGAAGGGAAGGATTCTCATTCGCTTAAGGACAACAGAGAAAGATCAATTGACGTTGTTGATCGAGCTATTAGGTCCCATGAAGGGAAATATTCTCCAAAATGCATTTAAAAGCAGCTAGGAGCATTGTTCGAGCTTCGGTTGTCTTACATAAAATACTACCAGCAAAGCTGACGTCGCATAAAATCACATCTTCAGCTTTCAATTGAACCTGAATGGAATCTCTAACTTGTCTGAGTTGTGGTCCTATGGATGAAACCAGTAAAAAGTCTACTTGTATTATAAATGGAAATCTAGTGACCATTTTTGTGGGAAGAAAAGCATAGATACCTGCAGCTACCATATTTCCACCTCCAAATCAGTTTCCCATTGGAAAAGCTAATGTAATAGCCCATTTTGCAATGTATTTCCTATGCTAAACTCTATACTCATTTTATACGGGAAACCATTGCCTCCACATGTAATAACTGCATCGTCTAGTTGAAAACTGGTCTTCTTCTGCTAACAAATGTAGAATGAAGGATTCGTTGTCAATGCTCTGAGAACATTCAAGGTCATTTTCTCGTAAAACATAGATTGTATAAATTTTGTTAAGATCAAGATAGAAAGCACAAAGGAGAAAAAATGAAATTGGATGCCAAGATGGAGGAGGAATTTACAAATGAGCAAGCAGATCATGGGGCACCTTTTCTTGTTGCATGTTATGGAAAGGTTCAAGTTTCTTTTTCCGAAAGAAGAAGAGGTGTAGTTTTGAAAACAAATGGCCCAAATATTTTCACAGCAAAATGTGCATTTCCAACATGTCTAAAAACTAAAATATCTCCAAGTTCAATAAACTGCTCATAAACAAAAATTTCCCAACCATTTGTGAAAACTACCCACGTCTTAGCATAGCACAGGTTCACATGCACAATTGCCCACTTGGGCCCTGTAGTATTGCATCTTCACATGCCCCACTTTGCATTCTCTGATCCAGGTGGATATTGATGGCCACCCGCCTATTCCACTTGGGCCCCCACCATTGTCTCTTTCAGTTTTTCAGTTTTGGCATAACTTACTATTTTTAGTAGTTTTTCAGGTCCTGAACTTCCGGAGCCGTTTTGAGGCCCTAAACGACGTTTTTTGGGTATGAAATTTGTTGCAATTTGATCATCAAATCGTCACAAAAGTTGTAGTCCTCGGATAGAGCTTTCTAATGATGTATCATGTGCATCAAACGGAGATAGTATGCCAAAGTTACGTCCCTGGGAAGTTGAAACACCAATTTACCCAAACGGGGCCCATAGTTTTGGCGCTTCATCTCCTAGGGTTAGGTTTTTGGGATGTTGAGGTTCTCCATTGTTTCTCAATAATAAATAGGCCCTCGAGCCTCATTGTAACTCAGTTCAGAGGCCTGTAGCCGCCACATCTCTTCTCAGAGATAGCTACCAGTTCCCTAGCTAGTTTTATTTCCATTCTGTCTGTAAGCAAATTTCAGTTCTTTGATATTAATGAAATGAAGTGTTATTTCTGCTGCATCTCTGTATTTATGGTTATGTGTTTATTCTGTTGCGTTCCTGCATAAATCCAGATCATTCTCTCCACATAATTAGTGGGGACCTCCTGCAATAAACAAAATGCATTGGAATAATAGTTATTTCCATCAATAATTTAACCAATTCTAATTCTAATTCTAATTCTCAAGAATAAACAAAATTCTAATTCTCAATTTCTATGGTTGGTGTTCACCAAATTTTGGTGTACACACCTAAAAGTAATTTCAGTGCCTTAACCACAAATCGGTGTTATTGTACATATAACCACATCGGTGTGTTTTAGTTACTACGCACCGGTGTCATGTTACAAATGGATGCACCGGTGCGGTGTGATTAAGTGATGCACCGAGGACGAATAAACACAAATAAAAAAAACTTAACTCTATTTTATTTAAGTGAAAAAAAAGCGGCAAATTGAAAAATGGGCAGCAAAATATTTTTGAAAATCTAATTTCATAAAATAATTCTTTAAATAGTAAATACTTTTCTTTATTTCACTATTTTTGCTAAAATTTTCCACCAGAGTTTTGCAGGAGACATACCTGGAGCAAGAGAGCATGAGAGCACTGTGGGGCAGAGAAATACGTTCAAACAGAAGTATTCAGAAAATCAAAAACCAAACCTTTGGTGATTCAAACCCTGTATCATAGAATTTCAAACCATCTCGTGATTAAATTTGATTATTTTTTTTACTTTTTTCTGCAGTTTTTTTACTTTTTTCTGCAGTTTTATCCATTTTTACCCTAAACCCTTCATTTTTTTTGTTTATGCCCTTTCTTCACCCTGTTTCTGTGATTTTAGAATTAAGGATTTTCATTTTAGATTGATAACCAACCCACAGGATGACTTGCATAGTCGGATCCCAATCCATTTGGCCCTTGCTTGAATTTTTGAAAAAAATGGATTTTTTTTATCAGTGCGCCCTGCGTAACCAAGCGCACTGCGCAAGTACTGTGTAATAAAAAATAAAACAATTTTTTTAAATCAGTGTGCCATATCTAAAATAGCGCACCGGTGCTCTATGTTACGAGGATAGCACCGTACGATCTATTACACTGTCTGTGTGGTGTGTTTATAATACTCCACGCACCGTATGGTCTATTATACTATTTTTGCGATGCGTTTATAATACCCCCACACACCGACGTCAGTGCGTACATAATGAAAGGCGCACCGATTTCTTGAGATTTATTTTTTACCTCAAAAGTTGAAAATTTATTTATAAATATATTAATGAATCATATGGTACAGGTTTCAGATTGATAAAGAAATGACTGACAAGAGATCAAGTAACAAAAATACTAATAACAGATCAAGAAAAGCAAAAAAGGCAAGTTCTTTGTAAATTCTTTACAAAAAATATTGTTTTTGAACTATATGTAAGTTTAACTAATATGTATTGTTTACTATGTATCATGCAAAGCCACAAAATGAAGAAGCTCGATAAGATTATTTCTGATCTAGGACCAGAAGAGCATAAAAGCTTGATGGAAAAAATACAAAAGGATGAATCAGGTGAATGAAAAAATACTATCAATCCAAAATGAGTTACTTTTTTTAATTTTAATTAATAATATACTTAAAATTTTTAGATAACATGTGTCAAACTGTATATTAATTCACATATGTTTTCTACAGGGACCAACAACTCAGAAAAGGAATATTTTTCTAAGAAAAGAAAAAAAATAGAACATGCAAATGAAAATGAATTGCTCCTTAGCTCATCTAGAGTGGTGTTGGAGGTTAACGAAAGGAGGAAATTTTTTTACAAAAGTTTGAGGGATCTAGTGGAACGAATGTATAGACGTTCTTTCCACTTCCAATACAAAAACCAATCCAATGATTCCAAGAATCAAATTTTATCAAAAATATAGGAAGAGTTTCTAGAGAATTGGTTAATGAGACATGTCATACTTTTAATAGCAAAAACGTACAACAACAAAAAAGAAGGAATGAAAAAGTAATATTCCTTTAAATGTTTGTCTAGAATTATTTATAAATATCACTTTTGTTATATTTAATTTTCATATATCAATATAAAAATTAAATAGTTTATTGTCATGTTACATTTTCAGGAAGATTATGAAAATCTCAAAAGATCAACGAGCTGATATCAGAAATATGCCAGTAGGAATGTCCAAAAAATTGTACAAGGAGATGGTCAAAGAAATGGAAAAAATTGCATCGCAGGAGGAGCTATCTCAACAACAACGTGCTTCAAATGTAATATGTAATCATTGAATTTTTCGATCATTAGGTACAACAAATAAACAATTTAGCATTAAATATTAATTTTCAAAAATTTTCTTACAGAAAAGAAAAGAAAATGGAACCCATTCAACACATGAAACAAAACGACAAGGAAGAAAAGGGTTGATATCTAAGTTTGTGAGTAATTTTTACTTCCTTATAACAACCTAACTAGATTTCATTTTTGTATTTTTTAAGTTGTTTTACAAAAATCATCATTGAATGTCTTCAAACAGGTGCTAACATACAAAGAAGAACCATCAGACAAATTGATTGAAATGGGGTTAAATATGGGTTGTGAATATATGTTGGCATATCAGAAATTAATTGTGGAATTTGTAAGCATCTATCGATCTTGTTTTACTTAGCTCTGTCTATAATTAATAGAACAAAAAAATATTTTATGTTAAATATATGATTCTTTATGGGGTATAAAACTTGCAAGAAATAAAGTATGGAACTGTGCCAAAAGATGAAATTTTGAAAGATGGCATGGTACATGGTTTTGAAAGAATGTGTGTATTTTATGAGTCAATTGTTGCTATGGTACGTCATTTTTATTTTCGATTTACATTGATGTATGTTATTTAATATTCAATTTTAATTATTCTCACCAATGTATATACACTCATTTCAGTTTATTTTTATGTTTGTAGATGGAAGGTGAAGAAGAAGAAAACAATCAACGCCGTGAACGAAAAATTCCTGAAAATAACCCAAGTTATGGAAGTAGCTCTAGCAGTGACAACAGTTCAAGCAAAGAATGATGATGACTATGTTTGAATATCAAAGAAAGGTGTTATATTTTTTGAAATATTTGTCTGTGAAATCAGACATTTTGTTTAATGTAATAGACATAGTGTCCCAATTGAAAGACAAAGGGATACCAATCACTGTCCTATTTTGTATGACAAAGATTATATTTTTCATATATATATATATATATATATATATATATATGTTTTAATTTATTCTACTGTGTTCTCCATTGTCGTTCTCAAATGCACTAATAAAAAATTAATTCATATGAATATTGTTATAAGATATATATGTGTCGACTTTTGATGAATAATGAATTTTAAAAAACCACAATAATTATGATATGATATAAAAAATTAATCCAAACATCACATTCAAATTCATTAATAAAATTTAATTAATATGAATATTGTTATAAGATGTGTCGACTTTTGATGAATAATGAATTTAGAAAAATCACAATAATTGCACTGTCACACGTCGATGTTTCTAAAAAATACAAAATAAACACCGGTGTGTGTCAGTGACTGTATGCCAGTGATTTTGTATGCTGTAGTGCACCAGTGCGTTTCTATGACCTATGGGCACCACGCAA
Organism: Pinus albicaulis; assembly: GCA_034641835.2. NCBI lineage: Eukaryota > Viridiplantae > Streptophyta > Pinopsida > Pinales > Pinaceae > Pinus > Pinus albicaulis. The sequence goes on along the minus strand of CM076576.1, from coordinate 19,639,511 downwards.
ATACTAGAACTAATTAAAAATATTGGTGCGTTTGTGCGATACCGCGCACTAGTGCATTTATGTGAGACTACACACCAGTGAATTTGTACGACGTATTAGCACCGCAAGAATACCAATACCAATTATAAATATCAGTGCTTTTTCCTGATACAGTGCACCAGTGCATTTCTATACATCTATGTACCGGTGCATTACGATGACCTATGGGCACTGCACAAATCCCAAGACCAATTGGTATAGGCCCATGTGTTGTATCACCAACACTGCGCCTGTTACAGTTTTATACCTTGAGGGCCCAATGCAAGAACCTTCGACCACCTCGAGACCACCGTCTAGATGACATGCATTGGTGCCTTGAAACCTTAGTAGTGAATCAATGAAAAAAACATCCATAATAACCTCCGACTGCCCAGTTTTTTTAGTTGTGTTGAATTTCCATTAAAATCTTTGCCAAAACCTCCATAACCATAAACGATGTTGTAGAACTTCTTTTTTTTTGACAATTTTGGCCAATTTTATAATACTAAAAACCTCCTTTATAACCTTTGCTAGAGGGTCTTTTCCTTGTAGTGTCTAGACAGTTGATTCCACTTTGTCTATGGATTGCCTTGATATTGTTTTACAATCTAACAAGGAAATTATAGAAGTAATGACTAGTGTAGAAATACCATGGGATGATTTGCATCAACGGTCCTATTTTATCCTTGACTTGTAGGAAGTTGAATCAAATTTTTCTAGTCCTCTCTCTAGTGAAAGAGTTCATAAAATTTTAAACCCTTTGGCTCCATCACATATTTTTTCCAAAGGTAACATGGCTAATATTTCAGAAACCATTCTGGTGAACATTTCTAAGAATCCCAACGTTATCAAGAATGTATTCATTGGAGTTGAGTGTTCCCCTCAAGAAATAAAAATTTACACTGATCTTTTTAAAGAGATTCGAGATGCATTTGCTTGGTATTATGAGGTAATTCTTGGGATTGATCCCAGTATAGTTCAGCATGATATCAATACTTTCGAAAATACAAAGACTCTGTATAAAATCTTTGACCAGTTAACCCTACGAAAGTTGTAGCTATCAAGGTTGAAGTAGAGAAGCTGCTTAAGCAAGGTTTCATCTACCATTTTCCTTTAACTGAATGGGTTTCAAATCTTGCCCCCTTTGACAAAAATCAAGGAAAAATCCGGGTATGCATCGATTTTAGGGATTTGAATAAATCTTGTCCTAAAGACAATTTCGGCACTCCATTTATAGATCATATTATTGATGAGTGTTCTTGGAATGAAATATTTTCCTTCGTGGACATATTTTCTAGATACAATCAAATAAAAACTCGTCTTGAAGATCAACATAAGACAATGTTTGTTTTCCCTTGGGATACGTTTTCATATAGGAAAATTCCTTTTGGCCTTAAAAATGTTGGGGCTACCTTTCAGCGGGCTATGTCATACACTTTCCATAACATCAAACATATATTTTAAGCTTGTTTGGATGATTAGGCTACTCCCTCTCATAAGATAATGGAACATACAAAACACCTTCATTTTATTTTTCAGAGATGTTATTATAAAATCTGGTTGAACCCTAATAAGTGTGTTTTTGTGATTACATCTGGTTGCTTTTTGGGATTCATCATTTCTAATGAAGGGATTTATGTTGATCCTTTCAACTTTAAGGAAATACTTGAGTTGCCTCCCCCATTGAACATTCATCAACTACAAAGTCTCCAAGGAAAAGCCAAAATTTTAAGGAGATTTATTGTAAACTATGCTTAGATGATGAAAGGATTTATGTGTTTACTTAAGAAAGGAGTTCCATTTATTTGGGACAATTTCACTCAATGCTCGTTCGATGCTTTGTAAATTCATTGACTTGTACTCCTCTTTTGATTCCACCTGATTATAGAAAAGATTTATTTTTGTACCTCGTAGTAGCAAACTCAACTATTGGTATGGTTTTGGTTCAGGAAGATGATAATTTTAGAGATCATGTCATTTATTATCTAAGTAGTGGTTTTTTTGGTCCTGAACTATGGTAGTCTCATATTGAGAAATTGGATTTAGTAGCAGTTCATGTTGTTCAACAACCCCATCATTATATTTTTCTTAGAAAAAAATATTTATTGGCTGACATCAATCCATTTCAAATTTTCCTCAGTAGGTGAGTGATTGGGGTAAAATATAATAGATTTATTTTCATTTTTCAATAGTTTGATATCGATTTTATGTCAAGTAAATTGAAGAAATATTTGGTTTTCACAAAATTTATTTCATAATTTCCTTGTGAAGCAGATGTAACTTATGAAGAATCATTTCTAGATGAGCATATTTTTCTTATTTCCTCACAAGATCCTTGGTATGGAGATGTCATTGTATATATCCAGACTTCAAATTTTCCTCGCTCCTTTTCTAAGGATGAACTTCATCTGGCTAAGAATTATTTGATCATTGGTAATAATATATACCTTCACGGGGTTGATTCAATACTTTGACGTTGTCTAAATTTAGAATAATTTGAGTCAATTTTGAATTCCTTCCACATTGGAGCTTGTGGAGGTCATCTATCTAGGCTAACTACAACCCAAAACACCTTGCGAGTGGGGTATTTTTGGCCCTCGATTTTTAAATATTTTATTGAGGTGGTCAAGAAATTCCATCCTTGTCAAGTTTATACTCGAAAAGTGTGTGCTCATCTAGCTATTCTTTTTCCTGTCATCATTGTTAGTCCATTTACTAAGTGGGGTATTGATTTAACTTCTTGTAACTCAGGTTTGGCTAAGGGACAAAAGTACATTATCGTAGCAGTAGAATACTTCACCAAGTGGGTTGAAGCTATGCCTACTTTTAATAATGATGGTGAGACAATAGCTCTTTTCCTTTTGAATCAAATCATTTCATGCTTTTGTATTCCGAAAGATATTTACACTCATAATGGTAGTCATTTTCAGAATGAGATGATGTCTAAGTTGGCTTTGAAAGTAGGATTTTGGCAGGAGCATTCATCTCTTTATTATCCTAATTCTGTTGGATAGGTTGAAGCAGTTAATAAATCCCTTAAGACTATCCTTCAAAGGATGATTAATCAAGCTATGGAACATCATGTTATATTCTGTGCTATGCGCATATCAAATGTCTGTTAACACTGCTAAGGAATTCACTCCTTTTCAGTTGGTTTATGGTTTGGAAATCAATATTTCCTATAGAATGTGAGATTCCATCTCTTAAGTTGGTAGTATAAATTCTTCCAGATATCTCAAATCTTGAATAGCTCCTTATTCATTTGGAACATCTTGATGAGTAGCATCGGGATGCTACGACACTGAATGAGGCCCATAAGAAAAGAGTCAAATATTAGTATGACAAGTTTGTACAACCTAGGTTTTTCTCTGAAGGTGACCTTATCTTGGTCTATGACCAAGATAAAGACATCTTGGGGGTAGGAAAATTCAAACCTATGTGGTATGGTCCTTTCATCATTAAAAGGGTCTTAAATAAGGGTGCTTATGAATTGGTTCATTTTGTAGGAAATGTGTTGTTGGAGCCTAGAAATGGGCTCTATGTCAAGAACTATTATTCCTAGGCTCTTTCCTAGCATTTTCTTTTTTTTTTGTAAATATTTTACATAGTTTTAATTTCTATCTATAGGTGTCATGGTGATGATGATGTTTTCGATCTTCTTTGGCCAATTTCAATGGTTGATTCAGGGTACTTAGAATTCGTAGATGATGCTAGTATACATACTCGGAATTTAGCTTCCACCGCTTGGGTTATACATTATCCATCTAATCAGTTGTTGGTTACAAGAGGAACATGCTTCTAATAGTATGGCTGAGTATAATTTCATTATAATTTACTATCTGAAGAAATATCTTATGTATTGAATCATTAGTGGTTTACTTGGATTCACAACTGGTTGTGTCTCAATTAATTAATGTTTGTTTTGTGATGGATCATTTATTAATCCTCAATTTATAAGAGTGAGATTATTGCAAATATCATTCAATTTTATAACTTGCATTCACATTCCACAATCAGATAATGCATTTGTTGATTCTATATCTAATCAAGAATTGGATTGGCATATTAATCATTCATCACGTTAAATCAAAACATCAAAACATCATATTTATATATGACCAAATCATCTTGAAATATATGTATATAGATAGATTTAGTGTATCAAAACAATACAAAATGTGGGAAAATGTCCTACAAAATTAGGGCTCAAGCCCAATCATGTCCATATAAAAAAGATCAGTCGTCTAGAAACTAATTCTATGGGCCTGCCCTAGATGAGCATCCTGGTATAAGACAATGGAATTCATCTCTCTTCAGAAGAGATACACCTACTCTCATGGTACTCCAACCACATGTCTCTATATAGCCTCGGGAATATCCTCTACCACTACCATTGGAACTTGACAAGTCAAACCCTCCAAGTTCTACTCAATAGTATGGAGGACTCTCTCAGGCTTAACTTCTTCTCTCTCTGCATCTCTGATGTGATGGCTATGCCTTAGTAGATCTTTGAGTCTCACTAGTCCAATATCTGTATCATGATCATTTAATATTGTAACATGTTTTCTTCACGAAAAAAGACTTTAATTTTCTTGAGATTATATTCAAAAATACAAAAAATTCAAATATTTTAAAAATAAAAAACTTATCAATGTTGCCCCATGCAACTCCTTCTGTAATTATAGTCTTGCATAAGGGGTAGTATTCTATGGCCATGACTTGTTTCTCCCACCAGTGGAAGAACTTGTCATCAAAGGCCACCTTGGTGACTTCACCTCCTCCAAGTCTCTTAATAAGATCTTCCCATCTAGCGATATTGGGATCTCTAGGACTATTGATGCCAATTTCTACTTTGGGTCGTATCACAAGAATCCTCTCAAAGAAAAATGAGCAGAGGATGGTGCCATAACCTAATTTCTTTTTCTTCCCCTATCTCATTGATGTCATTTGTTTTTTCATGCTAGAAAGGAACATTGTACAATAGTCATATACTACTAGTTTTAGGAATTATACTGCTAAAAACATAGATGTTCGTGAGGCCTGATAAAATTAAGTTTAACATGATATCTTGGAAATAGTAAAAAGTATTATCTTGACAGGGAGGATTGTGATTTATTTTATTGGGGCTTGAGGACCGATTTTTCTATTATCTAGTGTACAGTACAGAGTAATATAATATGCAATAGTAAGGCCTCCACGGGCCTTTCCTTACACATCTATTTCTTCTCCCCTTTGGGAAAGTCCTGTTATGAAGTAGATATCTTCTACTTCGATCTCTAAAGGCATTTGATGTATGATGAATCACTCTTGCTATGGGTCCGAGTAATGAATCAACATCTCCAATAATCAAGTTTGAGCTCTCATATTGGGCATGATGAAGAATTTGAGAAATCAACAATTTTTCAATCAATCCAATGAATCTTGATCATTTAATATCACATTATCCACATCATTTTCTCTCTTCCCCCCAAATGATCAATATTTTGAAAAATTGATAGAATTCATTCGTTAGAATTTTTTTTTTCAACTTTACTCTACGTGTACTCAAATTATGTAAGAGGAAAACATTTACACACGTTAATTTTCCTTTATTAAATCGTGTATAGGGATTTATATACGTTACTTTCAAACCCAAGACTCACGTACATGCAAAATAGTTTTTGAAAATAAAAAATCTCTCAAAAAATCAACTTAATCTATAACAATTTTTATCAACTGGATGAATTTAAGGTTATTTTCGGGCTAGAAGGTAACTCCACAAAATCAACTGTGAGATTTGATTGAGGTTTCTCATGAATATATACATGGAGGTGAGACTATTGGGATTCATTTCCCATGTCTCTTAGACTTCTATATTTCCTATTTTACACTAATATACAATTTCTCCCAATCCCTTAGGATTAGGTGTCAACATTCCCCCCCTTAATCTGAAGGGATGTTGGTGAGTCCAAGTATCATTATGAATTTTCAAACTTTTCTCTTCCTAGCACTTTGGTGAAGATGTATGTAGTCTGCTAATTTTTGGAACAATGACATAGATGGATATTTTTTGCCTCGAAATGATGTAGAATCAAATGGTATTTTGTATTGATGTGCTTTGTTCGATCATGGAACTTTGGGTTCTTGGCCAACTTTATTGCAAAAGTGTTGTTGATCATGGGTGGAGTTGAATGCATTTGTTTCATTTGCAAATATTCTAGGATTTTCTTGAGCCACAAAATTTCCTTTCTTGCTTTAGCTGCTGCCAGATATTCTGCCTTAGTTGTGGAATATTCAGGAACTGATTGTTTGTGTGATCTCCAGGATAAAACTCCTGATCCAAGACTCATAGTATAACCTCAAGTAGATATCACAGTTTCTTTGTCTCCATCAAAGTCTAAATCAGAGTATCCAATCAAGATGAAGTCGCCCACCTGTTTATTTTTTATTCCAACGTCTTGAGTCCCTTTCAAGTACTTAAGAACTATTTTTGCAGTAGACCAATTTCCTTCACAAGGTTTTTGCATAAACCTGGAGAGGATTCCAAAACAAAATAATATGTTTTATCTGGTAGTAGTCGGGTAGATTAGACCTCCTACAAGCTATCTATAGTTCATTGCATCCTCAAATTCCTTGCCTTCAATGGATGTGAGCTTCAATTTTTGTTCCATTCGAGTGGTCAAAGGATTGCATTAATCCAAGAAAATCTTGTTCAATATGTCTCCAATGTACTTCTTCTGAGAAAGGAATATAAATTTAGGATGTTGAGTTACTTCAATACCAAGATAGTAGTGAACATAGCCCAAATCAATCATTTCAAAACCTTCCTTCAATTCATTCTTTATGGATGAAATATAACTCTCTTTTTTCCCTTTCATCAAAAGATAATCTACATACACCACAAGATATACAACTGTTTTTCCAACTTCCTTAACAAACAAAGTTGCATCATCAAGATAAAAATGTTTGAAGTTAAGTTTCAGAAGATGCTCAATTAATTTTCATACCAGGCTCACGGTGCTTGCTTGAGGCCATACAAGGATTTTATAAGCTTGCATACTTTGTTTTATTGGCCCTTCACAACAAATCCTTCTGGATGGGACATAAAAGTTTTTGAGATTCAACAAGAAAATTTCAGCACCCACGCCTAGTTTCATTAAGCACCCAGACTAGGGTGGGGCCCAAAGTGCTATTTTTGGGTGTATGTCTATTTGAGCTATCCCTTAATTCATATGGAAATTAAATTTTAATATATTCTCAATGTAGACTTGAAACAGTTAACTGAAAGTGATAAATTCAATTAGCTAGTGGAGGTAGTTGGTGAGGCATGCAGAGTAATTCTAGTTGTAACAGAGTTTGAAGTGTAGTGGTGCATTAGTTAATGCAGGTTGTAAACAGTTTAACTCAGTTAAGTGAGTTAAAATCAGTTGTGCTAGTTGTAATTGATGATACACTAGTGAGATATCAAGTGAATTAAATGTTCATTAAATCGCAATCAGTGATCTCACATGCAATTGAGCATTTTCTATTATTATATGCATGCATGTCAGATCCATTGGAGACCCAGTTGAGTTCTAGGTGAAAGGGAATTTGACTATCAGTTGTAGGATTATTGGCTAGCACACATGGAAAAAAACACCCATCGGAGTGCCCATGATACTTGCGCAATCAAGGAAGGAAAAAATTCCTATCTTTTAGGGATCTATTCCATCAGGGATTACGCAAGCAAGGAAAGCTATCTAGAGGCTGAGAATTGGCTATGTGTTGGTCAGTTTTTCACATGAATTTTATATCATCATTTACCACCATAATATACTTGATGAATTATGTATTGGCCTTAGGCAACCCTTCCTTTCAGACTTGGACATATTTCTCAAAAAACATTTTCTTAAAACCCATACGCAACTCTACCCAGCCTTTTCCGCATATACACATGAGTCCATACATGGATAACCGCATATACCTTTCTAATCATTAAAAATATATATAATTTCCCTATTTTATAGGCGTGGTTTATGGTTGTTCCTGTAACCCAACTACCCCAGCCCGTGGCCTAACTGTTCCCAACTACAAAAAGCTAATTTGAGGGAGCATAAAAGCCCCTCAAGGGAATGGCCTAAGGGGGGAAGAGAGAGTAGATATTATACATTGTTGGAGCACTATCCAAGTTTGATATATTCCTTGTGCCTCATGCACTTCCCAAATATTTTGAGGAAACTCTTGTTTCCTTAAGATGTTCACTCACCCTATCTGACATCCATTGTGCACTATCATTGGAAGAAATCTTGAGAAGCTAGGGCTGGACGGATCTAGAGGACGGTATGCTCGAAGGCCGTGGCAGATTTCAGGTGATCTATCCACATTCATTTACTGTACATGTCATTAATAACAGAAGTGCCATCTTGTTCCTGATATTTACGTGTCAATAATATTTTATACATGTGTAATGATCTTAAATTGTTCATTTAATATTTTTTTATGAGATTATGCATGATTTTCACTAACATCTAGAACATATATATGTTGTAAAACTAGGATTTTGTGCTTGTTCTTTGCTGGTTTACAGATTTCGGAGCACAAAGAGTTGCAGGGAGTTTGCATCCCGCGGGATCTACTACAATCGAAGGATATCCAGGTAAGATCTGCAACCTGTAGTTTCTAGTTTAAATCATAGAAGTTGGTTAAGTGATTCCTTCTTGTAATGACATGCCCATAATATATGAAGGTTTATCAACCCAAGATGTTAGGGTAACATTACCCGAAACAATGACAATGTGAGATAATTAGATGAGTATTGGAGGGCTCTTGTGAGAAAAATTTTGTATGTAATTTTTTCATGATCCATGCTTAATATAAAATAGAAGATAGTGGGGTTTTTAGCTATAAGCTTTCCCTGGAAATTATCTGTGTTGTGGTTGATTTGATTCTTCTTCATGTTCATGTTATTAGCGATTGTGTTTTTATTTTTGCAAAATATTTGTAGAAGTGATTTAGTATTTAACTTTAGTACATTGTTAGATCGGGTGAATCCAGGATATGCATACATGTTGTATAATTTCTACATGGTATCGGAGCACAAGAAATTGCAGAAGTGAAGCAGGAGTTGATTTTGTGGCTGGATAGAATTCGAATTTGTAGAAAGACTTTCTTGGTGCTACAACTGATTCAAGATCGAAATGGCTTTCAATGGCTTGAGGTTGGAGTATGCACTCGAGAGAAGCTCAAACTATATTTCTTGGAAGGAAAAGATGGAGGCGGCACTCAAAGATAATTTCTTGAAGGAATTCATTGAAAATGATGTTCCTAAACCCGTTGTGGCAGATGCTACAAATATTGATGCATGGCAAAAGAAAGTGGCAAAGGTGAGGAGGATCCGATTAGAGGGAGTACGAGACCACATTTTCTCAAGATTCCATGGGAAATCCACACCATATGAAATGTGGAAGGCTTTGACGTATCTATTCCAAAGAAACAGTGACCATAAGAAATTTGCGCTCAAAAATAAACTCAGGAAGATCAAGATAGGAAAGGGAGACACCATTCCAAAATATCTAACAAAGTTTGTCCAATGTTGGGATGAACTGGGGAGCATTGGAATAACAGTCACTGATGATGATTTGGTGAAATTGGCTCTCCTAGGACTTCCCAAGAGTTGACACAGCTCTCAAGACTCTGTCAATGGAAGGGAAAATTTTCCAAAGTGGGAACGATTGTGGTCAGATTTGGTGCAGGAGGAGTTCATACGGAACATCAAAGATGGATCTTCATCTAAGAATGAGGATGAAGAGGATTTTTATTTGTCTTCCAAGGCGAGGAAGGGGAAGGGGAATAAATTCCATTCTAAATCCGACTCCAAGAATGGCAAGAAGCAGGACATGTCCAGGATAAAGTGTTTTCACTGTCACAAGCATGGGAATTTTGCTACTAACTGTCCACAAAAGTAGAATAACAAGAAGGCTAGAGGATCTGCAGCTGGTGAGGCCCTTACCTGTCAATTTTAGCTTTAATTTTCATTGATTGCATGCATGGTGTCTAGTGCATTGGTATATGTGTGGTATTTGGATAGTGGCGATTCCTTTCACATGACGGGAGATAAGTAACTCTTCTGTGAATTGGAGGAGAATGATCTCTAGATGCATATTGAAATGGGCGATGAAGAATGATACAATGCTACTGATATTGGTACCACTACCTTTCAAAGGCATTCAGGTAAACCCTTTCAATTAAAATATGTAATGCATGTACTAGGTTTGAAAAAAAAATTGGTCTCAGTTGCAATGTTGGAGGATAGAGGCTATGATGTTGTTTTTAGTGAAGGAAAAGCTTTCCTGTGACATAAAACAATGGGACAAGCCAAGAGGATAGGGATTCAAGTTAAGAATCTCTACAAGATGTAGGTAGATAGCTTCACAACAATGATGGGAAAGGCAGATCAATTGATGAGCTAGGATGAGGACGAATTATGGCACAAGAGATTGGGCCATCTTCACCATGGAGCCTTGAAAGTCATGCAGCAGATTTCTACTGGTCTTTCCAGGGGTACACTTGTGCAGTTAGACACAAGAAAGGGATGTACTACAGGAAAATATTTAAAGGCCACCTTTCATGAGAAGGAAAACCGAGCTTCGGGGATCCTTGAGAGAGTTCACACGGATGTGTGTGGTCCTTTCTTTGTTGCTTCAACAAAAAAAAATAAGTACTATGTAATATTTTTTGATGAATTTTCTCGTAAGTTTTGGATCTTCTTCATGCAGAACACCGATCAGACATTCTATGAGTTGTGTGAGTTTAAGGCACTGGTAGAGAAATATTCAAGGGAGAAAGTGAAGGCTCTTAGGAGCGATAATGGTGGAGAATACATCTCTAATTAATTCAAGAACTTCTGCAGCAAAGAAGGAATTTGAAGAGAACTCATAGCGCCTCATAACCAAAAATAGAATGCGGTCACGGAGAGGAAGAACATAACTATTGTGGGTGCAACATGAGAAATGTTGCATGATCAAAGCCTATCAATGAATTTGTTGGCAAAAGCCTTCAACACAACAGTACATGTGAAAATTTGTTTTCCTCGTAGAGTAATTGGCTAGTAAGAAACCTAATGTTTCACACTTTAAGATTTTTGGCTCATCTGTTTATGTGCATGTGACCAAGGATGCCAGGAAGAAGTTGGAACCAACAGCTGAGGTTGGGAATTTTGTGGGGTAAAACACCCCATAATTATCGTGTGTATTTTCCAAACAACAGAATGAATGTTGTGTGATGGAATATAAAATTTGATGAGGAGAAATCCATGCAGTCGTCCCTTGAGAGGGAGATAGAATTGCATGCAAAGGATGAATTGTTGGTTACCAAGGATGAGTCTTAAGATGTGGATCAGCCACATGAGGAAGTTCATGGAGTGGAGGAAAACACTCATGCAGAGCCATCCATAAAAAATGGCAGAAGGTGTACCACGGAAGCTGATAGATTAAGACTTGATGCTGCAGAGAATGTAAGAGCCCCTACTTCATATCATAGAAAGAGACAGTATCCTGACCGATTTACTAGATACATGGCTCTTATGAGCAAATTTATTGTGACTAAACCATCTTCCTTTCCGGAAGTAGTGCAGCAACCAACTTGGGTTAATGCAATGGTGGAGAAGTATGACTCCATTGTCAACAACAATGCACAGGAGATAGTCCCAATACCAATCGACAAATCAGTGGTTGGATCGAGATGGATCTATAATGTAAATCAAGCTGATGATGCGAGTGTGGAGAAATAAAAGGCCAGATTTGTGGTCTGGGGATTCTCACAGATCGAGGGGATAGATTATGATGAGACTTTTTCACCTGTTGCAATTTACTCTTCCATAAGATCCAGCATTCCACTCTCAGTGCAGATGGGTTGGCGCATTCATCAGATGGATGTGAATACTATGTTTCTCAATGGGATAATTGAGGAAGAGGTGTACATAGAGTAGCTTTAAAGTTTCTATATCTTCAACAGTGAGTCGCATGTGTGTAGACTCAAAAGAGCAATGTATGGGCTGAAGTAAGCACCTCGTGCTTGGTACACTCGGATAGAAAGATATTTCACTGGACTGGGCTTCACCAAAAGTGAATCAGATGTAAAATTGTACTAGATTGTGGTACTAGATGAGCAACTGATACACTCATGCAAGGAGGATCTTGCAAGGGAGTTCGAAATGAAGGACATGGCAATCCTTCATTATTTCCTTGGATTGGAAATATGCCACGGGATGGTGAAATTTTTGTGTCTCAAGGAAAGTATGCAGAGGGGATATTGGGTAAGTTTAACATGGAGAGTTGCAAACCCATGGATACTCCTCTTCCAGGAAATTGGAGGAAAGATGATGCTACTTCTGGAGAGGTAGTGGATGCTACTGTCTATAAGAAGTTAGTGGGTTCACTAATGTATTTGGTGAAAATGAGCGCAGACATTTTCTACGAAGTTAACCAGTTGAGTCAAGCTATGATTAATCCTACCAAGCTCTTTTGGAAGGCGGGGAAGCATGTCCTGAGATACCTGAGGGGCACATCATAGTATGGTCTATGGTACAGAAGGAAATAGGGAGTGAAGCTTCAAGGCTTCATGGATATAGATTGGGTGGGTAGTCCATTGGAAAAAAATAGCACATCAGGAGGGATATTTAGCATAGGATCGAAAGCAATTTCCTGGTATAGCAGGAAACAATGATTTGTGGCACTTATTTCAGTGGAAGCGAAATACATGGTAGCTAGTCAAGATGCATGTGAGCCTATCTGGATGAGAAAGATCTTGGTTGGTTTGTTTGGTTCTCATATGGATCCAACAATGATTCATTTTTGTAATCAGAGTTGAATTAAACTCTCAATTAATCCTATGTTTAATGATAGGTCCAAGAATATAGATATATGGTACCATCACCTCAAACATTGTGCAGAGAAGGATAGTGTTGCTTCAATACATTCCCATGGAAGATCAGGATGCAGATATTCTGAAAAAGGTGCTCACGAGGAGAAAATTCGAATACCATAGAGATAGGATCAGGGTGAAGGATAAACCCTTTCTTCTTAAGAGGGAGTGTTGAGATTCAACAAGAAAATTTCAGCATCCACACCTAGTTGCATTAAGCACCCAGACTAGGGTGGGGCCTACAGTGCTATTTTGGGGTGCATGCCTATTTTAGTTATCCATTAATTAAGATGGAAATTAAACTGTAATATATTCTCAATCTAGACTTGAAATAGTTAACTGAAAGTGATAAATTCAGTTACCTAGTGTATTTTTAGTTAGAGGTAGTTGGTGAGGCATGCAGAGTAATTCTAGTTGTAACAGAGTTCAAAGTGTAGTGGTGCATTAGTTAATGCAAGTTGTAAACAATTAAACTCAGTTAAGTGAGTTACACTTAGTTGTGCTAGTTGTAACTGAAGATGCACTAGTGAGAGATCAAGTGAATTAAATATTAGTTAATTCACAATCAATGATATCACATGCAACTGAGATTTACTATTATTAGCTACATGCATGTCATATATAGTGGAGACCTAGTTGAGTTCTAGGTAAAAGGGAAGTTGACTATCAGTTGTAGGATTATTGGTTTGCACACATGCAACCAAACACCCATTGGAGTGCCCATGATACTTGCGCAGTCAAGGAAGGAAATAATTCATATATTTTAGGGATCTATTCCATGAGGGATTATGCAAGCAAGGTAGGCTATCTGGAGGCTGAAAATTTGCTATGTGTTGGTCACTTCTGCATATGACCGTGTCAGACAATTAGCTGAGTACTGGAGGGCTCTTGTGAGAATATTTTTGTATGTAGTTGTTTCATGATCCATGCTTAATATACAATAGAATATAGTGGGGTTTTTAGTTGTAAGCTTTCCCCAGGAAATTATCTGTGTTGTGGTTGATTTGGTTTTTCTTCATGTTCATGTGATTAGCGATTGTGTTTTTAATTCCGCAAAATATTTGTAGAAGCGATTCAGTATTTAAATTTAGTACTTTGTTAGATCGAGTGAATCCAAGATATACATGCATGTTGTATAAATTATATAAAACCTTCTCCTTTATATCTCCATTCAAAAAGGAGATTTTAACATCCATCTAATGGAATTTCCAACCATTATGAGCTGCTAAGGAAAAGAGTGTCTAGATGCAGGCCCATATTGTCGTGGGGGGGAACTTTTTCTCATAATTGACCCCTTCTTTCTATGCAAAAACTTTTTCCACAAGCCTGGATTTGTGCTTGTTAAGTGAGCCATCCGATTTTTACTTGTTCTTGTAGAACCACTTGCAGCCAATTGGTTTGGTTCCCAATGGAGGATCAACCAGCTTACAAGTGTCATTCTTTATCAAGGCATCATACTCCTTTTGCATTTCTTCATTCCATTCATCATGAGAAGCATCTTCTTGGAAGGAATTTGGTTCAAGATCTATAGACAAATTCAATTCAAAATTATAAGCAACATCCATATCAATAGGTGAATCAGAATCATCTACATCACCTCCATTTTTCCTGGTGGAAATTATTGTTCTTGTCTTTCCAACCTCATCGAGATGAATATTTTCCAGTGTCTTTGTCTGCCATTTTGGGGGACCTTTATGAGATGGCCCAGACTGCTCATTTGACTGAGTTGAGTTTGAATTCTTTCAATCACATCATTCAAGGTGTCATTCGTGGTTTATTATTCATGTGGGGGAGATTTATTCGGAAGACGATTCCAAATATTGATTAAGTATAGGAATCCCCCCTTCAAGATGTGGAATATGATTATCAAATTCTTGAAATGACTTTAAATGTGTGAAACTATCCAAGATATCAAGTTGCCGCTCAATAACATCATCATTCTTGGAATATTCAAGGAATATGATATCTCTAGATATTACAAACTTCTTATTGAATTCATCATAGAAACGATATCCTTTAGAGGTATTGGAATACCCCAAGAAGATACATTTTCGACTTCTAGCACCAAGTTTATTTATTTTTACCTTAGGTATCAAAGCATAACAGGTGGAGCCAAAGACCCTGAAATGCTTTACCAAAGGAATGTTTCCATGCCACATTTCATGAGTTTTATCTTGATATATTAGAAGGACACCTATTATTTATGTACATACCACATAGAACTACATCAGCTGAAAACATAAATTTTACATTCTTGAAAAACATCATGGAGTGAACCATATTTAAAATTGTCTTGTTAATTCTTTATACTATCACTTATAAGTTTGTGAAACATTTCTTGAAATGGTCATTCAAGTTCATTTATCAAAGATCTCAAGTTGGTATAGGAAATTTCATTTTTTATCATATTTAACCTATCCTAAGTTTCAATACCACCCCCATTTCATCTCAATCCACCTCCATTCAGGTCATGTCATGTCCCATCAATCATCATTTGCTGACATATTTCATTTCCCAAGATTTTGCATTCAAAAAGGACACTTTAGCCAGTTTTTCGTCTTTTCATAACATTTTACACTGTAAAATTGCAGTTTTCACTATGAAACTACCTATTAGTTTCATAGTGAAACTATCAGAAAATGAACTAGACATGCTATGGAAAATAGTTTTTCTGTCTGTCTTGTCAAATCTAGTGCAAGGTGTCAGTTCACGATTAGAATATTTAGGGTGGATGTCATTCGAGTCAGTTAGGGTTATTTCAAAGGTACAAAGTCATGCATGAGGTCATTATTACCATTTTTAGAATGCATGAGTCATGATTAGGGTATAAGTTGTCATCAAAACCATAAATAATTATCCAATTGAATATTTTTGTCATTCTCTACTTTATCCTTGCATGTTATTGAGTTTCTAGAGAGCTTCTTCACCAAGCCAAGCTGGTTGCTGGCATTTTAAAAAGTTGCAAGTGTCACTAATCAAGTGAGGATGAGAAGATATAAATTCACCATGGCTGCAAGGAACAAGACTAACAAAGTTGGTCACTGCCTCAAGTATGATCCTATGGACATGAATTTGTTAAATGAAGACCCAACTGCCTTGGAAGTGTTTAGAAGAACAGGGTGTTTTCAATTTTACCAAAGGATGCAAGGGTTCCATTTGCAGGTTTCAAAGGAGTTTGCCAAAAATTTTACTAGATCGACTTCAAAGGTGGGAATGTTAAATCTCACAGTAACACCAAACAACATCTCAGAAGCAACATGAATCCCGAGAAGAGGAGAACAATGGTTTAAAGGCATCAAATTCACCATGCAGGACTGCAAAGAATTTATCAAGACATAGCATAGTGAAATTGATCTCACAAATGCTATCCCAAGGAGCTACATGAAGGAGAACTACTCAAAATTGTTGATGATCATTCATAAGTACTTCACCTGTGAAGGAATGTTTCACATGTTCTAATCCTACCACCTCAGGCTTCTGTCACATTTTGTGGGTAAGAGATCTCTTGACTTTCCTTTTTACTTATATAGAAGCTTAGGTAAAATTTTAGATAAGGTTCAATTTAAAACAGAAGGAAATGACACCTCTCTCTTTCATCATGGTTTGATCAAGTTATTAGTGTTAGAGGAGTTTAAGAGATTAGGCAGAGATCGGACATCTTTTCTTTTCATTAATGGTTTTGAAGTAGATGCTATCACTCCTAAAAGAGTTCCCAAACCTAGAGATATCATATCACCTTTAGTGGCAAAGCAGTTAGAACCAGTTAGCATGGAGAGAGAGCCTTTGCAAAAGATTGATGTTGGAGTTCCCATGTTTTGGCCAGATTGGCAAGACCAAAAGATGAGACAACATCAGAACCACTTTTAGATCTCAGGATCTAGCCCTCCTAGGTCCAGAGAGGGATCTCTCTATATAAGCAAAAGTTTTAAGTCTTTGAAGCTCAAAATTTAGATGTTAGGCTAGTTATAAGGCTCAGAGTTTGTTTGTTTGATTGTTTGTTTGGTTGTTGGGAATCAAGAAAGAAAGGTTCGATATAAGACAAGGATGAGCAAAGAGGATTTTAGGCAAAGGAGAGATATTCCAGGGAACGTTCAAGACCATTGGGGATTGGAATCAGGAAATGGTTTACTTGCTATTCAATGTGCAGGCTTTCAGTTGGGCTAGTCATCTAAAGCATTGGATCTTAAAGATGATAGTGTGGCATGAAATGGTAAGAGAGCAGAAAAAATTAAAGATTTAGAACACAAAGTTAAAGACCTGAGATCAGAGAGAGACTTTGAACTCTCAATGTGTCGGCCTCCAGCTTGAGCGATCTTAGAAAGGTTCAATTGATTGAAAAGGATCCTAGTGAGATAGATATAGAGTTCTAGACCTCCCAGTGTTCCTAATTCATTCAATTGAATCCTAACAAGAAACATCTAAGACTAGATTCATTTAATTCATACATCAGCTAGCAGGCAATGACATCCACTACACTGGTTAAATTAACTGAAATCAACCCTTACATAACACATTTAGAAGAAAAAATCAAAGGCAAGGAGAGTAGAAACATAGGGTACCTAACAAGGGTAAATCCTATGCCAGATTTCTGATGCGAGCCATTAGAAATGAAATGAAATGAACTGCGAGAAAAACAAATACAGAGATAGAAAAACATCACCACTGCTTTAGATCAAGATCCAAAGAAATGTTCTTGTCATATTAAAAAGAAATACCAGTCAAGTACAACGTTACCAATAGCTGGATATTCAGTCTGAAAACATCTCCCTCAGCCTATCTTACAACTTTACACAGAGACTATGTCTCAAAAGAAACAGCTTGCAATTCTCTGATAACCGATCAACAACCTCTACAATGAGTTTCTTCATGAATTTATAGCTCAAGTGGAGCGGAGAAGGTATATGGAAAACTAAATGCAGCATTAAAACTCAGAAGAGGAAGAGAGCCGAGGCCTCGTTCTGTTTTAAATTCTGAGCATTTATCTCTAGTACTCTTTGGATGAAAGAGTGGTCTTCATTAGGCTTCCATTTACTCCGGGTATTTCTCTGATGTACTCGCTGGAACACTCTAGTAAACTAAACAAAAGGCAGAATAATGATGTTAAGATCTGCCATACTGTGTAACAAATGCTTCTGATAGCATAGGACTGTTGTTAGGGCTAGAATTTCCTCAGGAACACGATATAGAATGGAGATAGTATGGGCACTTCTTCCTTTGTGGAAATGACATACTACTGATGTGAAACCCTGGTAGTATTTTTTTCGGCACGCTGGGCCTTCCATGTGATCCATGATGTCTTTGAACTGGTACCTTTGCCTTCTAAATCCCTGAAAAAGGCTCAAAAATATTCTATTACATGCCTTGAACTCTCTGCTACTCCAGTACTATCTTTGTTTATGCAATCTGAGCTTTAATGGCACTGGAGAGGTTTTGCAGAGTTTGAACTCTATCCTTTGATGAAATTTATGTTGCAGACACCTTTCCGGACATTTTCCTGTAATATCAGGTTCTCAATTCAACTTCTTTGGTGCATTGTGCCACTACAATAGTGCATATGAATCATGGCGGTTTTCGCCTGCCTATAACCCTGCAAAACACGAAAAAAAATTAAGAAAACCATGCATTGGGGATGGTGAATGCAGCGGGGATAATGGGAATGGCCATGCAGGCTGGCGAAATGGTGGAATAGTTGTAGGTTGATGGCGGAAAATGCAGCGAACAGTGGAGGATGGAGAGGTGGAAATTTTAACGTAAATCATTTAAAATTTGACCTTTGAACGAATTATGTAGGGGACAGACGAAAAGAGTGATGAAAACACATGGAGTGGTGATGTGGCGGGACCAGGCAATGGCGGGGCTGACTTTAAATTTGGGCCGTCCGATCTCAGGAGGAGTTTGACGGCTGAAAATGCATCGAGGGGCGATGGGCAGTGGGCCAGGGGTACGGTTTGCCTTGGATTATTCCCCATGCAGCTTCGCAGCGCAATCGTCGTTGGATGGGCAGCTCTGCATCAGACGGCACACATGCATATCGCACTGGGTTTTCTGCCGACCGATAATGCGTGATGGGGGGGTGGTTTTCAAACAGTGTGCATGAAACGTGTCAGGCAGTGAGTGGAATCGTTGTCGAATGGAAAAATATCGCCAGCCCTCAGAAAGCAGTGCGATAGATACAGGCGGTTTTTGAACAAGGCGCGTTAGCGGTGGGACCACCGAGGCGGGTAAATGAACGGTGGAGATGCGACGAATAGGTAGTGAAAGAGTTGAGTGATGAACGCTGTGGGGATCGCGATGACTGTCCAATCTACACAGATCAACGATCTAAAATGCTCCCGATATATAATTGTGGTAAGCGCTTTTATGCCTTGGCCCCTAGCCTTGGCATTGGGTCATGTGGAGGGAAACATATCTGGGGCTAGGGCCGAAAGGTGCTAAACTCATAGACATGAAAAATATGGCTATTTGGCCCATTTTAATGCAATTTGAGGGTAGGAAAAGGTAACGATAGAGGGAAAAGGGGGAAAAAGGCCAAACAAGGGGTATGTGTGGGATTTATAGGGGATTTTGGGAAGGTTTAGAAGGACTAGGGGAGGGATTTTGGGGTGGATTGGAAGCTTTGAAAAAGGGAAAGAAGGGATGAAATGGAGAATTCTACAGCGGTACAAGGGGAAAATGAAGGCCTTTCGGAGCACATTTTTTTACAATCAGTGAGGCATTTTGAACTAGGAACAGTAGAGGAGAATAACCAAAGGGCAGAGGGTACGAAAGAGATTTCAAGGATGATGTGTCCTTAGGAGAGATGCATTCCTTGAAGGCTCAAAACAATTTATCCCCCTGCTTGCTTGTCAAGAATTTTATAGGGGGCTAACAGTGGCTCCACATGGGGATGGCTTCTTCTTGAAGGAGTCAATAATTCAGAAAATGATCTTTGGTGTAGGCCAGATGCCTGCTACTTGAGCTACCTTTCTTCTTTGATTTTCAGCTGCCACAATTGTGAAGACATCAATTTAGCAGAAAATTAACTCTCCCAAACAATCTACCTACCCATCCTACAATCCTAGCATTTTTTCTTCTAGGGTGCATTTGAGGTAGCAGAACCTTTACATCATTTTATTTTTTACAAACAAGAAAATGAACCTATTCTATTTCCACCCTTATTGCTCTATGAGACTAGATTAAAATATTGGCCTCACATGTTTCTCTACCTAATCTAATATCTGCTGGGATTAGACTGTCCAACAAATTTCTTCTCTACATTCTACAACAAAAATTAAAAAAAAATCAAACTAGGATTAGACAGTCTAATTTTCTATGGATCCAAGGCATGAAGACAGTTGCACATGCATAGAAACTTGCAGAAAATTGCAAACAAAATTCTGAAGGCTTGAAATCTGAAATTTTGAAGCATCCTTCTTTCTTTTGTGACTCAAGTTTTGAGCTTATTAGAGTCACTTTATCTTCTTCATTCAACTCTGGTTTTGGGCATGTTAGAGCTGATTCTTCTTCCTTAGTTGCTGGTTCAGATTTTGAACATGTTAGAACTAGCTATCTTTACTTCCCTTGGCTCAGGTTTTGATCATATTAGAGAAAATACTTTTGCACTCCAGAGGTTCACATTTTGAGCATGTCTGAACCTCTCCTTTCTCTCTGTTTTTTGAAACATTTTCTCTTTTTTCTTGAAAACAAGACACCGCAATGGTATTTACAATGGAAATGGAAACTAGAAATTGGAAATCAGCAGAAGTAGTGTTTGAGCATCCTGCCATTGACAGGACCCCCAAACAGCTCTGTACCATCTAGTTCTTGTAGAAAAAATGCATTTGGACCCACAGTGGCCTGGATGATGTAGGGACCTTGCCACAAACTATCGAACTTGTCGTGCTTTCCTTTGTCCTCTCTCCTTGAGTCCCACTTCAGAACTTATCTCCAATTTTGAAATCAGAAGCCTTAGTTCTTTTATCAAATAAATTCTTTATATTTTCCTGAACCTTCATAGCTCTGTTATAGACCTCTTCCCTTTTTTGCTGGAGATGGATTGTTTGGTTTATTCTCCTCACCATGCTATCTTCTTCTGTTTGAATGTCTTGGACAAGTTTAATCACTGGTATTCCAAGGCTGGCAGGAAACACTGCTTCTGTTCTATAGACAAGCTGATATGGTGACATGCCAATGGACTTATTAGTTGTAAGCCTGTCAGCCCACAAGGCATACACTAACTTGTTATGCCATGACTTTTTGTTCTCTTCCAGCAGCTTTTTGATGATGGCCACCAGGATCTTGTTTGATGATTCAGCTAGGCCATTACCTTGTGGGTAATAGGCAGTTGAATAACCGAGTGAAATTTGATACCTGTGACAAAAATCAGCCATTTTCTTGGATCTAAAAGCAGCAAAATTATCAGTGATTATTTTTCTTGGACAACCAAACTGAGAGAGGATGTGGTCTTCTAGGAACCTAATGATGACAGAATCTGTGGCATTCCTAGTAGGTATGGCCTCTATCCACTTAGTGAAGTAGTTTGTGGCTGTTAAGATCCATTTGTGTTGTGTAGAAGAGGCAAGGTGAATTTCTCCTATGAAATCTAGGCCCCATTGCATAAAGGGACCTTCAACAGTGATGGGTTGTAGAGGTAAGGGAAGGAGTTTTCTTTTGCCTTCAAAAATCTGGCATTTGTGGTAGGAAGTTATCATCTTATGGATATCAGTGAAGAGTGTAGGCCAATAGTAGCCATCTCTGAGTATTTTGTTTGCAGTGGCTTTCCAGTTCAGTTGGTGCAAACATTTAAGCAATAGGCCATTTGCATTTTTCCAGTATAATCCTTCATTCATTATGCAATAGCTTCTGGCTTTTAGCTTTAAGAATCTGGCCTTGGTCTTTGATAGTTTAGGAGGGGCATTGAGGTGTGTAAGCACATACAGAATGTTAGAATACCAAGAAGAGCTCTAAAACTTCTCCTCAACAATGGGATCAGGAAATCCCTGCTGCTCATCCAAGGCATCTACCATGTTAATGTCAAGGGCTTGTAGATTTGATTCAGCCATTAGTTGAGCTAAGCCCTGACCTTTAATTAGTTTGGTGGGTTTTATCTCAAGGCCGTATTCTAGGATCACAGTAATCCATTTTCTCCTCTTCCCATCCGGGTCTTGGGACAAGATGTCTTTAACCACTATATTTGGTACATAGGCTATGGTGTGGGAATGTAGTATGTACACCCTAAAGTCTTTGAAGGCCTTAGCCAGATCATAGGCCTGTTTTTCCATTAGGTTTTATTTCAAGGGTGCGTCTCTCAAAGCTTTGCTAAAGAAAGAAATGGGCTATTCCATTCCCTCTAGATTTTTCTATAGCAGAACTGTAGCTATTGTATTCTTAGAGGCGAACGAAAATATGAAGAAATCTTTTGAGAAATCAGGACTAATCAAGACAGGAGCCCGGGTGAGTGCAAGTTTCACTAATTCAAAAGATTTCTTAGCCTCAACAGTCCACTTAACTCCTACACATTTCCTTAACATGTTTGTCATATTCCTCAGGTGTTCAACTAAGTTGGGAATAAACCTCCTGAGGAAGTTAATTTTCCCAATAAAGGACTGTAACTACTTGATGTTCCTCAGGTGTGCGATTTGTAGTATTCCCTCAACTCTTTGTGGGTCTATCCTAATCCCCTTATTAGATATGATGTGGCCAAGAAGTTTTCCTTCTTGTAACCCAAATACAATCTTTTTAGGATTCAATGACAGACCGAACCTTCTACATCTTTCAAACACTTTTCTCAGGTGTTCTAGGTGTTCACCCTCAGTCTTGGAATAGACTGTTATGTCATCTAGATAGATGACAATGAAGTGTCCTATTTCATCTGAAAAATATATTTCCATTGCCCTTTGGAAGGTTGCACCAGCGTTCATCAGTACAAAGGGCATATTTACATACATAAAAGTGCCCCATGGAGTGGTGAAATCCATTTTGAGATGGTATTATAGGATTACTAAAACTTGGTTGTAACCTGAGAAACCATCTAGCAGGGAGATCCTTTTCAAGCCTACTACCCTCTAAAGGATGTGTTCCATTTTTGGCAAAGGGTAATTGTCTTTGAGTGAGGCTCTATTGAGATTCCTGAAATCAATACATAGCCTGATCTCCCCTATATTCTTTCTCACAGCCACTAGGTTTGATACCCAATCAGAGAACCTCACAAGCACAATTATGCCTGCCTCATACATCTTCTTAATCTCTTTTTCCACTGCAGGCAATTGTTTTGGGTTTATTCTGCGAAGTTTTTTTCTGAAAGGTTTCTGATTCTCTTTCAAAGGTATTTTGTGTTGTATGATGTTTGTGTCATAGGCCCTTAAGTCCTCATAGCTCCAAGAAAACACATCAATGAATTCCTTGAATAGGTCGATGTATTTCTTTTTCATGTTTTCAGGCAAGGACTTAGCCAATTTTATCATCTTGGGTTTATCTTCAGTGCCTATGTTGCATTCCTCCACCTTAGAATCTGAGTGTACTATAGTGGGCTTTTTTGCTACATCATCAAAGTAAAAAATATCCTCTAAAGGTGCCAGACCTCGAGGTATGTTCTTATCTTTGGTCTGTAGCACCTCTACTTCTTCACTATCTGTGTTTTTACATTTTTCATTTGGATTTCCAATCTGTTCGTTTAAAGTGTTTATTTCTATGTTACAAGGTGGTTCTTCCTCATATGAGGATTCTTCACTTACACAGCTACTTTCAGGTTTAGAATATGAATCAGAAAATTCAAACTCATCTCTGCCTACCAGGAAATCTTCAATTTGTTTATCGCCCTCAAAGACCTGCCAATATTTTTCATTGTCCGGCACTGCAGGTCTAAATTTGGTCTGAATGATGATCTGTTGGTCACTGGGAGGCTTATGATATGAACTAGCCATGAAAGCTAATCCATTTTCAATTTCGTTCTAACCTCTAGGGACAAACACCAAATTGTATTCTACAAAGTTTTTCAATAGATCCATAGTGTCATTCCTGTATGCTCTCAGCCTGGGATGTTTTGTTGTGTATTCACCATTCACCTGTTTAATGATCAGCTCAGAGTCTCCATGCACATTTATCCTACGGGCTCCTACTTTTTTCAACAGAGTTAAGCCTAGGATCAGAGCCTCATACTCTACGATATTGTTTGTACATTTCAAGTGTAGGTTACATGCATGGCTTTCTGCGTAGTCACTCTCTGTGTTATGCACCCACACTCCTAATCCTGCAGTTCTCTTGGTGCACGACCCATGGAAATTCATTTCCCATAAAGGTTCGCTCTCGGATTTACTAGTGTTTCGTTCTTGATGTGGTGTATGAGCTTGCGGAGTGTGACTAATCAGTTGACTGCATTCTATTTCAAGTTTACTCTGAGTTTTTTTTTCAGTTCACTGTTCAAAGTTTTCTACATCTTTCTCCTCCGAGTCTAGAGTAGCCCTTATGTTAAAGTCCATAGGCTCTATTTCATTGTGTGTATCTCTGTTTTTGAATCTTAAACCCTCCATAGATTCATCATTTCAAAGGATGAAGGAGTCGAGATCTGTGTGTACAGAGTATAAAGGTGAATTTTCAGGTTTTTCAGGGTTACTGACCAGGAATTTCATTTGTGCCTCCTTGTACAGTCTTCTAAGTTGGCTAAAAACAGGAATTGTGGCATAAACCTCATCCATCTACATTGTTCCTTGTAGCTTGGATCCCCATGACCTTGATAATAACATGCCATACTTGGGTGGCACATCTGCCACCACAACATCCATGACCATAGTGTTAGTATGAATCCTTTGTCGAAGTGTACGAAAAAATACCACTTTAGCTACGCATAACTAATAGCCCTAACATCAAAATTAGCTGCCAATATCTTCAGATCTGTCGTTAGTTGATCAAGAAAAGAGTTGCAAAAAACCAGATCTATGCATAGAAAGACATTAAGCAGTAAAAAGAAGGGCTTGCTCCATATATCCAATAGACAAGACAAGAACAATTTTTGAAAGAATTTTTGTATTAAGGGCACTTGGGAGGAAAAAAAGAAGGCGTATCCAATTCTCCTCAATGGGATGGGTTCTTGGAAGTCCTCAGCACTTCAAATCTAGAATCTCTCTCTCTTGTTGGTGTAGAAAACCCATGCAAAGAATAGAACTCAAAGGGAGCTCACACAGCAAATAATGGAAAAATGTGACCAAGTGTATAGATCCAGAGTGATCTAATAGGCAACAAAAGGTGAAGAATGGTAGGCAAAACCCTCCTATTTATAACAAAATATTGGGTCATTCTAGATCTTGGTGCATGATTAAAATAATGTTAACCAAATCTAGATCCACCTTTTATGGAATATTTTATTATATTTGCTGGAGGGAAAAAGTATTTGACTTGGGTCAAATCCCTTTATTTGTTAATAATAAATAAATAAATGATTTATTTATCTTTTTAAGGAAGTGGTTGAAGGATAATTAAATAAATAATGATTTATTTAATTATTTTTTGGTGATTTGGTCATATTTAACAAGGAATATTATCTAAATAAGATTTAAATAATTATTCCTAGAAAATAATAAGATAAATAAAGGTTTATCTAATTAATTTCTTTGTTTTTGGGTTAGACATGACTAGGAATAATAATTAAATTACGGTTTAATTAATTATTCCATGAGGAAAATTAAACAAAATAGGTTTGTTTAATATTCCCTTTTGGGGTTTCCTGTTTAGACCATAAACAACCTAATAAATGTGGTTTATTAAGTTATTTTACATAGTGAAAGCAATTTTACTTAGGGTAAAATTGGTCTTACATGGTGTACTTGGGTCAATCTAATGATAATAGGTTAGATGACCAAAAAATGGTGTAACAGATTGCCCCCCAGCGTGCGAGTGTTAGGAGTAAATCGTATGACCGAAGTACGTTGTAAGAACTCAATCACCAGACATCAAGAGGGAAGTCAGATAGAGAAATGTAAGGTAGAAGAGTGTGCTGAAGAACTAGACCGTGAGGAGAAGAGACTCGCAGGTGCAACAAGTCTCTTTTTATGAGAGGGTACCTATTCTAAAGGCGGCGGGGGAGGCATACCTATGCCCGCCGAGACAAAGTACAAAAGAATAGTGTGTCCAGTAAACAAGGGACCGAACCATAAAGTACAACCGGCATAAACATGAGCCAGATAATAATACAATGAGGAATCCCACATACATGCTGTGCCTGGGATAACAGCCAGGACTTATACAATAATATCTGAGTACATGAGATACAAATACAACCCAAATGCCCCCTATACATGGGGAAGGGCTCACAAGATCTGACTGATACATGCAAATCAAAGAGGCGCTGCA
Organism: Pinus albicaulis; assembly: GCA_034641835.2. Taxonomy (NCBI): domain Eukaryota; kingdom Viridiplantae; phylum Streptophyta; class Pinopsida; order Pinales; family Pinaceae; genus Pinus; species Pinus albicaulis. The sequence goes on along the minus strand of CM076576.1, from coordinate 19,613,291 downwards.
AGCGGCTAAGGCCGACATCATCAAATATATGGAGTTGCATCGAAAGCTGCAATGAAGAGGTCATCCGGGCATGTGGGGGGCTACCTGCAAGGCCACCCCCTCATGAGGGCCGAGACATCTCACACACACCTGGGAATCACCAAGAGCTACTGCTGCATCACTGAACCATCAAGCATACGGATCTCGATCATGCTGAAAGGAGCTAGAGTGGAGAAACAATCAAGTCAAAGGGAAATGAGAGATCCCTTTGCCTGATTCGAGGCACCGAACAAGAGTGGAAGCTGGAACCAAGGTACACTGCCCTCTAGACCTGTCTTCTGGAATGAAGGAGCTGATGTCGACAGAAGGAGGTCTTCCATAGGTGAGGCAATCAGAGATCCTCAAATAAGGCACGAGAGAAAATATTAGAGCGATGGACAGACTGACACCCATGATGATGGTGAAATGGAAAGGACTGAGTAGCGAATGGACGAATTACCTTGTTAGAGCATAAAGGGCATGAATGACATGGCAGCGACTGATGCAATATCATAAGAGATAGGGGATAGTGGGACTGAAGGCCATAATGTGCGACACAAGAGACGGACCAAGCACTGAAGGATGGAGGGCTATAGCGGGGTACAAAGGGACTCGGGATAGACTCCATGAATGCAATGATGACTCAACTTGGATGCTCTAAACAAGGGCGACTCGATGGTGCTGCCACACAGTAAAGGCCCAAGGGGGGACCGTGAGAACATGAATACAAGATGGTAACACATGATGAAAATCGACACGAACAAAGACAAGTAAGGAGGAAAAATGGTGCCCCACGTACAAGTGTCGTAAGTGAAGAAATGTGATTTTAATGAGAGTGGAAGTGACCCTTCTTGGACAAAATGTGCCCTGGTGAAGTATCAAATAAAAAAAAACTAACAGATACCCATTTGAGGGCTTGGTGAGAGCTTTCCAACGGTGTAGACTGTTTGTCAAATGGGGCTACGGTTTGGTCGCAGCAGGTGAAAGAAGAAACAAGGGTTCTCTTTTAATAAGGCAGTTTTCCCTCCAAATTCACTCATTTTCTAGTGTTGTTGTGGTGAATGTATAGAGGAGAGAAGGCCCTAAATCTTGCAGCGAGCGTAGCAAACAAACCGACCGTTGGAATCGAGATCCGTCAGTGGCAGGTAAGAGGCCTAACCTTACTCTTTCAATTTGATGGATTGAAAGTTCAGTTTAGGGCCCAAAAGCTCAGTAACAGACCCTCCTTCATCTCTACGGCAGGGTCACAATTTTTGGGCCAAAAAGTGTGACCTGGGAAGCAGGTTTCAGGGAAAAAACTGCGACCTGTCCCAGAATTGGGCAGAAAAGTGCGACCTGGAAAATGAGGGGGTTTTGGTGCTGTTTTATGGTTGAGAGTTGGGTTTTTGTGTTTGGTTATGATATTCACTATTTGTATGCTGACAAAGATGATGTTTTTGTGCAGATATGGCAGATATATGGGTTAACTGGAGAGAGAGAGACCTGGGTACATTACGGGCAGAGATCCAGGCAGATCAGGGTGTCCGTCCTGTGTTGGCCAGGTTTGGGGTTCTAAAGTTTTTGGAGAACCCTTTGATGAGGGCGGGAGAGCCTTTGTTGGCCCAGATTATTAGTTACTGGGATCCAGAGCATGAGGTCTTTGTAGTGCAGGGGCACAGGATCGAACTGACAGTCCAGGATGTGTATTTCCTGACAGGTCTCCCGCCACTGGGGATGGTGGGAAACATGCAGCCAGTATTACCGTGGGGGCGGCATATCATGGAGTTTGTGGAGTGACATTGTCGACTGGGTCTCCAAGTCAAGGGGACTCGCATACCGATCGGGGATCTAGAGAGATTAGAGACCTGTGCAGTGGCCGCAGCGGTGCTGCGTATCCTGGGCAACCAGGCGCTCCATCACATCACTAGGGGGCAGATGATGATTGTGGAGAGTGTGTTGAGTGGGACCTACTATGGGTGGGCCCAAATGATGTTGGTGTCGCTAAAACGACAGTTGTCTCTCTGCAAGCGGCAAATGAACCACCATTGCTCGTATGGGACTTTGTTGTGCACCTTCTTCTTTGAGAAGATCCTGACCTTACGACCTCGTATACAACTCCCAGATGGGGGCCCGAGAGAGCCCAGGATGCGCCGGTGGGGGCGGCGACTATGTAGAGGAGGAGGAGGGGCAGTCGGGCGAGTGTTTCGACTGGAGTTCTTTTCCCATTGGGATCAGATGCCGTTATACATTGACGACTATCCCTATAGTGGGATGAGTTATTGTGGAGATCCAGACCTGCCACTTCCGCCTGGTCGAGTATGGGGGCCCGATGGTAAGTGACAGATTACTATTCTTGTATGGGCATGTTAAATTTATTGAATAGTAGATATGGTACTGATTCATGTACTTTTGGTATGCAGATATAGCTCCGGTAAAACCGGCCGGATATATGGGACGCCCGGCAGCCTCTGGAGCTGCAGGGTCGAGTGGGTCGAGAGTAGCGCGCAATGAGGATGCAGCCGCCCTTCTGGAGGGCATCCGCCATAGATGCGATATGTTGCTGACCGGAGTTTCAGAGCGCGGGTGGCAAGACTTAGACAACCAGTACGTGGAGGCATGCATTGGCCTGCCCTCGAAATGGCGAGGTGTCATGCGACGCATGGCGATGGCCTGTCAAGGCATACGTGATCTACGGGCTGCAGGGGCAGAGCCATTGGCTTGGGATCCGACAGATAGTGAGTAGGTGTGGGGCATGTGGTGCCCCCTAGTGTGTATGTAGGGGCAGGTGGTGCCCCCAGTTTTGAGTTTTTGTAACATACTATGGGCATGTCATATGTATCAGAGTAGATGGACTCTAAACACATGTTTTGCGACATATATTATGGATATGCATCATTTTTAATTATTATGAATGTTGTTGTCTTGTATGAAATGCGTGTGATAAATGCCAATCTAGAACATGGTTTGCAATACTATCTACATAGTGATTTTGTTCTCGAGGTACATGGTTGAAAGTTATGGTTTCAAATTCATGTATCAAGAGTTTCACTCGTAAATATCATCTAAACAGCATAGGGTTATGCACACGATAAACACCATTTAGTTGCATGACAAGAAGTAGGGAATCCAAACGAACATGCAGATGGAGGATGCGATGAAAGAGGACATCGGCTAAGAGACCATGCACTGCATCATATTCAGCCTGATTGTTGGTGGCAGTACTAATGCAGACCCCGTTTGAGAGGACAAGGGCATGCAAGGGGGTGAAAATGGCCCAACCTGCCAAGGCTAGATTTCGGGAGTAACGACTTGCACCATCGGCGTAACCGATAAAGGGTGGGGACGGGAGGTCCTATGGAATGGTGTTACAAAACAACAAATGGGGGGAGGAGATACAATGATGGCAGCGTGAGTGTATAGAAGACATCGAGCAGCAACTGCGGGAGGGAGTGCAATGAGTGGGATGGCTATGACTCATATAAAAACTAGAGGGTGGTATATGAGGGCTATAGGAGGTATGGCGAGGACTCGGGCTGCGGAGGTCAACAGAGATACGGGTGGAGTGAGCTCGTGCATGGGTAGAAACGAAGGGGTCAAGGGTGGTCGCTGAAGGGGGGTCAAGCGAGGCAACAGGGGAGGATGCAAGGGGACTGGGCTCTAAAGGTCGCATAGAGAAGGATAGGTAAAGAATGGTCGTAGTAGACTCCGTCATCTGAACATCAGGGAAGGAATGTCGATGGGAGCGGGGGGATCCTCAAGCTGGCCCGAAGCATACTGCGTGAGTATGGGAGAGGCGGATTGATTTTTTTCGACCTCATACTCTCGGACTACTTCTAAAGAGGCGCGGTAATGCGTCAGGTGACGACAATGGTGGGAGTAATGGCCATGGATACCGCACAAAGCGCAGGGTTTTCTAGTGCAAATATCTTTTTGGTTCTTGGTTACGGACGAGGACGGAAGAGAAGGGTCGAAGACCGTAGACTCAGGGAACGCGACTTTAACCATGGGTTGAATGCGGGGCAACTCAGGAAAAGTATGGGTGGCGTGACCGACGACATCACACAAGGCACAAGGCTTTGCGGGCGGGGGAGGAGCAGGGTCAGTTGGGGTGGCCTTGTCTTTGGATTCCCCCTTGCGAGCTTTGCCTTTCTTTCCTGGAGCTGTCACCATAGGGTTATGGTCCTGGGGAGGGGCAGGGGGCATGGTAGCAACAAAGGGAGCAAGGGGGACCGGTTGAACCGGTGTCAAAGCAAGATAGGGTTTGGGGTGACCAGGAGGGGTAGCGGATGGAGGGTCAAGGTACCAGACGGGTATACCCAGGGTTAGGTTAGGGAGAGAGAGGGTGGCCATGATGGGGACCGAATAGAATCCGGGAGGGGGAGCTAGGAATGGTATCTGACCAGCAGGATAATGACCAGGAGGGACGGCTCCGAGATGGTTAAGGCTTGGGAGAACCGATCCAGGGGGATAAAGGGGTTCAGGGATACCAGCTGTAGGAGAAGGGCCAGAAGGAGGAGGTCCGGCTGGCGGAGATGAAGAGCTAGGAGCGGGTTGCGGTGGGCGAGGTTGAGTCTGAGGTTGCTGACTAGCCGAAGCGGGTCGCTTAAGGGCAGCCCGAGATGATTGCATCATGCAAACATTCGATAAGATGGGATTGGAGATGTGAGGAGGGGGAAGACCAGGAAAAGTTCCAAGCAGGGAGGAATCTTTGTAGACGCCGAGGGAGACACTGGTCAAGGAATCGACAGTTTGCTTATTGGCTACAGAAGAGATGGTCGTCCCCGGAGAGGTCTGAGATGGCGGCTCATGGTAAGACAGCTGGTCAATGGTGACTATCTTTCCATTGTGAGGGAAAGACAACTTGTGAAAAACCGTGGATGGGACAGCTGACATGGCATAGGTGTAGCTTCGCCCCAATAGAATGTTGTAGTCTAGAGGGGCGTCAATGACTTCGACGTCAACACAAACGGTCTTACCGGCAAGGGTGATAGGACAATTACGGAAAAGGCCAATGGGTTGGGAGGTGTGGATGTCCCACGCTCGAAGGGTGATCGTGGAAGGGGCCAACTCAGGAGATTCGAGTTGCTTCCAAACCGAAGTGGACATCACACAAGTGGATGCCCCCTCATCAATTATACACCGAGAAACGTTGGCGTTCCGGATTTTGACTGGGATTTGGAAGGAGACGGAAGCAGGAAGAGGAGGATGTTCTGAGTGATGGGCGTCGAAAACAATCATTTGGTCATCAGTAGGATCTACAGTGCCCACGGCAGAGAGTAGAGCCTTCTTTTGGGAAGGGCGTGATTGGAGGAGTTCCAATGTGGAAATGGCAGCAGGAGATTGTGCCAAATCATCTACTATGCTATACGAATGAGCAGCTCGACCAAAATCAGCATTTCGACGTAATGGTCCCTTAGGAATCTTGGTATGAACCTCAACTTTGGGTTGAGGGATATGTAAGGGGCCACTGGATGTTGAAAGAGGCTCTATAGAACCTGAAGGAGGAGGCTCGGGGGCAGACTTAGCAGGAGGCTTGGGGTACTGGTGAGACCGAGTTTGAAGGTGAAGGTCGACAGGAGGGGAAGGATCAGAGTTCATCATGAGGATCTGGTAATCGGAGGAACCAGAAATGGAAGGTGGAGTGGCGACCTATCCGTCAGGTGGTTGGGTAGCCATGAATCCTTGCTGAGGGAAAGGATCAGTAAACACAGTTGGTTGGGTAGTGACCACATTAGGAGGAGCATGAGGGGAGGCATGTTGTCTGAGCAATGTGTCTTGAGACTCCCACATCTGCCGCATCTGTGGTAAGAGGGGACAATCGTGGGTGTAATGACCGTAAACACCGCAACACGAACAAGGCTTATTTGTGCGAAGCGGCCTATCCGGCTTGGGCTGAGTGCCTTGTTGCTAGTTAGCAGTGTTAGGGTCAAAATATTGAGGATTGGGTCCATGAGTACCAGGGGCAAATTGATTTGGATTGCCTCTCCACCTTCTTTGAGAAGAAGAGGGATTAGTCGCGCCCTGCTGTGCAAATACTTGTCCTGGAGGGGGCTGTAGGTGCTGTTGCTGTGGTTGAGGAGGCAAGGGAGGTGGAAGCGCATATGCTGGAGGAGCTGGCGCGCCAGGCTGCGGATAAGGGTAATGGTTAGGTTGGGCAACATTGAGGTAAGCAGGAGGTTTGGAAAAAGGAGGAGGCATGCCGTATCCTGGATACATGCTACCGGGATGGGGAAGAGTGCTAGAGGTGCTGGCCCCTCCCTGAGGGAGACCATAGCCCATAGGAGGTTGAGCATACGAATGAGAAAGGGCTCCAACGATACCGTCGGTGGAATGAGATGCCCCTGGGGCGTTAGCGCCACCAGGCCTAGGGAGGTCAGGAAGGACGGTATAAACATAACCAGACTGAGCATAGATCAGGTCATATTTCAAGGCTATTTGGAGGGCGGCTTCTTCGGTTTGAGGGAAATGGGAGGCGACATCTTTGCCAATGGGCACAAAGAGAGAGTGAAGGAACCAGTCCATATAGATCCGATCTTCGAAGGGGGGAGCTTGACATAAGCTTCGTCTTCGTCGCCATTCCTGGACATGAGCGGAAAGGCGGGTCGAAGAGGTTTGTTTGAAAGAGGTCAAAAGTTCCGTACCAGTATCGTATCGGAGAGGGAGCTGGAAGTAAGCTAAAAAGGCTTGGGCAATGGTGGCAAAGGTGGTATGGGAAGAGGTGGCCTGGTCAACATACCATTTAGAAGCTTCGCCGGTAAGCGTGCGTTGGAACAACCGAAGATGAATGGAATCATCGGTAATGGAGTTGGAGGAACACCACATGTGGAAAGATCGGACATGGTTGGTTGGATCTTCTCCAGAAAGGCCTTCGAACTTAGGGATGTCGGAGGGGAGCTTGGTTGGCATAGCAGGCCAACCAACATCGTGGCGGATAGGGTCATTGATCAACTGATTGAAATCGAGGAGGCTAAGGCCTGCGATGTATGGCAGCAAGGGTGTGGCCGAGTTAGTTCCTGTGGTAGTTCCGCTAGTAGTAGTTCTGGCATGAGGGCCAGGAGCACCGCTAGCGTTAGGCCCTGGACCAGACATAGTGAAGGTAACAGGGGGAGAACCAGAAGGAAAAGGAAAACCCAAAGAATCAGAAGAGGAGTCAGAGTGCGGACTCAGAGGAGGACTGGCTCGACGACGGCGGGACGGAGCAGGTCGATCAACCGGAAACTGAGGGTGAAGGCCAAGAAGTCTCCAGGAAGTGCGCCTTGGGGGCGCAATGATGAAAACACAAACACGGCACAAGGGGAAGAAGAACGACCACAAGGGAAAGGAGGTGCAGAATCAAGTGATTACAATGTCGAAACAAGGGCAGATAGGTGCAGTGTCAATTGATTTTAAAGTCTTTTCCTGGCGGTGTAAACCAGGCTCTTCTTCGCTTAGGGTGAGTGCGTGGTGTGCGTTAATTGTAATTTTTAAACCCTTTTCGTTTTGAGAGCAAGAGAAAAAGTGTGCTGCGTAACTGAAAATAAATCTGCAGAGAACAGTATATAATGCTGAAATGACAGAAAATTAACAGCTACTATTGCATCGATTCAACCCAAAAAGGCGGGTCTCTCAAAACTAATCTAAAAGAGGGAAAAAATCTAGTCAAAACACACTAAAAATACGCCAATAGATCTAGGGTCAAAAGGGACAGGGATCTAAAGGAGAAAGCTGCTGAAAATAGGTGCAGATCACAGCCAAGAGGCAGAGGCAAGGTGGCTAGAATAAAAGAGGAAATCAGCAAAAAGCGGAAAGGACAGGGAGGAGGTCCTAAAGGGAGGTCCAAAAAAAATGACAACAGGTGATTTGAAAGGAAGAATAGCTGATTTAAAGGGATCTGAGGAGGAGGTATCAGATCTGAAAAAGGGAAGGCTGAAACTCTGAAAAACAGACGGCTGAAACAGCTAAAAACTCTTTCCACAAAAAGTGGAGGGTACTGAAGCCCTAGGGGGATAGGTTCCCACTTAGATGAGAAAAATAGATCAAAAACAGGTCTAAACGGGTGAAGGAAGAGGCTGGAAAACCCTGACAGAAGCTTCAGCAAAACCCAGAAAAATTGCAGAAAAACAGCTGAAAAATTGGCAGGTCGCAGGTTCTGACCTGTTTTCAGTGCAGGTCGCAGAAAATAGGCTGAAAAGTGCGACCTGGAGGTCCAGGTCGCAGGTTATGGGACGAAAAGTGCGACCTGAAGCTCTTGGTGTCTCGGCGGCAGATTTTCAGAAAATTTGCCGTCTCAGTTGCGGCTGATGTCGGTCACCTGCGCAATAGGGCCAGAAACACGCGGAAGTTAGAAATTTTAATGTTTTAGGGTTTTATGTGAGAAAAACAACATAAAAATAGGAAAAAAAAAAGATGAAAATAAACCCTAGGGTCTGAAGTAGCTGGATATGCAGGAATATGAAAAACGACAGCGGTCGTAATTTAAAACCCGTGTGGAGTCGCCATTTGTTAGTATGAATCCTTTGTCGAAGTGTACGAAAAAAGACCACTTTAGCAATGCATAACTAATAGCCCTAACATCAAAAGTGGCTGCCAATATCTTCAGATCTACAGTTAGTTGATCAAGAAAAGAGCTGCAAAAAACCAGATCTATGCATAGAAAGACATTAAACAGTAAAAAGAAGGGTTTGCTCCATATATCCAATAGACAAGACAAGAACAATTTTTGAAAGAATTTTTGTATTAAGGGCACCTGGGAGGAAAACAAGAAGGCATATCCAATTCTCCTCAATGGGATGGGTTCTTGGAAGTCCTCAGCACTTTAGATCTAGAATCTCTCTCTCTTGTTGGTGTAGAAAACCCAGACAAAAATAGAACTCAAAGGGAGCTCACATAGCCAATAATGTAGAAAAAATGTGACCAAGTGTATAGATCCAGAGTGATCTAATAGGCAACAAAAGGTGAAGAATGGTAGGAAAAACCCTCCTATTTATAACAAAATATTGGGTCATTCTAGATCTTGGTGCATGATTAAAATAATGTTAACCAAATCTAAATCCACCTTTTATGGAATATTTTATTATATTTGTTGAAGGGAAAAAGTATTTGACTTGGGTCAAATCCCTTTATTTGTTAATAATAAATAAATAAATGACTTATTTATCTTTTTAAGGAAGTGGTTGAAGGATAATTAAATAAATAATGATTTATTTAATTATTTGTGGGTGATTTGGTCATATTTAACAAGGAATATTATCTAAATAAGATTTAAATAATTATTCCTAGAAAATAATAAGATAAATAAAGGTTTATCTAATTAATTTCTTTGTTTTTGGGTTAAACACGACTAGGAATAATAATTAAATTATGGTTTAATTAATTATTCCATGAGGAAAATTAAACAAAATAGGTTTGTTTAATATTTCCTTTTGGGGTTTCCCGTTTAGACCATAAACAACCTAATAAATGTGGTTTATTAAGTTATTTTACATAGTGAAAGCAATTTTACTTAGGGTAAAATTGGTCTTACATGGTGTACTTGGGTCCATCTAATGATAATAGGTTAGATGACCAAAAAATGGTGTAACACATAGCTTTTGCAGGGATCTGGGTAAGGCTTACACACAGGTCTTTGATCAAGCCTAGACATTTTACTCTCCTAGAGTCAAATGAATATAAATCTTTATAGGGGTGAGTTATCTCTAGGCCTATCTTTACCATAACCACCTTAGGCATTAATTTTTGAGATGCCCCAGAATCATACATTGCATTGTGAAGGATCTTGTCATGGATATTAAGACTGATATAAAAAGGTGGTACTACCCCTTCCTGAAACTTTCCTTCTATCTCTGGACCAAACAGAAGGGCTGGTTGATCATCACTCAGATTTACAGTGTCACTATTCTCACCTAAATTTAATGCTTTCAAAATTTGGCCTTTATATACATCCTGAGTGGCCAGCTCAGAGAATGGGACAGAGATTTTAATTTTTGCAATCTCACTCTCCAAATTGAAAGTGGGCTGACTCTTTGGAATGTTCAACTCTGTTTTGTTAGCCACCACCTTGGTGGCAGAATCAGTGGGCTGATTCTCATTATGCACAGTGTTTGGAATTGTTTTATTAGGAGCGCTAACTGCAGTGCTAGTGCTGCTATATGGTTGATCTTTTGTATCAGTGTTTTGGTTGTATTTACCTTTTTTTTCCAGAACTCTCAGTTGCTGATTTGTTACCTTCAACAGTCACTTTAGAAGGTTTCTCAGGTCTTTGCTTGATGGCAATCTCTAAAGCTTTCGGTTTGGGAGTGTCTAGGCTCTTTTTGCTTCTAAGTTCATATTGTTCTCTGACCTGCATCATGGCATTTTCAAATCCAAGCCTATAATCCTCATATTCTAATCCTTCCTCATCCCAGTACGAGGGTGAGGGTTGATCGTCTTCTGTGGAACAACTGTGTATTGAGTTTTCTACTTCAAACATGTTTATTGTATTCCCCTTAGAATCTCCTATGATCCCTTCATCTTCATCAAGAAAGTTCTCTTGGAATGGGGGAATAAATTGCTGATCTGATTCTCTTTGTCTGTTGGGAGTGGTGTTGTTTCTTCTAAAGTTCTGGTTCTGGTTATGATTTTGATTTTTGTTTTGATTACTAACTGTGACAACCATTTTTTCCATCATTTGTTGTATATTTTCCATGTTTTTGGATATGCAGTCATAATTGGGGTCAGATGTGGAAGCTACATTGTCATCTCTATATGTTACCCTTTTCTCAGCTCTCAATCTTGTTTTTTTCTCAATCAGATTTGCCTCTACACTCACTGCTCCTTTTTTCATGTCTTCCAATGTGTTGTAATCCCTCCCCCTAAGCTGGTAGGCCATATCAGCATCCAGGCCTTCGGGGTATTTCACTAGAACCATACCTTGGGGAGGTTTCATGTGTGGTGGAAGAGCATTATAAATGTTATTAAACCTTGTAGAGTAGTCCTAGACACTCTCTCCTACATTTCTTTTTAGGTTCTTGTATTCTGCTAAAATTTGGAGAGGGTTGGCCTTAACTTCCCACTTGTTTATGAAGGTCTGATATAAAGCAGGAAGGTCTTGGATACTGTTAGGAGGTAGGATTTTGAACCATTTATTCACATCACCTCCTAAGCTCTGGGAAAATATTCTCATTTTTACTGTATCATCCTCTATTTCCATGTAGTCAAAAGAATCTTCCATCCTATCTACATGGTGTTGAGCTGTGGTGGACTCCTTTGCAGTGAAGTGTGGGATCTTCGATTGATAATCATTGGGTAAGGGCACTAGAGGCTGAGGTAATACCAAAGGTGCATACCAAGCTACCATGATGATGTTTTGATGAGGTAAAGGGTTGGATTGAGCAGCTGGTATATGGATGACAGGGATACTAGGGCCAGCAAAAGCTTGTTGGGCAGATTTAGGGTGGCAGAGCCCCAAGTTTTGAATGAAGTGAATATCAAAAGGTGTAGATGGAGGGATTTGTCTATCCCTAAGGTGTTTACCACTTTGAGGTGGTGAACCAGGGAGCTCAAGGTTTGGCTAGTCTAGGACACTGAATGACCTAGTTCTTGGTAAACTGTTTTGAGCGCCTAGGTCAAAAAATGAGTCTGAAAGAGTTGTAAAGTCTTTCGGTGTAGAGTTAGCTCTTTAGATGTGGCTAGAAATAGTTGATAGTTTAGGTATAGGAGATCTCTTGAGGATGATCTCAGGGTTGTCAACTATTTTAGGTGGGTTTGGGTTAGGATAAGGTCTTGTTTGAATGGTTCTTGAAGCCATAATGTTGTTTTTTAACCAAGCAGCTTAACCCTACTTGTTACTTCTATTATGGCTGATGTTGTCATGGGCTCTGGTCTCCCAGTGGAGTCTTATGCAAACCAAGACAATCAGCAGGCCTACTGATCACTAGTGGAGTCTTTGATCTTTAAGGAGTTATGGAGTCGCTAGGTGGAAGGTTTAGGATGCTTTTGGAGGGTACATTATCCACCACAATGCTTATGATATGTCCCTTTTCGAGGATATCTTCAAAACAAAGCAAAATCTAACCAGAGATTGACTGGGAGGGCGTTTACCAGATATGTCACCTCTAAAAGAGTGTGAGATCTGGAGGCTACCTAGCCCTTTCCAGACTCTATCTGAGAGTGTGGGAGAAACACAACAAATGGTATAGAGGTTGATCTGTGAATAGGAATGTTTAACTGCCAACCTAACCAGAGATTACAGGTTTCTGAGGTTCTTATAATGTGGTGAGGTGAAAAATACTCAGAATCCCCAGTGGAGTCACCATTATGTTGGTGACGACAATGGGAGATAGGCAAATGTTATCAGTTATAGGCTCTCATATTTTCCCCAGTGGAGTCGCCATTATGTTGGATTTCCCATGTTTTGGCTAGATTGGCAAGACCAAAATATGAGACAACATCAGAACCACTTTTAGACCTCAGGATCTAGCCCTCCTAGGTCCAGAGAGGGATCTCTCTATATAAGTAAAAATTTTAAGTCTTTGAAGCTCAAAATTTAGATGTTAGGCTAGTTATAAGGGTCAGAGTTTGTTTGTTTGATTGTTTGTTTGGTTGTTGGGAATCAAGAAAGAAAGGTTCGATATAAGACAAGGATGAGAAAAGAGGATTTTAGGCAAAGGAGAGATATTCCAGGGAACGTTCAAGACCATTGGGAAATGGAGTCAGGAAAGGGTTTACTTGCGATTCAATGTGCAAGCTTTCAGTTGGGCTAGTCATCTAAAGCATTGGATCTTAAAGATGATAGTGTGGCATGAAATGGTAAGAGAGGAGGAAACAATAAAGATTTAGAACACAAAGTTAAAGACCTGAGATCAGAGAGAGACTTCGAACTCTCAATGCTTCGGCCTCCAGCTTGAGGGATCTTAGACAGGTTCAATTGATTGAAAAGGATCCTAGTGAGATAGAGACAGAGTTCTAGACCTCCCAGTGTTCCTAATTCATTCAATTAAATCCTAACAAGAAACATCTAAGACCAGATTCATTTAATTCATACATCAGCTAGCAGGCAATGACATCCACTATAATGGTTAAATTAACTGAAATCAACCCTTAGATAACACATTTGGAAGAAAACATCAAAGTCAAGGAGAGCAGAAACATAGGGTACCTAACAAGGGTAAATCCTATGCCAGATTTCTGATGCGAGCTAGTAGAAATGAAATGAAATGAACTACGAGAAAAACAAATACAGGGATAGAAAAACATCACCACTGCTTTAGATCAGGATCCAAATAAATGTGCTTGTCATATTAAAAATCAATACCAGTCAAGTACAATGTTACCAATAGCTGGATATTCAGCTTGAAAACATCTCCCTCAGTCTATCTTACAACTTTACACAGAGACTATGTCTCAAAGAAACAACTTGCAATTCTCTGATAACCGATCAACAACCTCTACAATGAGTTTCTTCATGAATTTATAGCTCAATTTGAGTGGAGAAGGTAGATGGAAAACTAAATGTAGCATTAAAACTCAGAAGAGGAAGAGAGTCAAGGCCTCGTTCTGTTTTAAATTCTGAGCATTTATCTCTGGTACTCTTTGGATGAAAGAGTGGTCTTCGTCAGGCTTCCATTTACTCCAGGTATGTCTATGATGTACTTGTTGGAAAACTCTGGTGAACTAAACAAAAGGAAGAATAATGATGCTAAGATCTACCATACTATGTAACAAATGCTTCTAATAGCATAGGATTGTTGTCAGGGCTAGAATTTCCTCAGGAACACGGTATAGAATGGAGATAGTATGGGCACTTTGTCCTTTGTTGAAAGGACATACTGCTGATGTGAAACCATGGTAGTATTGTTTTCTGCGCGCTTGGCCTTCCATGCGATCCATGATGTCTTTGAACTGGTACCTCTGCCTTCTAAATCCCTGAAAAAGACTCAAAAATATTCTATTACGTGCCTTGAACTCTCTGCTGCTCCAGTACTGTCTTTGTTTATGCAATCTGAGCTTTAATGGCACCGGAGAGATTTTGCAGAGTTTGAACTCTGTCCTTTGATGAAATTTATGTTGCAGACACCTTTTCGGACATTTTCCTGTAATATCAGGTTCTCAATTCAGCTTCTTTGGTGCACTGTGCCAATACAATAGTGCATATAAATCATGGCGGTTTCCGCCTACCTGTAACCCTGAAAAACACGAAAAAAAATTAATAAAACCATGCATTGGGGATGGTGAATGCAGCGGGGATAATGGGAATGGCCATGCAGGTTGGCGAAATGGTGGAATAGTTGCAGGTTGATGGCGGAAAACGCAGCGAACAGTGGAGGATGGAGAGGTGGAAATTTTAACGTAAATCATTTAAAATTTGACCTTTGAACGAATTATGTAGGGGACGGATGAAAAGAGTGACGAAAACAAGTGGAGTGGTGACGTGGTGGGACCGGGCGATGGCGGGGCTGACTTTAAATCTGGGCCGTCCGATCTCATCAGGAGATCGATGGCTGAAAATGCATCAGGGGGCGATGGACAGTGGGCCAGGGGTACGGTTTGCCTTGGATTATTCCCCGTGCAGCTTCGCAGTGCAATCGCCGTTGGATGGGCAGCTCTGGATCGGATGGCGCACATGCATATCACGTCGGGTTTTCTACCGAACGATAACGCGCGATGGGGGGGCGGTTTTAAAATAGTGCGTGTGACACGTGTCAGGCGGTGAGTGGAATTGCTATCGAATGGAAAAATACCGCCAGCCCTCAGAAAGCGGTGCAATAGATACAGGCGGTTTTTGAACACGGCACGTTGGCATGGGGACCATCGAGGCGGGTAAATGTACGATGGAGATGTGACGAACAGGCGGTGAAAGAGTTGAGTGATGAACGCTGTGGGGATCGCGATGACCGTCTGATCTACACATATCGACGATCTAAAACGCTCGCGATATATAATTGCGGTAAGTGCTTTTATGCCTTAGCGCTAGGTCATGTGGAGGGAAATGGATCTGGGGCTAGGGCCGAAAGGTGCTAAACCCATAGACATGAAAAATACGGCTATTTGGCACATTTTAATGCAATTTGAGGGTAGGAAAATGTAACGATAGAGGGAAAAAGGGGAAAAAAGGCCAAACAAGGGGTATGTGTGGGATTTATAGGGGATTTTGGGAAGGTTTATAAGGACTAGGGGAGGGATTTTGGGGTGGATAGGAAGCTTTGAAAAAGGGAAAGAAGGGATGAAATGGATAATTCTACAGGGGTAAAAGGGGAAAATGAAGGCCTTTCGGAGCACAGGTTTTTACAATTAGTGAGGCCTTTTGAACAAGGAACAGTAGAGGAGAATAACCAAAGGGCAGAGGGTACGAAAGAGCTTTCAAGGATGATGTGTCTTTAGGAGAGATGAATTCCTTGAAAGCTTAAAACAATTTAGCCCCCTGCTTTCTTGTCAATAAATTTATAGGGGACTAACAATTGACACACCCAAAGCTACACCTGAAAAATAAAAGCAAATAGTTAGAAAACATGGCAAAAGAGTTACAAGGAGCCAAACAATGGTGAAATGTAACTTAGAGGGCATATTGCATGCCATTGATATTGAAGAAACTCCCATTGTCCAAGCTAAATATGTTGAAGAGGGAGGAAGGAAGCTTAAGAAAGGAAAAACAACTAAAAAATTGGAGTTTGTAGGTGATGATGCTGGATTCATGTTTCAACCTAGAAATCCAATGACTAGGCATGCAAGAAAGGTTATGGAAAGTAGAAAAACTAGGTTCAGAAAGTTAGTGAAACTTCTCAGCCACCACCAAGCATCATAGACCTCTCCTCGCCTACAAAAGAAGATCTGGTCATCAAACTAAAGAAGGGAAAAGATAAAATCACTGAAAATTCAGAGGTAGAAACCCTTAAGGAGCAGTTGAAGAATGCAAGGGAAGAGATATAAATTTTTAAGAAAGAGGAAAAGAAGCACAAAGCTGAAAGGGTCCAGTTTGAACAAATGAGCAATATTTGGGAGGATCAAGTCACAAGTGTCTCAAAGACCTTGGACAATTCATAAAAATAGATAAAGTGGACTCAGCCACTAAGAGGAGAGGTCAAGCACCTCAAAAAGGTAAATTTACACTTGCAAGCCAAGAACAGGGCACTGAAGGATCAAGTGAAATACTTAGAGTAGCAATTGGAATTGATTCATGAAGAGCTGCAAAAGAAAGGTTTGAAGATGATTGTGGTTGATGAGCCCATTGCTCCATTGATCATAAATGAGGAGGAAACACCACAAGAGTCATCAATTGATATTGAATATTCCTTAGAGGGTTCATTACATGCAGAAAATCAAGATTTTGCAGTTGGAGGTCAGTTTTTGAAGACAGCTTTGAAATAGGAAATTTCTGTGTTTTTACACAGTTTCGTAGTGTTCCTGAGGCTTAAAGCCAAGAATTCGCTACGAAGAAACCTGTAATAGAATTTTTGCCTATAAAGTTAGTTTTTGTTTGATTCAATAAGGGAGATTCATGGTGGTGATGTGTCATGACTTCATTTATATCATGAAATAGAAAAGGAGTGAAGTTAATGGGTGTAGAAGCTACTTTTTCAATGCTACCAAAACTCGCTACGAAACTATCTTGTTTTCGTAGTGAGCCATTTTTGAAGGTTTTTGAGCATCTTAATGGAATTTTTGGACAGCTGGAGTCCTCCAAAATGTCAAGGGGGCTTATCATCAAATACTTATGACTTGAAGGAAGTGATGTGGAGACAGGTCATCAACCAAAGAAACTTTGAAGATAAGGGTCGTGCATTCCTAAAAAGTAGGGTTATGCTCCACAAGTCTAGGAGGATTTTAAATATTTAAAGTGGTAATGAACCTTTTCATGTGTCTTTCGAGCATGCGATGCTTATTTTGTAACGATCATGTAACGTTTCAAATATAAGGTAGATTTACGTAATAAATAGGAGTTAGAGTCCTATTAGGAGATGTTTTATTTAAGGTATAGCTGTCAATTTTCTATTAGGACTTATGTATTTCAGTTATGAAAGGTGTCAGAGGAGAATTTGATGATCTAGCCACCAGGAAGATCATTCTTGTTGTAAGAATGTCTATTTAAAGACAAAGCATCGAAGTAGTGAGGGGTTGGATAACATTTGCACCAAACTGCTGCTTTATGTATTTGATCTATATCAGTAATACAAAGTGATATTATTCTTGACAGACCTGAGATTATCATGAGGTTTTAATGTCTTATTGATCTACATCTTTATGTTTTACCACATGTAGTGTATTTCATCTCTATTACTCAGAATTCATAAATTTATGCTCTAACTTCCTTTAGTGATGAAATGAATATTTTTTCTTATGTTTTATGTGTGAGTTTCCTCTTTTAAAGACCTCTATCTGCCTCAACTTCCATTCTTAATAAAATTTGTCACTATAAATATTGATTGTTGACTCCATAATCCCAATGGTAGCAAACCTACATTCTTTTCAACTTGCAATCATAAAAAACAAGCTACAAGTTCCATAGAGTTAGACATCTACTACTATCATTATTCAATATCATAAAACCCCCTTGAGAGAGCCCTCTCAAACATAAGAGGCTAAGCTTCAATTAGAAGTGGTTTGAAATAGTTACACTAAGTTGTTTGATAAGCAGCCAATCAAGTACAATTTTGTGATAACACTTTCAGTTGCACCATTCTATTGGGGATTATAGGGTATGATTGCTTGATGTTTGATCCCATGTTGGTGAAGATAGTTTTCAAATTATTTTGAAGTGTATTATTTTTCATTATCAGTGCACAAAGAGCCAATATGAGTTTGTGCATCATTTTCAATCCATGCATGAGAATTCTTGAATGTTTGAAAAACATCAAATTTGTTCTTCAAGAAGTAAACCCAACACATTCTGGTATAATCATCAATAAATTTCATCATATATTTATTTCATTTGCAGAAAAAAAATGCATGGGGCCACATAAATCTGAATGAATAAGCTCAAGTCACTCTATGTGCTCTAGAATGTGAATCATGAAAGGACTATTTGCTATGCTTTCTTATAATACAAGCATCACATTGCTTAAGTTTCCTACGAATTGTAGGCAATCTAGTAGCACCATTTGTATTCAACAATTGAAGTTTGTCATAGTTTAATTGTCCAAATATAGCATGCCATAGAAGACTTGATGGGAATGTACCTTCATCATAGAGAGAACTAAATGCAATTTTTTTTTCATGAGCAGAGGTACCTTGCAGCTTTAGGAGTCTTCCTTCTTCTATTCCTTTCATGACAAGTGAGCGATCTGATGCTTTTCAGACCTAAAAATTTCCATCAAAAATGTGAATGGAGTGTCCTTTTTGGTGGATGTGGACCAAGGACAACAAGTTTCTCCTCAACTCGAGGAGGTATAGAACCTCATGTAGAAGATGTTCCGGAAGACCATGCAACTTAAGCCTGATTGTGCCAAGCCCTAATGGCTTGAGTTTAGATATTTCTGCAAATTATACTACTCCATCAACCTTGTCATTAAATTCTTCAAAAAAATATTTTCTAAAATTCATGTGACATGTTTCTCCTAAATCTGGCAACCAATCATTTCTCCAAGAAGTAAGTGACACATTAGACAAGTCTTCAGTTACTCCAATGTTACAATGTCCTACAACATAATGAGCTAATTCAAGTGATTTACCTTTATCTTTGTCATGAGTTTTAACTTTTTCTTGATTTCTTTGCTATTTAATTCTATCTCAAGGCAGCTTACATGTAGATGCATCATGCCAATATTTATTTCAACGTATGTAATGAAGATCATATTTTTCACTTTGAGCTTGTCTGCCCCCCCCTTCCTCTAAAATTTCTTCTTCCTCTTCCTCTTCGGCCACCTCTTCCTCTGGAAGAAAATTGAGCATGATTCTTCTCTCTATGTGTGAAACATACAGCTTCTTCAGAAAATAGAGGGGTTGTATTCTTTCCAAAATCCTTCTCTCTTTCTGCAAAATTTTTCTCAAGGGAATCAATGGTGATATTCATGAGGTTTCCACTTGCTTGCAATGACTCAAGGTAGTGTGAGTAAGTGGGATACAATGTTGCTACATAAGCTATGATAGGTATGTCAACTTCTACACCAATATTTTTAATTTCATGCATGATAGATCTTACTTTTGATGTTAAATCTAGAGGGTCATCGTTTTTCAATTCAAGGCTAAATAAATTAATAATTAATTGAACAATTTCAAGTTCTGAATGTGATTCATAAAGTTATTTTAATTTCCTCAAGGCTTCATAGGCATTTGAAAATGGTGTAATATGGCGAGTCACCTCTTCATTTACAGAAGCTGCAATCAAGGCATAGGCCTTGAAATTCTTGATTTCCCAAATGGTGATCTCTTGTCTGAGGTGGGCTTTGTCAGTGCCTTGTCTCCTTCTCATTCACAAATTCCTCTCCACAACTCATTAAAAATGAGAGTCTGCTTGATTTTCCAAGACCACTCAGGATAGTACTCCTTGCTAGAGAGAACTACTCCCACAATAGATATGAGAGAATGCATTGTAAATATGTTTTGTAAAAAAAATGTATTCTTATATAAAAAGACTCAATTATGGTGTAAAAAAAATTATTCTACTGCAAAAAACTCAATTCTGGTGTAATTTTTAAATTTTTTTTTTTTTTAAAATTGCAGAGGGGAGGTCAGATCTAGGGGAGGTCGTACCTGGGGGAGGTGGGACCTCGGGAAGTTTGGACCTAAAGAGGTCGAATGGGGGGATGTGATGGTGGAGAGAGGGTAGAGGAGGGATCGAGGGCAGGGCGGAGGATGGAGTGGAGGGAGGAGGGAGGAGGGGAGCACGAAGGAGATGGGGGAGGGCAGAGGAGGGAGGGTAGGGAGCATGGAGGAGGGGAGTGTAGAGGAGAAGGGAATAGCGATGGGAGGGAATCCCATAGGAATTGCGAAGGTGTGGGAGGGAGAGGCGACGGTGGGAGACGGTGTTGCAGAAAGTGCCGCGGGAGGGAGCCGGAGTAGCGAGTAGAGGTAATCGCGCAAGTGGAGAGGAGCAATGTGGTAGATACGACGGGAGGAGCAGAGGAGGAGATGACAATTGTGGCCAAAGGTAAGCATGTTA
Source organism: Pinus albicaulis (assembly GCA_034641835.2). Lineage (NCBI taxonomy): Eukaryota > Viridiplantae > Streptophyta > Pinopsida > Pinales > Pinaceae > Pinus > Pinus albicaulis. The sequence continues at coordinate 19,593,244 of CM076576.1, read as the reverse complement.
TTGGCCTAATATAGAGAATGGGAGATGCTACTCCATGAGGTAACAAAACAGTTCAACAACACAACAAAATAATTCAACAATGCATCAAAATAATTCAACAACGCACCAAAACAATTCAATAACGCAGCAAAATAGTTCAACACAAAAAAATGCACAAGGTTTTGCAGGAATATGATAGAGGCGTTAGTCTAAAAAATGAGCAGAGACAGTTTTGTATAATGGAGGGAATTATAAGGGGAGGGAAGAAAAAACAAGAGTTGGCTCTGATACCATGTCAGGCCAAAGGTAGCTCCATAAAAGGAACTATGAGATTTTATTTAGGGTGCTCATGAATATATACATGGAGTTGAGACTATTGGGATTCATTTCCCAATGTCTCTTAGAATTCATTATTTCCTATTTTACACTAATGTACAATTTCACCCAATCCCTTAGGATTGGGTTTCAACAATTATGAATTACGCCGAGTGCCTGTTTTCTGGATTCGTTGGTGGATTTGGTTAGATGGATTTCTCGAAATTTACTCCAGAGCCCTCTTCTCAACACTTGGATGGTGAAAATGAAATGGGGCAAGTTCAAGACTCTTTTTATAATCAAAATTTAAAAACCAACTTTCCTAAATTTCAATTTTTTTAATTTCATTATTTTTATTTTATGAAATTCTGACCTTTTCTTGGAGTTTTGAGAAAGGTTATTTTTAGGGTGACGAAGATGTTTTATGACTTATTGATATGTTTTCCATCGCTATGACTCCATGATCACTAACCTATCGTGGAAAATATCGTATTTTGAACTATCATATAGGTTAGGACATGTCACTTTTACGTTGCATTATGCATATTGACCTAATACTGTGATATTTAGACATAGGGTCAACCCCATTATGGTGCAATGTTTTAACCCCTCTCACTTTTCGTCTTGTAAAATCATAACATAGTGGTAGATACTTTCATTCTATGGGCTTCCTACTTAGATCCTTGCTAGCATATGTTTCCCATGATGAAAGTATTGTGTAGGCTTAAGAGTCCTCTTTAGTCCTTCCATGACTTTGCATTGAAGCCTCATTCTTCTTCTTCTTCGCTATTTTTCTAGATTTATACCCTAGAGGCTCCCATGTGTTGATTTTTAATATTGCATTTCATATTCATTTATTGTAACCATTTTTTCCTTAAGACGACTTCATTTGGACTCATGTATAAGCCACTTTTTACCATTACTATTCTGCAAGTTCAGACCATGCATTCATTAACCTTTGCAACTTGACACTCTTTTCCATGGAGGGAACATCCCCTGAGTGTCGATGACAAACATCTTCCACCTTGCATTGAGAATAGGAATGTTCCAGTCCCAGGAACTAGTGCACTTTCACTTCACACTCACTCTATACAGTGTATTATAGGCATTCTTTTATTCATTTTCAGCATTTAAAAATGAAAAATAAAAAAAGAAAATATTCTAAAAAAAGAGCGAGAATGGGATAGTTTCTTCATCATTTGATGGGATCAAGAGTGATTCATGTCACCCTTGAAAAAATCACTTAAAATGAAACTTTAATCCATTAGGATGGGACTTATTTTGACATTAGGGAAGCCATAACCTTGTTCTTGAGTCATTCCTCCAATGGTTGGTTATCTCTTCCAATCATATGAAGAGTTTTTTAATTCCTCCTGCATCGCAAACTTATACAAGGTTATTTTATGCTGCCATGAAGTCACATCAAATCATGCTTTTTCTCAATAGAATTCAACCTGTTGTCCTCCATTTTGCAGTGTCTCTTGAATCATTTCAATCAGCCATACCTGATATGTCAAGTTATTTCCAATATCATATCAGTGACATGGTCCTTTACTCGTAATAGTTAAGAATGTTTCCATTGACTTCTTACTAATGGTTCTATTCTTTTTTACTCCTAATAATTGCTCTGAGAGTATACCTAGAGGTTCACCTTGGCCCTATTTACATCATTGATAGGTGACCTTGTGCTCAACATAAATCAACATTATGGGTCTTTGACTAAGGGTTACTCTTGTGTTCAACGCCAACTTACATTATCACATATTGGGATTTGTGTAGTACCTTGGATTTCATTTGACCCTATTTGTGGTTTCCTTGCCTTTGTTTCAACTTTCATTACTAGTTTTTTTAGAGGATTTTTTTCGTGTGCTATCTATGTCTTGTGTACATCAAAAATTTACTTTAAAATGGTTACTTCATCTCTCTTCGTTTGAGTTCCTCCAAATTATTGGCCTGAAGATTATACTCACATTGGTTTATGTGGGATACCTTATTTCCTTCCTTCTAGTGAATATTTTCCCATCGACTCCAACTCATTTCTCTCGTAACAAGGTATAAAGACATTTTTAAGTACCTTAGGGTTTTTCATCATCAGTGGTAGACTCCTTCGCTATCGACCACGATAATACATCAATTTGTCCCGATTGATAGATTCTTTCATGTGTTCGACTTCAACAAATCTATTCACACTTTGAGATAAGGAATTCATAATATCGACAGTTTTCATTTTTCTATCTATGTTTGGAGTCTAAAACAAGACTCGTCTTCATGATAAAAACCTACCAAGAAGAGAGAAGAACCAGGGCTATAAATAAAAAATGGAGAGAATGGAGTGAATTATGAGAAGGGAGGATCCAACCAATAAAATATCAAAAAAGATATAAGTGGCCTCCTAAACCATGGTAGCTCTTTGTGCCAGAATTTTGGTGGCATCTCGGGTTGTAACTTCGTTTTCAGGTCTGCAATATTATGCTGTAGATCTGCGACACTATCTCTATTTATATCTTGGAAGCTTTTAGCATGGTTTAAAGAGCCTCTATATTTTTAGTGGCCGCAGTGTCATATGATATAGGCAACCCTATAATCTCATAACAAATTTTGTTGATGAGTGCTTCTAATTGTGTGCACTGGCTCTTTGTGGCGCTTTGTGCTTGCTTGACTATATGCTTACTTTGATGTAACTTTTCGGCCCACTTTTCTTCTTCTGTCGTGGTGAGCGACACACAATACTCCCACTAATGCAACTCATCGGTTATCATCATGTGCATTGCACGCAAATGGCCACTGGGCAATATGGCCAAGTTGACTCCAATATCTGCCCATGAGTGGGTGTTAGTGCACTATCTGGGATGATAATAATGAAGCATTGTGCCCAAAATCTGAACTAATATGCTTACCATGGTCAACTTAGCAATTGGAATGCCAACTGATAGCATGCTCACTTGAACCGTGCTTGCTTGATTCATGCTCGCTTGAATCTCGCTCACTTTAACTTTTATTTTTTGGAGTCGTTGATGCACATCGTTGAGGATGGTTTTGTACTACAGCTCTATGGTACTCCAGGATTCCTCTGTGATGGTTTTTTCCACATTGCCAACATCATCAAAATCTCTTTCTATTAACACTAAAGGCTTAGTTTCTGTTAATACCAAAGGCTCAGTTCCTATTAATACCAAAGGCTTAGTTACAAGGGATTATCTATGTCTAGGGCCCTCTCTTAGTTCTATGATAGGTGTATGTTTGGGTTGAAGGTGTGTCTGCACTATCTCCATCAAGGTCCTCCAACTCTTCATCGTTGGGAACATCCACAATGTCCTATGGTTGTTCCTATATTTCTATTTTCATCGTGGGATCTTGTGTATCTTTCTGTGTGTATTTCTCCTATGTATGTTTCTTTTTTCATCGTGGGGTCCGTAAAGTATGCAATATTCTTGTATTTATCATACAGTGTTGGCGACAGGCGCGACTTTGACAGAACTTCCTATTGGATCTCTATCTAGAATAATACCCAAAATGTCTTATTTTCAGTCACTCTGGAAGGATTCTTCATCGCCCAGAGGGATGCATAGTGCGCTTCTTCACATAAACCAGGTTCAATGTCAGGGAGTTGTGATTGCGACGATGGCTTCCAGCCCACTAGTGCGACGAGAAGAAAAATCCATGCGTAGTGGAACAATTTTCTCTCCTGTGCTGCCCATACATATTCCAAGAATTCCCAGCATGAGTTCAGACCTAGCATTCCTGATAATTTCAAACATTGGAAATTTTTTGAGGATGATCAGGAGATTATAATATTCATTGTAGTTGTTGAAGAATTTGTTGTCCTAAATAGTGATTAAGATGAATATCTCATGAAGAATGGTGTTGATTTGCAAGACACCAAAAATCTAAAAAAAAAAAAATTTGATCAACCTATCATTCAATTGCCTACCAATCATATTCCCAAGGGTCTAATCTGAGTAGAAAAAGTGGTATCAGCATATGTTGCTGCAATCAACCAAGTAGGATGCAAGTTGGTGGTCACTCAGAGGAGATCATCTTCGGTTACAAGGTAAGGCAGTTCATACCAAACCTTGGACATGTCAGCATTCACGTGGATGTGCACATTATGAAAACAGGCTATAAAGTCTGCAATAGTCTTGTATTTATCATACAGTGTTGGTGATGGGCGTGACTTTGACGGAACTTCCTGTTGAAGCTCTGTCTAGAATAATACCCAAAATGTCCATTTTCAGTCACTCTGGAAGGATTCTTCATCACCCAAAGGGGTGCATAGTGCGCTTCTTCACATAAACTAGGTTCAATGTCAGGGAGCTCTGACTACAACAATGAATTCAAGCCCACTAGTGCAATCAGAAGAAAAATCCATGCGCAGTGGAACAATTTTCCCTTCTGTGCTGCCCGTACATTTTCCAAGAATTCCTGTCATGGGTACTTGGCCAAATTTTATTGCACCCCTTTGATGCATTGTGTTTCCAATGTAATGACTGGCACCAAAAATTTTGCGTCGTGACACTTTCCCATTAATTTGCATGCCGAGACCTGTGTATATTTTCAGACTTTCGGGTCATTGGTTGTGCCTACAACAAAACCAATTGTATTTTGGACCACTCAGTACTTCTTCTTCATATTTTCTGTGACTAAATTCTCCATGCCCTTCCCTCTGAAGGCTTTGGTTGCATCTTCTCCTTGGTATGCTGGTGCATTTGATCCTGATTTTTGTTTATTATTGATAGAATAAGATCTACAACACTAAAAAAAATGCAGGACAATGCACTGGAGGTAGAATCTAATGTATTAGCAACTTACAGGCTCAAAGGAGGGATTGACAGAGAAAAAAGAAATTAAAACGATGAATTTTCATCTTCATGAACTTCTAACATAGATTCTATGCTAAATGAGCTAACCAAGATGGTCAAGTCATTGACTACTGAGATGCCCAAGCTTAAGATGGAATCAAGACCAACTACTACTATAAATGTTTCATTTGATCATCCTAATAAGAAGCAGTTTAGAACACCTAATGCTCATCAAATTTTATAGAGAGAAAGAAAAGATGTTGATGATAAAAAAGTGCAACCCCCTTTGCAGAATGTGATATTTGAGGATGAAGAGGAAGTTGAAGGTTTGGAGAAATGTGCTAATATAAATTTTCTAAGAGATAGAAAAGGGTTTGATTCATCTTACACAAGCAGAATATGAATATTTCATGTCATATACTCAAAATAATGAAGAGAGTTATGATCATTCCATGATTGCAGTTGATCATGAAAGAAGATATAATCTCATATTGAACAAGTTTGATAATAATTAAAAGCATGTTTCACAGCTAAAGAAGAATAAGGATGCAGTTAAAATTCTAGTAGAAAATAAAGTGGCTCAACCAAGCTAACTGGAAATTCCGATAGCATTTAACCCTCCTTCACTTGAGGTAAAACTTGCTCACAAATTGCCCCATGTTTTCAATTTTGAGAATGCAATACAAAAGATAAAGATTCTTGTTCCTCTTGTAGAACTCATGAAGAATCATGATTTCAAAAATACTTTTATGAAAGCTCTTCAGCCTGAACCTACCAAAGTAGCCTTTGATTTTTTTAACCTTCAAGATGACAAGTTCACTATTATTTTAGGTCCATTGCTAGAATATAGAAATGACTCTACTCCTCCCTTCTATTTTTCTCTAAATATTCATGATAATATTTTGCATAATTTCCTAATGGACTCAAGAGCCTCACATAATTTAATGACCAAGGTAGTCATGGATGAGATAGGTATTGAAGTAAATAGAGAATGCTAAGATCTTTACTCTTTTGAATCCCGAAAATTTCAATGCCTCAGTGTCATCAAAGACCTTGCAAAAAGCCTTTTTCAGTTACCCATAAGAGGGATGGTGATGGATATTGTTGTAGCTAACATTCCTCCTATATTTGGCATGTTACTTTCTAGGTCATGGATTCGAAGTTTGGGAGGAACTTTGCAAATGAATTTCACTTATGCTATTGTCCCTGTTTTTGGAGGAAAACAAATAATACTTTATATAGAAGCTTAGTTGGCATATATCATTAGTGACGGAAAATACCCCACTAATCATCCAATTTATGCTAGAACAACTCATGTAGGTTAAAGCATTTTAGATATGGATCATTCTTCCCTGCATGCAGAAATTTTTTAGATTTTGAAGTCTACTAAAAAACATATCAGCCTTAAGGGTTCTAAGTTGTGGCAAATGTATTTTGATGGCTTGTGTTCTAAAGAAGTATCTGGTGCAGGAATAGTTCTCATTTATCCTTTGAAAGAGAGCTCCACTTTTTCTTTCAAACTTTAATTTGAAGCAACTAACAATGTGGCTGAATATGAAGCTATGTTGATTGGTTTAACAACAATAAAAGACATGAATATTTCAAAATTTTATGTTTTGGAGATGCTGAACTTATTATTCAGCAAATCGGAATTTTTTATTATCAAAATAAGCATTCCAGACTCAGAGATTACCATAATGCAGTATGGAGCATTGTAGAAGACTCATTCATAGCCTTTAACATTTCTTTTTCTCCAAGATAAAGTAATATTTTGGCTGATTCACTTTCTATTTCAGCAAGCTCATTCAAGATTCCAATACCTATAAAGTTGAAAGATGAAGTGGAAGTTAGGTTCAGACCTAGCATTCCTAATAATGTCAAACATTGGAATTTTTTTGAGGATGATCAGGAGATTTGAATATTCATTGAAGTTGTTGAAGAATTTGTTGTCCTAAATAGCGATTAGGATGAAGATTTCATGAAGAATGGTGCTGATTTCCAAGACACCAAAAATCTAAAAAACTATATTGCTGATCAACCCATCATTCAACTGCCTACCAATCATACTCCTAAGGGTATAATCCACTTGAGAATCTCTTTGATCACAATGAAGTCTCATTCAAACCATATTTAGATGTAACAGAAGCAAAATTGGAAGATTTCAATTTGGGCACAAAAAAAGAACCGAGGTATGTTAAGTTGTCAAAAGATCTATTAGAAGAAAGAAAGAACGAATATCACAAGTTGTTTTCTGAATTTTTTGATGTTTTTTCTTGGAAATATCATGATCTTAAGACATAAGATACAACTATAATTGAGCATCGGATACCATTGAAAGCTGGTACTAAGCCATTCCGGCAGAAATTAAGACAAATCAATCCACTATTGTTACCAGTGATGGAGAAGGAAGTAAAGAAACTTTTGGATGCCAAAATCATCATTCCATAAAGATACTCAGATTGGGTTGCTAATATAGTTACAGTAAGAAAGAAGAGTGGTGAAGTCAGACTATGTGTAGATTTCAGGAATCTTAACAAATGCTCCAAGAAAGATAGTTATCCATTGCCAAAGATGGAGCATATTCTTCAAAAGGTAACCGGGTCAGATAAAATTTCCATGTTGGATGGGTTCTTCGAGTATAATCAAGTTTTTGTTTGGCCAGAAGACCAAGAGAATACATCATTAATTACTCCCTGGGTAACATTGATGTATGCAAAGATGCCATTTGGGCTTATGAATGTTGGAGCTACTTTTAAGCGTGCTATGGACTTTGCATTAATTGGAGAAAATGAAAAATTATTGGTCATCTATTTGGATGATCTTACTATTTTTTCAGTTTCATATGAAGAAAACCTTTAGCACTTGAGACAAGTATTTTTTAAATGAAAAAAATATGGTATATCATTGAATACAAAGAAGTTTCATTTTTCCCTCAAACAAGGTAAGATGTTGAGTCACATAGTTTCTAAATATGGAGTGAAAATTGATCCTAAAAGAGTGATTGCAATTTAGGTTTTAACACTTCCAAGATCTAGGAAAGAGATTCATTCTTTCCTTGGTAAGATCAATTTCTTAATAAGGTTCATTTCAATTTTTTTTGAAGAGGTGAAGCATATTACTTGCGTGATGAAGAAGGATAAAGAAGTCAAGTGGACATTTGAAACCATCAATTTATTTGAGATGATAAAAAAATATATCATTGAAGCACCTTAGTTGGTAAGACCTGAATACTCAAAGACTTTCTTGATATTTTCATTTTCCTCTCAAGATACTATTATTGTTGTTTTATTAAAAAAATATTCATAAAATAAGGAAGCTCTCATAGCATTTTTCAGCAAATCTCTTAAAGATGCATAATTGATGTATGAAATGTTGGAAAAGCATGCCTATGCATTAGTGAAAGCTCTGAAAGATTTTAGAGTTTACATTCTGCATGATCAAGCTATTGACTATGTACCTTCATCTGTCGTTAGAGATATATTAGTTCAGCTTGACATTGATGGAAAAAGAAGTGGGTGACTAAAGTTCTTGAATTTTATTTAGAGATAAAGCCTACTAAACTAATCAAAGGTCAAGGATTAGCCGAACTAGTAGGTGAAGAAAATTGTAAAGTCCTGGGCTTTAATTTCATGGATGAGAACCTAGAAGGGAAAATTTCACAACCTATAGACAACATGGCAGTAGATGTAAAAATTTCTAAGTGTAGCTAGTATAAGGATATCATTTATTTTATACATCATTTTAAACCTCCTCCAAATTATGATAAAAGCAGAGTAATATCTTTGAAGCTGAAAACTGCTAAAGTATTCATCAAAAATAAATTTTTATATTGGAAAGATCCTACATGAGTTTTATTGAGATGCATTGACCTAGATGAGTCCAAGAAAGTTATGTTTCATATGCATAGTAGTGTGTATGGAGGTCATCACTATTGGAGAACTACTGCATACAAAATACTAAGAGCTGGCTATTTTTGGCCTAGCTTGTTTTCTGATGTATGTGCTGAGGTGAGCGCATCTGAAAAATTTCATAAGTTCACTAGTAAGAAACATTTGAATTCTTTGCCTCTCAAGCCCATAGTTGTTTCTGCACCTTTCCAGCAATGGGGCTTAGATTTCATTGGAGAAATTCATCCACCTTCAAGTGGACAACGTCGTTGAATTCTTGTTGCAACTGATTACTTCACCAAATGGATTGAAGCAATACCTACCAAGAATGCTACTCATAAAGTTATCATTAACTTTCTGGAGGGAACCATAACTATATTTGGATGTCCATCAAGGTTAGTAGTAGATAATGCAACTACTTTTAAAGCTACACCATTGGTAAATTTCTGTGAATATTATGGTATTCATCTCACTCACTCTAGAACTTACTATCCACAAGGGAATGGTTTAGCTGAATCATCAAAAAAAAGTTTGGTAAGAATCATCACCAAGATATTGGATCAAAAGAAGAAATCCTGGGACTCAAAACTAAAGTTTATATTATGGGTTGATAGTGTGACAATCAAAAATTCTATTAATACATCACCTTTGTAAATGGTTTATGGAACCGAGGCTATTTTTCCAGTCCTATTAGACATTCATGTAGTAAATTTCTGCTAGATCAAGAAGCTGAACCAAATGACATGACCAGGATAATTTATCAAATCATAGAATTGCAACAAAAGTGAGAACAACAATATGATTTGGTGAGAAAGTATCAGCAAGTTGTAAAACAATTTTTTGATAGAGGAACTAAAAAAGAAGATTTTTATATGGGAGATCTAGTGTTTAAATGGGATGCACAACATCAAGACCTAGGTAAGCATTCCAAATTTGATGCTTTATGGCTTGGCCCTTTCAAAATCTCCAATATTTTGCAGAACAATACTTTTGAGATGCAATATATTGATGGGATAGAACTATTTGGAGTCCCATTCAATGGGAGCTTTCTCAATAAATTCTTTCACTAAGGATTTTGGTGTCCTACGTCCACTCTAAATACTAGTGTGTTTCATAATAAGACTCCATAGCCCAATGACAAGGCACTGAAACTACAAAATATTCTTAGAGCCTCGAGGGGAGAGCTCTATCACCTGTGGAGCCAATGTTAGCACATTTCTTTGCTAAGTCATGAATATATTTTAATTTTTTTGTTTTTAGGATTAGACTTTGTAAATTTTCAAAAAAAAATTAACGATACTGAAATTTCCGGTAGTGTATGTTTTAGCCATTTCAAACAATCTGTTTTAATTTTGTTTGTGTCTGTTTTTATTTAATCTGATGCTACCGGAAATTCCGGTAACTTCCCCTGTTTAAAAAAAAAGCGCATCTTCTTTGTGTCAAGTCATGTGTTCTTCTTTTAAAATATGTTTAAAATATTTTATCATAATTTAAGTCATGTGATAGGTAGGGTTTACGATCAGTAATGTTAAGATTATATTCATGGTTATATGTGTATCATATAGGTTGTTGAACCTTTAATTAAACTGAGAGGGGGGGGGGGTGAATCAGTTTAATGCATTCCTGATCTTTCAAAACTTTTCATTAAGCTATTTACACCTTCATTTCATAAGGAATCTTAGAATGCAAGCAGCAAGTATTAGTTTAATATAGCAGTAGACTTAATTATGAGAGTTGCATGTATTAAGCAGATGATACATATCAGATTCAATACATAACTATCATGCACAGAGACACCAGATATAAGTGGAAACCCATAACGAGAGAAAACCACATCTTATTATAGTTGTGATGCAAAGGCAAGCTCCTACTCCCTCTCACCACTGTTTTTCTGCAGGTACCAACCTACAGGAGGCTCCAACCTCAATTCTGCAAGCTACAACTTGCAAGGAAGCACCAACTCCCTTCAATTTTCTGTAGGCACCAACCTACAGGAGGCTTCAACCTTTGTTAGCTACAAATGACAGCTATTAAGCTGAATGTTTGCTTATTTACTCCAGATATCAGCTCTGTTCTGTATCTGCTCTTCTTTTCTTAATCTTCTCTTCTTTATTCTTCTATATTCTGTATTCTCTATATCTGCTCTCTCTCTCTCTTGCTCTCTCTCACTTTTTGAGCTTATCAAATTGATCTTATATAGGAATTCTCACAAGACTATTTGTATTCCTCTAGGAATTCGAAATGAATGGTCATACCTCTTGGTCTTTTGCTTCCTCATTTCTTTGTCCAACTCAATTTAAAATCATAATAATATGTACAATACTTCATGCTACAGTGGAATTTTTGTCTTTTCTTTAGGATACTTTCCTTTGCATCACAAACAATAAAAAAAAATTATTTACAACATTTACATTCACATTTTTAATTACATATTTCAATATCACTCAGCTCCTTTTCCGAATTTTGGCTTTACTGGATTTGTCTTTTCCTGCTGCTGTTAAGAACCTGTTCTGCATACCTTGGTTCACTGTAATTGTGTGCACCTATGAATGTATACCTGTCAAACCTGTAATCTCAGTTTATCTCTGCATGCTCTCCTCTTCTTTTTCCTTTTCCATAATTGCATTTAAGTTTTCATGCTCAATCATATTCCAACCCGGGCAATCTCTCTCTCTGCACTTATTCTACGCTGGCAATTTCAATTAAGTAAGGCTGGCTATTTTCTCGGTTGGCACTCAGATAATAAACAATAAATCTAAGGGTTTATTTTAATGCCTCCTCTAATAATGTGCTCTCCAAGACATACATATGTCACTGCGTTCCTTAATTACTCGCAACCTTAATATATATCAATGCAAATAACCCGGCGTCGAACATATACATATATACGATCAACCTTATCATATAACCTTCGGTGATAAATATTTAAACTATATTGTATTTAATCCATTACACAGGTTAATATGTCTCCGTCGTTATACATAAGTTCTTTTATACTCCGTCGGGCCTTATACTAAATTAATAACCCAACTTCATTACATATATTTCCGCCGGGCCCACAATGCCATCAACCGCCAATCGAATGCACACAACATACATGACTTATCGTCCACGCACCTTTATTAAACCTCGTGCAAGTCCTGTGATCGCCCACCATTGGATAGCCTTTGCCCAGATCAACGGATCTTATTCATTTCGCTGGGCGTCTTCCGCCGATCGTTAATGCGCGAAATTTATTTTTAATCAAAACCGCTTGGGACACGCGGCCAAATCCTAATGGAATCGCTACGAAATCTTTAAAACCACCTCACCGTTGAAAGGTGGTGCGGAATGGGAAATCCGCCCTCCGTGAAACCGCTCGTGGTTTTCACCCCTTCCACTGTTCTCCGGTCAAGGTTCCGCCTCTCCCGGTTCCGTTATATAATTCAACCCACCTTTTCGCTTTGCTTCCGCCTGCTTATATTTCAATGTATTGTCATATTCGATTTCGCTCCAATGCTCCGGGTTCCGTTGCCTATTTAATGTACAGAGGTTCTATCAAACTATTAACCCCGAAACTCGTGGGATAATCAATACCACTACATCATTGGCTACTAGAGTTCAGAGATTGAGCCATTACACAGAGTCGACACCTTTCATCACAATCTTCCACCGTAATTTATCTTGCTAGTAACTACAGGTATGGCTACGCATAACTAATGACTTTCAGTAGGCATCAATTTATTCCAATCCCATACAGAATCACGGCTCATACATTCCACATAGTCAATTTGTGTTCCATTGTGGGTTCAACGGTCTATCCACACATAACCCTCGCCACAGAGTTTATTTATTCGACACAAAAACCTCGCCACAGAGTTTATTTACACACCATACCTCAAAATTTCACACTACAGCATCATAGACCCATTTAGACCCCCAATTACAGAATCTCATGTAATGCAAAACTTCTTCACTACTCTGCACCTTGAATAGCTCTTTACATCAATTCATTTCCTTTGCTTCCTCTGCTTTTTCTTTGCAGCCTCTGCTTCTTCTCTACTGCCTCTGTTCTTTGCCATCTCCTTGCAACTGTTCCTATCTCTGCATCTGTTACCTCCTTTGCCATCAATGACAACATTTCCAACATTCTCCTCCTTTAGCATTGATGGCAATACTTTTTCTCTGTTTGTCTGCTCTTTCTGTTGTTGTTTGCTCATCCTCCCCCTTTGACATCAATGGCAAAGGGCTGCTTTTTTCATTTCCTATCTCTGAGTTATGTTTAGGCCCTCTTCTGCATGCTGCTCCATAGTGATGTAAAAGACTTGTTGAGAGAACACTTTTAATTTGAATATACACTGTAAATTGATACAGTTCTAGGATAATAGCTTGGTGTTCTTTTGCGTTAATCCTTTGATCTTGAGGACCTGATTCATGCTTTCCTTGCTGGCTGTTCTCCCCCTGGAATGATATTTTCGTTTTGTTCTCCCCCTGAAATTGTGCTTTCTCTTTATATCAGAGAGTAGCATCTGCAGATACTACCCCTAGTTTATCTCTCAAGTATTCGAATGGTTCTCTTGCAAGTGGTTTAGTAAATATATCTGCTCTCTGTTATTTTGTTGGTACATAGTCCAGTTTTACTATCTTCTGAGCCACTTGTTCTCGGAGGAAATGATACTTGATTGGTATATTTTTAGTTTTTGAGTGAAGTACAGGATTTTTAGATATATTTATAGCACTTGTATTATCACATTTGATTGAAATAGGCTCATCAATGCTTACCTTCATGTCTTGAAGAGTTTGCTTCATCCATATGACTTGTGTACAACATGCTGCTGCTGCTATATATTCTGCTTCAGTTGTAGACAGAGAGATGGATGTTTGTTTCTTGCTTAACCATGCAACTAGGCTTTCTCCTAGATAGAATGCACCTCCACTTGTACTTTTTCTGTCATCCACATAGCTGGCCCAATCTGCATCTGTGTATGCTATTAAAGTGAAGCTTTTGCCTTTAGGATACCAAAGCCCATACTGTGTAGTTCCTTGTAGATATCTGAATATTCTTTTGACTGCAAGAAGATGATTTTGTTTAGGTGCTGCTTGATATCTAGCCACTAGTCCTACTGCTAGCATGATGTCTGGTCTTGAAGCTGTCAAATAAAGTAGGCTTCCTATCATGGATCTGTAGAGTTTTTGGTCTACATCTGCAGACCCATCATCAGCACACAGCTTGCATCCTGTGATCATGGGGGTAGTCACAGGTTTGCAGTCCTCCATTTTGAATCTTTTCAGCATTTCTTTTAAGTATTTTTCTTGAGAGATGAATGTGCCTGTGTTCTTTTGCTGAATTTGCAGTCCCAAGTAGAAACTGAGTTCTCCAATCATAGACATTTCAAACTCTGTTTTCATCTCATCAGCAAACCCTTTTGCTAGTTCATATTTGTTGCTTCCAGACATAATATCATCAACATACACTACAACAATCAGGAGTTCATTTTCATGGGATTTTATATATAGATTGATGTCTACTCCACCTCTCTTAAAACCCTATTTTTGCAAATATTTATCCAGTCTTGAGTACCAAGCATGAGGAGCCTGTTTCAGTCCATATAGGGCCTTCTTCAGTCTGCACACATAGTCTTCTTTGTCTGTCAAGGAGAAGCCTTCTGGTTGTTCCATGTAGACTTCTTCTTCTAAGTCTCCATTCAGAAATGCAGATTTTACATCCATTTGATATACTTTGAAGTTTTAGTAGCATGCAAATGCCAGAAACATTCTGATAGCTTCCATTCTGGCTATAGGAGCAAATGTTTCATCGTAATCCAGTCCTTCAATTTGTGAATATCCTTTGCAGACAAGTCTGGCTTTATTCCTGATTACCTGTCCTTCCTCATTCATTTTATTTTTGAATACCCATTTTGAGCCTATGACATTTTTATCAGCAGGTCTATGAACTAGTTCCCAGGTATTGTTCTTTTCAATTTGTTCTAATTCTTCATTCATTGCTTTTACCTAAGACTTGTCCTTGCTGGATTCTTCAAATTTCTTTGGCTCTATTTGTGATAGCATGGCTATGTATACCTCCTCAGTTTGTTTTGTTAGCTGCCTTCTTGTCTGGACACCTGCTTCCTTGTCTCCTATGATCTGATCTTCAGGATGATTCTTCTGAGTGTATCTTGAGGGGGTTTTCGAGCTCAGCTCTGCATCTTCTATTGTCTTGCTTGTTTCATCATCATTCTGGTCTTCCTCTTCATGGTTGTCTGATGGACTGCAACAGTATGTATTTCTTGTATTGTTTGGAAGTTCTTCATCAAATCTCACATCAATACATTCAATTATTTTTCGAAGAGTCTTGTTGTAGCACCTGTACCCTTTACTTTTGGAAGCATATCCTAGAAAAATCCCTTCACCTGCTCTTGCATCAAATTTCCCAAGGTTTTCATCATTATTCTTTATGTAACACCTGCTACCAAAGACTCTGAAATGTTTTATTGAAGTTGGCTTTCCATGCCATAGTTCATAGGGAGTCTTGTCACTGCTTGGCCTTAAGTGAGCTTTGTTAAGGATATGTATTGTTGTGTGCACTGCTTCTGCCCAAAAGGTTTGAGCAATATTATTCTCTTGCATCATGGCTCTAGCAATTTGTTGAACAGATCTGTTTTGTCTTTCTGCTACTCCATTCTGCTGAGGTGTTCCTGCAATAGTGAATTGTTGTTTTATGCCATGTTCATTGCATAGGTCAACAAAGTCATAATATGTAAATTCTCCTCCTCTATCTGATATGATACATTTTAGCTTGCATCCAGTTTGATTTTCTGCTAATGCTTTGAATATCTTAAACTTTTCCAGTGCTTCTGATTTGTTCTTGAGAAAAGCAACCCATGTCATTCTGGAGAAATCATCAATTATCAGCATGAAGTAGGATTCTCCACTTGGTGTCTTAGTCCTTGCAGGTCCACACAAATCCATGTGCACAAGCTGGAGTGGTCTTCTTGTTGATAACTCCTCTTTGGCCTTAAAGGATGTGCGGGTCTGTTTACCCAATTGACAAGATTTTCATATGGTATTAGAAGGCCTCTTAATTTCTGGCATGTCTCTAACAACTTTCTTCTTACTTAGTCTGATGATGTGATCGAAGCTTATATGTCCCAACCTTTTATGCCATAACCATGACTCTTCTAGCTTGCTAAGATGACATGCTTCATCTCCCTCTTTCACAATGTAAACATTACTCTCTGTTCGAACACCCTTGAGCAGAGTCTTACCTGTTTTGCTTGATCTGACTACACAATCTTGTTCTCTAAAGAGAACTTCACAGCCTTTATCACACATCTGACTGACACTCAGTAAATTTTCTTTTAGCCCATCTACATATAATACATCTTGGGCCTTTCCTCTACCATTGTCTATGCTAACTAATCCTTTTCCCTTGATCTTACCTGATTTATCATTGCCAAAAGTGACATTGCCCTATTTCTTTTCATCAAGAGTTAAAAACTTGTTTTTGTCTCCTGTCATGTGTTTAGAGCATCCACTATCCAAATACCATTGACTCTTCAAATCTTGAGCAGTTAAAGCCAAGTCACATTTATTCACCTTCTTTATCCACTGGAGGCCCCCTTTTGTTTGGTATCTTTTGTGAGGTGATGAATTATATCCTTTTAGAGAACACTTGGAAGATATATGTCCAACTTGATTGCATATACAACATTTGATTATAGTTTTTACAGAATTGTGAGCATGAAAAAAATTGCTTTGACTCATAAACCTCCTTGAGGTATTGAACATCAGTCTTTGTCCATACTTTCTACATTCAATAATTCTATGGCCAAAATCCTTACAATAAAAACAATGACCATAGAAATTACTTGCATACCTGATGTAAGGTTGTCTCTTCCATGCTTGCATATTTTGCTGGTTTGAATCATTCCTCCTTGCATGACAGTATGCAGCAATGTGTCCCGGCTTGTGGCAGACATAACAGGTGGCATTCTTCATAGGAGGCAAGAATCTCCTTTGATGGCTTCCAAATTTGATATAATCAGGAATATATGATCCTTTCTCTGTTCTCTTAGTATTTGTTACAATCTTTGTTATTAGAGGTTTCTTCTAGTCTCTGTCTTTCTCATTACATGTTTCTTCCTTTGTAGGAATTATTTGAGCTGCTTCATCAGCCTTCTTTGCTTTCACAAAAATTATATTTTTGTTTTCCTTTTCTTTGCCTTTACTTGATTCTCCTTCATAGCCTATCCCAGTTTTTATTAGAGGAGATCTTTGAGCATCCAATATTTCATTCAACTTACCATAACTTGTCATTTGAGAAGGGTATATAGAAAATTTATGTTGAGCACTTTCTAATTTCCTTCTCAGACACATAATTTCTTCTTCCAGCTTCTCTTGTTCTCGAGTTTTATCTTTGATTTTCTGAAGTAACATATCTTCTATCTTCTTGGCTTCTTCAAGCTTTACCTTCAGCTGCATGAGGACTTCTGAATTTTGTTCTTCTTTCACACATTTGAGGAGAATCTCTTTTTTTTTTCTGCATTTTGGTTTGAGTCTGTCAATCTCCTCCAGAGCACTTCTTAGCTCCCCCTCAAGATCGACTTCCCCTTCTTCTTCTTCTTCTAGCAAGAGTCCTTCAAGATCTTCGATGGCCATCAGTAAAAATTTCGAGGTTCCCTCTTCTCCTGAGGGTTCATTTGAGTCTTCAGATGCACTGCTGTCTTGCTGAGCATAGAAGGATTTTCTGCTGAATTTATTTCCTTTCTACCAATTCTTTGATGTGTCTTTCTCTGATTCTTGAGCTTGATTTCTTACTTTCTTGTGAGGACATTTAGCAGCATAATTTCCAACTCTTCCACAGTTAAAGCATTTAAAAGGAATTTTACCTTTGTATCTACCTGAGCCTCTATCCAATTTCTTGACAAATTTAGCCTCTTCTTCATCAGAGCAAGAGCATATGTCTTCCTTTTCTTCTTTCTTCTTTTCTATTTTGCATGCTGCCTCCCTTGTACTTGGCTTCTTCTATGGGAGCCTCATCTCATATGTTGTAAGATTTCCTAGTAGCTGGTTCATGGTCAAGGTTTCCCAATCAGCTGTTTCTTCTATTGCAGACACCTTGGGATTGAATCTAGATGGAAGAGATCTTAGAATCTTTTGTACAATTATACCTTCTGGTAGTGTTTCTCCAAGAGCTTTCATATTGTTAACAATTTCTGCAACTTTTAAGAAGAAGCTTCCAACATCTTCATCATCATTCATTTTTAAATTTTCAAACTGGGCTCTATATACTTGAAGTTTGGCAGTCTTAACCTTTTTATTTCCCTCATGGATATTCTCTAGAGTGTCCCACATATCTTTGGTAGTCTTACTGTGCATTATTTTGATAAACTCAGCTTCACATAGTCCATTTAATATTTCATTCATTTCTTTTGCATTAGCTACAAAGCTTTGTTTAGCTTCTTTCTCTGTATCAGTTGACTTTGTGACATATCCAATTTCCACAGCATCCCAAACTTCTAATCCTAAAGACATTATATAAGCTTTCATTCTTATTTTCCAAAAGGCATAATTTGCACCTGTAAAAAAAGGGGCTTTATTGGTTGATTTTCCTTCTTGACTTGCCATCTTGAGAGCCTAGGATCTCCTTTCAGTTGTTAGACTAATATACAAGGAACTTGGATCCGAAACCAATTGTTGAACCTTTAATTAAATTGAGAGGGGGGGGGGGGGGTGAATCGGTTTAATGCATTCCTGATCTTTCAAAACTTTTCATTAAGCTATTTACACCTTCATTTCATAAGTAATCTTAGAATGCAAGCAACAAGTATTAGTTTAATATAGCAGTAGACTTAATTATGAGCTTTGCAGGTATTAAGCAAATTATACATATCAGATTCAATACATAACTATCATGCACAGAGACACCAGATATAAGTGGAAACCCATAACGGGAGAAAACCACATCTTATTATAGTTGTCATGCAAAGGCAAGCTCCTACTCCCTCTCACCACTGTTTTTCTGCAGGCACCAACCTACAGGAGGCTCCAACCTCAATTCTGCAAGCTACAACTTGCAAGGAAGCACCAACTCCCTTCAATTTTCTGTAGGCACCAACCTACAGGAGGCTTCAACCTTTGTCAGCTACAACTAACAGCTATTAAGCTGAATGTTTGCTGAATTACTCCAGATATCAGCTCTGTTCTGTATCTTCTCTTCTTTTCTTAATCTTCTCTTCTTTATTCTTCTATAGTCTGTATTCTCTATATCTTCTCTCTCTCTCTCTCGCTCTCTCTCACTTTTTGAGCTTATCAAATTGATATTATATAGTAATTCTCACAAGACTATTTGTATTCCTCTAGGAATTTGAAATGAATGGTCATACCTCTTGGTCTTCTGCTTCCTCATTTCTTTGTCCAACTCAATTTAAAATCATAATAATATGTACAATATTTCATGCTACAGTGGAATTTTTGTCTTTTTTTTAGGATACTTTCCTTTGCATCACAAACAATAAAAAAAAATTATTTACAACATTTACATTCACATTTTTAATTACATATTTCAATATCACTCAGCTCCTTTTCCGAATTTTGGCTTTACTGGATTTGTCTTTTCCTGCTGCTGTTAAGAACCTGTTCTGCATACCTTGGTTCACTGTAATTGTGTGCACCTGTGAATGTATACCTGTCAAACCTGTAATCTCTGTTTATCTCTGCATGCTCTCCTCTTCTTTTTCCTTTTCCATAATTGCATTTAATTTTTCATGCTCAATCATATTCCAACCCGGGAAATCTCTCTCTCTGCACTTATTCTACGCTGGCAATTTCAATTAAGTAAGGCTGGCTATTTTCTCGGTTGGCACTCAGATAATAATCAATAAATCTAAGGGTTTATTTTAATGCCTTCTCTAATAATGTTCTCTCCAAGACATACATTTATGAATGCGTTCTTTAATTACTTGCAACCTTAATATATATCAATGCAAATAACTCGGCGTCGAACATATACATATATACGATCAACCTGATCATATAACCCTCGGTGATAAATATTTAAACTAGATTGTATTTAATCCATTACACAGGTTAATATGTCTCCGTCATTATACATAAGTTCTTTTATACTTCGTCGGGCCTTATACTAAATTAATAACCCAACTTCATTACGTATATTTCCGCCGGGCCCACAATGCCATCAACCGCCAATCGAATGCACACAACATACATGAATTATCGTCGACGCACCTTTATTAAACCTCATGCAAGTCCTGTGATCGCCCACCGTTGGATAGCATTTTCCTAGATCAACGGATCTTATTCATTTCGCTGGGTGTCTTCCGCCGATCATTATTGCGCGAAATTTCATTTTAATCAAAACCGCTTGGGACACGTGGCCAAATCCTAATGGAATCACTCCGATTTCGAAACCACCTTACGATCAAACAGCAAAATTGGGAATCCGCCCGTAACCGCTTGTGGTTTCTGGGCCCCTCACGGTTCCCTCCGGCCAAGGTTCCGGTCCTCCACGATTTTCTCGTGCTCCGTGTTCCGTTCTTCGTTCAACTATATATATATATATATATATATATATATATATATATATATATATATATATATTTCAATTATGGTTCCGTTCCACCTTTATTAAAACAAATCGCTCATATTTCAATGTATTGTCATGTTCGATTCCACTCCAATGCTCCGTGCCCGCCGGAAATGGAGCCATCCTGGTTCTATCAAACCTGTTAAGTGTCTCAACTCGGGGATAATCAATACCACGACATCATTGGCTACCGTAGTTCGCAGATTGAGCCATTACACGTAGTCGACACTCTTCATCACAATCTTCCACCGTAATTTATCTTGCCGGTAATCCAGCATGGCTACGTACAACTACGTACTTTCGGTTTCGTGTCGTAGGCCAATCCTGCTACGAATCACTTCCTATCGGCTCACATTCTCCATACATTCCACATAGTCAATTTGTGTTCCACTGCGGGTTCAACGGTCTATCCACACATAACCCTCGCCACAGAGTTTATTTATTCGACACAAAAACCTTAAAATTGCACACTACAGCATCATAGACCCATTTAGACCCCCAATTACAGAATCTCATGTAATGCAAAACTTCTTCACTACTCTGCACCTTGAATAGCTCTTTACATCAATTCATTTACTTTGCTTCCTCTGCTTTTTCTTTGCTGCCTCTGCTTCTTCTCTGCTGCCTCTGCTTCTTCTCTACTGCCTCTGTTCTTTGCCATCTCCTTGCAACTGTTCCTGTCTCTGCATCTGTTACCTCCTTTGCCATCAATGACAACATTTCCAACATAGGTGTCAATATAAAATCAATCACAACCTACAATTTTCTATCTATATGTCAGCTGAGTCAGTTCATCCTCATGTCAAAGTACATGTTATGTGTTGAAATAGATCATGGATCCAAAATTTTAATGTGATGACCATTTGGTTGATCACACATGGATGCTACCAAAAATTTAGGCCTGTAATAAAGATACAGTGGAGGTGACCGCCAGTTACAAATTCGTTCATCTCCAGCCACCTGTAGCACACCATCTAAAACTACGCAGCAAACTAAAGATAATAATGACTATGACATGGTGCATGTTGTGGTCCAAGGTACTTACCATAATAAAAAATCTCTTGCATGAGAGGTTGAACCAATGTAGTTGGTTTAAACCACCAAGAAGGAAGGAAGACTATCAGTTTTTAGTTTAAATATTGGTGAACAAGATTTTCCAGTGAGCGTCTTGAGAAAGGAGTCTTTGATTTCAGACAAGATATCACAGAAGACACAACAACACCTGTTATGTGAGATATTCTATCCTTTCCACCTATCATATTTCAGCAGATAATCTTATTTATTATTGAATATGACGAAGAGAGGATGAAAGCTAAAACAAATTGAACCACAAGGGACTAACCTAGTGGATGTTAATTTGAATGTGAGAAGTTTGTTTGTCCAAGCAGGGTGGTATCCACTATGTTCAAGACTGGGAAACTCTCACTGAGGCGTAGCTTAGGAGTAGCTCAGGATTTTTCACATTCTTTAAAGGGATAGGAAGCAACCGTTTATGGTCTTATATTGCAGGTATCAGAAAATTCAGTTGTTGAATCTTTCAACCTTCCACAGGAAGGATAAAAGTGTTTCAAAGGCCAAGTCATCACAAGAGGAGACCTCAAAAATTTCCTTAAATATGGAAACATAGATCCCAAATGGGACAAAGGAATTCTTAGTAGTTACCTCAAAAGTGAATGGGCTGAAGCTGTTAAGCTCATCAAAATTTACCTCACTTGTGAGAGGAGGTATACTGTGGTTTTTCTTTATCATATGAGATTTTTGTTTCATGTTTCAAGTGTGAAGACCATCAATTTTCCATTATTTTTATTGAATATCCTAACAAAGATTCTGGTCGGGATTCAAACACACATAGTTGCATAAGAATAAACTTTTATCATCAAGCTCTCATTAAAGTGTTAGTTGAATAATAAATAAGGAAAATAAATAAATCATGGGACAATTTTATGTTTTACAGGGAAAGCCAACCTGCACCTACACCAGATGTTCTATCTCAACTATCTCCAGCTTCAAAACAACACCGTCAGCCTACAAAATAAAAAAGATAAAGGCTAAGAAGGAGAATATCCATAAGAATACTAAAGGCAGAAAAGGAAAGACTCCTTTAGCCAAGGTTGAGATGATGTTGGAAAAAGGAGAGAGCTCATGAATAAATAAACCTAAATCCATAAAAATGGTGCCCCCAATTCCTCCTTTTCCCAAATTTTATACCAGAGCTCGAAGAGGAAGTTCTGCAACTGCAGAAAAATCCAAAGCACAAGTGCTACCAAAAGTTTCGGAAGCATACATTCAACAAAAATTTAGAAGGAATATTAGCCCACTAATTCTGATTAAGAACTCCTAAAATATGTAGGGTATGATATTAGCAACAAAATAAAGAAAAAGGAAGCCAAGCCTATTGTTGGTACCAGAAAAAGACACACTGGAGACATCAACAATTTTAGGCTCAAATCTAAGGCCCTGTATAATCCAAGCTTGTTGACAGAGGTCATAGATGTAGAACGACAATCTAAAGGGTTACAGACTGTAACCCCTTCAATTGCAAAGACTAATAAGTCCAAGAAGAAAGATAAAAACAAAGCCCCTTTAGATCAACAAATTCAATCCTCAAAAATAAGAAAAATTCAAAAGGGTTCAAAGGAGAAAGAGGCTACTATCAAAGAAGCACCATCAGGACCACAAGATCAAAAACAGTTGTTGACAAAAAAATAGACTTGGACAAACTTGCAAAGGCTGCAACCCATATGGAAGAAAGGTAAAAGGGTTTCCTAATAAAACACTTTTTGCTTACTAAGTTTATTTTTGAACAAGCATCTCAAGTTTAAAAGTGTATAATTCTGCACAGGTTTTTCAAGTGTGTGATGTGCATTTTTAAAAAATAAACATAGCACTACCGTAAATTTCGGTAGCATTACAATTTTTGCGTAGTTACAAGTTTTTACTAGAATTTTGACAACTCTCAGCAAAGTTTCCAAGCAATTTCAGGAAAGATAAGGACTCATAACAATATGGATATAGTAATTGATGGTTGATAAGTGGTTATGAGGGTGTTTAAGGTCATATTTAATGAATACACATGGTTATTAAAGAACCAAAGTCTTGACGAGACAAATCAGCAGAAAAAGGGGCAACATGTCAACATACTCAGCAGTACAGTCCAAATTGTCCTCTCTTCTCTCATCTACATATGTCTTGTTAGTTAGATTTCGATGGGATATATATTTAATTTCCTATAAAACCTATGTAATATGAGAAAGAGTACTTCCTTCCCTTTAGGAGAGATGGATTTTATGCCTTTCTCTATATATATTTCATTTGTAAATACCATTTCCAGGGTTGGATGTCAGTCTACCTGAATATTTAATATAATAAAGAAAATCATTTTTTCACTTCATGCTGGAGGATTTTGTGACTCGAGAGCTATCTAATGTATGGTGAGTTTCTCTCTTTGTTAACTTCTTCTAATTTATGAGTTGCAACAACTAGTAAGGTGTGAGTAAGAAACTGTTAGAGGATGTAATAGTAAATTATCTGCTTTCCATCTTCCTACAAATCATATATACGTTGTAGAACATGTTAGTGAATATTTCATAAAGGATTTGTGAAATACTTTATGCATGTAATCTACTTTCTGAATGTTTTTTACTTTACAAAAACTAGAGTTTGAGTAAAGAGCCATCATTATAGTTGTGTGATTGATTTAGGATATGAATATTTCTTAGATTAATTACTAGCTATCCATCTCCTTTCATTTGTTATGCTCTGCTCCCTATACTACTAATTTACCCATATAATTTATACTTTCCACAACTTTCCAAATGCATAAAAGTCTTAAAGAATAAAAATTAATTTCAAACTCTTTGAGAAGCATCCCACCACACAAAACATTTAAATTTGAAAATAACTATGATGTGTAAGGCTTACTCCTTGCACTAACAAATAGAACATATGAAATAAACAACTCAGATGCATAACACAGTATACTTTTCAAAAATTGTCCTTTCTATTAGCTTCAAATATTCAATCAATACATCAACTTTCCCTTACAAAAGCCTTCCACACACAAAGCCAGATGAGTTCGCACACAGTTAGGACTAGCTCTCTGTACACATAGCCAACAGGAGCCTTTCAACCCAACCTAAACAACTCTTACAGACGCATAAACTTATCAAAACATCAATAGTTCATGACACAATTGAAATTAATTGAACTACTTAACTTAGACACAGTATATCTATTTATATTCGTGGCAGATACTATTGTCTCAAACCATGGTTTGAGGCCCAGAGTTTACCCTTAAGTCCATTTACATCAAAATTGGGGAATTTGACCCACCCCAAAGCCGAGCCCCACATTTCACCCTTAAGCCTATTTACATCAAAATTGGGGAACTTTATCCACCCCAAATCCCCTTGACTCCCTTTGTGCAATGCACACATACACAATTATACAAAAATTCATTGAAAATTGTGCCTCAGGGGACTCTGCTCCAATATGGTCATTGACAGATTCTCCAAAATGGCCATTATGGCGCCCTGCAAGAAGAATTTCACATCAGAAGCCATTGATAAAATATTTTTTGAATGAGTGTGGGTGTTGTTATCACTCCGCCACATTCCCAAGGCTGAGGAAGGAATCCCAACAGAGGTAACCACAAACGAAGTTTTTTACTTAATAGCTAGCCCTATAAATCCGGTGAGGGCTCTCTCCAAAAGGGTCATAGACAAGAGAGCTGGAAAAATTAGGGTTTTAGGCTAGATATATGATTGTAGGGGATTGTTTTGAATTTATTTGGTTGGGTAAATCAGTGGATAAAGGAATTAGGTCAAGGAAAGCTAGGTCAAGACAAATGAGTTAGGTTTGTCGAGATCAATGGGGAAAGGTAGCTACAATGCCAATCACTTGAAGAGAATAGTTATGGAATAGTTTTGAAACTGTAATAAGGTTGAGAAAAGCATAAGGGATGTATTTCTCTTAGACATAATATAATGAACAAAATATGATCAGTTACCAAAAACAGAGCATGGCAAACATGTATTTTGAATTTCTAACTTGTAAAAGATCACAACATAGAAATGAAAGTGAATATGAATAATACATTCAAACACATGATACGAAGAAGAAACTATGAAAGACATTCAATACCATAGGAAACCCATAAATGTAGTTGCAACTCCTCTTTATTAGCTTGGCTAAAATTGAGTACAAGTTTCCTTGATCAACTAGAAAAATAAAATTGATTCCAACAATTCCATCCCTTGAATAATGTGAAGAACTGAGCTAAATAGACATGAAAACCACCTTCACTCATCCTCAGGGCTCGAATCCATGATGTGAGGAAGATATTACACAAAAATATGAATTGATAGCTAGAGTATAGGATGGTCAAAGTGACTCATTCATATCTCAAGTGAATTGATTCATTACACCTCATTTTCTTGATTTACCTAATGCATTTACCCTAGTAAATAGTAAAAACATGATAATTGCATTCATCTTCATCATTTATATAGGTAAATTCAACGTTTTCCAAGATAAAAATCAAAACTGGAGTGAAACTCATAAAATTTCAAAAGACTGCTAAATGCACCATTTTCTTGTCAAATGCGCCCTTTTCCAGTCAAACGCATCTTCTCTGTTCAAGGCTGAATTTGGGTGTCTTCCCGGTGCCCAAATTTTCTCCAAGATGGCTTGTTGGAAATCCCTTCAAGTATACTTTCTAGAACCACCTTCTATTTTCAAAATGAAACCAATTTTTATGTCAAAAATCACTTCTCCCAAGCTTGGTAATCGCAGAGCGACCAGGCAAAAATTGAGGCAGAAACATCAATTTTTTTATGGTTTTTTGTCTTTTTCAGTGACCATTTCTCCTCTAAAAGATTATAAAATGCACAGGGTTGATGTCCTCTTCATTTTGAATCTACTAGTTGTGGCCATTTGTCCATTATATTCCTCAAAAAAGAGCGTAAAGTCGAAAGTGTTGCGCATTTGGTAATTTTACTATGCAAAAAATACCCTTAAAAACACAGAAATGTACCAACATGCTAAATTTGCCAAATTTTTTTCAAAATTGGTGGGATATTTTCTTATCATGTGTTGGAGGCATAGAGTGTCACCTCAGCAAGTATATCTAGCCCCATTTTTTCTTCTTTCTTAGTCAAGTCTTCAATTTTGACATTAGCTCTTTTGAGCTTGGCCAATGCAATTCTCTCTTTTCGAGCATGAAGTTTGACCTTTGTCCTCAACAAGTCATTATCCATGTTGGCCTTCTCTAGCAGCTTTTGTTGGCTTGAGGGGTCCTGACCTAGGTTCAGTGTGCAAGGTTTGCCAACAAACCCCTATACTATTGGCCCTTTCAGCAGTGACCTACTTGTGCAAGACAAAGTCTCACCCGAAGTAGTATGGGTAGGTGTTGGAACCAGGTTTCCACACCTTGAGAAAGGATGGGTAAGGCAAGTAGAGCTACGCTAGATCCTGTGATTTCCAAATTACCTTGTTCTGCGCAGAGTTAATTAAGTCTCTATTCGCATCCACGTGCACTAGATCTATAGTTATATGTTTTTTATAACATTAACACAACATTACATAAACATAACATAACAGATCTAGATCCAAGAATGCAGTACACAGATCTTTCACAGCTTAATGACAGAAAATGCACAGTACATAAATTATCAGTAATTCACACAACAATACTCACATATTCAGTTCTCTAACAATCTTTCGCATTCATTCATTCATCAATTCTTCCTTACAATTCCCTTCCCAACCTGCGCACACAGCAGCAAGGTCCACACACAGCTGGACTTGGATCTCCGCGCACACATCCAGCAGGAGTCCTCTCCCAAAAACCCAAACAGATATCTTAAACCACTATCTGCATCAATAGCTCATCATTTCTTATCCTTTACAATACAAAATGCTTCTCTATTTATAACAATCTAGCCTAGACTTTCTTATGGTCTGCAACCCATGGTTTTTAGACCCCTAGTTTACCCTTTTACCTATTTCAATGCTTTCGGGGCTTTGACCTACCCCAAAACACCTATGCTAAAGTAAATATAATAAAAAATATTCAAAATGGAACAGTTTCGCAGCTTGTTAGGGGACTCCGTTCCAACAGTCCCCCAACACAATCTTGTGACTCGTCCCGAGTCACTGCAGTGGCACAGCCTCTATTTGCACGTGCAAGGTAGCCAGAGCATGAACGATCGGAGGGATCACTTCCTGACTCTAGGCCGCAGCTCATTGCATAATTTTGACAAGTGTCAGGGAGGCAGGGCCATCTGGAGCCGCGGTAACCCTTTCTAACAGCCAATGGAGGCGCGCAATGGCAGACTGAGCGTCTTCAACGAGCTGGAGTGCGGCATCGGCCCATGGTTTCAACCGTTTTCGGATGACATGCTTGTTGTGGCAAAGGTTCTCAAGCTTTTCCAAGATGGCTAGATGTTGCATGGAGATGGTGGAGGCTCTGACTTGATCCAGAGCAGCTTCCGCCTACTATAATTCCTTCTGGATATGCTGAAGCATAGAATGGTGTTGGACGACCATCCATAGTTGAGTAGCTATGTCGACTAATTGTGCGCCCCGCATCAGTTGCTCCTGAATGACATGTGTTGCATCTATGACCCTTGTAATCCGCTGATCCCGTACTTCTAGAGGTATGTCATACTGCTATTGTGTGGCCCGGTCATGGTGGCGAACCTCCTGTAACACTCTAGTGTATAGTCCTTGTAGCTCTGTGTGAGATAGCTGTGCTAAATATATTTGGATGTCCCCAATAGTTGGATCCTGATTTTTAACTAGGGTAGTGTGAGGGAGTGAGCATACATTTATTCTGTTGGGAAGTACTCTGGAGTTGCGGAGAAGTCACAACATGCCCCTGTATCTCAGTGTTCCTCCTTGGCGTAGAACCAGTTGTGACCTTATGGTGATGTTGTGGGGGGGGGAATTTGGTACTAGCAGACCTTCCTCTATTATATCTTCTAAGGCCATCTGACTGGGTCCCGCGGATGTCCCTAGAGTGCAAAGGTTAGTTATTCCTATCGTGTATTACTAGTGCCTCTCTGTGCGTGGCTCGCAGATAATTCTTTCTGCAGGAAGCCAGTGCTCACTCCTTTGACTGCACTCAGCATTCCCATGGCCTCTCGAGATGATACCTATGGGTATCGAGCAGCCCCAAACCAGATCATTCGGTGGGTTAGGGTCCATCGTAGCAACAAGAAAACAGGCAGCCCAAAGAATGTTAATGAGCACAAAAACCCAGTATGTAGATAGCAGGATCATGTTGTAGAGTGAACAAATATCCTAGTGTGACATCATGCAACCACCCGCACACTATGTGGAGCTATTTAATGGTGGAGTAGCCCATTCGTGAAACTTTACTTCGCTCATGCGGATCAATCTTACCATAAATAGCTGCATTGATGATCTACCGCCTATTTTGTGTACTTGTAAGGTTCCTTTTTTATCACATCGAAAGGTGTTGATGGACGTCCCTCATGCCTGAAGTCATTTCCATGGAATGTCAGACCACGGGTGACGCCTACGTGCCATTCACGTTCCCTGAATTAAGGTCGATGCTAGGTGTCTCAGGTCATGGTGCAGGTACCATATTTTCAAGTTGGCCACCAATCATCTTGAGCCATGTGCCTCGCCCTTGTTCGAGACGTTTCTAGATGATAGGGCTGAGTCACGCATGGTCGGGCCATCTTTCACTTGAGACATCCACAAATTCTCCCAATTACACTTGGGTTTAGGTAGGTCCGTAATCGAGCACACGCCTAGGTCAGTGGTACCTAGGCGAGCCTGTCCGGGCAAGGTTCACTCATACTCTTGAGTGTTGTATGTCAGCAAGTATCTGCGTAGGTCAACTGACCTCGGAGCCCATCTGGAAACCGGGGTCCCTAAGAGCAGTATCACCCTGCTCTAATACTTCTCCTGAGTGAAGAATACCGACCCTTGCATAGGTGCTCCGCGTAATGTTAATGGCAGTGCTCCTAGCCTGCATTTCGTAGGAATTTTAGGTTCAACAGTCTTCTTATTATCACCTGTGTTCGTATGGAAAGGAAGGTCTCTTTCCATGGTAGAGATGCAATGGAAATTCATAGTGGTCCGATCATAGCATCGAAACCTCGTGCAATCGACCTTGCCAGTTTTCCATCTCCTCATCAGAGTCAAAAAAACATTCACTATCCTTTTCCTAGTAGAGCCCTCCTTCATCTATGGGGTTAACCCAATCTTCATCCCGCGCATTTAATTTATAAATGTGATCTATTTCTTCCTCCTCATAGGCTGGCTCTGTATACCGTGCACCTTCTGCTGGATCAAGTGGTACTATGACGTGCGTACCTTTGTTTTCAAACACCATGCTGTGCTTTTTGAGATTGATGACACCCCCCGTGTCTATTTCCCAATCCAGTCCAAGGAGTGCAATGTAGGGATCTGCATCTTCCACAATTTCTATTACTTCAAAGTCAGATAGAACCCTTACCCCTGCGATGTTAACCATGACTTTTGGTAACCTCCCTAGAGGGATTATTTTTTGTTGATTGGCCATTCACAGCTGGATGGTGGACCATTCTAATTTAGGCTCTCCCATTCATTGCCATGTCTATTTTGGTAATACATTCGCAGCTCACCCAAGATATAAGATAACCTGATCCATATCGTAGTCACCAATCTGCGCAGTCAATCGCATCTCTCTTCCGATGCGCTTCTTATAGCTGTATAGCTTGTGTACATCCTTGGTCTCAGGGATCAAATTGGACCAAGATGTGTAGGTATTCAGTAGTGCTTGGAGATGTCCTACAGAATGAGGATTTAGTCGCAGCTTTAGACATGCATTTAAAAAGGGCTCCACTCCTTCCTCTATCTGAGGTTGCATCGGTAGCTGCGCGGGGGCTTCCAGTGGTGTTTTTTCTTTGAAAGGCACTCCTTCCCAAGAGGCAAGCTCCTCTTTTTCTCCCTGGGTGACCAGCCTGCTGCGTGTCATGAATTTTACACAAGGATATGCCTTTCTTAGCTCGGTTTTAACTCTTTGTACATTCTGCGTAGGGGTGGGCTGCTTTTCCTACATCTTGCCTATTAAAATTGGGCAATCCTCCACCACATGGTCCAACTTCCTACAATATTTGTACGATGGCCTGGTGGGATTTGGGCATTCTATGGAAAAGTGCCCTATTTCTCCAAAGTTATAGAAGATTAGCTGCCCATGTCCTCAACCTACGCTTCCTCCACGACCTCCTCTACCTCTAGCCGGTGATCCTCCAAAGTGCGCCGAAAGTCTTGGCGATGCAGGGTCTGATTGTACCCTATATAAGTTTCTGCGATCCATCATTAAGTTATAGGTTCGACAGTTCTTCTCATCGTGTCCCACTTATCGACAGAATCCACACCATTGTTGCTTTAGTTCTGGGACATATGCACCTAGCCAAGGGCAATGGTTCGTATCATGTAGTCCTACTACCCAACAGTCATCACACCATAACGCAGGTCCACTCGACCCAGGTCATGACAGAATAGGTTCCCTATTTTCCCCTAGGCACACCGGGATAGGTCCTTCTACTTGCATGTAATCTGTCAATAGAGGGAATTGATCCTTTGTATCGCCAGACACCCGAAATCGTATGCACCAAAGATCTACGCAACCGTCCTTTCCTCGTTCTTTTTGCAGGTTCTGTATTTCCATATGCATAGCCCCAAGATGTTCCTGAATTTTTTGTACCCCTGCCGACGTATCCTCTCGGGGGGCAGCCTCTAGTTTCATAGTGACTTTCACAACCTTCTCCTATGACTCAAAGGTCTGATGACTCATTGGCGTGTGCAGGTGAGGTAACAACATAGCGATGAACCATTCCATATGCTGTCTATCATCATATTCGAATCTTCCTTCCCTAATTTCTTTCTTCAATCGCTGATCAGCCTCCCATACTAACTCAGACACACCTTTTTTGAAGTCCTTCACTTTTGCTACCAGCTGGGAATAAGACTTCGGCTTCCTGAAGTGGTGCTTCAAAGAGTCCTCGATATCTTGAATGGATGTGCTCCCATTCTAGGCAATATACCGCATATACCAGTCCAGGGCCCTGTCCTCGAATGCCAACAACAACTGTGCCCTTTCTACCGTATCACTCACCACATTCTGTGTAGTCCATACAGAGTCTGCAATGAACCAAAACCGGTCCATATCCTCATCTCCTACCCCCTTGAAGGTAGGTAATTTCAGATGTGCGGCCCAAGTGGAGATGTAGCTTGGGAATCTTGCACAATTATTTCCTGCAATAGATTGTAGGCGTATCTCCCTCTGTCAAGGTTAGTTCGATAGTATTTACCACTATGCGTCGTGCTCCCATCTAGATCCGAGGTCATTCAACTAGTATGACTACATAGAATACTTTTTTCGCACATTAATATCTTGATCAGCAATGGTAACATCCTCAAAAAATTTCCTTGGAACCCTTTGAAGAATTGTTGCTCGGCCTCAGAGTATGAGACAAACTGATCAATGGAAAATTTTGTCACAAATCCTCCTAGCACACTATCCACCTAGTGATCCACCGTGTGCGTGATAATATTATCAGTCTTTTCCAGCTACTCGAGAAATTCTGGGGTCCACTGAGTGACTCGCTCATCCTTCCAGCACTTCTGTAATTCCACAAGTATGGCTAGCCACTCCTGGAATTCAATCACAAAGGTCACAAAGAAAATTTCGTAGCTTTCAGTAAGGATGTACCTATTTTTCCACCTTTCCGCCTTTAACTTCCCACTACGATTTTATTTTCTTTCAGGCTTCCAGTATTCTCTTGTCATTACCCGATCTCTCTCTCAAACTTCTTTGGGTCCTGGTAATGGAACCATTTTTCGGCTTGAGGGGTCCTGACCCAGGTTTGGTGTGCAAGGTTTTCCAACAAAACCCTATACTACTGGCCCTTTCGGCAGTTACCTACTTGCAAAGGCCAAAGTCTCACCCGAAGTAGTATGGGTGGGTGCTGGAACCATTTTTTTGCACCCTGAGAAAGGATGGGTAAGGCAAGAAAAGCTACACTAGATCCTGTGATTCCTATATTACCTTGTTCTGCGCAAAGTTGATTAAGTCTCTATTCGCATCCACGTGCACTAGATCTATAGTTGTATGCTTTTTATAACATTAACACAGCATTAAATAAATAGAACATAACAGATCTAGATCCAAGAACGCAGTACACAGATCTTTCACAGCTTAAAGATATAAAACACACAGTACAACAATTATCAGTAATTCACACAATATTACTCACAGATTCAGTTCTCTAACAATCTTTCGCATTCATTCATTCATCAATTATTCCTTACAATTCCCTTCCCAACCTGCGCACACAACTGGACTTGGATCTCTGTGCACATAGCTAGTAGGAGTCATCTCCCCAAAACCAAAATAGATATCTTAAATCACTATCTGCATCAATAGCTCATCATTTCTTATCCTTTACAATACAAAATTCTTCTCTATTTATAAAAATCTATCCTAGACTTTCCTATGGTCCGCAACCCATGGTTTTCAGACCCCTAGTTTACCCTTTTACCCATTACAATGCTTTTGGGGCTTAGATCGGCCCCAAAACCCCTGCGCTAGACTAAATATAATCAAAAATATTCAAAATGGACTAGTTTCGCAGCTTGTTAGGAGACCCCGTTCCAACAAATTTTACAAGTATATATTGGCTCTATCAATCCATGTTTTCTTGTTCTCACAGATTTCTAGGCCAAGTTGTTCATTTAAGATAATTTGGTCTACTAGCCCAGCTTCCCTTTGTTTCTTTAGGGCTAGAGCTCTTTTCATCCCTCTAGTCCTAGGTCTCTGTCTTGGAGGCTGATCCTCATCATCATCAGGTTCACCACACTTCTCTAATGTCTCTTCAAGAAAGGCTTTAGCCTTCTCTACCTCTCTTTGTGCTTTGATGCATATCACCTCATCAATGGTGTGTTTGGTCTTCAGATGCTCATTTTCATGCTCAAGAAAGTGAATCACATATTTATCTCTCTCAAGACTAGTTTGGAGCTCACTAATCTTAGCCAGTTTACCTTTGATTACTGCATTTGTAATTTTGTATTCATCCTCCTCATCTAGGTCAACCAACTAAAATTCATGATCTATTTCATGATTTTCGTCCTCATCATGAATGGCTATGTAATATTCCCAATTAGCCCAAGCTAATGGGACTATACAATTTTTTTTTCAGTTTCCTATTTCGTGAATAAAATTTTAAAAGAGGATCAATAAAACTCCTAATCAACAAAATAAATCAATGCCACATGTGAACATCACTGAATCTGGGCTATTTACATAAGCAGACTTAGGTGTGAAAGAGACTGGAGTACTTGACCAAGTCAACCAGGACCAAATCAACAGCGCTGTCTAGATACAGTGAATCTCCTAGAGGCACAACACAATTTTAGTTGCAAGATACTCATGTGAATGGAGCTAAATCATTGAGATGGTTTAGGGTTTGACAAGACTTTCATCCTATAAAAGGAAGAGGAGGACAACCGAAGAAGGTTGTTGATTGAGTATATTTCTGAATATATTGTCTATTTAGACATATATCATTCTCGGTTTTTTAGCTGAGGATAGTGTTGTTTAGCACTAGGGTGTTCATGTTCGGGAATCCCACCTTTTCCATTGAGTAGCTCTTGGAAGAGTCTTGTTGATCTCATCCACCATCAGGAATTTGGTCAAGCTCATCTTCCAACTACAACGCAGATCTTGTTGAGGGTTTGGTTGTCCTTGTAAGCTGCAGCAAGTGGATGCTAGATATGTTCAGATCTAGGCCATTCCAGGGCCTCTTTCCACTAGGAAAGTCTTCTATCCCATTGGAAAGAGAGTTCTGCACCTTTGGAGATGCATTTCATATCTTGGCATTAGGCCAATCTAGTGCTAGATCCTACAAGGAATTTTTCCTTGCAGGACTACGTTATTTTCAAGAAAGAAGTTGTAGGGTGTTTTGACACACATATGGAGGAGAGATCTCTAGTGTTGGGGTTTTTCCCTTCACTATGGTGATCCATGGATTAGAATTATAATCAATGTTATATACAGATATGATCTACTTCTATTTTATTCATCTTTAGAAATTTCTGAATAATACTGTAGATCTTCTACTTTAGATCTCAGATCTACTCTCTGTGTTTCATGTTTTGATAAAAACCCCAAGGGGAATTTGTAAAGGAGCTCTTCTAGTGTATATATCTAAAATGAATCTATTATTATTTACACATATATTTTCTAGATCTACAGTTTAATATACAGTTGTTTCAGCTCTTAAAAATAACGTTTTCAAGCTATTTTTCAGTCAATACGTGTTGCAGCCCCTCTATTTGAGGAATTTCTTCTATTATTGTCTTCTACATTCTGTCATACATTGTATGGGCCACATTATGGATCTGATTTATTGCTGTATATATGAATTTTCAGCCTTATTATTGGTATCCTACTTTTGCTGTAAAAAACTGCGTTATTTTCCTGCATTATTGTTGCATATTGCTGCAGCCCCATTCTTGGGTGTTTTCCAGCCATACTAGGTGTGGGAGGTCTGTTTACCTCACCTAGTTTGATTTGTATTTTCTCCCCTTTTGGATTTAGATGCTAGATATCCATATCTAAGGGATCCAAGGGTTGTTAACTCATTTCAGTGCACATACTTCTGAAAGTGTGTTATTCCAGCAGGTATTGTTGAATCTTCCCTTTTGGGGATATTATAGTGGTATCAAAGCAATCATCTTGGCATAGCCTATGATTTGCTTTATTAAAGAGCCAATATGTATTCAGAATAATATGAGCCTCTCATTGACAGAGAGAAGAGATACCTAAGAAGAATACAGAAGAAGTTTGATTACACCAATGATGATAAAGACAAGGGAAAAGCCCAAGAATCTGGAAGTGATGAAGGTGGGAAGGAGTTTGCAAAAACCCTTCTGAAAGCCATGCAAGATCTTGATAGAGAGATCAAAGATATGAGATTGGACAGGTTGAATTAATCTCTTAGGATATTTCATCCTGGGGAAAGCTCTGGCATGTCTCACCACTGGAATGATGAACTAGTGAACCAGCGACAAGCTCCACAACGCTCTACCATGCCTACTTTTTTGGCTGTGGAGAATGAAGGGCCTCATGAGCAAGCATCCCTTCAAGAATATTTTGAAGAATATGAGTCTAAGAATCAGATATTCAAGGACCACTTGAGTTTTCAAGATTTTCTTAACCTCAAGGACAAAAGAATACCAAGGCATCAGCATAGAGATGGTGGATTCACTCAGAATCATGATCGACATCACTCTATGGGTAGATTATTTTTACCCAAGTTTGATGGGTCATCCACTAGTTCTGCCAAAGCATGGGTATAAAAACTGGATATCTACTTTCAGTTGAACAAATTCCCTGAAATGGAAGCTATCAAGATTGCAGCACTACACTTTGAAGGTGAAGCACACAACTGGTGGTTCCATGGGTTTTCTACATTGGGCCATGCCAATGTGACTGCCTATTCTGATTTCACTAGAAGATTGGTGGAAAGTTTTGACAAAAAGGATCCAGAAGAACCTTTCATGAGCCTTGAAAAGTTGAATTAGTCAGGTAATACAGAGTCTTATATCTTTGAGTTTCTGATATTATCTGTTATGGTTCCTGATCTGTCTGCAGCAAGGAGGGTGAATATGTTCATCGATGGCTTGGATTAACCTCTGCATGGGTTGGTTAAATCTACCAAGCCCACTACCTTGCATGATGCCATTGAGAGGGCTAGAGACCTTGAAGATGCCTTGCCAAAAGCAAAGGAAAACTTTCAGAACAAGTCCTCTTTTCCTTCTAAAGGAAAGGAGGAGAAAGTTTCTCCTTCAAAGGAGAGATCATACAAGAAGCCTCTTGATGATGAAGTCCAGAGAGATCTAAGAAAGAGGAAGCTTTTCTTCACTTGCTAAGAACCATGGGTACCTGGACATAGATGTGTTGATGGTAAAGCACATTATATAGAGGTCTTCTCAGATCTTGAAGAAGATGAAGATGATGAGCTAAGGAGGAGTCACAGCAGGATGACAATGTTAGAGGAAATCCAACACCATCAGGAGATGGGAATGGAGAATTTTCTCCTATTGGAGGAACTCTTGCATCCTTTAGGGGAGTACCTAAGTACTTGACCTTAAGAGTTCAAGGTTCAATCATGAATCAAAGGGTTTCTATATTGATTGACAGTGGGGCTACCCACAATTTGATTGATGCCCATCTTGTGCAGAGGAGGACAATACCCACGAATACTTTTGAGGGATTCTTCATTTTGGTCCCAGGAGATAGAACAATGCAATGCATGCGTTATTTCCATCACTTTCAGTCACCTGGGATCCTACATTTTGGTGGATCACTTCTTTGTAGTTGATATACCAGACACTAATGTTATTTTGGGTGTTCAATGGTTGATTACATTGGGGAAAGTCACCACTGATTGGGAGGCTTTGCAAATGGAATGGGTGGACAAGAGGTGTGGTGCACCTCAAATGATTAAAGGCCTGCACACTTACCCCTCACACAACACTTCCACACAAAATACAAAGATGGATTTGCGCAATGGAAGCAAGGACCTCACTGTCCCTTCTATTATGTTCATGAGATTTATGCAAGGGACACTCTTATATAGTGGCAAACCACCTGGGAGGACACCTGATTCAGTTTTGGTGAGAGATATCTCACTACTTGATTCTCCAAAATCAGATCCAGGAGGGATGGTAGCATTAGAAGACACAACTACAACGTTGGAAGGCTTGGGCAAGCATAGGAGGGAGGGAGATTTTCTTTTGTCATCATCATCACCCACCTTCATTTCTGATTTTGCACTGTTGGAGGAGAAGAAGGGAAGGTATATCCTTTCTACTTATACCTTTTGCATAAGAGATTTCAAAGAGGATATCAACAAAATAGAAAGCATTCCTATTGATGCATCATCAGTGCTGTCATTGTTGAGGAGTGTATATCTATATTGGAAATCCCAGCTATTGGTGGATTATTCTAAAGATCTTCACACTTGTATGATGCTTGATGACCAGCTGCATGAAGAGGGCTATCTATTCCATGAGGGATTCATCTATCATAATGATAGGATATTCTTACCTAGAGCCTCTAAGCTCAAGGAGAGGATGCTACAAAGGGCCTACAAAGAGTTTTGTTTCAGCCCTACCTATTCTATGAAGATCTACAACATTATCATGAGATGCTTTGAATGGGAAGGCTTTGGAGGAGAGCTACATTAACATTTTATAGAATGTAGGAACTATGTGGAGTTGGGGCAGCCAAAGGACTCTATGAAAGAGTCATTTCAGCCATTTCTTCATTCTCTTGAACAGGGAGAAAAATATATGGACAATTCCATGTATAGGAGAGACATTGTTGGTGAAAAATCTGATCATGTAATGCAAGTTTCATTTTCTGGTTTGACATATTCCTTCACCATGTTTATGCAGGCCATGACTCCCAAGAGGAGTGTTGTATCATGTAAATCTCATGGCAAACATTGGGCTACTAAAATTTTTGAATTTGGCCACTCCCTTGTTGTGCAAAGGGAGATTCTCTTTCATGATGGGTGCTTCCCAAAGGCACCAAACATATCTCACATTTTCAGCCATGGTGAGATGACTTGTACAACAAGTAAGTGGTGGGGAAACCACTTACCATATTTGGATCTGATGCAGGAAGGAGATGCACTGCACTGGTACCATATGTGGGACTATGACCCACCTCCTCATTCTCAAATTTCTATTTGTATATATGTAATGATGCTTCCATACTTGGACGATATATTTGTACTTTTTATGGGACTGTATGGAGGGAGGATGGGAAGTTTGTATGTACCTCATGGGATGGAAAATCTCTATGTACCTCATGATACATGTTTTATAAAGAGTATTGGTTCAACCATGTTTTTTTCTGTTGAGTTCTTGACTTCTTGTGGGATGGATTTTCTACATCTCATAATGACTTTGGAGGAACAGTTCATGGAGGCTTGGATTGGTGAACACCTAGCTTGTGACGAGAGCTTGATCTTTGATGGTGTCACCAATGAAGGAGAAGTGTTGCAGCACTCACCCTATCAGTTTCTTGAGGACAAGAAACATTTTTGAGGGGAGGACTGTAGTATTCCCAATTAGCCCAAGCTAATGGGAATATACAATTTTGTTTCAATTTCCTGCTTCATGACTAAAATTTTAAAGGAGGATCAATAAAAATCCTAATCATCAAAATAAATCAATGCCACATGTGAACATAGCTAAATCTGGGCCATTTACATAAGCACACTTAGATGTGAAAGAGACTGGAACACTTGACCAAGTCAACCAGGACCAAATCAACAGCGCTGTCTAGATACAATGAATCTCCTAGAGGCACATCGTAGTTTTAGTTGAAGGCTACTCATGTGAATGGAGCTAAATCATTGAGATGGTTTAGGGTTTGATAATAATTTCATCCTATAAAAGGAAGAGGAGGACAACAGAAGAATGTTGTTGACTGAGTATATTTCTAAATATATTGACTATTTAGACATATATCATTCTTTGTTGTTTAGCTGAGGATAGTGTTGTTTAGCACTAGGGTGTTCCTGTTATGGAATCCCACCTCTTCCACTGCAGGGAAAATTTTAAGGATGGAAAATTATTTTTAAGTTTAAAAAATTGGCGAATCTCACTAGTCCCTAATGTGAAAAATATAAAATGTTTATTGATGTATTTGTAAAATTATTCAAATTTATCATGATATTATATATATTTTCTATATAATGTTGAGGATTTTTAGGGTTAAATAATTTTATATTATAAAATTTGGGCGAATCACTTTTATAAAAAAAGGGAAATTGGCGAATCATTTTTTTGGAAAAACCATGGAAAATTAGCCCACCTGCGAATATTAGCCCCTAAAATTTTCCATGTTCCATTGAGTAGCTCTTGGGAGAGTCTTGTTGATCTTATCCACTATCAAGAATTTTTCCAAGCTCATCTTCTAACTACAACGCATATCCTGTTGAGGGTTTGGTTGTCCTTGTAAGCTGCAACAAGTGGAGGTTAGATCTGTTCAGATCTAGGCCATTCCAGGGCCTCTTTCCACTAGT
This sequence comes from Pinus albicaulis, assembly GCA_034641835.2. Lineage (NCBI taxonomy): Eukaryota > Viridiplantae > Streptophyta > Pinopsida > Pinales > Pinaceae > Pinus > Pinus albicaulis. The sequence goes on along the minus strand of CM076576.1, from coordinate 19,553,559 downwards.
AAAGTCTTCTATCCGATTGGAAAGAGGGTTTTGCACCTTTATAGTTTCATTTTCAGATGTTGGAATCAGGCCAATCCAGTGTTAGAGCCTACAATGCAGTTTTCCTTCTAGGACTGCATTATTTGCAAGAAGGAAGTTGCAGGGTGTTTTGACACACATTTGGAAGAGAGATCTATGGTGTTGGGGTTCTGCCCTTCACTATGGTGATCCATGGATTAGACTTCTGATCCATGTTCTCTATAGAAATTATCTTCTTCTATTGTATTCATCTTCAAAAAATTCTGAATACTACTGCAGATCTGCTACTTTAGATCTCAGATCTACTCTCTGTGTTTCATGTTTTGATCAAAACCCCAAGGGGAATTTGTAAAGGAGCTCATATAGCGTACATATATGAAATGGATCTATTATTTTGTACATATATCTGCTTTAGATCTGGATTTTAATATACATCTGCTGCATCTCTTAAAAATAACACTGTCAAGCTATTTTTCAGTCAATACATGTGTTGCAACCCCTCTATTTGAGGAATTTCTTCTATTCTTCTCTTCTACATTTCGTCATACATTGTATGGGCCACATTATGGATCTGATTTATTGATTTATATATGAATTTTGAGCCGTCTTATTTCTCTCCTATTGTTTCTATCAAAAACTATGTTATTTTCCCGCAGTATTGTTGCATATTGTTGTAGACCCATTCTTGTGTGTTTTCCATCCATAGTAGGTGTGGGAGGTCTGTTTACCTCACCTATTTTGATTTGTTTTTTCTCCCCTTTTTTATTTAGATTCTAGATCTCCATATCTAAGGGATCCAATGGATGAAAACTCATTTCAGTGCACATACTTCTAAAAACTACATCATTCCAACAGGTATTGTTGAAACTTCCCTTTTGGGGATATTACAGGCTGGCTCTATCACTTTTTCCTTACTTTTATCCACCTATTGTGTTAATGAAGAAAGCATGGCCCCTTTCACTCTAGGTGAAGAAAACACATGCCTCTTTGGTAGGTTTTGGGAAATGGCTCAACCTCAACCAAACTAGCCCATTTTTCCTCAATGTCCTCATCCCTGCTAGGTGACTCAAAATCATGATGGGATGGTGATGAAGGGTCATAATAGGGTGAAGAAGAAGGTTCAATGTGAGATGGAGGTGAAGGAAGATTATCTAGTGATGATGAATTAACAATAGGCTGAGATTGAGGGACGGATGTGGAATGATGAGATGATGAAGGTGCATCATGGCCAAGCTGAATAGGTGGGACAGTGAAAATTTCATTGGATATGAAGGTGTCCCATGGAATTTTTAACTGATCAAGGTGATATATGACTATCATCTTGATAAGGGAGTGGTGAAATAAATTTTGCATTTGATGATCATAATCTCTCTTTTGAGCAATAAATTCCATCTTATCAATGCTCAAGTAGAGATAGTAAGGTATATTGAGAATTCTAACCCTTGTGAAGTGCATGAGTAGCAAGACAGGATAGGAATAGAGTCTAGAAAACCTTCCCTCACAGGTGAAGTATCTCATGATGATTTTCATCATGGGGACATATCTATCTAGGAGGTAAGAGAAAGGAAAAATCCTCTTTCTCTCATTCTTGTAACTTTGTTTAAGATATGGCTCATAATAATAGTAACTCAAATTTCCTTGTCTGAACCATTTTTCCCCAACATTTGGGATCTCAGTGGAAGATGATATAATGTCAATGGATAGAGTGAAATTGAAACTGGCAAGGGTGTTGGATGGATAAGTCATTCTTGTGGACAAGACAGACCTCCCAAGTGTCCTACGGACAGCTAGCAACAAATAGACAATTAAATATATCGCGATTCATAATTAAATGCTATAAAGGCTTGATGATCTTACCTTTGATGCAATGCTTGTTTGTAGTAGTAGTCCTTCATGTTGGGGTTCCTATGTTGTGGCCAGATTGGAAAAACCAAAAGATAAGACAACATCAAACCGCTTTAGGATTCAAGGATCTAGCCCTCTTGAATCCAGAGAGGGATCTCTTTATGAATGAGTTAAAAGATGTAATCTTTAAAACTTGAAATGTGATATTAGGCTAGTTATGAAGAGCATGGGTTTTGTTTTTTTGTTTTTGGTTAGACAAAGACATGATGAAGGTGAGGGCAGTTCAAAATAAAGGGTGAAGATGTCTCCAAGTGAAGGAATGATTCGGCCGACAGAAAAGGCAAAGATAGTTTTAACCCATTGGGCTATGGAGTCATAGGAGGACTTTAATGAGACAACAAGGTTCAAGAAGGATATATGGGGCAAGTCACTTATGTCAACAGGATCTCTTAAGTTGATTTTATGGAATGAAACAGATAGGAAATAGAGAGCAAAACAAATGAAGAACAGTGAACAGCCTAAGATCAAGTAAGTACTTTCAAACTATCTTGCTTCGGCATGTACTTAAGGAAAAACATAAAAGTATTCTGAGATAAGGTAAGTGCTTTTAAACTAGCCTGCATTGAAGTACTTTCAGTTAGAAAACATTTAAAAATAGTTCTAACATCTTAAGATCAGGTAAGTGCTTGTAAACTATCCTGCTTTCAGCATATTCTAGAGGAAAACACATATGATAATCACAAAGAGAAATCTAGATCAGGCAAGTGCTTTTAAACCAACCTGCATTAATATAGTCTAAAGGAAAACACAAAAAATACTCATTTTAAAGAGAAATCTAGATTAGGCAAGTGCTTTTAAACCAACCTGATTTAATATACTCTTCAAAGGGAACGTTCGAATGAAGAAAACATAGAAATTAAAGCTTTCAGTAGGAGTAGGGTACTGTTGAGAGTAAATCCTAGCTCTATGTTTGCTGCTCTTTATCAGAGAAAGTGGAAAGAGTGAAAACATTAAAGAAAATAACAATTGACAGTGAGAAACACATCACCATTGACATAAATCAGGATCCCATAAATCAACAGCTTGTATTTGATGTTCAAACCAGCTACAATCAGCAAGCCCGGTGGGTCTCTACAACTTCAAACTTCTCATATCAACTTATGTATCATCAAGTTGCACACAGGGCATCAGTAGCTTCAGAAAACTATTACATGCAATCAGATGTCCAGAGACCAACATTTTCTCATATTCTACAGAAGTATCTATAGAAGAATGAGGAGGTGGGATCTGATAAAAGATCTCCTAGGTCAATTAATATAGACTAATGACTCCTCAGCCTGTGAGGGGCTCGATGAAGTAATTTACAGATGATCTGTCCGTATTAAATTGATGTACATTTATGAATTAAGCTCGGTGAGACCTTTGTTGACTTTTGAGGCTCGGTGTCATGTTGAAGTAACTCTGTTTATGCTCTCCCAAGGCCAAATGATCGAAAAGATTCACTTCTGGGTTGTTCTTAATCTTTAAAATAGTTTTGTCGACAATTAAAGATAATATATTTGATTTGTATTAATTGTTCAGCTGTCTTTGGGAAAACACCTCTTGTTTCAGATAATGACTAATCCTTCTTTGATTACTGTGAGGCTGTAGGGGCCTTTAGGAGCTGGAGAGGGTTCAATTAGCCTCTGCTTGGGGCGGTGGAAGCTTTCTCGAATCGACAGTTGTCTTCGTTTCTTCCCAAAACACCTTTAAGTTACTTGAGATATGTGTTTTAGGTCAGATCGGGCTTATCCTGTGTCTTCTGGTCTTTATGACGCTTTAATCCGTGGATTTAGGCTTTTGATTTTATGAATGTATGCCTTAATCCTTCAAACTGTGCTAGGAAATCTTCAAACACTGATACTCTTTGTTTCCTTTATGCATTGTTGTGTCTTGTTGATGTGCAAGCTGCGCAGGGCTCATATGGCATCAATGCCTCATGAAACATCGACGAGACGTAGTTTTTGAGCTGAGCGAATGGTTCTCTTTGATGCATCAAGGCGCGGGAATCATCATTCCCAGCCTTCTACTTTCCTTTTAATAAAATGGAAAATCATTGATAACCTGCAAAACACGAAACCAATTAAGAAATCCTGCGCTTTGGTTTAAACTGCTTCAGAGGCAAGGGAAGAGAGCAGGGTCGTTGGATGGCATCATCCAATGGTTTGGATTCATTAGAAATGATTAAACGAGAATGGAGGAAGAGAATAAATCATATCCATCAATTGCACGGAGATAAACGGTGGGAATTAATTGAAAGACATCAAGTGGAAGGGAAAAAGGCGACGAAAACATGCGGGAAAGATTTGGGCCGTCCGATCTGGACATGTGGGCGGTCCATATTCAATCAGGGGATCGCAATCGTCGGGGAGAGAATCAAGGTGCAATGGAAATCGCCGATGCGATTGCGCGATCGGGGAGGGAGAAGCGATTACGCGATGACCATTGATCCGAGGATCAGATCAGCGGTGGGTAAGTAATCGGAGGGATGGTCGATCGGGGGAACAAACAAATGCACTGAATGAAAAAATGCAATGCGATGTAACGCGGGCCGTTGGATCGGCTTACGATCAACGATGGGGATTGGTTTTAAAACGAACCGGCGGAAAATATTTGAAACATATGAAAAACCCAAAGTTTAATATGATACGAAGGTTTTGGCTTCGGGGGCGGGTTTTATACATATGAAAGGCACCCGGTTACGGGGCCTTGGTTTATATGGAACGATAATAGGCCCAGGGTTTATAACAAAATGCTAATCGCAATCGGAGCCTTGGGCTCGGGCTTTTCAATCAACCCATTAAACTTTTCCGATGCGATTAGCGCTTCGGCCTTTGCACTTGGTTTTACAAAGAAAACAAAGGACCGGGGCATATACAATAAAGGGCCAATCACATCGGAACTATCAAGCCCAATCTTTCAATCAACCCATTCAAAACTTGCGATGTGATTAAAGCGCCTTGGGACTTTAACCTCTGGTCCCAGGAAAAAGTAATATGAATGAAGTGGGGGTGGAGTTTTATATATATGGGACTTAATCACATCAGAGTTTTTGATGCAGGTCTATTCCAATCAACCCATTTTATATTTAAAAAACATAACTCTGGCACTTCAGACCAAAACTTTGGGTAAGTGGGTTTTATGATTTTACAAAGAAAAAAGGTGATCGGGAATGGGTTATCACAATGTTTTAAGCGCTAAATGCGGTCCCACTAGTTACATGGAGAAATAATATGATCGGGGTTTATAAACATAGAGCTAATCGCATCGGGGCTTTTGTTAACACAATGAAACAGACTTGCGTGCTTTGGATTTTCTCTGATGCGATAAGCGCCGAAAGCTTTAGCTCTTGGTTCCAGTACCAAGGCGCATGGTGGTGAAGTGGTTAAGACTTGGCCCAAAGGGCTTAAACCCTTAATAATAATAAAATGGGTTTTTTCATAGAGTTTCAATGGTTTTCAAAGGGTTTTGGGGGTTTCGATATAGTCTATAAAGGAGTTTTAAACTATGCAAGGTGGATTTTATGAAGGGGAAGTGAGGAAAAATGGAAATCATAGGAAAATGATGGGAAAAAAGAGAGTAAAAATGAAGGTTAGTTTCTCAGTGGAGGAAGGGGAAAATGAGATTTTGCAGCAGTCTTTCTCATAAAATCAGCAGATTTTTCTGAGCTTTGAAATGGGAACGTTAATGTATATTTTGGACAAAGGAGATGATGTCTTCAAGACGCTTCAAGAGATAACATTTCTGAAAGAAAATTGTTTCTTGAAGGCTCCAACAAATGTTTTGGCCACCTTTTTATAGAACAAATTTTATAAGTGGCCAACAGTGGCTCCACTTGGGGATGGTGCCTTCTTGAAGGCATCAAGAACTTCAGACTTGCATTCTCTGGGAGGCTGAACTGTGCTTCATCCATTGGGCTGCCCTTCCTTTGCTGGGATGATCTTGCTCTGAAAATATATTAGCATCCAAAAAAAAACAATGGATCTTTCATCTACAAGCTTTCTACCTACCCAATCCTACAGATCTAACATTTTTTCTTCTTTAGAGTGCACTTGGATTGGAAAACTCTTTTACAACATTTTATTCTTTTGAAAGTAGGAAACTAATCTAATTCTACTTCTTATTTCTCCATGGACTCAGATTAAATAGTTGATTCCATATGTTTCTCTACCTAATCTACCATCTGTTGGGATTAAACTGTCCAACAAATTTTATTCACTAAATTCTAGAACATAAATTTAAAAATAGTCAAGTCAAGATTAAGTTGTTTGACTTGTTGTGATCTATGGCATAAAAACAAGCTGCACATAGACATTTATTTTGCAGAAAACTTAAAACAAAATAGAAGGCTTAAGATATGAAAGTTTAAAGAACTTCCTTCATCCTTTTACAACTCTGTTTTGACTGTTGTTTGAGTTGTTTCTTCCTTTTTCTCTGGTTCAGATTTTGAGCATGTTAGAACCAGATTTACATCTTTTTCGACTCAGAATGTAAAACAAATTTGAGTCATCTCTTGCTTGGAAACTTAGGTTCAGGTTTTGAGCTTGTTTGAACCTTTAATTTCTATCCTAATCTATCTACTGATAAGCCAAGATTAAACAATTTGGCAAATCGAATTCACTATCCTATCAGCAGTAAATTTAAAACTAATTAGTCAAGCTTAGGCTATTTGACTAACTAGGAGTGTGTTTTTTAGGAGTGGCATTTAAGCTTGCACACTTTCAGAATTTATTTCTCTTTTTTGGTATGGGGCTGTACCTTTATTGGTTTTTACAATCTGCCATCTTTTCTTTCTTTCATTGTTTTTGTATTTTTTCTTTTGTGAAACTGAAAAAAGCAATGGTATTTACAATGGAAATGAAAGCTTTAAATTTGAACTCAGCAGTAGTAATGCTTGAGTACCCTGCCATTGATAGGACCCCCAAACAGATCTGTGCCATCTAAATCTTGCAGAAACAAGGCATTTGGACCAATGATGGACTGAATCATGTAAGGACCTTGCCAAAAACCATCAAATTTTCCATGTTTACCCTTATCCTCTCTTCTGGAGTCCCATTTGAGTACCTTGTCTCCAATATTGAAATCACAAGCTTGTGTTCTCTTGTCGAACAACTTATTTATGTTCTCTTGCACCTTTTGAGATCTGTTGTAAACTTCTTCCCTTGTCTGTTGGAGATGTATTGTCTGATTGATCCTCCTTATCATGTTTTCCTCTTCTGACTGTATTTCTTGGACTAGTTTTATCGCTAGTACACCTAGGCTGGTAAGGAACACTGCATCTGCTCCATAAACAAGCTGGTAAGGGGACATTCCAATGGAATTCTTTGTGGTCAACCTGTCTGCCCACAAAGCATGCACCAACTTCTTATGCCATGATTTTTTATTTTCCTCAAGCAACTTCTTGATGATGGTCACTAAAATTTTATTTGATGATTCTGCTAACCCATTACCTTGAGGGTAATAAGCAGTAGAATGACTAAGTGTAATCTGATACCTATGACAAAAATCAATCATCTTTTTAGAACCAAAAGCAGCAGCATTATCAGTAATAATCTTCCTAGGGCAGCCGAATCTAGACAGGATATGGTCTTCAAGAAATTTTATAATGACAGAATCCATGGCATTCCTAGAAGGGATGGCCTCTATCCACTTTTTGAAGTAGTCAGTGGTGTGAGAATCCATTTGTGTTGGGCAGATGAAGCAGGATGGATTTCTCCTATGAAATCTAGGCCCCACTGTTGAAAGGAGCTTCAACAATGATAGGTTATGATGGTAAAGGAAGGAGTTTTCTTTTGCCCTCAAAAACTTAGCACTTGTGACAGGCTACTATCATTTTATGGACATCTTGGAAGAGGGTGGGCTAGTAATAGCCAGCTCTAAGGATCTTATTGGCTGTGGTTTTATGGTAGAGATGACCTCCACACTCTCCTTCATGGAATTCATGCTTGATCCTCTCTGCATCAACTTCAGGCAAACATTTAAGTAATAAACCATTACTATTTTTCCAATATAAACATTCATTTAAAATGCAATAGTTCCTAGCTTTCAACTTTAAAAACCTTGCCTTTGTTTTTGATAAGTCAGGAGGAGCATTAAGATTTGTAAGAACATAAAATATATCAGTGTACCAAGGTGAGTTTTGAAACTGCTCTTCCACAGTGGGGGCAGGTAACTCTTCCTATTCATCCAGGGCATCTACCATGTTAATGTCAAGGGCTTGTAGATTCGATTCAGCCATTAATTGAGCTAAGCCCTAACCTTTAATGAGTTTTTTGGGTTTGATTTCCAAATCATACTCTAATATTGTAGCAATCTATTTGCCCCTGTTTCCATCTGGGTCTTGTGACAAGATGTTTTTTAACACTATATTAGGCACATAGGCAATGATGTGAGAATGCAAAATATACACCCTGAAGTCCTTTAAGGCCTTTACCAAAGCATAGGCCTTTTTTTCCATTATGTTATATTTCAAGGGTGCATCCCTTAAAGCCTTGCTGAAGAAAGAAATAGGTTGTTCCTGTCCCTTTGGGTTTTTCTGCAACAAGACTATAGCCACAGTATGCTCTGAGGCAAAGGAAAAAATAAGAAAATCCTTTGAAAAGTCAGGTCTGATTAGGAATGGTGCTCTGGTGAGTGCATATTTTACCAATTCGAAGTATATTTTGGCTTCTACAGTCCACTTCACTCCTACTTCTTTCTTGAGCATATTTGTCATGTTTCTAAGGAGCTCTGCTAAGTTGGTAATAAACCTCCTTAAGAAGTTAATCTTTCCAATAAAGGACTGTAATTCTTTTATGTTCCTTGGTTGGCTAATTTGTAGTATTCCCTTAACTCTATTTGGATCTATTTTAATCCCCTTTTCTGATATGATATGGCCAAGGATTTTACCCTCTTGTAGGCCAAACACTGTCTTTTTGGGATTTAAAGATAATCCAAACCTTCTGCACTTTTCAAAGACCTTTCTTAGATGTTTAAGGTGTTCTTCATCAGATTTGGAATAGACTGTTATGTCATCGAGGTAAATTACAATGAAGTTCCCTATCTCCTCTGAAAATGCAATGTCCATGGACCTTTGGAAAGTGGCCCCAGCATTCATTAATCCAAAAGGCATTTTCACATACATGAAAGTGCCCCAAGGAGTGGTGAAAGCTGTCTTGAGTTGGTCTTTTGGGAGTACTAAAATTTGGTTATACCCTGAAAAACCATCTAACAGAGAAATCCTTTTTGAACGAACTAACCTTTGTAGGATGTGTTCCATTTTAGGTAAAGGGTAATTGTCCTTTAGAGAGGCTCTATTAAGGTTTCTGAAATCAATTCAGAGTCTGATTTCTCCTGTCTTTTTCCTCACAGCTACAAGGTTGGAAACCCAATCTGAAAACCTCACAGGCACTATAATTCTTTCCTCGTACATTTTCTTGATTTCCTTTTCTACTAGAGGCAGTTGTATTGGATTAATTCGACGCAGTTTTTTCCTAAAGGGTTTTTGGTTTTCTTTCAAAGGGATCTTGTGCTGGATGATTTCTATATCGTAGGCTTTTAAGTCTTCATAGCACCAGGCAAACACATCAACAAACTCTTTAAATAAGTTGATGTATTTCTTTTTCATGTTTTTTGGCAAGGACCTAGCTAATTTAATCATTTTAGGTTTATCCTTGGTGCCTATGTTGCATTCCTTGACATCAGACTCTATGTATTCTACAGTGGGTTTCTTTGCCATGTCGTTAAAATAAAAAAGGTCTTCTAATGGCACTAGCCCCCTAGGTATGTTCTTGTCCTTTGACGGCAATACCTCTATGTCTTCATTTTCTGCGTCCTCGTACTCTTCAATATGAGTTCCAAGTTTTTTAGTTAACATGTTGATTTTCACGGAACCGGATAACTTTTCTTCCTCAGGGGACTCTTTGTTGAGGAATTTTTCATCATATTTAGAATGTGCAACAGATAACTCAAATTTATTCCTGCCAAGCAGGAAATCCTCTATCTGTTTGTCTCCCTCAAAGACCTGCCAATATTTTTCATTATCTGGCATTGCAGGTCTATATTTTGTTTGAATGATGATTTGTTTATCACTAGGTGATTCTTGACATGAACTAGCAACGTAGGCCAGCCTGTTTGCAATTATGTTTTGAACTCTTGGGACAAACACGAGCTCATATTTTGTAAATGTGTTCAGGAAATCTATGGCATAATTTCGGTATACCCTTAGTCTAGGATGCTTAATGGCATACTCTCCATTTAGTTGTTTGATGACTAATTCTGAGTCTCCCTGAACAATTACCTTCTTGGCTCCTAGTTCCTTCAATCGATGCAAACCTAGGATGAGAGCCTCATACTCTACGATGTTGTTAGTGCATTTGAAATCTAGCCTGAAAGCATGACTTTCAAAGTAATTGTTTTCAGTGTCAACCAACCATACCCTAGCTCCCGCACTCTTTTTGGTGCAAGACCCATCAAAGTTCATGCACCATAAGGGATTTTTTGTAGGGTTAACATCATTTTCATCCCTATTGCCTTGTTCATCGTTATGTTCTGTTGTGAGATCCACAACATGTCGTGATGGGTCTTGTTTCTCAGGATTTTCATGGAGTTGAGCGTGACGGGTAGTCTATTGTTTGCCATCTTGGCTTTTTTCACTCTGGTTTGTTGTTTCAACACACTGTTCAAAAGTGTCTCTCTCGTTTTCTTCCATATCTAGAACTGCCATCATTTCTAGATTTGGGGCCTCTAACTGGTTATCTGAGTCACTACCTTCTGGCTCTGACTCCTTTGTGGATTCATTATTGTAAAGGATAAACGAATCCAGGTCTGTATGGACAGAGTAAATGGGGGAATTTTCAGGCTTTTCTGAGCTACTGACCATGAATTTCATGTGCGCCTCTCTATATAGTCTTCTAGGCTGGCTAAAGACAGGGATAGTGGCATATGTCCCATCCATCTGTATTGTACCTTGTAGCTTGGCACCCCATGATCTTGACAACAACATGCCATACTTAGGAGGCGCATCAGCCACCACAACATCCATAACCATGCACTTGGTTGGGATTTGAGTCAAAATCACACAAAGGTCTTTGATTAGGCCAAGGCACTTCACTCTGCTAGAATCAAAAGAATATAAATCCTTATAAGGTCTGGTTATTTCTAGTCCTAGCCTTTCCATTATCAACTTAGGCATAAGGTTGTGCGAGGTGCCAGAGTCATGCATAGCATTATGCAGGATTTTGTCATGAACATTTAAACTCACATAAAATTGAGGAACAGGTCCCTCTTGATATATACCTTCAATCTTAGGACCAAAAACGAGCTCTGGCTAGTCATCATTAAGATTGAATGTGTCATTATTATCCTCAATATTTAAAGCCTTCAAAATTTGGGTCCTATATACATTGTGGGCAGCTAACTCAGTCAGGGGAACAAATATTTTAATCTTTGAAATTTCCTGCTCTAGGTTGAAAGGAATTTGGTTCTTCGAAGAACTTGTCTCAGCATTACTAGCTGCTAGTCTATCAGCAACATCAGCTTGTTGATTTTTTCTATTCATGTTTGACAAAATGGTCTTAATAGGAGTACTAGCCAAAGTGGTAGTACTAATAATGTATGCACTCTGTTTTTCATTGTTTTGAGTGCCTTTCTCTCTACCTTTATCAGAATTCACAACTATTGTTTTGTCCTTCTGTTTGACAACTTTAGGCTTGGTTGTAGTGTTGTTTTGTGAAGATTTTTCAGAGATTTTGGTGTTGGGAGTTTGTTGACTGGTTTTTCTTCTAAGGTCATATTATTTTTGAGATTCTATGATGACATTTTCCATGTCTTGATAATAACTTTCATCATCATCAATTTTGTCATCATAAGGTGTATAAAGACCTTGTTTCCTATCGTAATGAATCTCAAATTCATCGTTATCTACCCCCAGCATGTTGATATTATCTTCCTCTGTTATCTCATCTGTTTCCTCAACCTCACTTATATATTTTTGATGAAAGGGAGGAATGATCTATTGATCATCTTCCCTGGGTCTGTTTGGAGGTTGGTTCCTTCTAAAATTCTAATTCTGGTTCTGGTTTTTGTTTTGAGGAGCATTTTGATTTTGACTGGCTTGTGCTCTCTCAAGGATGCTCATTTTCTTCATCATTTCCTCCATCATTCTCTCCATCTTTGAGTTTGAAGTAAAGGGTGTAGATTCTTCCCTAAAGGACACTCTCTTTTCATTTTTCATTCTTTCTCTCTTCTCCATCAAGTTGACTTCCACAGCAACAGCACCTTTTTTCATCTCTTCAAGAGTTGCAGGATCTCTCTCAGCTGATAGGCCATCTCAGGGTCAAACCTTTTAGGAATTTTTTTAAAATATGAGCCTTGTGGAGGTTTTATATCTGGGGAAAGTGCATTATATACACTGTTAAATCTGGTACAATAAGCTTGTACACTTTCCCTTGTGTCTCTATGGAGGTTCTTGTAATCAGAAAGGAATTGGAGAGGATTTTTCTTTACTTCCCATTTGTTTAGGAATGTCTGATGGAAGGCTTGGAGATCATTGATACTATGAGGGGTTAAGCCTTTAAACCATTTCCTTACTTCTCCCCCCAAAATTTGAGCAAAAAATCTAAGCTTGACAGAATCATCTTCAATTTCATTTCTCTCAAATTATTCATTCATCTTATCCATATGTTGTGATGGAGTTGTAGCATTGCTAGCATCATATAATGGAATTTTGGAATGATAGTCCTGTGGAAGATTGACTAATGGTACAGGAAGGACTAAGGGAGCATACCATGCTACCATGATATGTGGTGGAGGTGGATTTACAAGAGGTGGATTAACAAGAGGGAAAGTGGGTTGGAACAGAGTGGTTTTAACAGCGGATGTAGGGTGAGCAGAAGTGGATGGACCAGGAGCAGATTCCTGAGCTGATCTTGGATGAGAGACACCCAAGTTGTGAAGGAAATGTAAATCAGGAGGTGCTTCTTCTCTACTACCAGGATCTTCACTTGTTTCAGGAGATGAAAGTGAACACTCAGAATCTGACTAATCTAAATCATCAAGATACCTAGTTCTAAAGGGATTCACTAAGTCAACTTGTGGTTGTTGTAGAGCTGAAAGAATTTCAGGAACTGAATTAGCTCTCAAGGGTGATCCAAAAACATTTGATAATTTAATCCTAGGAGACTTCCTAAGGATAATTTCTGGGTTATCAACTATCTCAGTTGGATCAGGTTCAGGATAGGCTCTAGTGTGAGTCTTTCTAGAAGCCACTATGTTGTGTTTTTCAGACCTATCTAAACAAGAAAAGTGTTAACCAAATATGACAATATTTGAGCGGTTTAACTGATCTTTTGCTAAGAGAACTTTAATCCTAAAGCCCTCTTACTGAGTTTGAATGATTTTATAATGATTACAAGTCCTCCCCGTGGAGTCTTAAGGTATGCAGGGTTGTGGAGTCACCAAGTGGAAATTTTTAGCTCTTTTGGAGGTAATAGGTTTTATGGTCCACTACCATGTTTGTTGAATATCAATGTGAAATATTTTTGGTGTTTTCTGATTTATTTTTTGGTTGTGTGGTTTCTAAGAATGCCCTAACTCTATTTCAAAGCTTAGCTACGGTTATGAGACAAAGACAGTGCACTCTTATGGCTAAGCCGGCTGATTGTTCAATGTTAGACAAACTCTCATAAGAATCCTAGGTTTTTCCTAGTTTGTCACTGATTCAAATGATTTTTATCATGATTACCCTTACTTGGTAGTGCTTGAAAAGGCTGCTTTTACTCACAAGGCTTATGAAGTTTTAGGGGAACTAAGGTGAAAATTCAACCTCAATTTGTTCCCCAGTGGAGTCGCCATTATGTTGGGGTTCCTATGTTTTGGCCAGATTGGCAAAACCAAAAGATAAGACAACATCAAACTGCTTTGGGATTCAAGGATATAGACCTCCTAAATCTAGAGGGATTTCTCTATGAATGAGTTAAAATATGTAATCTTTAAAACCTGAAATGTGATATTAGGATAGTTATGAAGAGCATGGGTTTTGTTTTTTTGTTTTTGGTTGGACAAAGACATGATGAAGGTGAGGGCAGTTCAAAATAAAGGGTGAAGATGTCTGCAAGTGAAGGAATGATTCGGCTGATAGAAAAGGCAAATATAGTTTTAACCCTTTGGGCTATGGAGTCATAGGAGGATTTTAATGGGACAGCAAGGTTCAAGAAGGATCTATGGGGCAATTCACTTATGTCAACATGATCTCTTAAGTTGATTTTATGGAATGAAACAGATAGGAAATAGAGAGAAAAACAAATGAAGAATAGTGAACAGCCTAAGATCAAGTAAGTACTTTCAAACTATCTTGCTTCGTCATGTACTTAAGGAAAAACATAAAAGTATTCTAAGATCAGGTAAGTGCTTTTAAACTAGCCTGCATTGAAGTAATTTTAGTTAGAAAACATTTAAAAAAAGTTCGAACAACTTAAGATCTGGTAAGTGCTTCTAAACTATCCTGCTTTCATCATATTCTAGAGGAAAACACATATGATAATCACAAAGAGAAATCTAGATCAGGCAAGTGCTTTTAAACCAACCTGCTTTAATATACTCTAAAGGAAAACACAAAAAATACTCATTTTAAAGAGAAATCTAGATCAGGAAAGTGCTTTTAAACCAACCTGCTTTAATATACTCTTCAAAGGGAACGTTCGAATGAAGAAAACATAGAAATTAAAGCTTTCAGTAAGAGTAGGGTACTGTTGAGAGTAAATCCTAGCTCTATGTTTGCTGCTCTTTATCAGAGAAAGTGGAAAGAGTGAAAACATTAAAGAAAATAACAATTGACAGTGAGGAACACATCACCATTGACATAAATCATGATCCCATAAATCAAAAACTTGTATTTGATGTTCAAACCAGTTACAATCAGCAAGCCCGGTGGGTCTCTACAACTTCAAAATTCTCATATCAGCTTATGTATCTTCAAGTTGCACACAGGGCATCAATAGCTTCAGAAAACTATTACATGTAATCAGATGTCCAGAGACCAACATTTTCCCATCTTCTACAGAAGTATTTATAGAATAATGAGGAGGTGGGATCTGATAAAAGATCTCCTGGGTCAATTAATATAGACTAATGACTCCTCGGCCTGTGAGGGGCTCAATGAAGTAATTTACAAATGACCTGTCTGTATCAAATTGATGTAAATTTATGAATTAAGCTTGGTGAGAGCCTTTGTTGACTTTTGAGGATCGGTTTCATGTTGAATTAACTCTGTTTCTGCTCTCCCAAGGCCTAATGATCGAAAATATTCACTTCTGGGTTGTTCTTAATCTTTAAAATAGTTTTTCTGAAAATTAAAGATAAGATATTTGATTTGTATTAATTTTTCAGCTGTCTTCAGGCAAACACCTCTTGTTTCAGATAATGACTAAGCCTTCTTTTATTACTGTGAGGCTGCACATGCCTTTAGGAGCTGGAGAGGGTTCGATTAGCCTCTGCTTGGGGCGGTGGAAGCTTTCTCGAATCTACAGTTGCCTTCGTATCTTCCCAAAACACCTTTAAGTTACTTGAGATCTGTGTTTTAGGTCAGATCCGACTTATCCTGTGTCTTCCGGTCTTTATGACGCTTTAATCCATGGATTTAGGCTTTTGATTTGCTGAATGTATGCCTTAATCCTTCAAACTGTGCTAGGAAATCTTCAAACACTGATACTCTTTGTTTCCTTTATGCATTGTTGTGTCTTGTTGATGTGCAGGCCGCGCAGGGCTCATATGGCATCAATGCCTCATGAAACATCGATGAGACGTAGTTTTTGAGCCGAGCGAATGGTTCTCTTTGATGCATTAAGGCGCGGGAATCATCATTCCCAGCCTTCGACTTTCCTTTTAATAAAATGAAAAACCATTGATAACCTGCAAAACATGAAACCAATTAAGAAATCCTATGTTTTGGTTTAAACTGCTTCAGAGGCATGGGAAGAGAGCAGGGTCGTTGGATGGCATCATCCAACGGTTGGGATTCATGAGAAATGATTAAACGAGAATGGAGGAAGAGAATAAATCAGATCCGTCGATCGTGCAGAGATCAACGGTGGGAATTAATTGAAAGACATAAAGTGGAAGGGTGAAAGGCGAAGAAAGCATGTGGGAAAGATCTGGGCCATCTGATCTGGACATGTGGGTGGTCCAGATTCAATCGGAGGATCGCAATCGGCGGGGAGAGAATCAGGGTGCGATGGAAATCACCGATGAAATTGTGCGATCGGGGAGGGCGATGCGATTGAGCGATGACCATTGATCTGAGGATCAGATCAACGGTGGGTAAGTAATCAAAGGGATGGCCAATCAGGGGAACAAACAAATGCACCAAATGAAAAAATGCAATGCGATGTAACGCGGGCCGTTGGATCGGCTTACGATCAACGACGGGGATTGGTTTTAAAACGAACTGCTGGAAAATATTTGAAACATATGAAAAACCCAAAGTTTAATATGATACGAAGGTTTTGGCTTCAAGGGCGGGTTTTAGACATATGAAATGCTCCTGGTTGTGGGGCCTTGGTTTATATGGAATGATAATAGGCCTGGGGTTTATAGCAAAGGGCTAATCGCAATCGGAGCCTCGAGCTCGGGCTTTTCAATCAACCCATTAAAATTTTCTGATGCGATTAGCGCTTCGGCCTTTGTGATTGATTTTACAAAGAAAACAAAGGACCGGGGTGTATACAATAAAGGGCCAATCGCATCGGAACTATCGGGCCCGGTCTTTCAATCAACCCATTTGAAACTTGTGATGCGATTAAAGTGCCTTGGGACTTTAACCTCTGGTCCCGAGAAAAAGTAATATGAATGAAGCGGGGGCGGAGTTTTATATATATGGGACTTAATCGCATCGGAGTTTTTGATGCAGGTCTATTTCAATCAACCCATTTTATATTTAGAAAACATAACTCTGGTGTTTTAGACCAAAACTTTGGGTAAGTGGGTTTTATGATTTTACAAAGAAAAAAGGTGATCGGGAATAGGTTATCACAATGTTTTAAGCACCGAATGTGGGCCCACTGGTTACATGGAGAAATAATATGATCGGGGTTTATAAACATAGAGCTAATCGCATCAGGGCTTTTGTTAACATAATGAAACAAACTTGTGTGCTTTGGATTTTCTCCGATGTGATAAGCGCCGAAAGCTTTAGCTCTTGGTTCCAGCACCAAGGCGCATGGTGGTGAAGTGGTTAAGACTTGGCCCAAAGGGCTTAAACCCTTACTAATAAAAAAATGGGTTTTTTGTTAGATTTTCAATGGTTTTCAAAGGGTTTTGGGGGTCTCGATATAGTCTAAAAAGGAGTTTTAAACTATGCAAGGTGGATTTTATGAAGGGGAAGTGAGGAAAAATGGAAATCAGAGGAAAATGATGGGAAAAAAGAGAGTAAAAATGAAAGTTAGTTTCTGAGTGGAGGAAGGGGAAAATGAGATTTTGCAGCAGCCTTTCTCATAAAATCAACAGAATTTTTTGAGCTTTGAAATGGGAACATCAATGCATATTTTGGAAAGAGGAGATGATGTCTTCAAGAGGCTTCAAGAGATAACATTTATGAAATAAAACTGTTTCTTGAAGGCTCCAACAAATGTTTTGGCCACCTTTTTATAGAACAAATTTTATAGGTGGCCAACACTTCAGTCGCCCAAAAGAGTTGCCTTCGAAGATCTGCAATCACAAACAAACAAACATCAAATAGCACCTACATAGCATATATTCATAAATCATATCTATTATGGTGATCAAGGAATCCATAAAATAAACCAATCAATTGACAGCTTATTGAGAAAAATAGACTTATTTGTATTAACTTAAATAAGAAGAGCCTTACAACCATGTTCTCCTTGATGTCATACAGGCCTTCCTGGGGTCCGAAACATGCATTTCCTTTACTCTGACCAGCCTTGCACTCTTCCAACCGAGATACATACAGGTATGTAATCTTTCTCACATGAAATCTCAGCTAAAAGGGTCTAAGTTTCAACAGTACTTCACCTCCAATAATACTAAAGCTTGAACTCATTAATGGTAACCCTTTGAGGCTGCCCTATGCCTCTTTTTATAGTGGAAGAGTGGAGGTTATAGTGCCATACAAGAAGGGATAGAATCCTCCTTCAAAGGGATTAGTTCCTTACATCAAGGGGTTAGCTCCTTATTGGATGGGATGCATGAACATGAAAGGAGCGGACTTTCCACCACAGGAATGTTTCTAGAAGCTTCCAAAAATGACTTAAAATGAGCTTCTATATTTTACTTGCACCTTTTATTATCTTTTACAGGGGTCCGCACTTTTAATAAACAAAAAGTGCATTTGGCTATGCATGATTTATAGCCAAAAGGTGTGAGACCGCAAGAAAAACTAGGAGAAAGTGAGGTAACAGATTTTTAAGTATTTTATGAGCTTTTCTCTTAGTTTCAAAGCTTGACTTTGAGAAATTTAATATTGTAGACTTCCAAGGGAGTACTAAAATGTCATGGTGAAAAAGTTCAGTGTAACAAAGGGTGACTCTTTGCACTTTTTCATAGAACTCAAAACAACCTACTTGCTTAAAGCATGCGACATTGATGGGAAATGCCATAAGCTTTGTGGTATTTTCTCCTTCATGTCAAATGACTCTCCCTCCTTTTTTATATGATCTCCTCTCCTATCTTTCTTCCTCCTCACTATGACTTCTTTTCTCCTCTTCAGCCATCATGTTTCTTGGTGTCAAAACACTAGGGATATGATGAAATGAAATGAAAGTGTGTGAAGTGAAGGGTGGTGTGAGGAAACGGAGGAGATGGGAATATGGAAGCTGGAAGCCTAGGAAAGTGAAACCCTAAGACTTTAGTTTTCAAAGGATATGACTATTTACGGAATGGGGATATAAATGTAGGGAGTTGGGAAGATGTTTTAGGATGTGAGGAAGAGTATATGAAGGCTTAGGGACCAGTTTTAGAATGTAAATTAGATTTTAATAAAAAATAGGGTTTTTGAATTTAGAAGGAAGCACTAAATTCACTTACGCACAATCACATATCAAATTGATATTTGATAAAATGGTGTGAGGTAAATTTTTACTTACTAGTTTACGGAGGCATGAAGAATCACTGTGTGAAATTTAGGAATGAAACTGTGAGATAGAAATCTGGCAGAGAATTTTTTGAATATTTCTAGGTGAACTCGCAGTGTCCAAGGTAAACACATAGCACCATTAGAAAATACACTGGAGGTTCTGCCAAACGCACAGCATCCAGGCTAAATGCGCAGCGACTAGGCAAAATGAGCCCTCTCACCCTGTTTTTCACAACTTCACTCTGAAAACCAAAAAATTCTTCTTTGTCGAGGTTTGCTTGAGGTTGTATGACACAAATGAAATTTTATTTGAAGTGTTGAGGGATTTTATACTTATGTGGATTTGATTTATGCTTTTGAAAACCCACTTTCCTTATGTTTCACTTTTCACTTTTCAAATTTTCACACTAATGCTCTTTGACTTCTGACTTTTTGTTTTGCAGGTTGATCAATTGATGGAATTTATCTTTTATTTCCTTTAGTTTGGCATGAATGCTTGAGTTGGCAGCTAGGGAGTGAAATACTACATATAAAAAACAAAACATTACATAGGAAATAAAAATAAATTACATCTTTGATTTCATATCAAAATCACATTTTGATATGAAAATCATATGAAATCAAAATTCCAACTTAAAAAATATAATATTTACATACTTATGATCTTTTGTAGATGGAAATAGAATGTTGTTGAGTCACTCTCATTTGTTTTTTTATTTTATTGGGATGAAATAATGCATTTTTAACCTTGAAATACAAAACCCTAGTGACCTAATGAGACTTTGAATAACCTGACTTCCATGGTTGACTTTAACTGAGACAAGACATGGTGAAATGAAATTTTCATAGGTGTTATTATTCTCAAGAATACATGAAGGTGAGTCAGCAAATGTGAGTTTCAGAGAGAGAGTGAAGTTTTATTGAGGAATTCTACCATCAATGAAATAATTTTTAGCATGACCTAATGGAATGATATAAAAATTTCGGAGTGAGACACCTAAAATGGAAATGAAAGAAATGATATTGATCACTGATTGCAGAATTCATATTCTGACACTAACATTTGCCTTATTGTGGATGTCAGCTCTAAAAGAGGTGTCAAGAGCCACATATCTCTAAGTTTTGTAGATCAGTGCTTCTTCCATTGGACCAATACAGTAAAACATAATTGAAATTGAAATGTAGGACTGACTATTTGACAATTCAATGACACAAATTGAATGAAACTAAAACAAATTTGACTTGAATTTTCTGAAACAAAGACTCAAAAACTGAACTTACCCTAATGCAAACTTAACTTGAAAAAAGTAGAAACTCAATGAAGCTCCATGGCCTTCACTTTGGGCTCCGAATTCCAATTCATTTCCACTTCACACTTGTAGATATATTAAATTGATATATACATTGAGGATTAAAAATTCTCATAATTTTTAGATCAAAATAGGTAGTGCTTCAGGAGCCTACCATTTACTAGACCT
Organism: Pinus albicaulis; assembly: GCA_034641835.2. NCBI lineage: Eukaryota > Viridiplantae > Streptophyta > Pinopsida > Pinales > Pinaceae > Pinus > Pinus albicaulis. Next base: position 19,533,111 of record CM076576.1, on the reverse strand, counting down.
CCTAAACAACTTTTCCCATCCGTTTCTTCTAAGAGATATGCATTTTGTCCACGAGAAGCTACAACTTTAAAGGGACCTTTCCATAGATTATCAAACTTCTTGTGCTTACCTTTGTCTTAATTCCTGGCATCCCAGCAGAGTACCACATCATCAATCTTGGATCATCTTGTTTGGTTTCCCTGTCATAAATTTGCTTGATCTTGTCATGGAGCTTGGAATTGTATTGGAACACTTCTTCCCTTGTTTGCTGCAAGTGAATCATTTGGTTTATTCTTTGTTGAATATAATTTTCTTCACTTCGAGCCTCTTGTAGAAGTTTCATGACTGGGACAACCAATGAATTAGGGAAAACTGTATCCACACCGTAAACTATCTAAAATCGATATTTTGTTGCTTACTCGATCTGCCCATAGTGCATTTATCAATTTCCTGTGCCAATTATTTTTGTTAGCCTCCAACATCTTTTTTATTATACTGATTAGACACTTTTTGGAGGACTCTACCAATCTTTTTCCCTGTGGATAGTATGTTGCAGAATGACCCAATTTAATGTTATATTTATTGCAGAATTCTGTCATCTTCTTTGATCTGAAGGTTGCAGTGTTATCCGTGATTATCTTTCTAGGACAACCAAACCAGGACAAAATTTTAGCTTCAAGAAACTAAATAATGACTAATTCAGTTGCTTGGTGGGATTTTTTCAATCCTCTTTGTGAAATAGTATGTGGTGGCAAGTATCCATCTATGTTGAGCAGATGAAGTGGGTGTATCTCACGAATAAAATCTAAGCCCCACTGCTAGAAGGGAGCTTCAACTGAAATGGGTTGTAATGTTAAAGGAAGGAGTTTACATTTACCTTGGTAAAGTTGGCACTCATGGCAGCTCATGACCGTCTTGTATAGATATGAAAAAAAATTAGGCCAATAGTAACCTACTCTCAATACTTTATTGGCCGTAATATTCATGTAAAAATGACCAACACAATCTCCCTTATGCAAACATTTCAGCATTGTTAAGTCCCTATATTAATAGTGTAGTCCCTTATCATGTTATTGTAGCCCTCCTTATTGTTATTGTTGTACCCCTATAACCCCCATATTGTTATTATTGTGCCCTTACATTATTATTGTTAGGTCGGCTAGGGTTACATTATGGCCCCACTAGGATTAAATTGTGGCCCCTTGGACTCCTATATACAGGAAGGAGGTTTTGTCATTTGTATCATCCAAGAATTTTTCATTCATGTAATGTATTGGAGGTTTCCCCCTGGAAATGGCTTATTTTTAAGGTGTTGATATCTCTTTTCTTCTATTTTTGGAGCTAGTTTCACAACATTTGGTATCAAAGCTTCAGATTCTAGGGTTTTGCTGCTCCAAACAGGTCATCGTGGAATTTTCTCTATAAATTTTACTATACAAATTTTTAGAAGCTGAAATTTTTAAAGTACGAAGCCGAGATCCTGAGGAACATCATCGCAAAATTTCAGATCTTGGTTCGCAATATTTTCGAAGATATGATTTGTAGAAGTTAGGTCTTTTTGCAGGCACCTGAATTTAACCTAAACAGGTCATCGTGGAATTTTTACTATAACTTGTTTTCTAAGAAGGTTCAGAAGATGAAAGTTTTGCACAAATCCAAAATCCTAAGGACAATATCCAAAAAATTTCAGAGCTTGGCTTGCAATAGTTTCGGTGATATGGTCTGTGGAAGTTAGGCCTTTTGCAGGTTCCCGAATTTCATCTCAAAGAGGTGATCATGGGAAAATATTCATAACTCTCTCTCTCTCTAAGCATCAGATTGGAATTCTATAAAAAGAGGCCACAAGTACACAGACTTTAGTTTCTTTTCTATCAATTTCAGAGCTGAAGGACGAAATAGTGACACGTGGAAAGTCATACAAGTTCACTCTACGAAACTAGTCCATAATTAGGTGATCGTCGGAGATTGGGCACAACTTTGTCTTCAAGAATCCAAATCAGGTCAGACCTATGTTATTAGAAATAGAATTAATAGGGATACCTCAGTGAAAATTTTCAGTTATTGAGGATCCGAAATCACATATATAATTCAGTTTCAATATCGATCTTCTCAAAAGCAAGAAAAAGGTGTGTATTTGGTTTTTAAAATTGCATAATGTTTGTTTGAAAAAGCAGTTTGAAGTGATTCCAAGGGAATATTTTAGATTTTTTATCAGTATTGGTTCTATAATGCCTCAAAAAATAATTCCATACCCATTAAGCTCTCAAAAAGCTATACTATTATGCATGAAGAGGAAGAATTGTAGGATGAGATATCAAAATTACGGTACCAAGTGCAACAAATTTTGATCTTACGAAGAGAAACCAAAGATGAAATAGATGGTTTAAAACAGAAATGGAGGCTACGTTGGATGGTTTGAAGGATCAAATAATAGCTAATATGGATGATAAATTAGTGGAAGATCACATCGAACATCAACAACAAGTTCTCTAACTCTCAAAGGATAACCTAACTTTGGTGCAGAATCTAATGAAACAATGAGAAGATCAGCATCACATCAAAAGAAGTTCTGAAGAAGTCACAAAAAAAATAACTCAACAAGTACAATCAATTTTAGACTATCTCAGCAAGTGGAAGAACTTTAATGTAGAAGATTCCACATGGGAGGATGAGAATTTTATACAGAAGCATCAAGAAATAATCAAGCGTTGAGGACAACACTTGTTTGAAGGAGAGGGGCATGTTAAGTCCCTTTATTAATAGTGTACTCCCTTATTATGTTACTATAGCCCCCCTTATTGTTATTTTTGTACCCTTGTAACCCCCATATTTTTATTATTGTGCCCTTACATTATTATTGTTAGGTCAGCTAGGGTTACATTGTGGCCCCATGGACTCCTATATATAGAAATGAGGTTTTTTCATTTGTATCATCCAAGAATTGTTCATTCATGTAATGTATTGGAGGTTTCCCCCTCGAAGTGGCTTGTTTCTAAGGAGTTTATATCTCTTTTCTTATATTTTTGGAGCTGGTTTCACAACAATCACTTCTCTGGATTCATCTTCCACCAAAAAAATGATTTATACTCCTCCTGGATCCTTCCATTAGAGTGCATTATCAAGTATGTAGTATTTCAAAGCCTTAAGCTTCAGAGATCTACTCTTACTCTTTGACATGCCCGAAGGAGGATTCAAATGTTGTAAAATGTAAATGATATCAACATACTCTAGAGATGATGAAAAGAGATCTAATGCCTAAACAAGACTTACACTTTCTTCATTATCAGACAGTGCTAATATGAGATTGATATCAAGTGCATGTAGATTAGACTCAGCCATGAGCTTGGATAAGCCTTGCCCTTTGATCAAATTGGACGGCTTGATCTCAATTTCATACTCTAAAAGTGTTGCTATCCACCTACCTCTTCTTCCTTTTGGATATGTTTGCATAAGTACTTCTTTAACCGCTGCATTTGGGACATATGCTAAAATATGAGAGTGAAAAATGTAAAAACGTAAGTCTTTGAGTTATTTTACCAATGATAATGATTGTTTCTCAATTATATTGTATCGGAGAGATGCGATCCTTATTGTGTGACTGAAGAATGCTATAGGAATCTCTATCCCATATTTTTTTTGCATAAGTACTACTGCCAAGGTATGCCCAGAAGAAAAATAAAATATGATTAAATCTAATGAATAATCAGGAATTTTCAACATTAGAGTAGTGGTCAAAGAAAATTTTGTTGAGCTAAATGACTTACAAGAATTTTCTAACCATCTAATGTCATTTTCCTTCTATGGCATATTATTTAATTCTCTAAGATGTTTTGCTAGGTTGGGAATGAACCTACGTAGGAAATTCATCCTACCATTCAAGGCTTGAATTTCCTTTTTGTTTCTAGGGAATTATATTTGTTGTATTGCTTCAAATCTAGAGGGATCTATTCGGATTCCATCTTTTGAGATGTTGTGACCCACCAACTTACCTTATTCCATAGAAAACAAGCACTTCCTAGGATTTAGGGAAATCCCAAACTCTCTACATCGCTGGAACATAACTCTCAAATGATGTAAATGATCTTCATCTGAATTTCAATAAACAGTCAAATCATCTAAATAAACTACAAAGAAGACATATTTTTCATTACCAAAATCTATGTCCCTGGCACACTAGAAAGTGGCCCCGACATTCTTCAAACCGAACGACATTTTGACATATTTAAAGGTACCCCATGGTGTAGAGAATGTTATCTTATCCTAATCATATTCATGTACAAGGATCTAATTGTAGCCAAAGTAACCATCCAACAATGAAATCCTTCTGGATCCTACAACTCACTGAAGTTGTGATCCATCTCGGGTAGTGGATAATTGTCTTTCAACGACAATTTGTTCAGATTTCTGAAATCTATACAAAGTCGAATCTCATCGGTATTCTTCCGCACTATAACCAAATTGGAGATCCAATCTAAAAATATGACTGGAACAATGATGCCTGCCTTATAAATATTTTTTACCTCCTTCTCAATGGATGTCAACAACTTTGGGTTTATTCTCCTGAGCCTCTGTCTAAAGGGCTTCTGATTTGGCTTGATCGGGATTATGTGTTGAATGATATCTTGATTTTAAACCTTTATATATGAGTAATCTTGATGGCAGGCTCACCCTGCCAAACCCACATTCTCTCCAATGTTATGCATATAAAAATGCATCTCCAAATTTATTCCCCAAATAAAACTCTAAGTCTGGGAAAATTCACAAACTCTTAATTTAATTGCGGAAGCTAATAGCATTTGTTCATAGATTTTTATGGCTTATGAAAACCATACTTCAATACTACCCAAAATTCAATTCTTTCATTTGGAATCCCATACATTAAATCTTCAAGGAAGATTTCTTCACCTTTTAATACATGGTTATAAAACGATAACCCAGATTTCATCAAAAATGTGGAAGCTCTTTTCTTAAAATCACTTACTATGATTATAAAATCATTACATAATAATCCACAACATATCAATAAATAGATTCTCATAGCTTTTGAATGGTTATTTCGGGCCATTTGACATTTAAATGCCACTTCATTTAATCTTCAAAACCAAGAAAATAATAAAAATCTTACGATCAAACTCTGGTCTAAAACCAAGTCACCAACATAATTAAATATGCGCCCTTCACCTCTTTAGCTTACCAAGCTTGATCAACTCATCAATGCATGCATTTTGGTTATGGAATTTTACATAACACTCAGATTTTGATTAAAATCAAAAGTCAACATAAAACAACATTCGACCACAACTCACTATTAACTTGGCTCACATAATATAAAACCATTGCATAATGTAATGACCTTACCTTTCCCATCAATGGCATTCGCACCATTTCTCTCAACTTGGCACGTTGTTCCTTAAACTCCATCGCATTCTATTTTTGAAGCTTTGACACCAGATCGAAATTGATTTATGCAATTCGATGTCCTTTCTTCCCTGCGTGCAACTTAATAGCATGGTCATACAACAAATCGATCTTTCAGACCATGCGTTCTCCGATTTACTATTGTGGATTGACTTCCACGATTTCGGTTACAGGAAAACATAGTTTCAAGATAGATTTAACATATTCAACCCCTTTATTCGTTTGCTCATATCTGCTTCACTATTTTATTTCACTTCGTGGTTTCACACAAAAACTCCCATGGCATCAATGGCTTTTCAAATGACATTTCCATTTACCAATTTCTGAATTTGAATTCAGATTTATTTCCGCATCATCAATCCTTCATGTTTATATCTGCATTCAACATTGCTGATAGTTACTACACAATCAAACCTCCGATCGATTACTTGTACTCTGCACATTCGATTCATTCCAGTGTTTTTGCAACTCCGTCTTCGACTTCTATTCACAGCGGCGTAAACATTCAAGGTTTGTAACTCAACATCGATCCCATATAAATCTTGTGAGTTGAGAAACGATCCCATCGCTGTAACTAGAGTGAAACCCAATTGTAATCCTAATATAACCATCGAGTTCTACAATGGAACCCAATTTTGATTCTATGTCTTCAACGCTATTCTGCGTTTACAACTCTGTGCTCCTCATTAAAATTCTACTTTCTTCACATTTACAAAATGAAGATACAGCTCTTCAACACTGTATATAACCCACATAGTACAAACAATATTCAATCTGTACTCAATTCATCATTTCAAACAATATTCAACACTTTCGTTTTACTATTTATACTCAACATTTCATGCGCTGAGAACAAAAATTAAATTACACCATATATTAATTTGCCATTGATCCTTCACCAATAGGATCAAAACCTCATTGATTCTCTGTTTTGGGCTTCAATACAAAAATGGTTATCGATTTATACAAATCGAAACCAACAAGTTTTTACACGGATTCACCATTTCAATCCTTAGCATAGGATTTTAACCATACATAAATCAATCAATTAAGGCGCATAATTCAAAACCAATACTTTCATATAACAAATGAACTTACTTACAGAAATATTTCTTCCTGGCCTGATTTTCAAACATTGGCCCTTTTACAAAAGCCCGTAGGCTTATAAACTTTGTTGTCCAAACCTCACTAATTCCTGTCTCCTCCCTCTCTCTATCCTGATCTATTTTGCCTTTGAGGTTTATTAATTTATACAAATTTAATTGAACCAATTTAGGTTCAAATCCCTTTAATAACTCAACAAAGTCCTCAAATATCTCAACACCCCTACAATCTAGATTTTATCCCTAAAATCTTGAAACAAAATCTAACTTAAGCTTTCATAATCAATTCTTAAATATCTAAAATCTAATTTCCCTCATTTTCTCCAATCATTTTGGAACATTAACAAATCCTCACAATAATTAATTCAAAATATCACTTAATCACTCAAAAACCCTTTAATAATTACATAAAATCAATATTTTCTCAAAAACATAATACCCCCTATGTTTAATAAAATACAAAGTATTTTTCGAATCTAATGCTCTTACATCAGACTACCAAGGTTGAAAATGATCATGATCTCCTGATCATGTGTTTTAAGTCTTTGTATCCCTGGATCCCACACTTTTTTCTACAAGTTATCATCAACATCTGTTGATGTTTGCTGCTTTTCTCCAAGTCTCCATATCTTATGTTGTCTTGCTCCATTGGCTGCACTTTCACAATATATCATTGTCTTTCTTTTGTTGCTGATGTTGCTTCTCTTCCTTACTGATATCTTTCTCTGAGATTATTTCATCATTAGCTTTCTTATCTGTTCAATTTCTCTGTCCAATAATTCTTCAGATTGCTGATTTCTTGCTGCCACCCAATCATCCATGCCCTCTTGTTTTCTGCAATTGAAAACTTCTTCCAAATTGTCACTTAAGACAATTTCTCTACCTTCTCCTATCAACAATTTATTGGACTGGTACATAGTTTACTCCTTTTTTTTGTCTTCATCTCTTTGCCTCTGCAATTCCCAATTCTGAAATTGAGAATTCTTTTCCTGCACTGAATCTTGATTATTCAACGTCATTTCCAGCAACTTAACTTCTTCACTCCATGGATTAGATGTTTCCACAGAATTTTCTTCTTATTTTTCCATTTGACTGCACAACTGAGTCAAATGTTCTTCAGCACCTGCAACAACACCTGCGTTCACAAAACAATTGTTAAAACAAAAATCATAAGGCATCAGTGCCTTTTCTTCCTCTGCCAGCTTTTCAATATGTTGTCCTGAATTTTCTTCCTCTATCAGCACATCAGTATGTTGATTCAAACTTAAATAATCCTCTAAATAATTCTCAAGACTGTCAATAAGTCTTCCTTTCACATCATATGCTCCCATGATTTTTTCCTTCTCTTGTTCATTGTACTGAACTCTTCCTTTGGCAATCTCTCTTTCATACTCTGAATTCTCCAACAAATATTCCAGCAATGCAATTTCCTTGTGGCATTGCTGAAGTATTTCATCATCATTTAATATCCCTACATTCATACACAAATCTTCAGTTTGTAAATTAAAATGTTCAACAGTATCAACTGTTGGTTCATATACCAGTTCTTTATACTGAACCACTTCTTCATTCACAAGAAGTTCTCATTGTGCTGTAACAACTTCAAACATGAATGCATCACTGTTTCCTTCATTCAAGAAACATTCCTCATCATTACATTCTGCTTCAGAGTATTTATCCACTGCAATATTATTTTCCATACTTGTGATAGCTTCACAAGATTGCACATCTTCCTTTGTAAAAAATTTAATCACATCACAATTGTCAGTTACAAAAATACAAGATTTTACATCATCCAACTGATCTGGATTTACCCAATAACTCAGGAAATCATCAATGATCTCCTATTCAGTTTCATCAGTGGAAACTTCCATTTTCAACTCAGCTGTTCTGAGTTCTGTACATCCCAACTATACATCCATCCTCTGTTCAAGCCTTCTCAGCTTTTCGGCAAACTGCACGTTCATCTGCTGATCTCTTTTCTGTTGTAGCCTCTGCCACTTCACTCTCTTCTTTATGAGCCAACCAACTCTCTGGCTTTCCTCTATCATCAATTTCAATTTATTAAACTGTTCCCTGATCTCAGCTAACTCTTTGTCATATTCTGCATCAGCTAACTGCTGCCTCATACCATTTTTCCTAGCATTTTCTTTCACCTTTCTTCTGATGTGGTCTTTCTCCGAACCTTTGCTCTCTCCTTTATGACTTTTAGTATTCATCTTCTTCTCTATGAGTTCCTCACTCATAAGTTGCACCAAGCCTCTGTAACAGCAAGCTCTCCTGCTGCCACTTACCTCACCAATCCTTTCCTCTAGATCTGGTCTTTTGGTAAGTACTGGTTCTTTATCTGCTGGAACCTTCTGAGAACTCTCTTCTGCTCTCTCTAAGCTTCACTTTGGTTGCAACTTCTTAGAACAAAATTGTCCTACTCATTCAACATCTGTTGAATCTCTTTAGGTTCTGCCACACTTTCTTCATTTTAGAATCCTCTGCTGGACTCCTTCATCACTGCTCTCAAGTTTTAATCTGCTTCTTTCGCTAAGATTTTCTTCAATCTTCTTGCAACCTAAATTCTGCAAACATAACCTTCAAACCAGAGCTAAATTATACCTCTCAACTCACCTTCAAGATCACTGTTGATCTTGCTTTCACTTCTCATCTGCACTGCATCTTTGTGCTGCAATCTTCATCAGTTTCAAAATCTGATATGTTTCCCATGTATTCAATTCAATTTAAAAACAAAAACTTGAACCTTCAAACAGAGCTATTCCAGCTCTGATACCACTTGAAGGCAGGCTCACCCTGCCAAACCCACATTCTCTCCAATGCTATGCATATAAAAATGCATCTCCAAATTTATGCCCCAAATAAAACTCTAAGTCTGGGAAAATTCACAAACTCTTAATTTAATTGTGGAAGCTAATAGCATCTGTTCACAAATTTTTATGGCTTATGAAAACCATACTTCAATACAACCCAAAATTCAATTCTTCCATGCGGAAGCTCATACATTAAATCTTCAAGGAAGATTTCTTCACCTTTTAATACATGGTTATAAAACGATAACCCAGATTTCATCAAAAATGCAGAAGATTTTTTCTTAAAATCACTTCATATGATTATAAAATAATTACATAATAATCCACAGCATATCAATAAATATATTCTCGCATATTTTGAATGGTTATTTCGGACCATTTGACATTTAAATGCCACTTCATTTAATCTTCAAAACCAAGCAAATAATAAAAATCTTACGATTAGACTCTGGTCTAAAACCAAGTCACCATCATAATTAAATATGCACACCCTTCACCTCTTTAGCTTACCAAGCTTGATAAACTCATCAACGCATGCATTTTGGTTATGGCATTTTACATAACACTCAGATTTTGATTAAAATCAAATGTCAACATAAAACAGAATTCGACCACAACTCACTATTGATTTGGCACACATAATATAAAACCATCGCATAATGCAATGACCTTACCTTTCCCATCGATGGCATTCACACCATCACTCTCAAATTGGCACGTTGTTCCTTAAACTCCATCACATTCTAGTTTTGAATCTTTGACACCAAATCGACATCGATTTATGCAATTCGATGTCCTTTCTTCCATGAGTGCAACTTAATAGCATGGTCGTACAACAAATTGATCTTTCAGACCACGCGTTCTCCTATTTACTGTTGTGAATTGGCTTCCATGATTTCGGTTACAGGCAAACAGAGTTTCAAGACAGATTTAACATATTCAACTGCTTTATGCATTTGCTCATATATGCTTCACTATTCGATTTCAGTTCGTGGTTTCACACAGAAACTCCCATGACATCGCATGGCTTTTAAAATGACATTTCCATTTACCAATTTCTGAATTTGAATTCAGATTTCTTTCCGTATCATCAATCCTTCACGTTTATATTTTCATTCAACATTGCTAATAATTACTACACAATCAAACCTCTGATCGATTACCTGTACTCTGGGCATTCGGTTCATTCCAGCATTTGTGCAACTCCATCTTCGACTTCTATTCACAGCGGCGTAAACATTCAAGGGTTATAACTCAACATCAATCCCATCTCAATCTTGTGAGTTTAGAAATGATCCCATCTTTGTAACTGTAGTGAAACCCAATTGTAATCCTGATATAACCATCAAGTTCTACAATGGAACCCAATTTCAATTCTATGTCCTCAATGCTATTCTGCGTTTACAACTATGTGCTCCTCATTAAAATTATGATTTCTTCACATTGGAGATACAACTCTTCAATGTTGTATATAACCCACACAGTACAAACTACAAATTAACCTATGCACCATGCAAACTATGAAATCGATCTCAACCTATGCACCATGCAAACTATGAAATCGATCTCTTCAATTTCGATGAGGTTTAATTCAATCTGTACTCAATTCATCATTTCAAACAGGATTCAACCCTTTTGTTTTACTATTTATACTCAAAATTTCATGCGCTGAGAAAAAAAATTCAATTACACCATATATTAAATTGCCATCAATCCTTCACCAATAGGATCAAAACCTCATCGATTCTCTGTTTTTGGCTTCAATACAAAAATGGTTATCGATTTATACAAATCGAAACCAACAAGTTTTTACACGGATTCACCATTTCAATCCTTAACATAGGATTTTAACCATACATAAATCGATCAATTAAGGTGCATAATTCAAAACCAATACTTTCATATAACAAATGAACTTACTTACAGAAATATTTCTTCCTGGCCTGATTTTCAAACATTGGCCCTTTTACAAAAGCCCGTAGGCTTATAAACTCTGTTGTCCAAACCTCACTAATTCCTATCTCCTCCCTCTCTCTATCCTGATCTATTTTGCCTTTGAGGTTTATTAATTTATACAAATTTAATTGAACCAATTTAGGTTCAAATCCCTTTAATAACTCAACAAAGTCCTCAAATATCTCAACACCCCTACAATCTAGATTTTATCCCTAAAATCTTGAAACCAAATCTAACTTAAGCTTTCATAATCAATTCTTAAATATCTAAAATCTAATTTCCCTCATGTTCTCCAATCATTTGGGAACATTAACAAATCCTCACAATAATTAATTCAAAATATCATTTAATCACTCAAAAACCCTTTAATAATTACATAAAATCAATATTTTCTCAAAAACGTAAGACCCCCTATGTTTAATAAAATACAAAGTATTTTTCGAATATAATGCCCCTGCATCAAATCCCAATAAAATACGTCAAAAAATTCTGTAAAAAAATAAATATATTTAGGCTTTACCTCTGATGGCAAGGACTTTGAGAGCTTCATGAACTTTGGCTTATCGATTGTTTCGATATTCACGTCTTCTACTCCTTTTTCTGTGGGTAGCAAACTTTCCACATCGTCTTGATCAAATAACTCTTCCAAAGGTATGAGACCTTTAGAAATGTTATTTTCCTTGAGCTGAAGAATGTCAATCTAATCTCCTTCAATAACTTGGTAATCCTTGTTTTACACTTCATCCATAGAATAGTTTTCAAATTCACTTTCACTCTGAAGAAAATTGTTCACCTGTTTGTCGTCCCATAAAACTTGCCAAAATTTCAAGTTACCCAGAATGGTGGGCCTGTTTTTTATATGGATCTCAAAATTTTTATTAGAAAACATTGTAGATCTGATATTACTCGCAGCAGAAGCTAATGAATCAGCCATCAAGTTTTGTGGTCTTCACACTACCTTAAGTGTATATTCTGGAAACATTCTTAAAATGTCAAGTGCTACATTCCTGTATTGCCTCATCCTTGGGTGATTAGCTTGATACTCACCTTTGATTTTCTTGATCACCATCTTTGAATTACCATAGACTGCAATTCTCCTAACTCCCAATTTCTTCAGAATTTTCAAACCAGTAATGAACACTTCATATTCAGCCTCATAATTTGTACAATAAAATGCTAATTTGTAGGAACACAACCTTGCAATATTTGGGACGTTGTTTTTCTATTGAAATGGGCTTTGGATACATAAACCAATTCTAGCTCTGTATTTTCCAACGGAACCTTAAAATTCCATGCTCCAAAGACCATCTTCTTCTTCTTCAAGGTGTTGAATATCTTGATTCATATTTGACACTATTTGGCGATCTGATTCTTTATGTTGCTCTAAAATTTCATCTGCCTTTTCTGATGGCTTTTCAGTTACAATAGGTAGATTCTCTTTCTCTTTCTCTAACATTTTTCTAATACAATCTGAGACTTTGGGAACATCCTATATTTCTACTAATTGATAATCTACATCATTTAATCTGGAACCATTGTACAATATGAAGGACTCTAAGTCTTTATGTACAATGTTAATAAGATGATTATTAGGCCTTTCCTTATTCATGATCATGTACTTCATTTTAGTCTCACAATATAGCTTTCCCATTTGACCGAAGATAGGGATAGTGATATAGGAAAAGTATAACTACAATGTACCTCTCAATTTGGCCCCCCAGGATCTCGACAACAACATATCGAAAAGTGGTGGAATATCAACAACTACCACATCCATAAGGACATTTTTTGCTAGGATTTTCTCTAGGGAGACAGCTAGATCTTTGATCAGACCCAAACAACATACACGGATAGAATCAAAAGAATACAGATCATGATATGAGTGGGTAATGTCAAGGCCAAGCTTCTCCATGATGGCTTTGGGCATGAGGTTGTGGGAAGCCCCAGAGTCTAACATAGTATTATGAAGAATGCACTGATGGACTTTAAGACTCAGGTAAAATGGTGGGACTTCACTATATTCAGATTGTTCGTCAATGGCGGGATCAAATATTAACTCAAGTTGATCATCCTCTACATTAACCTTGTTGAATAAAGGGTCAAATTTCAAGGTTTTGGCTAATTCGTTAAGAGGAATAGACACTTTTAATTTAGAAATTTCATGCTCAAAATAAAAAGGTGTAGTTCTATCTACCTCTTTTATGATAGCATCCCTTTTCTCAACATGATCTCTTGATGCAACTTCTTTTCTCTAAATCTCCTTCTTTGGCCAGTGCGCTTGTAGTAGGCTGATTACTTTTGTTCTAATTTGGAGCTACAATATCTTTACCCTTATTCTGAACTTGTTCAGTGATGCTTCTTTTTGCTGAACTATTTTCTTTGAAGGTGGAGTTATTGGAACATCCCAACCTCTCAAGGTATATTTCCTTTGCTGGGAACTAAATGCATTCAGGTACCCTCTCTGATAGTCATTAGATTCTACTTATAACTCATGGTCATTCGCCATTATGAAATTTTTATCATTCGGTGAACTTGTATTTTCCACATATTCCTCATCCTCAGTGAGAAAAATGGATTGACCATCGACTGTGAAAAGAAGGTTCTCCTCTACAGTTGGTTCTTACTCTTTATCACTTTGAGCATAGTTCTATTCAAGTGGTGTTCTGATTTGTTGTTGATGTTGAGTTTTGGGAGCTCTTTGTTCTCTTTTCTTTATCTGGAACTGAGGTTGCTGCCGCTGTCCTCAAAAGTTTGGATTTCTGATTTGAGGTTCAATTTATCTATCTGAAATAGACATCCTATCAACCATTCTCTCCATGGTTTTAAGCCAGGCATCAAATTTAGTATTAGATGAAGTGGAGGGTTCCTCTTTGATAGTCACTTTGCGCTCATTTTTAAGTTTGGCCTTTTTAATTAATAGATTTGCTTCAACACTCACTAAATTTTTTATCATATATTCAAGGGTGGCGGGATTTCTTTCTCTCAATAAGTAGGCCATATCTAGGTCAAAGGCATTGGGATAACGCAAAAGGGCTAAACCAAGAGGTGGCTTCATTTCATTAGGAATGGAATTATAAATTCTGAGATATCGGTAATTGTAATTAGGCACTGATTCATTGGGATTACGTTTCAAGGAACCATATTCGACAAGGATTTATCAAGGATTTTTCTTCCCATCCGACCTGGATAAGAAAGCATCAATCAATTTAGCAAGAGTCCTAATTTAATTTGCTGCTAGGGCACGGAACATTACTTTGACTTCACCTGAAAAACTTTGTGCAATGATTCACATGTTAGCATCATCTGCAAGAAAATCCTCCAAATCTTAAATATGAGGGGTTTTCACAGTGCATTATATTAGATATCATTTTTGGGATTCAACTGCATTAATTAAATCATTCATCTATGACCATTTCCATGAGAGGTAGTCGTAACTAACTAATTTCTCATGAGTTTTGAATAGTCCAATTAGCACTCATTGTTTTTATGACCCTAGTAATTTCTCAAGATCGTGGGCTTTTGGTTTTTAGTTAAAGAAAACTAGGGGTAACCACAAACCTACTTTGGAAATTTAGGATCTAGCCTTCCTAAATTTCAGAGAGGGCTCTCTCTTTATGATTTAACTTTGTTTTTGCTTAATGTTTTAGGCTAGTTGTGATAGAACAATTGGTTTTGGTTTTGAAATGTTTGGTGGAAAATAAGATTACTTAAAGACAAATTAAAGAGGGATCTACCAGTCCATTGGGCTATGGAGTCAAAGTCTAGCAAGAAGAACTAGAAGGCAAGGCCAAAAGGATGCTAATGTATTCAGGGAAAGGTAGTTAACCATCAGAGAGTTGGATAGATTGTTTTGATGAAATGGCTTGCTTTGGGATAAAGGGTAATGAATGATACTTTGATCCGGAAAAAGAGGAAGGAGCCAGAGGTCAAATGGGACTAGAAGCAATTAAGAATTCCTAAATCCAGAAATCAACAGAAAACATTTAAATGATTAAGTAGTTAAGACAGGGAGTTTTTACACTAGTCCTGAAGTAATACTCCTAATTAATCATTAAGATTGAACAACATATATGAAATTGTATGTCACACAGAATGGAAACAATGATAGTAAGAAAGTACTTTTATCTTCAAATTATTGCATGAATCCTGAATTATGAAGTCCAATTGGCTATTGTCTAGACTGCTGCTTTGAAATCAACACATGAGAGACTCCAACATACTAGTAAAATGTCTATATTAATCTTACCAATTTTATTCCACACTAAAAACTTCACAAACTGAAGTATTTATACAAATTTTTATTACAAATATCCTAGAGAGATCTAGAAATAGTTATAGGAAATATAAAATATCTTTACACATTAAGAGGGACAGTTTCTTAAAAAATTTAGTAAGTTGTCCTCTTATCTATAAAATATAGAACTAATCTTATCTAACAAAAATTGTTTGTTGAATAGCTATCCATGCTTGCTGGCACATTGAAAAATATCTTTTGGAAGATGACTTAAATAATACTCTTTCCACTTATACTCTTTAACACTGTATTTCATCTCTAATGTTGTTTCAAGCTGCTTATTTATCATTTTACTGCTGTAAAAAAGGAAATTACAGTAGTCAAATCAGCTGGATGTTGCTTTTCTCTTTGATACACTTTGACTCTGTTGTTCACCCTGGTACTCTTTTAACTGGTATTTTAACCTTTAACTGTTGTAAAAAGAGACTTTTTAGTAGTAAAAAATCAAAATCAAATAACTGTTTTATTGTTTCCTCCTTAAATTGATTATTTCACCTGCACTTTCTTTCATTGTTCTGCTTATTTTCTGCTACAACAAATCTGTAAAAGTCTGCCATTGTTCAGCATCTGGTATTTTTACACTTTTGAGTTTTCTGAAGTTCTCATCAGCATCAATATACTTAGAAAAAATTAGTTTGATAACAAATAGTTGTTTGATTTCATTTTGAAGGAAGAATAAATCTTCAATATACTGGAGAACAAATTTCCCTATTGGAGAACCCTGTGGCAGTGGCTTGTTGACCTGTTCTTTGGCATGATCCCTTATATTTTTTTCATATTATTTTCCATACATTAACTTCTCATTGAATACATGTATATCTGGAATGCCAGCTTGTCTTAGCATAGTGTACTTGGCTAGAAACTTGGTAATGGAAAAATTCATGGCATCACATTTTTCTTTCAAGTTGTTCATTAGAGTTTTCTTTGTCAAAGATTTTTTGATTTTAAATATTGTCTCTATTATATCATGTATCTTCAATTCTTCTAGCTCTGTCCTATTTTTACTATTTAAGAAAGTGATTATATTTAATGCCTGTGTTGGTTTATCTGTTAATTTTTTGTAATATTCCAAATCTAGAATTTCTACAACAATGAGAATACCCTAAGGTATTCCAGAGTTGGAGATGAATAAATATTCCTTATAACAGATTTCCAATGACATATCCTTCAATTAAATGATTATGCAGCAGCTTATAACTCACTTTGGACTCAAATGGGTGGGGAAAAGAGGTGATTTTAGCCCTAAAATGAGTGTATTCAGGTATCTTCATAAAAATAAGGTGGGAAGACGGTTGGATTTGATCGATTAGGTAATGAGGGACCTACTATCCAAATTTCAGCTCAAAAAAATACGTCTAGCTAGGTTAAACAATTCCTCCTTACCCAACTAGGCTTAAAAACCTTGATTTCCCATGGCTTAGTTTATGCAGAAATTTTCTGAAGCATGGATATCATAATTTCTAAGGATTTTAACTGAAATAATGTTGGAACATCATTATGGCAACTTATAATATGAATCAAATGATTTACATTATTAAAAACAAAGATTTACATAAAGAAAGGCCTCAAAATGAGGTGTTGCAACCATGGAATGAGACAGAAGAGTTGAACAATGTAATTTATAGGGGAATGAATCAATGTTTCATTATATTTTAAATCTATAATAGATATTAATACAAATTCATAGATCAGAATGGGATCTATATGCAAAATATATTTTTCGTACATTTCCCTTGGGGATCTCAGCAGAAGATGAATAACAATGAGTAGATCTGAGATCTAAACCATGGATCTGCAGTAAAATTCAAAAATTTCTGAAGTTCATGATACACATCAAATCAGATCTGAAATGTAACATAGATTGGTTGGCCAATCTATGGATCACCACAGTGAAGGGAAGGATCCCTTTCACCGGAGATCTATCCTCCAAACTGATGCAAAACCCACACTGCAACTCTGCCTGCAAAAAGGATGCAGTTTCCTCAAGGGATTGTGCTAATGAAGTGGAGAACACTTTGGCTTGATGCCAAGATATGGAACTGAAGCACAATGAGGAGAGGAACTCTTCCAGGAAGTTAAAAGACACACTCCGTGAGAAGAGGCTCCCAAAATAAGCTATATCTCTGTGATCAAGAATCCCACTTGCTGCAACTCACTGAAGCAAGCAAATCCTGACTGGATTTATGCTGCCTAAGAGAGATGGAGCTTGGCCTCAAAGCCTAATAGTGGAAAAAGAAAAACAACCTCCTCCAAGAGCTTCTCAATGGAAGGAGAGAGGGGATTCCTAAACAGGAAACCCTCTTATGCTGTGCAACACAATTCTCAAGATAAACAGCTTAGAGAAATCCAATTAGTCTAAGCAGAATAATTTATGAATATCTTCAACAACCTTTTCCTTCAGCCTTCTTCTTCTTTTTGTAAGATGAGGATGTGCAAAACCCTAAACCACTTACAAAACTTTAGCTCCTTTCACATGGAGCCCTTCCATCTAAAATTGTGTTGAGTCTTTAGATGGTTCAATGAATCTAGAAAGAACCGAGATTTGGTCTTGTTGACCTATTCAATTTTCTCAATCCTATTTCACACACAAGTGGATTTTATTACAAAATCCCAGATTTATCCCTTTCTACATTGGGCATGTATTTATTCTTTGATTTAAGGAGTTTTTCATGTCCTCCTTTACATTTTATTCATCAAATTATAGAAAAGAAAAAAAATGAAATATTCCTATTAGCTTGGGCTAATTAGGAATATTATAGTTCTCCCCTCCAAAATTGTTGTTTTTCCTCAAGCAACTGCAAGGTGAGTGCTGCCAAAATCTCCAATGGAATTGTCTCCTCCTCGGAATGAACCATATAGCTGTCATCATGAAGAATTGGGAGATACAAAGGAAGAATTACAAGTTGTCCATTGGTTTCCTCAAGGCATAAGAGATTGTAAATATAGGGTACTTCAACCCCTTTGAGAGCATTTACTCTCCATGCTATCATCCAAATAAGAGGATCCATTCTTGATAGCTCATAGAAACAGTCATTAATCCCCATCATGTGCACTGAGTAGGGGCTATAAGGCTGGGAATTAGAGATAAATATACTCAACTCATGTTGTCCCTATTCCCATTGTTAATGGATGTGGAGTTGTTGATCATGGGCTGCAAAAATGTAGTTCTCATGAAGCCAAGAGGGGCTTGGACCTTCATGATTCTCTTCATGGATTCTAGTGATACTGCTTGCCCAACCTCCTATGCATATTGTGAAAAAATCATTTTTTCCATAGGTGCTCCAATAGAAATATGGACTAAGTGTCATTTGATGGTGACCCAAGTCCCTCCTTTGAGACTAGCTTTGTCCATTCTCTAGCTACCTCAAATCATGATACCATAAGTGGCCATCCCACCACCTTTTTGCTGCCATAAGCTTCTTCAAAGCTTGTAAATAATGGAGGATAATAGGTGTTGGTTGAACATGATTCAAGCAATACATGTCTTGCTCCAAGTTCTCCCTTGTGAGAAATCCCCTCTCATGACATAAGCCTAATACATGACCTTTTGCATAAGAAAACACAACATATAATGCAGCAGCCATATAAGGTTCTATCCTCTTCTTAAAATACAAATGAATTTGGGAGATTGCATTCCCAATGGATACATTCACCCATTGTACCTTTCCTCCTCTCATGTTTACAATAAATATTGGAACATCATTAACATCATGATATAAAAATGCTCCCTTATTCCATCCCATGAGAAGGTTACATCTTCTCCCAACCCAAAGTACATACATGATTATGATATTCATTCTAAATAGAAATACATGTACATACATCATGGCTACAAGTAGATGTATGGACATCGAATTCATCATGGGGTGTCCATACTCTCTCCTCATCAACCAAAACAAACATGCCTTCTTCTTATGCACTCTTTTCTTGAAATACAAGGCATGAGACAAGAAATTCAAAAGCATTGGGTGGTACCCAAACTCACCCAATAGGAAACAACGCAGGTGATCCCCTCCCTGCTTCAGATCTAGATATGGTAAGTGGTTTGCATGCCACTTACTTGCTGCCATTATCATTTCACCATGGCTGAAAGTGAAATGTATATTTGGTGCCTTATGGAAGCACCCATCATGTTGTAACACCTCCCTTATCCCATCAAGGGAGTGGCCATATTTGAGAATAATCTTGGCCCAGAGTTGGCCATGAAGCTTGTAAGGTAAAACACTCCCTTTGGGAGTTATGGCCTGCCAATGTAAAGTAAAAGAATACATGCAATCATGAAATAAGATGTGATTCACATAAGCATGCTTCTTACCCAAAGTCTCCAATGTTGTGTTGGCTTCCCTCTTAGAAAGAGATGACATTGATGCACAAGGTTGAGGGAACACTTTTCTCTTCTACTCATCATGGGAACTCCTTGGTGGAATTCCTTCAAGTAAGGAGACATCAAGGCATAGATCATGGAAGGATGTATGGACTGATTTTTCCTTTCTTTGCTTGAATAGATCATTTTGCCTTCTTCTTGCATTATTATGTTGAAATAGAGAGGGACAAATGTTTCTTACCATGTGAAGCTTGCCCTCCTTTTTGCCTTCTACAATCTTCAAGGTCTCATCCTTTGATAGTGATGACACATGCTACCCATGGATGGTGCCATAATCTTCATATAATGAGACCTCCTTAATGAGATATGACTGAATACATGAGTGGAGAAGACCCTCCATGCTTCCACTATGCAATCCAATCACCTGCCTAGGTGTTTCAACCTTCTGCAATGGATAGGAATGAGGTTGGCCCTCTTCCCCATCTCCTCTTTGTGTCCTCATGGTTCTACACCTTTTTCATTCAAGGGCTTTTGAAATGAAATCCCTTTGAGATCTTCAAGAAAATACCTCTCATCTATGTCCTTCCAAAACCATTGAGGTTCTGGATCTTCTGTTGGTAGAAGTTTCTCTTTGAGCTGGGGAGTGCTCATTGATAAAGAGGCATCTATAAAGAAGAAAAGGTTTCTCACTTCCAAATGTCTACCATTCATCATTTCTTCCTCCATTGCTTCATGAATGAAGCTACAATTTGAATGCCCCCATGAGGAATGGTGCCTCCTTTCTTCCTTACTGCTCTTGCACAGTGCAACGCAACTTTTTTTCTCTAAATCAGCAGCATACAAAAATGTAGATCTCTTCATGCAATGTGTTGAGATGACAACAGATGGATTTTTAATCATACCTTGGTGGGATGTAGAAGTGAGAGCTTCTTCTGCAACTCTGTAGTCTTCCTCCATTACTTAACATGAAGGTATGTCCTCCAAGGTTATGCCAGCACTGGTACAAAGCCTCCACCCTTTCAATCTTCTTGAGATCTTCTTCAATACCCTTCATAGTCTGGGAAAGGAGCAGGGAGATCTCCTCTTCTGTCATTCTCCCAAGTGGTGGAGTCATGCTCTTGTTTTCTTTGTAAAATTCATATTATTTGTGAGGGTAGGAAGTGCATGGTTCTTCCTCTCCTTCCTGAAACCTTCTGTAGGTCTCACTGCAACTTTCTTCTCCTTGAAACCCTCTAAGAATTTCATTTTCTCCTTCTTTCTCCTTTGTATGTCTACCCTCTTTGAAGAGGCTCTCCATGGATCTGGAATATGATGAGGTAAAACTCATCTCCTTCAGAATTTTGACCTTGCTCCTTGCTATACAACACTTTGGCTTGAAGCCACAGGCTAAGCCAAAGATCTTGCTTTGATACCACTGTAATATTACAAATCTGGAATTTCTACATAAATGAGAATACCCTAAGGTATTCTAGAGTTGGAGATGTAGAAATATGCCTTATAAAAGATTTCCAATGATATATCCTTCAATTAAATGATTATTCAGCAGCTTATAACTCACTTTGGACTCAAAAGGGTGGGGAAAAGAGGTGATTTTGGCCCTAAAATCAGTGTATTCAGGTATCTGCATAAAAATAAGGTGGGATGATGGTTGGATATAATATCTTGGGTCATGAGGGACTGAAAATCCAAATTTTAGCTCAAAAAAATAAGTCTAGCTAGGTTAAACACTTCCTCCTTCCCCAACTAGGCTTAAAAACCCTAATTTCCCATGGCTTAGTTTATGCAGAAATTTTCTGAAGTATGGATAGCGTAATTTCTAAGGGTTTTAACTAAAATAATTTTTGAACATCAATATGGAAACTTAGAATATGACTGAAATGATTTACATTAGGAAAAATAGAGATTTATATAAAGAAAGGCCTCAAAATGAGGTGTTGCAACCATGGAATGAGACAGAAGAGATGAAAAGTGTAATTTACAGGGGACTGAATTAGTGTTTCATTATATTTTGGATCTATAACATATCTGAATACAAAATCATAGATCAGAATGGGATCTATATTCAAAATAGCTTTTTAGTACATTCCCCTTGGGGATCTTAGCAGAAGATGAATAACAATGAGTAGATCTGAGATCTAAACCATGGATCTACAGTAAACTTCAGAAATTTCTGAATTTCATGATACACAGCATATTAGATCTGAAATGGAACATAGATTGGTTGGCCAATATATGGATCACCACAGTGAAGGGAAGGATCCCTTTCACCAGAGATCTATCCTCCAAACTGATGCAAAACCCACTCTAAAACTATGCCTGCAAAAAGGATGTATTTTCCTCAAGGGAATGCATTGATGAAGTGGAGAACACTTTGGCCTGATGCTAAGATATGGATTTGAAGCACAATTATGAGAGGCACTCTTCCAGGAGGTTAAAAGACACACTTCGTGAGAAGAGGCTCCCAAAATAAGCTATATCTCTATAGATCTAGAATCCCACTTGCTGCAGCTCACTGAAGCAAGAAAATATTGATTGGATTTACACTGCTTAAGAGAGATCGAGCTTGGCCTCAAAGCCCAATAGTGGAAAAAGCAAATCAACCTCTTCCAAGAGGTGCTCATGGAAGGAGAGAGGGGATTCCTAAACAGGAAACCCTCTTGTGCTGTGAAGCACAATTCTCAAGCTAAACAGCCTAGAGAACTTGAATTAGTCTAAGAAATCTAATTTCTGAATATCTTCAACAACCTTTTCCTTGAGCCTTCTCCTTCATTTTATAACATGAGGATGTGAAAAACCCTAAACCACTTAGAAAACTTTAGCTCCTTTCACATGGAGCCCTTCCATCTAAAACTGCACTGAGGATCTAGATGGTTCAATGAATCTAGACAGAAATGAGATTTGGTCCTATTGACCCAGTCAATTGTCTCAATATTGTTTCACACTTAAGTGGATTTTATTACAAAAGCCAAGATTTATCTCTTTCTACATTGGGCATGTATTTATTCTTTGATTTAAGGAGTTTTTCATGTCCTCCTTTACATTTTATTCCTCAAATAATAGAAAAGAAACCAAATGAAATATTCCTATTATCTTGGGCTATTTAGGAATATTGCATTTTTCTGTTGTATTTTGTATTTCAACTTGAGCTGTTAGAAGGAGGTCTCTCTATTCATATATTATATGGATTGATGGCCACTGAAGATGTATAGCCTCAATTATATTGGTCCATAGGTGATTTCTTATATAAGAAATTTGTGTAGTGAAATTCAAATCCTTTTGAAGGCTTTTGACTTTCTCTTCAAGTTTTTTGGCTCTTTGTTCATAATTGTTGGCATTAATCAATGCTTCTTTATTGGAAACTTCCATATTCTGAATCATTTTCTTCAAATTGTTAATTCATTATTTTTCAGAGACATTTCCTCCATTGCTTTGACTATCTGTCCTGCATCATTTGTCTGTTGTACCTGTGATGTTGAAGACTCTGTATTGGAGGTAGTAACTGATTACACTAACACTGCAGTTGCCAGTGGCTCTTTTGGTGCTAACTTTTCTCCCAGTGTAGAAGGAACAACTGCAGTAATAATAGGTATGACTGTAGGAATGGTGGAAGTATCAGTTTCCTTCACAGTTTCTTTTTCTTTTATAAGTATATCCATTTTAATTTCCATGTCTTTGGTTGGGGCAGTTAAATTTATGATCAATTGCATCATATCATATTTTTTTTTTTGTTCTTGAAGTATCTCTTTACTCTGTGGGTGCTCACTTTGAGGAATTTTTAACTGTTTCCTTAGAGCAGCAATATCATCATTTTTCTTCTTTATCAATACTTCAACAGCTTGTACATTTGATGGGTCAACTCCTATTTGTAAAATCAAATCTTCTAAGGCCTTTATCCTTAGATCTTTTTCATATAAAGAGCCTTTGTCAAGTTTCATTTGGTCTTGCAGGTTGATAATGGTATTCTGCAAATTTGTCACACTCATAGCTTTGGTTACCATTGTAGAATATAGCATCTCAGAGCTATGTCTATGGAATTCTATTTGATCCAATTCATGCACCCTTTTAGTATCTACTTCAAATTCCTCCTTTTTGTAGTCAGCCACTGTTTTTGGAGTTGAAGTAGTTGGCTGTAAATAGGACATGACCATTTAATTTGAAGTGTAATCAAATGTTGTAAGAAACCTGTTTTGATTTCCTGGCTTTTATTTGAGAAATTGAGAATAAATCTCACCTTTGATTTCCTCATTCCTTTGTTTGATCTGCTTATATCTTTCTTTTATGTCCAAATATTTTTCTTCTGCTGTTTGAGAAGAAGAAGCTTCTATATGAACCTGCTTTTCAATCATCTGAGTGTCTGATTCTTTACCTGTTGCTTGTTATTTTTATATCTCTATTAAAGTCTCTTTAATTATCTCAGTGGCTTCATCATTGTTGACTTCTGGTTCATTGACATCTTCAACCTCAATAACTTTCTCTTTCCCTATGGAACCAAATCTGAGTATTTTGTTGTAGCTGATCTTGAACTTAGTATCTGTATTAGTTTCTGTTGTGTAGGCTCCCTCATCTCTGCCTCTTTTGTTTGAAGATTTTGGCTCCTTAGAAGTTACCACAACAAGTGTGGTATCCATTTTTCCTATTGGTTGTTCATTTTCAGTTGCATCTACCAATGTATTTTCTACCCATTATGTTTGATTAGAAAACTTTTCAATATCAGGCTTTGGATCATGTATAAAGGGAGGTAGTTTACACTTGACCCTTATACTGCCTAACATACCTTGGGGGTCATAATTCCAAGGGAAACTCACTTGAAATTTCAGATCTGACAACATTTTTTCTATCTCTTTATCAGCATCTCTATTATTCACTATGAAAGGACCAATCTGATTTTTTAATTTGAACTGGGTCTTATTTTTGGAAGCCATGAAATTGATAGCATCGTCATTCAAAGCCTGTCTCAAATACTCTAAAGTAAAGACTCTGACAGTCAAAAACTTAGGTAATTTGTATGGAAGTAGATTGGTTCCAAAAATTCTCAATTCAGTGTGTTTCTCATACAAGTACCAATCTCCCATTTTGAATTCCTCTAACAGTTGTAATATCCTTTTCATTTATTCACCTACTCTAGGATATTCTGATTTATGTAGAAAATTCATAGCTGGCCTAATGAACAAATCTCTAAAATCTGTGTAGCTATATTCACTTCCTTCTTTTCTCAACAGTGATGTCCAAAAGACAACTGATAGAGGTTGGCCCTCTACATTCATTTTCTGTAATGCTATTGGAAAGTGATCAGCTTGTGAGAATAAAATAAATTAAAATAATTAGGAAGAATATTTGAATACACCTTCAGTGGGTAACTTTTTCAATTGATAATGTATGGAATCAGCTATAAACCTGGAAAAGTCAAAGATCACAGCAGGAGGTTGACCAGGAGACAAGGTAGAAAAAAACCCAAGGATGGACTCATCAGTAAACTCATCGGTGAAATAGCCCAATATGAAGGATAACATAGAAATTACATGCCTAGAACCCTCTAGAAACTTGGAAGTGGAACAGGTAGGATTTAACTTTGGAATTTCCACACGACTAGGCATAAAATTCTGAAAAATCATAAATCTCTTAGGTAAATCCAATCCCAAATATAACTGAGTCAATGCTTCAATGGATAGGGGGACTGCCCTAGGGTCAAACTGTAGTTGTAAGATTTCATTACTAGACTCTGCAATGATAGAAAATAAAATCTCCTTATCAGCATTCACAATTGATCCTTGGTCTAGAACATAGTACTTTCGGCATATTCTTACCAGGTCTTGACCAGGATGTGTTACTGGGACTACATATTTGGGCAAATTTGTATCCCAGAGAGGCATGTCTTCTTTATCTAGGAACTTTTCATGACACCAATTGTGAACTTCTAATAGATTGAATTCTACTAGAGGGTCTACAATTTTGTAATCCAAATCAATTAAAGGGATAACTTCTTCATTAGACACTGGTGGCTGAAGAGGATTAACAGTCACAGTGGTATTTGCAGTGATTGCAGGAGTACATTTTGGGGCTTTTAATTCTTCAGACTTGGGAGGTTTGGATCCTCCAGGTTTGACAGGCTTGGAGCCTCCAGCTTTAGGTGTCATTTTCTTCTTTGTCGTTTTGAGATAACTAAAGCAAGATTACACAGTTTTCAATATTTAATTGGTTTAAATAGAGGGTAATTGAGCAATTTTATAGGCAAAGATTATGATAGTGGGGCTTGAGTGCTCAATTAGGAATTTGGGACAGAGGCAATAGGTTTGAGACAGAAAACACAGGTTTTTTGAATGACTATGACTGTAAAAGGGGTTTTTGAGATATTATGTAGGTTTTAAAACCTTTTTGAACCATGGAACTAATATTTCTGGGGTTTTGGACTGAGAATTTGGCTTCAAAATGAGGTTTTCTATAAACAACAATTTCTGGGAAAAAATTGCGAGGGTTTGCCCTGTTTTTTTAATGTTTCGGACACTAGGATGGACAAATTCACTCTTTATAACACAGTTCGTTCAATTTGAAGGTTTTAACCATGAATTTTGCAAGCTAAATCTGGGAGAATACCTGATTTGCAAGTATTTTGATACTTTGAGAAGACTTCTGAAGCTTTGGTGGTTCCTACGGATGGGTTTGGACCACTGATGCAAAGAATGGCTTTGAATGATCTTCAAACATGGGATCAACGGTTGAATTCAGGTTTTTATCTAGGTATAAGTCAACAATTTGAGTGAAAGGAATTTTTTTCAAAGTCGGGAATGCAAAAATAACGTTTAATAAACATCATAACAAAGGTTTTAAACTTTGATATAAATCTTTAAAACAAGTAATAAATGCAGTTCAAATCTGATAGCGGGAGCGATTTTCTATTTGTGAATGTGAAAAACCACAAGTGGGTTTCGCGCTGTCATTGGGCAATAAATGGTTTTTGGCAAAACGAACGCGACACAATCAAATTTGGACACGTCACAGGAGGTGAAAATGGGAAAACCACCCATTTCGCGCTCAATTGGGCATTTGGAAAAAAATTGCATTGTGGGCGCGAAACGCATCATCCATCGATGGATCATCGAGAAGGGAGAGAACAGCTGAGATATTATGGGAAGTTGCGGTCAAACAGATGTGGGACCGAGGTTCTTTATTAAGTGGTGTCAGATTGAAATATAATAAAACCTTTGTAAAAAAATACTTTATAATCAAGGTTTTAATATATAAAAGGTTAACTATATATCAGGGTATATGGTTCCAAAGGGTAAAATGGGTGGTGATATATATATAAAGGGTTTATATATATGGTAAAATGCATGTGAGGAGGGCTAAATTTGGCAAGTCTATTGCAAAGGCTTGGGGTGTGATTTTTAGTTTCCAAAGGCATAAGATTTGCCAGAAAATCATATATTTTTATTATATAGTCTTAGACCACGGTGGGATCCAATAACCATATGGGGCGGGATTATTTGTATAATGTTAGTTTTATGCCAAAGGGGATATAATTGGGGTTTTTTATTTAAACATGTGGATAATTAACTTTGTCAAAAAATCTTATAATAGTGGGTTTTTGGAGATAATTAGATAAAAGGGGTTATAATAATAGGATAAGGTTTGTTTTATACGGATTTAATAAATAATAGGATAAGGTTTGTTTTATATGGATTTAATAAATAAATTAGAAGTTAATATGACCAAGGACAATGAAAAACACCAAAATATAATTATATGAGCAAGTAAAGAGATAATGTAAAAGCAAAGCTTTATCATTTCTAATTTGACCACTTTGACCTAGAATATAATAATTTTTGGAGGGTTTTTATGTTTTTATGAATGAAGGAGATTAAGCAAAAGGGAATTTTGTTTTTCATTAAGTACAAGGTCTTTACTTATGAAAGTGTAATGGATGAATGTAGGGTAAAATACGATAATTAGGGATTATTATAGGAATTCAAAATTTTTAAGTCAACAGTCATTGAGCCTTGGGTCTGGTCCCAACATAAGTCAGAGAAATGCTCTGAGCCTCTTTGACTGGAAGTTTCGAATGCATAATCACTATAGGGGAGGGGAAATTAGTTATTTTTTCTTGGTGATGAATTTTTACAAGCTTCTTCCCACTTCTTTCTACCTACCTAACTTTTAATCTAACATTTTTTCTTCCATTTTGCAGGTGCATTTGAGCGAGCAACCTTGAACATTTTATTCTTTTGAAAGCAATAAAAACTCTCTTCGAGGGTTCATATTAAACTGATGAGCTCCTCTTTATTCTCTACCTACCTACTGATTAGTTAGAATTAAATTGTCTGACTAATCTTTATTCACTATGCTACAACAAATAAAATTAAAACATGACAAGTCAAGATTAAGCAGTTCAACTCATCTTGGATTATGGCATTTATTGACACTCTACCATAATCATCAGTAACAAAGTAAAAATTAGTGGCATTTGGATTTGCACACTTTCGTGTTTTATTTCTTTTTTCTTTGAGGTATATTATTTTTTCTAAGTCCTTTGATTTTTCTTTTAGGACTTTACCCTCTTTTTTATTTTCTATTTCTTTTTTTATTTCTTACAAAATATGGGAGAACAACTTGTAGAAAGAAAGGTATGTACATATTTTTACAATACTTTCATAAGTCAATTCCAAATTATGAATCCTATATTTATAGGACCCTAACAGCGGCTTCACATGGGGATGGCATTTCCTGGTGAAATTTCAAGAACTCTAAGATTAGTAGCCTTCGATTTTGACCATGATGATCCTGTAATTTTCTTCTGATTTCTGCAAAAAATCATCCTTATGACATTTTACTCTTCAAAGCTTAGGGCCTTCACTTCGGGCTTCAACTTTGGAAAGAAAAAATCCAATCCAATCTATAAACTGCAATTGATATTTACAATGATGTAAAAGGAAATTAGGACTAACTATTAGTTAACTCAGAAGAATAGTAGTGTTTAAGAATTCTACCATTCACTGGTCCTTCTAGAATGTCTGTTCCATCCAAATTCCCGATAAAAAATGCATTGTTACCTCTGTACCCATAAATGACATAAGGCCCTTTCCATATAAAGTCAAAATTTCCATGTTTTCCTTTTTCTTATCTCCTGGAATCCCATTTTAACACTTTATCTCCTATGGAAAATTCATCTTCTTTAGTTCTTTTATCAAAAAATTTCTTGATTTTCTCTTGAATGACTTGAGATTTTTCATATACTTCTTCCCTTGTCTGTTTCAGATGAATAGTTTGATTTATCCTTCTCTGTATATCATTGAGTGCTACTTGTGATTCTTGGATAATTTTCATGACTGGAACACCTAAATGGGAAAACTACATCCATCCCATATACAATCTATTAAGGAGATGTTCCAATTGACTTCTTGGTAGTAAGTCTATCTGCCCATAAGGCATAGACTAACTTTTTATTCTAGGTTTTCTTGCTTTCTTCAAGTAGTTTTTCAATGATACTCACAAGGATTTTATTTGAAGATTCAGGTAGACCATTACCCTGAGGGTAATAAGCAGTAGAGTGGGCTAGGGTAATATTATACTTGTGGAAAAAGGCAATCATTTTCTTAGATTTAAATTCAGTTGCATTATCAGTAATAATTTTTTGTGGGCATCCAAATCTAGATAAGAGGTTATTTTCTATGAAAGAGATAATGACTAAATAAGTGGATTGTCTAGTAGGAATGGCTTCAATCCACTTGGTAAAATAATTTGTGGCAGTCAATATCCATTTGTGTTGGCTAGAGGATGGAGGGTGAATTTCTACAATGAATTCTAAACCCCATTGTTGAAAAGGCGTCTCAGTAGAAATAGGTTTCAGGGGTAAAGGTAACAACTTCCTTTTTCCTTCAAAAATCTGACATTCGTGACATGAAGTAACAATTTTTTTCACATCAGAAAATAAGGTGGGCTAGTAGAAACCAGCTCTAATAATCTTATCTACTGTACTTTTCCATTATAAGTGTCCTCCACAATCACCTACATTAAATTCTCCAATAATTTTGTCAGCTTCTGATTTTCATAAACAGTTCAGTAATATCCCACTTTGTTCTTTCCAATAAAGCACATTATTTAGAATACAATATCTCGTTGCATTAAGTTTGATGAATCTAGCTTTAGTTATAATTAATCCAAGAGGAGCTTGTAAATTTTCAAGTACAAAGATAATATCTGAGTACCATGGTGAGTCTAGAAAGGCTTCACTGATAAATGGAGTCACCGTCTCTTCCTGGTCATCAACCTGCGCAATAAAATTTATATCCAAAGCATTACAATTGGATTCAGCCATCAATCTAGCTAAACCTTGTCCTTTTATGAACTTGGTTGGTTTAATCTCTATGTCATATTCAAGGATAGTGGCAATACACTTTCATCTTCTTCCATTTGTCCCATCCTGTGTTAAAATATCTTTGACTGCAGAATTAGGGACATAGGCAATAATATGAGAGTAAAGAATGTACACCCTGAAATATTTATGGCTTTAACCAAGGCTAAAGCTTTTTTTTCCATTATGTTATATCTCAAACGTGCATCTCTAAGGGTTTTACTGAAAATTCTATAGGTTGTTCAAAACCTTGGTCATTTTTCTACAGTAGAACTGCAGCTATGGTATGTTCTAAGGCAAATGAAAAGATTATAAAATCTTTCTTGAAGTCTGGACTGATTAGGACTGGAGTTTTTGTTAAATCATGTTTAATGGATTCAAATGATTTCTTTGCTTCAACTGTCCATTTTAAAACAGAGTCATTTATTAACATGTTATTCAGTTCTTTGATGATTTCTGCTAGATAGAAATAAATCTTCTCAAAAAGTTAATTTTACCTAAAAATGCTTATAACTCTTTAATGTTCCTAGGTGGGTGAATTTGCAGTATGGCTTCTATCCTTGTTGGATATATCCTAATACCTTCCTTTGAAATTATGTGTCCAAGTAATTTTCCTTCCTCTAATCCAAAAATAGTTTTCTTAGGATTTAATGATATACCAAATTTTCTACACTTAATGAAAACTTGTCTCAGATGATCCAAATGATCATTATTTGTCTTATAAAAAATGGTAATATCATCTAAATAAATAACCAAGAATTCATGTATTTCTTTATCAAAGGCTATGTCCATAGCCCTCTGAAAGCTAGCTCCAGCATTCATCAAACCAAAAGGCATTTTCACATACATGAAAGTGCCCCATGGGGTGGTAAAAGTTGTTTTAGGTTGGTCTTCTTTTTGAACAAGTATCTGGTTATATCCTGAGAAACCATCCAATAAATAAATCCTAGAAGAACCAACTACCCTTTGTAAAATATGATCCATTTTGGGTAAAGGGTAATTTTTCTTTAAAGACACTTTATTAAGATTCCTGAAATCTACACATAATCTGATTTCACCAGTTTTCTTTCTTGTAGGTACTAAGTTAGAAACCCAATCAGAATATCTGATTGGTGCAATGATTTGGGCATCATACATGCATTTAACTTCTTTTTCAATCAAAGGTAATAGGACAGGATTAATCCTCCTCAATTTTTGTTTTTCTGATCATTTTTTATAGGAATCTTGTGTTGGATTATGTTTGTGTCATATTATTTTAAATCTTCATAACTCTATGAAAAAACATCTTGGTATTCCTTTAAAAGTTCAATGTATTTTTCTTTTTCTTGAAGGGGTAAATATTTTGACAATTTGATCATTTTTGGTTTTGTTTGTGTCCCAATGTTACACTCCTCAATGTCAGACTTGACTGGTTCCATTTTAGGCTTTTTGGGCACATCATTGGAATCAAACAAGTTCTCCAAAGGAGTTAAACCCTTGGGTAAAAAATTATCTTTTAAATCTAACATCTCAATTTCATCTTCAATTATTTCCTCTATATCTACCTTCTCTAAGTTATCTATGTCAGATTGAGTAGATACAGTGGGTTTGGTAAGTTTAAGTGCATATATGTTTTTTATTTCACAATTAACATCTTAATCTATTTTACATTCTGAATCTAAATTACCATCCGTGTCTATCTTACAATTTTGAAATTCATCCTCATTATTCAAAAAATGATAAATCTGTTCATCTTCGGAGAAAATTTGCCAGTATTTGACATTGTCTAGGACAATGGGTCTATATTTAACTTCAACAATATATCTATGTGTTGGTTGAAAAGGAAAATTACATGTGCTAGCAAAATTTTCTAGGCAATGTGCTTGCAAATTTTGATTTCTAGGAATAGTAGCAAACTTACATTCTAGTAAATCCTCACTTAAATCAATTGTTGCATCTCTATATCTCGCTAATCTAGGATTATGAACAAAATAATCTCCATTTACTTGTTTAATGATTAATTCTGAATCTCCCATAATTAAAATTCTCTTACCTCATAAATTTCTGATGATTTGGAGGCCTAAGATAAGTGCCTCATACTCTGCCATGTTGTTGGTGCATTTGAAGTTGAGTCTAAAGGCATGTCCTTCCAAATGACTAGTCTCAATGTTTGTGATCCACACTCCAGCTCTTGCACCTGACTTTTTCAATGAGCTATCAAAGTCTAAGTGCCAAAGGGCTTCATGAAAAATATTATCATTGTTTGGTTTAGGCTTTATGTCAATTAATTCAATTTGGATTTCATTATTATCAAAGTTACATAAAATGAAAGAATCAAGATCAGTTGGTGTTGAGTAAATTGGGTAATTTATTGATCTCTCAGCAATGCTAACCATGTATTTCATTAAATTTTGTCTATAAATTTTCTTAGGTTGTCCAAACACTGATATGGTGGCATAGCTCATGTCTAATTGTAGAGATCCTTGCAACTTAGCTCCCCATGAGCGAGAAAGAAGCATACCATACTTTGGTGGGATATCAGCTACTACAATATCCATAACCATGCTTTTACCAGGATACTGAACCAAATTAACACATGCCTTTTATAAATCCTATGCACTTAACCTTTCTTGAATCAAAAGAGAATAAATATTTATAAGGCCTTGTTATTTCTAAATTCAGAGTTTCCATGATAGCTTTTGGCATTAAATTGTGGGAAGCTCCTGAATCTAACATTGCATTGTGTAAAATCTGATCATGAATAGTAAGACTAATATAGAAGGGAGGAGCTGATCCATCTGAATGCTTAACATTTACATCAGGGCCAAAAATTAATTCGGGATGATCATCATTTAAATTAATAGAATCTTCACCATCATTCATACTCAAAGTTTCAGTAATTGTTGATTTATATAAGTCATTTTTTACCAATTTTTTTAAAGGAATTGGTATTTTTAACTTAGATATTTCAGATTGAATATTAAATGATGATTGAGACTTACTAATATGAATTAGTTCATCTTTAGTGACAGTTACCTAAGTGGGTTTTTCATGAATTTCAGCAGATGTACTTTTATCTTGAGTTGTTCTTTTGTTTTATGTCCGAGTTTCTTAACTTTTGTTGTCTTTAGTTCTCTTTTTAGGGACAGATTCAGGGGAAGTAGAAATTTTTTCATATTTTTAACTTTTAGTAGAAGCTTTAGTATTAATAGTTTTGGGATTTGCTAATTTAGAATCATAACATTGTTTGAAATCAAAGGATTCACTAGATTGTACTTTGATTTGTTGAAGCTCAAAAAGTTCTTGATCCTCCTGAGTGAGGAAAATAGTGTTTTCTTCATCTATCCCCATTATTAGATTGATTTTATCCTCATATTCATCATTATTATGAGAACTCTCAGCATAGTTCTCTTGGAATGGGGGCCTAATGTTTTGATCTGCAGCATCTTCTTTAGCTTTTCCAGGGTTATAGTTTTTTTCTGAAGTTGGGATTTCTGATTTGTGGTTGGTTATCCCATTGTGGTTTTCTCTCAATATTTTCTATTCTTTCAACCACCTTTTCTAAAGTTTTAGCAAGGAAATCTAGTTTAGCATCTGAATTTGATGTTTCTTCTTTGATTGTGACTCTCCTTTCATTCCTAAGTCTGGCTTTTTTAGCTAGAATATTTATTTCTACACCAACAACATATAATTGCATCTGTTCTAATGTTTCAGCATTCCTTTCTCTTAGTTGGTAAGCCATATCTGGATCAATTCCATCAAGAAATTTAAGAATTACAAAATAGGGTGTAGGTTTAAGATCAACAGGAATGTCATTATAAACGCTGTTATACCTAGTGCAGTAATCCTGAACAGAATCATTAGGAGCTCTTTTTAAAGCATCAAATTCAGATAAAATTTGCAGGGGGTTCTTTTTCTTTTCCCATTTATTTAAGAATGCTCTATGAAATGCAGCTAAATTAGTTATACTACCAGTAGCTAAATGTTTAAACCATTTCTTAACCTCTCCCATTAAACTTTGAGCAAACAACCTCATTTGAACATATGATTCATCTATTTCATAGATTTCACAATAATCTGTTATTCTTGTGACATGTTGTTGAGCAATATATTGTGATTGGCCATCAAATAGTGGTATATTTTTCTAGTAGTCTTGGGGCATATCATGGAGGTTTTTGGGTAAGACAAAGGGAGCATACCTAGCAGCCATGGCTTGAAGTTTTACTGAACTGGGAGGTATAACAGTAATGATAGGAGCAGTGGTGGATATGGTAGCTGATGAGCTGAAAACATGGAACTATTTTGAAATAAGGATGTAGTGCTTATAAAGCTAGTGGATGCAGTGGATTGAATGAATGAGGGGAATAATATCCTAGGCTGTAAAGGCAACTTAGGACTAAATTTTTGTGTGGATGAACTTGTAGTGGAATCTAAAAATGAGGTGACAGCATACAGAGTTGAATCTACTGCTGGAATTATTGTTGTATGAAATTGAGAAACTAGAGGCTTAATGTGAGATAAGCTCAGATAAGCTCACTAATTCTTTGGGTAAAGAATTAGCTTTTCTTAATGCTACTTCAATTTCTAAATTGACAATTTGTTTTTTCTTCTTGTTTTTTCTTTTTCTTTTTTCCAATCTGTTCTGGGTTATCTACTATAACTGCAGGCTTAGAATCCGGGTTAGACCTGGTATAGTAGGTTTTCCTAGAAGCCAGAATGAATATTTATGAATACCCACAACCCTTTAAAAATAATCTTAAAGTAAAAAGATAAATGAAAGATCTTCCTTTAAGACCAAATTTAAAACTAGAGATTGGTTAGTCCCCAGTGGAGTCACCAGTATGTTATCACCCTAGTAATTTCTCAAGATTGTGGGCTTTTGGCTTTTAGTTAAAGAAAACTAGGGGTAACCACAAACCTACTTTGGAAATTTAGGATCTAGACTTCCTAAATTTCAGAGAGGGCTCTCTCTTTATGATTTAACTTTGTTTTTGATTAATTTTTTAGGTTATTTATGATAGAACAATTGGTTTTGGTTTTGAAATGTTTGGTGGAAAATAAGATTACTTAAAGACAAATTAAAGAGGGATCTACTAGTCCATTGGGCTATGGAGTCAAAGTCTAGCAAGGAGAACTAGAAGGCAAGGCCAAAAGGATGCTAATGTATTCAGGGCAAGGTAGATAACCCTCAGAGATTTTGATAGATTGTTTTAATGAAATGGCTTGCTTCAGGATAAAGGGAAATGAAGGATCTGTTGATCCGGAAAAAGAGGAAGGAGGCAGAGGTCAAACAGGACTAGGAGCAATTAAGAATTCCTAAATCCGGAAATCAACAGAAAACATTTAAATGATTAAGTAGTTAAGACAGGGAGTTTTTACACTAGTCCTGAAGTAATAATCCTAATTAATCATTAAGATTGAATAACATATATGAAATTGTATGTAACTCATAATGGAAACTGTTATCACTATAAAAAAAATTTGAAACTTGGTCAGTTACACTTGTTCCTAAGTCATAGTGCTAGATAGGGTTAGATTCATTTTTATATTTTTAAAGGTCTAGATGATGGGCTAAAAGTCTCATTCCATCACCAAACAATGTCCATTAACCTTGTTTCATTCTTCAAAAATCTTATGCCATGTTTTGAAACCCATTTTTAATGTTTTTTTTCAAAAATTTGATGAATAAGCCACGAAACCACGTTTTCGTAGCGCACTCAGTGTAAAAATTTGATTTTGCGCTATGAAAACGCTGGTGATTTCATAGCACAAAAACCCGAATTTGAAAATCATGCGCTATGAAATCAGGGTTCTCAGTTTTGCATTTAAGCTGTCACATCTGTCAAATACAGTTAAATTCCTCACCATTAGGTGTCATCCATGAGTTCTCCTTCACGCATGCAACCATTCATTGTAATTATTAGGGGTCATTTGTCATCGATTAGGGGTCAGTTGTCATTTGTCCTTTCAAATTTGAAAACAGTTGGCCGTTTTCGACTTCATTTGTCTCATGCAAGACAATAGTGCATGCATGCTTATGTTTTGAAGAAGAAATTAGTGGTGAAAGACCTGAGTTTACTGAAACAAATTTTCAAATTCAGGTTATATCAGTATTTTCAAAACTTGCTATCAAGTGAGTTTGAAATTAATTGTTGGTGGAAGAAAAATTTTTATCAAGTGAGGCTGAACTCATTTACCAAGTGAGCCAGTTCATTCAACAGGAAGCTCTGATTTCTAATTTGCTAATTTTCTGAAGACACAGGGTTTTTAGAGGGATTATCACATTATTTTGAAGATACAAGGTTTTCAAAAAGAAAATGGCTGAAGAAAGAAGGCTTAAGAGGAGAGTAGAAGACTTGGAAATATAGCTAGCACAGTTTGAAGATCAGCCACAGCTAAAATAAGTGCAAACAGTAACTGTCATCCTTTAACAAAATTTTGAGGTTATGTGGTAATATCTCATTTTTGGAGCTATTTAAAGTTAATGTTTATGCGTTATGAAAGCTGATATACACTTGGAAATATAGTATTAAAGGGTTGAAAAATAAAATTTTGGAAGGAATCTGTGGAAAGTGAAGACTCAGCAGTTTCGTAGCACGCTACGAAACTGCTGAAGGTGACACACAGCAGTTTCATAGTGCGCTATGAAACTGCTGTAGGATGCAGTTTGATCAATATTGCAAGTTTTCAAAGGGTGAAAGGGTGTTTTTTTTAAAACCTTGATGCTTCTGAAGAATGTATAATGACAATAAGTGAAGATCCAATAGAAAAACAAAGGAAAATGAAGATTCCAAGTAAGGTTTTCAAAGGTGAAGTTCTGCGCTATGAAAACAACAAACAGTTTCGTAGCGCAGCAATGTTAAAAAAATTTTGCACTTATTCAAAGGTTTTTTTTGGGCACAGCTATAAGGGCGAAGTCACATGAGTTCAATAATACATTTCCATTTGTTTTTTAGCACAATTTGGTCAGCATATGGTTTCAAGGAGCATAAATGAAGGTTACAGCTATATTGCAAGAAACATGTTCCTAGTTCTCTGGACAGATAAGTAACATGATCAGCAGGTTTTACAAAAACGTTAGAGACATCATGAAGGTAAAAGACATGGATTTTCAGCTGTCAGTGGAAGCATTAAAGGTTTGAAAATGATTTCTAGACATGACACATATGAAAATGATCTATCCATGAGCTGGAGAAGACAATTTTGGGCGAAGATCATATTATTGAGGTCATGTTACTATAGTTTTTTTTGATAAATATTAGTTTTTATGAAGTTTAAACATATCCAAGGCATTAATTTTGAAGAAATTTTCAAGAAATTTTCTTGCACAGTAGTTTCGTAGCGCGCTACAAAACTGCTGAAGCAGCCTTTCACCATGAAGAGCAAACCCCTGTTTTCTGGCTTTAGTAGTAAATTTCAAAAGTCGTGTCTGGGAAACTAAAAAATGAATTTTTGAAAATTGAAAGAGGATTTTCTTCCTAACATCCCTAACTACAAAAAAATCTCTCCGTTTCTTTAAATTCATTATGAAGTGGGAGATACAAGGCTTTATTTGAAGCCTTATTTTCAGAAAACAGAGTTTTCATGTTTTACACATGTTTTTCAAAGACAGATTCTAGACAGCAGGAGAAGTATTTCCGAAACCCAAGAGAGGTTTTTATTCCAAATAGCAGGGAATACTCAAAACTTCTTAATTTTCTCAAAATACATCATGGATGAGAAGATAAATTCTCTTTCCCAAGACCTAATTTTCAGGGAAGAAACTGGAATAATTTGTTGTAGCAGCTTTTCTTGCCCTTTTTCATCACATTTTGGGGGGTAAAAATATGA
Source organism: Pinus albicaulis (assembly GCA_034641835.2). Taxonomy (NCBI): domain Eukaryota; kingdom Viridiplantae; phylum Streptophyta; class Pinopsida; order Pinales; family Pinaceae; genus Pinus; species Pinus albicaulis. The sequence goes on along the minus strand of CM076576.1, from coordinate 19,495,064 downwards.
ATTAAAGTTTGAGATTTCTATGGAGGATATATATAAAGGTAATGAATATGATTTTTAAGGAAATAAGTCAATATTTTTAAGAAAAAAGGGTTAAAAGGGCAATGCTACGAAAAGCACTACGAAACTATCTTATTTTCGTAGCGCAGTCTATTTTCAGCTCATCTGATTAGTTTGATGATGGTTATGGAAAGCTGGAGCCTAAGGAGGAGTTTTGGCATGAGTTAATTCAACTTAAAAAAGAAAAGGACCACGAAATGAAGAGTACATGATGGTCAGAATGTTCAATGAATGCAAAAGACCATATGCCTAAAAAACTGGGTTTGGTTTCCTACTTATGTGGAGGTCAGCAAAGTGGTCATGAACAGCTCAAGCCCATCATCCAAATTCGACCATGTGATGATACATTTGTCAATGATGTAATTTCAAATATATAATGTTGTTAGGATAAGGTTGTTAAAGGTATAATAAAGAGTTTTAATCCTAGTTGTATTAGGACTTTGGAACATACAATTTAAACTGCCAGATGTAATTAAAGTTTGTTTCATCAGTTAATAGGTGTCAATCTAGAAAATTCGATTTCTTCTCAAGTAGGATGAGAGAATCCAAGGTTTTAAATGCTATATATCAAGCATGAGGTCGAATTCAATAGGGGTTGGAAACTTATTTGGCCCAACTGTTGCTTTATGGGAAGGAATACAATCAGTAATACAGCGAGGTTTTCTTGAACACATCTGAGTTTAGATGGGGTTTAATGCTTTCTTAACTTATATGTTATTTTAATTACTTGCAGTAGATTTTATTGTTATTACTCAGAATTCATATTCATATGCTTTGAATTCCTTTAACAATAAGATGAATGTGTTTTACGTTTGAACCACCAGCACTGCATTTCCTTGCTATTACTCAGAATTCATATTCATATGCTCTAACTTCCTTTGGTAATGGAATTAGTGTGTTGAACAATAGATCTCATTTGCTATTACTCAGAATTGACAACCATGTGCTCTAACTTCATTTAGCAATGAGATGACTATGTTTTTTCTACATCTTGTGAGTAAATTGCCTTTGAACCACTAGCAGTAGATTCCATTGCTATTACTTATAATTCATAACCCTATGCTCTGACTTCCTTTAGTAATGGAATTAATATGTTGACCTATGTTCTTGAGTGAATTATATTTGTTTGAAAACTCCATTTTCCTCAGCTTCCATGTCCAAAAACATTTCCATTGAATTCACTGACTTGTTGACTCCATAGCCTAATGGTAACAAGCCTTAATATTTTCAACCTACAAATACACAAAACCAAGATAGAGTTAGCCATATATATCATCTTTAATCAATATCATAAACCCTTGAGAGAGCCTCTCACGCTCAGGAGGCTAAGCCTCAGCTAAAATTATGGTTTGAAATCGTTACACTGAGGTAGTCTGATCAGCAGCCTATCAGGGTCCAATTTTGGTGATAACAGAATCAATGACAGTAAGAAAGTACTTTACTCTTCAAATTATTGCATGAATCCTGAATTATGAAGTCCAATTGGCTATTTTCTAGACTACTGCTTTGAAATCAACACATGAGAGCCTCCAACATACCAGTAAAATTTCTATATTAATCTTAGCAATTTTATTCCACACTAAACACTTCACAAACTTAAGTATTTATACAATTTTTTATTACAAATATCCTAGAGAGGTCTAGGAATAGTTCTAGGAAATATAAAATATATTTACACATTAAGAGGGACAGTTTCTTAACAACTTTAGCAAGTTGTCCTCTTATCTAGAAAATATAGAACTAATCTTATCTAACAAAAATTGTTTTTTGAATAGCTGTCCATGCTTGCTGGCACATTGAAAAATATCTTTTGGAAGATAACTTAACTGATACTCTTTACACTTATACTCTTTAACATTGTATTTCATCTCTGATGTTCTTTCAAGCTGCTTATTTAGTGTTTTACTGCTGTAAAAAAGGAAATCATAGTAGGCAAATTAGATGGATGTTGCTTTTCTCTCTGATACACTTTGACTCTATTTTTCACCCTGATACTCTTTTATTTGATATTTTAACCTTTAACTGTTGTAAAAAGAGACTTTTTAGTAGTAAAAAATCAAAATCAAATAATTGTTTTATTGTTTCCTCCTTAAATTGACTGTTTCACCTGCACTTTCTTTCATTGTTCTGCTTCTTTGATGCTACAACAAATCTGTAAAAGTTTGCCATTGTTCAGCATCTGGTATTTTTACACTTTTGAGTTTTCTGAAGTTCTCATCAGCATCAGTATACTTAGAAAAATTTGGTTTGATAACAAACAGATGTTTGATTTCATTTTTAAGGAAGAATAAATCTTCAATATACTAGAGAACAACTTTCCCTGTTGGAGAGCCCTGTGGCAATGGCTTGTTGACCTGTTCTTTGGCATGATCCCTTATATTTTTTTCATAATCTTTTTGGTCCATTAACTTCTCATTGAAGACATGTATATCTGGAATGTCAGCTTGTCTTAGCATAGTGTACTTTGCTAGAAACTTGGTAATGGAAAAATTCATGGCATCACATTTCTCTTTCGAGTTGTTCATTAGAGTTTTCTTTGTCAAAGCTTTCTTGATTTGAAATATTGTCTCTGTTCTATCCTGTATCTTCAATTCTTCTAGCTCTGTCCTATTTTTACTGTTTAAGAAAGTGATTAGCTTTAATTCCTGTGTTGGTTTATCTACTAATTTTTCTGTTGTCTTTTGTATTTCAACTTCAGCTACTAGAAGGAGGTCTCTCTATTCATATATTATCTATATTGATGGCCACTAAAGATGTATAGCCTCAATTATATTGGTCCATAGGTTATTTATTATATGAGAAATCTGTGTAGTGAAACTCAAATCCTTTTGAAGACTTTTGACTTGATCTTCAAGTTTTTTGGCTCTTTGTTCATAATTGTTGGCATTAATCAATGTTGCTTTATTGGAAACTTCCATATTCTAAATCATTTTCTTCAAACTGTTAATTTCATTATTTTTCAGAGACATTTCCTCCATTTCTTTGACTATCTGTCCTGCATCATTTGTCTGTTGTACCTGTGATGTTGAAGACTCTATATTGGAGGTAGTAGATGATTGCACTGACACTGCAGTTGCCAGTGGCTCTTTTGGTGCTAACGTTTCTCCCAGTGTAGAAGGAACAACTGCAGTAATAATAGGTATGACTGTAGGAATTGTGGAAGTATCAGTTTCCTTCATAGTTTCTTTTTCTTTTATAAGTATATCCATTTGAATTTCCATGTCTTTGATTTGGGCAGTTAACTTTATGATCAACTGCATCATATCATATTTTTCTTTTTTTTCTTGAAGTATCTCTTTACTCTGTGGGTGCTCACTTTGAGGAAGTTTTAACTGTTTCCTTAAAGTAGCAATATCATCATTTTTCTTCTTGATCAATACTTCAACAGCTTGTACATTTGATGGGTCAACTCCTATTTGTAAAATCAAATCTTATAAGGCCTTGAACCTTAGATATTTTGCATATAAAGAGCCTTTGTCAAGTTTCATTTGGTCTTGCAGGTTGATAATGGTATTCTGCAAATTTTTCACACTCATAGCTTTGGTCACCACAGTAGAATATAGCATCTCAGAGCTATGTCTATGGAATTCTATTTGATCCAATTCATGCACCTTTTTAGTATCTACTTCAAATTCCAGCTTTTTTTAGTCAGCCACTGTTTTGGAGTTGAAGTAGTTGGTTGTAAATAGGACATGACCATCTTATTTGAGGAGTAACCAAATGTTGTAAGCAACCTGTTATGATTTCCTGGATTTTGTTTGAGAAATTGAGAATAAATCTCACCTTTGATTTCCTCATTCCTTTGTTTGATCTGCTTATATCTTTCTTTGATGTCCAAATATTTTTCTTCTGTTGTTTGAGAAGAAGAAGCTTCTATATTAACCTACTTTTCAATCATCTGAGTGTCTTATTCTTCACCTGCTACTTGTTCTCTTTCTATCTCTGTTAAATTCTCTTTAATTATCTCAGTGGCTTCATCTTTGCTGACTTCTGGTTCATTGACATCTTCAACCTCAATAACTTTCTCTTTCCCTATGGAACCAAATCTAAGCCTTTTGTTGTAGATGATCTTGAACTTAGTATCTGTAGTAGTTTCTGCTGTGTAAGCTCCCTTATTTCTGCCTCTTTTGTTTGAATATTCTGGCTGTTTAGAAGTTACCACAGCAAGTGTGGTATCCATTTTTCCTATTGGCTGTTCATTTGCAGTTGCATCTACCAATGTATTTTCTACCAATTCTGTATAATTAGCAAACTTTTCAATATCAGGCTTTGGATCATGTATAAAGGGAGGTAGTTTACACTTAACCCTTATACTGCTTAAAAGACCTTGGGGGTCATAATTCCAAGCTAAACTCACTTGAAATTTCAGATCTGACAATCTTTTTTCTATCTCTTTATCAGCATCTCTATTATTCACTATGAAAGGACCAATCTGATTTTTTAATTTCAATTGGGTCTTATTTTTGGAAGCCATGAAATTGATAGCATCAACATTCAAAACCTGTCTCAAATACTCTAAAGCAAAGACTCTTATAGTCAAAAACTTAGGTAATTTGTATGGAAATAGATTGGTTCCAAAAATTCTCAATTCAGTGTGTTTCTCATACAAGTACCAATCTCCCATTTTTCATTCCTATGACAATTGTAATATCCTTTTCATTTCTTCACCTACTCTAGGCTATTCTGATTTATGTAGCAAAATTCATAGCTGGCCTGATGAACAAACCTGTAAAATCTATGTAGCTATATTCACTTCCTTATTTTCTCAACAGTGATGTCCAAAAGACAACTGATATAGGCTAGCCCTCTACATTCATTTTCTATAATGCTATTGGAAAGTGATCAGATTGTGAGAATAAGAACAAGTGAAATAAATAGGAAGAATATCTTAATACGCCTTCAGTGGGTAACTTTTTCAATTGATAATGTATGGAATCAGCTATAAACCTGGAAAAGTCAAAGATCGCAGCAGGAGGTTGACCAGGAGACAAGGTAGACAAAAACCCAAGGATGGACTCATCAGTAAACTCATTAGTGAAATAGCTTAATATGAAGGATAACATAGAAATTACATGCCTAGAACCCTTTGGAAACTTGGAAGTGGAATAGGGAGGATTCAGCTTTGGAATGTCCACACGACTAGGCATAAAATTCTGAAAAATCATAAATCTCTTAGGTAAATCCAATCCCAAATATAATTGAGTCAATGCTTCAATGGATAGGGGGACTGCCCTAGGGTCAAACTGTAGTTGTAACATTTCATTAATACACTCTACAGTGATAGAAAGTAAAATCTCCCTATCAGCATTCACAATTGATCTTTGGTCTGGAACATAGCACTTTTGGCATATTCTTACAAGGTCATGACCAGGATGTGTTACTGGGACTACATATTTGGGTAAATTTGTATCCCAGAGAGGCATGCCTTCTTTATCTAGGAACTTTTCATGACACCAATTGTGAACTTCTAATAGATTGAATTCCACTAGAGGGTCTACAATTTTGTAATCCAAATCAATTAAAGGGATAACTTCTTCATTAGACACTGGTGGTTGAAGAGGATTAATAGTCACAATGGTCTTGCAGTGATTACAGGAGTACATTTTGGGCTTTTAATGCTTCAGAATTGGGAGGTTTGGATCCTCCAGGTTTGACAAGCTTGGAGCCTCTAGCTTTAGGTTTCATTTGCTTCTCTATCATTTTGAGATAACTAAAGCAAGGTTACACAGTTTTCAATAGTTAATTGGTAAAAAATAGAGGGTAATTGAGCAATTTTATAGGCAAAGATGATGATAGTGGGGCTTCAGTGCTCAATTAGGAACTTGGGACACAGGTGGGTTTGAGACAGAAAACAGAGGTTTTCTTAATGAATGTGACTGTAAAAGGGGTTTTTGAGATATTCTGTAGGTTTTAAAACCTTTTTGAACCATGGAATTGATCTTTCTGGGGTTTTGGACTGAGAATTTGGCTTCAAAATGAGGTTTTATGTAAGCAACAATTTTTGGGAAAAAATTGCGAGGGTTTACCCTGTTTTTTTAATGTTTCGGACACTAGGATGGACAAATTCACTCTTTATAATGCATTTGGTTCAATTTGAAGGTTTAAACCATGACTTTTGCAGGCTAAATTTGGGAAAATACCTAATTTGTAGGTATTTTTATACTTTGAGAAGGCTTCTGAAGCTTTGGTGGTTCCTTCAGATGCGTCTGGACCACTGATGCAAAGAATGGCTTTGAATGATCTTCAAACAGGGGATCAGCAGTTGAATTCGGGTTTTGCCCTTGGTATAAGTCAACAATTTGAGCAAAAGGATTTCTTTTCAAAGTCAGGAAGCTTTTCAAAATCAGAAATGCATAAATAATGTTTAATAAACATCATAACAAAGGTTTTGAAATTTGATATAAATATTTAAAACACGTAATAAATGCAAGTCAAATTTGATAGCGGTAGCGGTTTTCTGTTTTTGAATGCGAAAAACCACAGGTGGGTTTTGTGCTGTCATTGGGCAATAAATGGTTCTTGGCAAAACGAACGTGACACAATCAAATTTGGACACGTCACAGGAGGCGAAAATGGGAAAACCACCCATTTCGTGCTCGATTAGGTGTTTGGAAAACGTTTGGTTTGTGGGCATGAAACGCATCATCCACCGTTGGATCATCGGGAAGGGAGCGAACAACTGAGATATGATGGGAAGTTGCGGTCAAACAGATGTGGGACCGGGGTTCTTTATTATGTGGTGTCGGATTGAAATATAATAAAACCTTTGTAAAAAAATACTTTATAATCAAGGTTTTAATATATAAAGGTTAAATATATATGAGGGTATATGGTTACAAAAGTTAAAATGGGCAGTGATATATATATAAAGGGTTTATATATATGGTAAAATGCGCGTGAGGCGGGGTAAATTTGGCAAGTCTATTGCAAAGGCTTGGGGTGTGATTTTTAGTTTCCAAAGGCATAAGATTTGCCAGAAAATCATATATTTTTATTATATAGTCTTAGACCACGGTGGGATCCAATAACCATATGGGGCAGGATTATTTATATAATGTTAATTTTATGCCAAAGGGGATATAATTGGGGTTTTTTATTTAAACATGTGGATAAATAACTTTGGCAAAAAAGCTTATAATAGTGGGTTTTTGGGGATAATTAGATAAAAGGGGTTATAATAATAGGATAAGGTTTGTTTTAAAGGGATCTAATAAATAAATTAGAAGTTAATATGACCAAGGACAATGAAAAACACCAAAATATAATTATATGACCAAGTAAAGTGATAATGTAAAATCAAAGATTTATCATTTCTAATTTGACCACTTTGACCTAGAATATAATATTTTTTGGAGGGTTTTTATGTTTTTATGAATGAAGGAGATTAAGAAAAAGGGAATTTTGTTTTTCATTAAGTAAAAGGTCTTTACTTATGAAAGTGTAATGGATGAATGTAGGGTAAATGATGACAATTAGGGATTATTATAGGAATTCAACATTTTTAACTTAACAGACATTGAGCCTTGGGTCCGGTCCCAAAAGAAGTTAGAGAAATTCTCTGAGCCTCTTTGACTAGAAGTTTATAATGAAAAATCACTATAGGGGAAGGGAAATTAGTTATTTTTTCCCGATGATGAATATTTACAAGCTTCTTCCCACTTCTTTCTACCTACCCAACTTTTAATCTAACATTTTTTCTTCCATTTTGCAGGTGCATTTGAGCTAGCAACCTTGAAAATTTTATTATTTTGAAAGCAATAAAAACTCTATAACTCTACCTTATATCATCGAGGGATCATATTAAACTAATGAGCTCCTCTTTATTCTCTACCTATCTACTTATTAGTCAAGATTAAACTATCTTACTAATCGTTATTCACTATTCTACAAAAAATAAAATTAAAACATGACAAGTCAAGATTAAGCAGTTCAAATCATCATGTATTATGGCATTTATTGACACTCTACCATAATCATCAGTAACAAAGTAAAAAGCAGTGGCATTTGGATTTTCACACTTTCATGTTTTATTTCTTTTTTCTTTGAGGTATATTATTTTTTCTAAGTCCTTTTATTTTTCTTTTAAGACTTTACCCTCTTTTTGATTTTCTATTTTTTTATTTCTTACAAAATATGGGAGAACAACTTGCAGAAAGCAAGGTATGTACATATTTTTACAAGAATGTCATAAGTAAATTCTAAATTATGAGTCCTATACTTATAGGACACTAACAATTGCATAGGGTGATTCTCACAGGGGTGAAGAAGTGGGATTGAAACTAGTGAAATGAATCACATAGCGCCAATCATCACTTCCAGGGCTTGCACCCGGTAACCAGGAATTACTGGGAGGTCACCCATCCTAAAACTCCTTTGGCTCGAGCGCGCTTAACTTTGGAGTTTTTCCCCACAATCAAGCCAACTTAGCTTGCTACCCAATTTGCAAAACCTTAGCAAGTATTGTGCCTCATGAACCATTCAAGTATATATCCCTTTACTCTTTGTATTTTAAGTATGAGGGGTTTCCGCAGTGCATTATATTAGATATAATTTTTGGGATTCAACTGCGTTAATTAAGTCATTCATCTATGACCATTTCCATGAGAGGTAGTCGTAACTAACTAATTTCTCATGATTTTTGAATAGTGCGCTTAGCACTCATTGCATCGAGTGATGCTCACAAGGGTGAAGAAGTGGGATTGAAAGTAGTGAAATGAATCACATAGCGTCAATCATCACTTCTGGGGCTTGCACCTGATAACCAGGACTTCCTGGGAGGTCACCTGATGCAGGGGCATTAGACACTAGCCAGCAATGTAGGAATTTTTGTCCACATGTTGTGGCTAGGAGGGTTCGAAATCACTTAAATTGTAACATCTAGGTGTCAATACCTTAGCTGACTGTATTATTTATATCAGTTAGAGTTAGTGGAAGTCAAATAGTTAGCCATATGTCATATTTCAATTATTTGAACGAATTGTAATTAGACCTTTTATTTCTAGAACGGTCCTCTCAGAGGAACCGAACAGTCATATGTTTGTGTATATATATGTAATCCCTCGGATGTATAAGGAGGAAGGGCAGAAAGAAGAGAAAAGGAAGGGATTTCTGTAATAAACCTCTGTGTATTGAGCAATTTCTTCCAATTGAATAATTTCAGTGCGCATTGCCTTAGAGTTGTTTTGAGTCCTTAATTGTGAAGAAATTGTTTGATTGTGAGGTGATTGAGCTCTGTGCATGTATAATTGAACTCATGTATGAATTCTAGATATCTCTGTTTGTTGTGTCCCTTAATTGATTCGAATAAAGCCTGTTAAATCAATACTACCCGCAGGCGAGGCCTGTGTAGAGGAATTGTGGTCGTAACACTGTTTAAATTGGAAGATTTCCCGCTTTGTAAAGATATAGAGTTGTTGCTTCGAAACTAGAACCGTGGTCTAGACGTGAGTTAATGAATGAGAAGGATAGTGCAACTGGCGTGAACCGTAGTTAATCACTATACAAAAACTGCGAGTGGTTTTGCTAGGCATATTGCCCACATCGCACCGCTTTTGGGTGAATAGGCGGTATTTCCTGAACGCGAGCGATTCCATAGACCTGTTGACGTGTGGAGAGGTGGAACCCAGAAAACCACCGTTCAGAGCGCACCATCGCGCGTTAACATTCGTACCAGGAGGCCGAGCGATATGCGTATGAGCCGTTGATTTGGGAGAGGGCCATCGGACAGTGATCGCACGTTGGACTTGCCCGGAGTTTAACCAAGGTGCACGGAGGATATCCAGGTATGATACGAGCGTTTGATTGGGTGATTGGATGTAGAAGTGGGCCCGGAGCCAAGGGTTATTATAAATCATTTGTTTAAAAAGTGTGGAGTATTAAAATAAAGTGCGAGGGGTTAAATTTGGTTATAAAGGTTCGGAGGTATATATATATATATATATATATATATATATATATATATATATATAAGCCAGGAATTATAATATAACATTCAAAAGTTGCGAATATGTTTATTTGTCAATTTCTTTTAAATTGATAAATAAATTAAAGGGAAGATAAAGAGCCACGTGGGATAATAAAAGGGAAATGCTGACAGAGCTACGTCACTGTTGACCATCTCTCCTTGGGGCGGACTTTCAGCATTGTTGCGTCATCACCCATCCCAGAAATCCTCTGGCTCAAGCACGCTTAAAGGTTGTGATTTTTGTTATATGTTGACAGGCAGTGATTTCAGTTTTTTAGTTGAAAAGGGTAAGCCTTTGACCATATCCTTGAGGTAGATCAGCAAGTTTACCAGGGAGAACTAAAGGTCCAAAATGAGCCATAATTCCATCTGGATGGAATATTGGGTTAACAACCAAAGGGATGGCATGAATAGGTAAAGGGACTGAAGTTATTCGTACTAAAGTAGTAGGTATGTATGATGAAGTGATGGCAGTGTGGGTGCAGGCATTAAGGAGAGCTGCTCAAATTTTGTTACAATGTTCTCTAATTCAGGAGGAATTAGTTCCTGGTCTTCATTTCCACTCTTGGTCATCAAACTTTATTAAATTTGTTTGATAAAACTAATAAAATGACCTAAGGAAGCTAAATTTCCCTTATCTTTTTTCAACATAAGAATTCATATTAAACAATTTTTAAAAGCCACATGCGGAAGCAAAATCCCCTTTTACCCTTCGGAAACATATAATGCACTTTAAAAAATGTTTAAATACCTTCGGAAATATAATAATTGATTGTTAAAACAATGTTTTAAACCTTTCGGAAATGGGTTCCAACCTCAAAATCCTTAATAAAACTCTATTGAATAAATGCCATCAGGTCCATACCTTTTATTAAACCCCACGCAGCTACCGAAGTGAACACCGTTGGATCTCAATTGTTGATGTTCGAACGGCTATTGCGTTCAGTCAACCACGGTGACTTATTGCTCCAAAGTCACGTGAAGCTGGCGGTTTCACCTCCATGACGTGTTGGCATTTGATTTGATCACGTTCAAATAGAACAAAACCGCTTGCATGTCAAAAGCGGTGCGAAAACAATAAGTGGTTTTTCAAAAATCGCTTAATCTCAAACTTTTGTTTAAATTGCATTTAAACACGAGTTTTCGCTAGTTTACAGTGTTCACTTCAGTTCCTCTTGAAACCCTCCATTTCCACTTTGAATTCAATAAACATAGACCATTTATCGAATATCCAATTTCAAACAAAAGAACCAGAATCCTTCAAATTCTTCCACTCCTTTACACAGAAGTTAATTCTACACAGAAAATATATATCAAATATATTTTCGGAGAGATGAAACCCTCTGAGAATTTTCCAAGCTTACAACAGATAGTTAAAATTCTGCAATTTTATTAAAACAGAGGGAAAACCCTCTCAATCCAATCTTCTGCGGCCCAAATCCCCAATTCCTCCTTCCAAGAGGTTACATTTTATAGGTTTTACATAACAGTCGACCTCCTCTTAAGGATCAAATTATTCTAATTTAGGTAAAATCCTAATTACACAATATTTTCCCTAAATATATCAATTGAAGACTAAATATACCGAATCTAATCTAAAAAAATTCAATCTTCCTAGATACTAGTTCAACCTTATTTGGTACAACTGTAAATTGACAGCTAAAGGTACCAACACCTTTTCTTGTAACTTTTTTTCTATTTTTTGAATAATTAATGAAGCCTTTTGTCTCTAAGCCTCATGCCCCTACATCATGAAGTCGAAGGTGCAGATAAATATACTGAATTTGACTGAGTTTGAATTTCAGATGTAACAAAAACTTCTTCAGGATGATAAAATTTGATCCACTCCTTAATTTCTAGGTTAGATTTAGGCTTGATTTTTTCGAAAAACCAATCTTTCAAAGAACTTAAATCTAATTCGGAAAAATATTTTACTTCAGATAATCTCAAAGGATCAAAAACTATATCATATAAGGAAGTTTCAGATTTGGACTTGAATAAAGTTAATTAAAACTTTCTGTCATAAGGTATATCTTCTAGAGAAAGCAATTTTGCAGGTAGAGATACAGATCTTACCAAAGGAGATGGTCCTGATTGAATATGCGAAGTTTGATATCGGTGTCTTCGAAACAATTTCTTCGGATCATCAACGGGATCAACTCGATCAGGGTCTAGATTCGCTCTAGTGTATCTTGTAGAAGCCAGATCTACTGTGAGGCACTGCACTTATGGAATTAGCCTTATAACAAAACTCAATCCTATCATCCAAAGGATCAGTTTCCAATAGATCTTTGTCGTACACCCAGGGAAAATTTTGTCTCTTCATTCCCCGGCAATGACACAAGTATATTATCACTCCGCGAGATTCCCAAAGCTAAGGAAGGAATCCCAACAGAGGTAACCACAAACCAAGCTTTTGAATTGATGGCTAGCCCTATCAAGATAGAAAGGGCTCTCTCCAAAAGGGTCACAGCTAAGAGGGTTGGAGAAATTAGGGTTTTAGGCAAGATATATGAGTTTAGGGGATTGTTTTGAATTGATTTGGTTGGGGAAATCAGTGGATAAAGGAATTAGGTCAAGGAAAGCTAGGTCAAGACAAATGAGTTAGGTTTGCAGGGATTAATGGGGCAAGGTAGGTACAATGAAAATCACTTGAAGAGAATAGTTATGGAATGTTTTTGAAACTGTAAGAAGGCTGAGAAAAGAATAAGGGATGTATTTCTCTCAGATGGAAGATAACGAACAAAATATGATCAGTTACCAAAAACAGATCATGGCAAACATGTATTCTGAATTTCTAACTTGTAAAAGATCATGTTATCACTCAGAAAAAATTAACCACCATTTGAAAAAGTCCTAGAGGTTCATGTGTCAAAGGTAGGGTTATAGGATTCATTTTTCATTACTTGGTCAAGGAAAATTTTTAATTTTTCTGATTTAGCCTATCCTAAGGTCTAAACCCACCCTCCTTCAAATTCTCTCACGTCACATCAATCATGATTTTTTGACATTTTTCATTTTCCAAGGTTATAGCACTGAAAGAGTCATTTTAGCCAAGAAACCACACTTTCATAGCGAAATACACAGAGAAAATGCACTTTTCGCTACGAAAATACTAGTACTTTCATAGGGAAAATGCCCAGAAATACACTAGGTATGCTACAAAAGTAAGGTTTCCTATCTGTAATGTCAAATTGGTTGTTAGGTGTCAGAAAATGATTTGAAAAGGATGAGTTAGATGTCATTCGAGTCATTTAGGTCAAAGATCAAGGTACATGGTCAGGGTTGAGGTCATCATCACCATTTTCAGCATGTATGAGTCATCATTATGCCATGAGTTGTCATCGAACTTCAAAATATTTCCAAATTAAGTCATTTTCATTCTCCATTCCCTCTTTGTGTGTTATTGAGCTCTGGAGAGCTATTTCATTAAGCCCAAGCTATAACTGGTATTTTCAAACGTTTTCAGATATCACTGATCAAGCGAGGTACAAAAGACATTATCAAGCGAGGCAGAGAAGACATTAAAGAACCATGGATGCAAAAAGGAAGACAAATAAAGGTGGCCATTGTCTTAGATATGAGCCATCATATAAGAACCTAATAAATGAAGACCCAAAAAATGTAGAGGTTTTCACAAGAACGACATGTTTACAATTTTTTGAAAGATTACAAGGATGCCATGTACAGGTTTCTAAATAATTTTCCCTAAACTTCAATGGAACAACTACAAAAGTGGGAATGTTGAATCCCACTATAACACCAAAGATCATTACAACAGCAACAGGGATTCCAAGAGAACAAGAAAAATGGTTCAAAGGGTTCAAATTCAACATGGATGAATGTAAAGAGTTTATCAAGCCAAAAAATAGTGGAGTTTACCTTACCAATGCCATTCCAAGGAGCTACATGAAGGATAATTTCTCAAAGCTACTGCTTACCCTCTAGAAATATTTCACTTGTGAAGGGAGATATCGTAAAGTCTATTCTTACCACTTCAAGCTTCTCCTACACTTTGTTAGTAAAATATCTATTGATCTACCTTTCTATTTACACAGAATCTTAGTAAAAATGGCATATAAATTTCAAGCTAAATCTGATGGAAGTGAAACCTCACCTTTTCACCATGGCTTAATAGAATTGATGGTTTTATATGACTTACAAAAACTAGGCAAATACTGGTCTTCTTTTCTGTTTGCTAGTGGTTTTTAAATGGATACCATTACCCCTAAAATAACTTCTAAACCTAGAGGTATACCATCACCTTTAGTAGAAGAAAAGAGTGAAATAGTAGGGGCAAAGAAAAGTGAACCAGTAATGATGGAAACATAGCAGTTGCAGAGATTTGATACACCCATTGTTCCACCTGCAAAATAAAAGTCAATAATGAGAAAACCTGCAAAATAAGAACCTCAAGGAAGAAAAAGGATTACAAGGAGCCAAATTGTGGCTAAAGGAAATTTAGAAGACATACTGCATGCCATTGATATTTAAGAGACTCCTATATTCTAGGTTGAGGATATAGATGAAGGTGGAAAGAAGCTCAAGAAATCTAAATCAGCAAAGAAGTTAGAATTTGAAGAAGACGATGCAGGTTTTATGTTGTAGGCTAGGAAGCCCATGACAAGACATGCTAGAAAACTTTTGGAAAGAATTAAAGAATTTCATCTAGCCACTGACACTATCCAGCAACCACAAAACATTATTGATCTTTCATCTCCTGTGGAAGAAGATCCAGTCAGCAAGCAAAATAAAGGAAAGGAGAAAGTCATTGAAAAAAAAGAGTTGGAAGTCCTTGAAGAACAGTTGAGGTTAGCTAATCATGAAATAGTAGTCATGAAGAAGGAGGGAAGGAAACATAATTTTCAGAAGGTTCAGTTTGAAAATATGAAAGAGTTTTGGGGAGAGGAGGTTGACAGTGTATCAATGACCTTAGATAACAAGCAACAATTAATCAAGTGGACTATGCCATTGAGGAAAGAGGTGAAGAATCTCAGAAGGATGAATCTACAAATGAAATCTAGAAATAAAAAACTGAAGAGAAAATTTGAAGACCTCCAAGAGCAGTTAGAATTGATTCATGAGGATCTGGAGAAGAAGCGTCTTACCATAGCTCAACTCATCATCAATGAAGAAGAAACACCTCACGACTCTTAGGTTTAGTTGGTTTATGTTTTGAAAGGTCAATGGCATGTTAAAACCAAATTTATACAACTCAAAGGTACATTTTTTAAACTAAACAAAAATCTGCAAATTACACAGTTTTCTACAGTTTCGTAGTGTTTCATAGGCTTGAAGCCAGGAAAACGCTACGAAACCACCTATAGCTTTCCTTTTTCTTTTAAAACCATTTTGGGTAGCTTACAAGGAGAGGAAATGATATGGAGGATGTGTCAGGGCATGATGAACACTATGCAAAAGGAAAGAATCAGAAATTTTGATTGCAAAGGTCATTTTTTGTACGCTACGAAACTGTCATACTTCCATAGCAAGCTGTCTTGACGGTTTTTAAGCAGTTTTACGGGAATTTCTGGATAGGTGAATACTTTAAAATGGTTAAGGGACTTTTCTAGAAATCATCCATGACTTTAAGACCATTAAATGAAGACAATCCATCAACTAAATCATTCATTGAAGATATGGACCTGTTTTCCTAAAAAATAGGGTTTGTTTTCAGATTTGAGGAGGGTAATTAAGATTTCAAGTAGTGATGAGTTTTTTAATATCTCATTTGAACATGTGAATCATTAGTTTTCAAATGTATAAATATTTTAATATATAAGGTAGTTGATGTAATAAGTAGAATTTTGAGTCCTATTACGAAAAGGACTGTTTTATAGTATAGATGTCATTTTCACATAAAAGCACATGTTTTCCTATTATGCAAGGTGTCATTAGGAAAATTTCGATGAATCTAGCCAAGAGGCAGTACATCTTTAATGTAACAAGGTCTATTAAAGGCAGATATTCGAAATTGTAAAGGGTTGGAGATTTTTTTAGCAATACTACAACTTTATGTAATTTGACTATTATCAGTAATACAGAGGACTTTTCTTAACCAACCTAAGATTCTCATGGAGTTTTTAGTGCTGTCCTAATTTTTTAGTGTCAGTATTTGTATACTTCCACCAGGGATGAAAACACATTTTTCATGTGCGTCTTAGGTTTCCCACTCTAAATAACTCTCAATCATTCCATTAGGTCATGATATAAAATTGTTCCACTGGTGGTTGTCCTTGTCAAGTGTCCCATTTTCCTTCACAAGTATATGCCTGTTGACCCTCTTCCATGTATTCATCATGTTGAAGACAAGTCTGCTCTCATTTCACTTTCAGTCAAAATCACTCATTGAGTCAGTTTCTTTTGTTTCTCATTAGGTCACTAGGGTTTCATTAGGTCAAATCATTGCATTGTATAAATTTCAATAAAGGGAAACAGATGGTGTGAAGGTGACCCAAAATAAACTCATGATTTTCTTTAGTTAGTTCAAATGTAATAAGTATTTAGTCTCCCAAAGTCTTCCAACTCAGAAATCCACATGCCAACATTTCAAATGTCAAATGGATTTGTCTTTCCCCAAGGGTACCTAAGTCATCATTGTCCACAAGTACTAAACCCTAATTTCCTCTCCCACTGAGCTAGGTTTTGCTATGAAAAAGAGGCATATGAGAAGAGGAGACATATGGGAGGTAATTTTAGTAAGTATGAGGCCATTCCAATTCATAATATCATGTCTCCATCATTTTTTAAATAAATCATTCTAAGGGTCAAGTCATTTGCCACTCATAGGGCCATTTTTGCTTCAAACTATGTTTATGGCCACACAAAGATGCATTTGACAAAAATGAGAGAGGTTTTTTTCCATCATAGGTCAAGGAAGAAAAAATACTTCATATTTTACACAGGTGTCAAGGTTTTAGAGAAATGTCAAAAATACAGGTGCTACAAGAGGGTTGTTGCACTTCTGGAGTGACCTTGGTAAAATCACTTTTTCACATAGTTGGAGTGTCCAAATGACTTGCGTGATGAGTCAAATGACAACTAGACAGATAGATATTTCCAACACGATATCATGGGCCCAATTTAGACAATGGGAAGACCTACAAAAGTGGTCTTCAAAACAATTGATCCAGGTGGATATTGGTGGTCACCCGCCTATTCCACTTGGGGCTCCACCATTGTCTCTTTCAGTTTTTCAGTTTCGGCACAGTTTACTATTTTTAGTAGTTTTTCGGGTCCTGAACTTCTGGAGCCGTTTTGAGGCCCTAAACAACGTTTTTTGGGAAAACAGAGAGCAACATGGGTCCAAATTTTTCTCGATCCTTCTTTGCATGTCCCCAACGACGTCGGGGTATAAGGAGCTAGGGCTCGATCTGGTGGAACCTTTGCAAGATTAGCCTCGCAAACCTCGATGGACGCCTATGGGGGACGAAAAGAAAGATGAGGGAGCAGGAGATCCTATCAAAATATTGCTCGAGGAGGCCCTCGAAAAACAAAGGAACGTGATGATGGACAAATTTTCTCAGATCCTTCAACGCCTACCCACCGGCGACGCATCTGCATCCAGCAGCCACTT
This sequence comes from Pinus albicaulis, assembly GCA_034641835.2. Classification (NCBI taxonomy): domain Eukaryota; kingdom Viridiplantae; phylum Streptophyta; class Pinopsida; order Pinales; family Pinaceae; genus Pinus; species Pinus albicaulis. Next base: position 19,477,467 of record CM076576.1, on the reverse strand, counting down.
TGGAGGCGCGACTCCTTTTAAGGTACAAGTAAATTTTGACATTCCCATATTTTAGGGTCAAATAGACGCAGATATCGTAGATAGATGGTTGAATCTGTTAGAAAGATATTTCTCGGTTCATGAGTACTTTTCAGACCGGGAGAAGATTATTTTTGCACTCCTCAAAGCTACCCCCCATGTTAAGGACTGGTGGGAAACCTATTGTGATAACAAGGACCAGACAGAACCCTCTCTGTTCTCGACCGTACCAACTTGGAATTATTTCTGAGACACCGTCAAGGAACAGTACTATCCCGTGGGGAGCTATGAGGACAAGTACATACAAGGGACCATGCTGCGACAAAAAAGGGATCAAGATGTGCATGAGCTGACGAATCTGTTCCATACCCTACGCACAAAGTTGGGTATCAAAGATTCAGAGAAACATCTGGTGCTAAAGTATCGCAGCTGTCTGCACAGATACATCCAGGAGGAAATGGAGTTCCTCGAAATCTCCTCGCTTGGTACGGCATACCGGTATGCTGCCAAGATTGAGCAGAAATTCAAGCAGAAGAAGAGAGACTTTGGATCTGCGAATCAAAAGCAAGGGAAAGGTGCTTCCAAACCGCAGAACAAAGGATAGAGCCAAGGCATGGTGGCTATAGACAACTCATTGAAGCCACAAGAAAATAACAGCACCGCAAAGCCAAAGAAGGACACAGGAAAGTGGTGTGAGTTCCATAAGAGCTCCACTCACAACACAAGTGAGTGTCGGGCCAAGCAGTCGCTAGTGGCCGAGATGAGGGATTCCGAGTCAGATGCATGCTCTGAATCCGAATCAGATACTGAAAAGGGGAATGAAAAAGGGAAACATATTATTGATGCGAAGGCCAATGCCATTGTTGCCACTACAAAGATCTAGAAGGAGGAACCGGAAGATCGAGGAGGAACATCTCTTCCACTCCCAGATGTGGGTAAAGGGCTCCCCGATACAGTTCATTGTCGACAATGGGAGCCAAAAGAAACTCATTTCAGCAGAAGCCGTGAAGCGGTTGGGCTTACCGACCACAGCTCACCAACATCCATACACCATTGGGTGGCTTCACCAAGGACGAGATCTCCGCGTCAGCCAACAGTGTTTCCTTCCCTATAGCATCAAGCCCTTCACGGATGAGGTATTATGTGACGTTGATCCTATTGATGTTTCTGATGTATTATTAGGACAACCATACTTGTGGAAGTGTCATGCTGTGTATGAGTCTCGACCTCGTGTTGTTATTGTTAATTTGGGAAATAAGTTGTACAGGATACCAAAGGTACCACCTCCTGCCGCTATCTCTTTGGTTACTGCAAAACAATGCAGTAAGCTCATTTCCCAAACTAGGAAATTTGTCTTCCTTATGATCCACCCCCAGGGCAAGAAGAATATTGTGGCCACGACCTCCAGACAGGGCTCCTCTGCACAACAACAACAAATGGATAAGGTTGTGGAGGAGTACGGGGAGATATTCACCTCACCCACAGGGGTTCCTCTGAACTGTCAGGTCAAGCACCCAATTGATCTGACCCCAGGTATGCCGCTACCTAATGGACCAATCTATCGGTGCTCTGTTCTAGAGAATGATGAAATCAAGAGGCAGATTCAGGAGCTGCTGCAGAAAGGTCACATCAGACCAAGTTCATCACCCTGTGGGAGCCCGATCGTGTTGGTACAGAAGAACGATGGGACGTGGAGACTATGTATTGACTATCGGGCGCTGAACAAGATCACTGTCCAGAAAAGGTACCCAATCCCATGGATTGATGACCTTCTAGACCAACTCAAAGGTGCAAAATATTTCAGCAAGATCGACCTGAAGTCTGGGTATCACCAGGTACCAATTGAACCCTCCGATGTGTGGAAGACTGCCTTCAAAGCCAAGGAAGGCCTTTTCAAATGGCTAGTCATGCCTTTCGGGTTGACGAATGCTCCCGCCACCTTCATGAGGATGATGGACAACATCTTGCGGCCATTCACCAACTCATTTGTAGTGGTGTACTTGGATGACATTTCGATCTTCAACCAGACTTGGGAAGAGCACCTTCACCACATCCGACAAGTCCTCCAAACACTGCGGCAACACAAGTTGTGTGCCAATTTGGAGAAGTGCACTTTTGGCATGACCCAGGTTCAATATCCGGGATACATTATTGATGAAAGGGGGGTGCATGTGGATCCAGCCAAGATCCAAGTCATTCGGGATTGGCCAGCCCCAACCACTATAACAGAGCTTCGCAGCTTTCTGGGTCTTGCTAATTTCTACCGGAGGTTCGTGTTGGGATTCTCTCATATCACTTGGCCCTTGATTCAAGTCACCAAGGGAGGAGCGAGAGAAAAATTCTTTTGGTCGGAACCTCAACAGAAGGCGTTCACAAAATTGAAAAATCGCCTATGTTCCGCCCCAGTGCTCACTTTACCAGACTTGCAACAAGCATTTGAGATCGAGACAGATGCCTCTGACTATGCTATTGGGGTAGTTCTTACTCAACAGGGACATCCAGTGGCATTTCACAATGAGACATTGTCTGACACAGTTCACAAGTATCCCACTTATGACAAAGAAATGTATTCCATTGTGCAAGCTTGTCGACAATGGAAGCATTACATTTTGGGGAAGGAAACAATCATCCACACAGACCACCAACCCCTGCAGTTTATACAGACACAAGGGAAGTTGCAGAATGATCGCCATCAGAAGTGGTCCACATATCTGCAACAGTTTCATTTTAACATCAAGTACAAGAAGGGTAGCACCAATCATGTTACAGACTGCCTCAGCTGACCACCGATCGTGGCGGTCACCACTGTGCTCAACTCTTGTAGAAACGAGACTTCTGATTGGCCGCTTCTCTATGAGAGTGACCCAGAATTTGGCCACACTTACAAGGCACTCTTGGGGGGTACGCAAGTTCCACATTTTCACCTCCAAGATGCACTTTTATGTCACATGGGACACCTTTGTGTTCCTTCAAGCGAGCGTGCCAAGATGATATGGGAAGCACACTACAGTCGAGTCGCTGGGCATTTTTGGGTCGAGAAAACAGTAGCAATCCTGCAGAAGTATTTCTATTGGCCGAACCTTCGAAAGGATGTCGAGAAGCACATCAGATCCTGCACTGCTTGTGCCATTGCCAAACCGACCATCAAGAAGCAAGGCCTATATACTCCTCTACCTACCCCTAGTCGACCTTGGGAATCCATCTCCATGGATTACATGTCGGGCTTGCCTTCTACTAAGTAGGGAAATGACTGTGTTTTTGTGGTCGTCGACAGATTCTCGAAGATGGCCATTATGGCGGCCTGCAAGAAGAATATCACAGCAGAATCCACTGCTAAACTCTTCTTTGAACGAGTGTGGGTGCACTTTGGGATCCCACAGTCTATCATATCAGATCGGGATAGCAGGTTCCTCAGCACATTTTGGTCCAGCCTCTGGTCGATGTTGGATACCAAGCTCACCAAGTCCACACCTTTCCATCCCCAAACAGATGGCCAGACAGAGGTCGTCAACAGAATGATTGTACACATTCTGCGCATGTACAATTCAAAGCATCCACACACATGGGACGAGAGCCTCCCTTATGTACAACATAGTTATAATCGGGCTCTCCATAGTTCAATCGGCCATAGCCCCTTTCAGGTGGGCTTGGGATTCCAACCACTATGTCCCATTGACGTAGCCATGCCATTTGCAGCTGCTCAGGCCGATTCAGCTCATGTCCAGTCTGAAGTTGACAAAGCAAGTAGCTTCATCGAGTGCATTCAACACATCTGCCAACAGGTTCATGATATATTGGACAGAGCCAATGCCAAGTACAAGCAATGCCATGATCAACACCGGGTGCCACACAACTTCCAGGTGGGCGACAAAGTATGGCTACATTTGCAGAAGGAGCGCCTCATTGGACCCCACCGCAAGCTTCACCCGCTCCGATACGAGCCGTACACCATCACCAAGGCTGTAGGGAACAATGCCTTCGAGCTCAGTATTCCACCATTCCTTGGTCTGCACCCAGTCTTCAATGTGGATCGCCTTCGTCCTTACTTCCCACCTCTACCGGACACCTCGGACATTGCAGAACAACTCACACCAACTGAGTTAAATCCAGACTGCATGGAACAGGCCACCACAGATTGCATCATGGACATGCAAATCAAGAACACTCGCAAGCAGAAGATCCAACTATATCGGGTTGTCAAAGCTGGCCAACTCCCGCACCAAGGAAAGTGGTTCACCAGGGACCAAGTTCAGCAGAAATTTCCTCATCTCATGGAGGAACTTAACGCAATGGGGACCATTGCTTCCTAAGGGGGGAGGAATGATCCAGGTGGATATTGGTGGTCACCTACCTATTCCACTTGGGGCTCCACCATTGTCTCTTTCAGTTTTTCAGTTTCGGCACAGTTTACTATTTTTAGCAGTTTTTCGGGTCCTAAACTTCCAGAGCCGTTTTGAGGCCCTAAACGACGTTTTTTGGGAAAAAGGAGAGCAACATGGGTCCATGGATTGATTTTTCTCGATCCAAATTTGTATTCCTCAGATAGATCTTTCTAAAGAGGTATGGTACGCATCAAACAGAGATCGTATGCCAAAGTTACGCCCCTGGGAAGTTGAAACACCAATTTACCCAAACGGGGCCCATAGTTTTGGCGCTTCATCTCCTAGGGTTAGGGTTTTGGCTGTTTAGGATTTACCATTGTTTATAAATAATAAATATGCCCTCGAGCCTCATTGTAACTCAGTTCAGAGGCCTGTAGCCGCCACATCTCTTCTCAAAGATAACTACCAGCGCCCTAGCTAGTTTTATTTCCATTGTCTGTAAGCAAATTTCAATTCTTTGATATTAATGAAATGAAGTGTTATTTCCACTGCATCTCTGTATTTATGGTTATCTGTTTATTCTGTTGCGTTCCTGCATAAATCCGAATCAACAATGTTACAGTGGCATTGCACTTTTGTCTTGCCACTGTGCTTTTGCCCGGTTTTCTCTACAAGTTTCAAAACTCATCCAAATTGCTTCAAACCTTCTTCATATTCCCTCATTACCTCATGGAAAGTAAGTAACATGTAATTTCCACCTCGTTGTAGTCTTCAAGAGAAAATTCATGGTGTTTTTGGTTTCTATGTAAATTTGGAAGTTTGTCTAGCTAGAAACCCTAAATTCACTCTTGATTCCCAACTTCGTTCCCATAAACCTCACATTCCCTTCCTAAATAATTGTAAACCCTATTCCTTTCCCTACAACACCATATCCCTTTCCCTAAATCCCTTTTCCCCTAAACCCTAATTCCTATGCATCTCAATTTCCTAGGCAGCCTATTAACCCTGTAATAAAATTATAATTCCCAATCCCTTAAAAATTTTAATCCCCTATCACCTCCCTAAGTTCAATAACCCCTTTCCCCTATATCCTTAATTTTCCTACCCCCACTCCCATTTCCTCATCCCATATTATTTACCGGATGACTGTATATTTTTGAGTTTTGAACATGATCGGGCATAAGCCCTAATTTTGTACGACTTATGGATCCAAATTTTTGTATAATTTTTTGAACACTCTGATGATATATACAGCGATTTCTGATGTGATGTGACCAATGTATGATGTTTTTGATGATTAAATTTTAATGTATTGAATGATTAATATGCCAATCAATTGCTTGATTAGCTAATGAGTCTGCCATCCAATTGTCAGCTTGAGGAATATGAATGAAAGTTAAAAATTGAAATGATCTTTGTAACAAACGTACCCTCAAGAACAACCGGAGTAAAAATGGATCTCGAACCCGATAAGTATTGTTCAACTGCGACACCACCAGCTGGCAGTCCAAGAAAACTACCAATGAATCAACAGCTAAAGATATTGCCTCCGAGAGTAGATAAATAACTGCAGTGTATTCTGCTATATTATTGGAAGCAGGACCAATGCAGACTCCTCTTGATACTAATAGCTGACCAGATGGATGATCAAGCACCCAAGCCACGGAAGCCAAGTTCCGGGTGTGTCTACTAGCACCATCGGCGAAACCAAAATGACTCATGACATTCGACACGACCTGCCAAAGCAGATCAAAAACGTCACCATCTCGTCAAAGATCGAAAAACTAGATATGTACAAAGCAAAACTACTATATACAAAATCAAAATGCCAGGCCGAAGCCTAGGCATAATACTTTTTCAAATAGAGCCCATTTCTGGGCTCTGGCAACTCATTCCCTTCAAAATCAACCAAGGTATATGCTCCTTTTTTAAGAACGTTTTTAGCGATAAAGGGGCCATACCACATATACTTAAACTTTTCTGCCCCCAGGGCATCTTTATCTTGGGCATAGACCAAAACAAGGTCACCATCCGAGAAAACCCTAGGTTTGACTGCCTTATTGTACTGAACTTTAACTCGGTTTTTATGTGCTTAATTCATCGTGGCGGCATCCCGACGCTGCTCATTGAGATGTTATAGATGAAGGAGACGTTATTCAAGACTAGAAGTGTCAGGAAGAATCTCGACAGCTAACTTAAGAGAAGGAATCTCACATTCACTGGGAAATACGGATTCCATCCCATAAACTAGTTGAAACGGAGTAAAGCTAGTTGCAGTTTTTACTGACGTCCTATATGCCCAAAGTGTAGGATATAACATGATATGCTAATTGGATCTAGCTTTATTAATCGTCCTTTGAAGAATTGTCTTCAAGGATTTATTCACGGCTTCCACTTGCCCATTGGCCTGAGGATAATAAGGAGATGAATGCTCCTGCCAGAAACCTAATTTTAGAGCCAACTCAGCCATCATGCTATTCTGAAAATGACTACCATGGTCATTGAAAATCTCTCTAGGAATACCAAAATGAGCAATAACCTGGTTGAAAAGAAAAAGAGTTGTTGTCTCACCATCATTCCCAAAAGTAGGCATAGCCTCGACCCACTTCGTAAAGTAGTCTACTGCTACAATAATGTACTTGTGACCTTTAGCTGAAGGCGGGTTACAAGTAGTATAATCAATACCCCACTTTGTAAAGGGACCAACGGTAATGACTGGAAAAAGCAGAGCTGGATGAGCGCACATTTCAAGTATAAACTTGACACGGATGACACTTTTTGACCGACTCCACACAATCTTTGAAAATCGAAGGCCAAAAGTACCCAGCACGCAAGATTTCTTGGGCTGTAGCAAGCCCAGATAAATGACCACCACAAGCTCCACTGTGGAAATCATTCAGCACAGCCTCAGCTTCTTCGAGAGTTAAGCAACGTATCAGGATTGAATCAACCCCTCGACGGTATAAAACATCACCAATAATCAAGTAATTTTTAGCCAAGTGACGCAACTTACGGTGCTCATCTTTCAAAAAAGTAGGGGGAAACTTCACAGTCTGAAGATACACAATGATATCCCCATACCAAGGATCCTGTGGAGAAATAAGAAACAAATGTTCATCCGAGAAGGATTCATTATAGACTATCTCTTCTCCACAGGGAAACTCGGAGATTAATTCCGCGAAAACTAATGATTTCTTGGACTTGGAAGACATAAACTCAAGATCAAATTCTTGAAAAATCACAATCCATCTATTATATTTTCCCCCAATCACTCGCCTACTGAGAACAAATTGAAATGGATTGGCTGCTGCCAAAACATAAGTTTTTCGTAGAAGAATGTAATGTTTGAGTCGCTGCAAAGCATGAACAGCTGCTAAAGCTAGTTTTTCTATCGGAGTATACCGAAGTTCAGGTCCTACCAAGCCTCGACTAAGATAGTATATAACATTATCTGCAAGAGCATCATCCTCCTGAACCAGAACCATACCAATGGTAGATTCTACTGCTGCAAGATACAAAAGGAAATCCCTGCTATAATCAGGGGGACTCAATAAAGGAGCAGAGTTCAATGCTTTTTTCAAAGCATCGAATGAGCGTTGAGCGAAGTCATCCCAAAAGAATGGGACTCCCTTCTTCAACAATCTCATAAATCCTTTGGTAACTTCAACATAATTTACGATAAATCTCCGAAGAAAATTAGCCTTTCCTTATAGACTTTGAAGTTGACGAATAGACGACGGGGGAGGCAACCAAAGTATTTCCTCAACCTTGAAGGGATCTACCCTAATCCCTTCCCTAGACACTATAAATCCCAATAACTGATCGGATGTGACCACGAAAACACACTTGTTCGGATTCAACCTAATCTTGTAGAAACGACATCGTTCAAATACTTGACGGAGGTGAGCATGATGATCAATTCTCTTTCGAGAACGAGCAGCTAAATCATCCAAGTATGCCTCGATAATATGTTTGATGTCGTGGAAGGCATATGACATGGCCCGTTGAAAGGTAGCCCCAGAATTTTTAATACCAAAAGGCATCTTCTTGTAAGAAAACGTACCCCAGGGACAAATAAAGGCAGTTTTATGCTGATCTTCAGGACGGATAGTAATATGATTATATCCGGAGAAACCGTCCATGAAGGAGAAAATCTCATTACCGGCACACTCATCAATAATTTGATCTATAAATGGTGTGGGGTAATTATCTTTAGGACATGATTTATTAGGGTCTCTGAAATCAATGCAAACTCGAATTGTTCCTTGTTTTTTATCTATGGGAACAAGGTTCGAAACCCACTCTGTCAAAGGAACAGGGAAAATAAATCCCGCCTTAAGCAGCTTCTCCACCTCGGCTTTGATAGCTACAGCCTTCCTAGGATTGACCAGATGAATTTTTTGCCTCACAGGCTTATCATTTTCGTAAGTCTTGATCTCATGCTAGACAATAGATGGATCTATACTAGGCATTTCCTCATAAGACCAAGCGAACACATCCCTAAACTCTTTAAAGAGATCGGTGTAAATCTGAATTTCTTCAGGGGAACATTCAGCTCCAATGAAGACATTCTCTATAACATTGGGATCCCTGGAAATGTTCACCGGGATAGTTGGAGAAATCACAGCCATGTTCCCTTCAGCATATACCTGTGTTGGTGCTAAAGGGTTCAGGACTGGGCGAACAGGACCATGAGACAAAAGACTTGGAAAACTTGACTCAACTTCGCTCAAATCAGATAAAAATTAAGACCGATGATGCAAATCATCCCACGGTCTATCTATACCAGTCATAGCTTCCAGGATGGCCTCTTCATATGGAAGATTGGTATCAAGGCAATCCTAGGCGGAAGAAGAACTAAGTGTCCAAGCCGGAGCCACATCTCCATCCAACTCTTCCGGTGAAAGAGGAGCTAGAATGGACTCTGCAGTGTCAACAATAGATTGATAAGAAATCTCAGCTGCAGACATTGGAAATGCCATTCCACCCACTTGACCTTCTGCTAATGTGGAGGTAGCAGAAGGTAAGGTCCAAGGGTCCGAAAAATAATGAGTTCTGAAGAACTCTCTTCGAAGAGGAGCCCTGGAGGATGAAATTGCATTTATATGAACAGTAGGAGGTGGAATATCAAAAGTACCCATCAAAGAAGAATACATTCCAACCCCTAAATTCTCAATAGGCGATTTGGCATTATCCAATTTAGGGATAGTTGATTCAGTAGATGCATTCGGGTCTACCAGAGAACAGTCCAGTTGATCCACTATAACAATCCTCCCTTTTTGGGGGAAACAAATAACTCGAAATAATGAGGATGCAATGGCATCCATCTCATAAATCCAATTTCGCCACAACAGAAGGTTGTATTCCAAGCTTGCATCAACTATCTCAACCTCTATATTTACAGTTTTTCCCCCAACACAGATGGGAAAAGCTGGGATAATACCATGTGGTCTATGAGAATGACCATCAAACGCAGTCAGAAGAGTATCAGATGGAACATCTGCGGGAGATCCAATTCCCTTCCAACATGTGAGAGACATCACACATGTGGAAGCACCCTCATCAACGACCGTCCGGAAAATATTAAATTTTCGGTACGATGATTTAATATGAAAATCCATATGATGGGGGAGTCTCTTTTTAAAATTAGACATATCAAATGTAATCATAACATAGTTCTTTGGATCGACAGTTCCAATAGCAGTGAGCAAAGCACTGCGCTGAGCCGGACAAGACTGGAGCACCTCAAGAGCCGACATGGCACAAGGACTCTGTGCCAGTTCTTCCACAATAGAGTAGTTCTGGGCAGCCCTAGCATTTGGATTAATCTTCGTACGCTTAGTAGATGCTTTGGGCATCCGAGGTATAGGATCAACAGTAGGCTTCATGATGTGAAGCGGCTCAGTAGCATCGGGAGCACCCTTGGCTTTCGAAGACTCATCTTCACCATAATCACGGGATCTCATGGCGATATCCACGTAAGAACTCATCATGTATATGTTTGATGGAGTTTCCCCTTCCTGGGTGCCCCCAGAGGAAGCCCCAGTATTTTGATTCGCGCCAACAACTAGCTGTTTCCCTTGGGGAAAAGGGTTTGTCAACACAGCCTGGGAACTAGAAGAACCCTGCTGAGCTAACAAGCTCTGCGCATCCTGAATTTTAGGGCAAAGGTGAGTAAGATGGTCTCCAACACATAACTTGCATGGAAACTTCACTTTCTTTTTATCCTTTGGACCCTCACCAACATGCTCGTTGGATTTATTTGCATTACCCTTCCCATTCTTGCCCTTTTTCTTATTACGTCCCTTCTTCTTCCCTTCAGATTGTTGATTTTCTTTAGGGTTAGAAGTCTAAACGACATTTATCGACAAATATTGAGAAGGCGATGACTCAGCAGGCACAGCGTGATGAGAAGAAGCAGATTGTATAGACAACTTCTGAAATTGACTAAGCAGGTTAGCTGCACCACTATTGATCGACCCAATAAGTCCATCACCATGAGGATTGGGTTTAGTCTTGGAAAATTCTAATTTGGAGCGAGGAGCATTAGGCAATATTTATGAAGGACTCCAGACTGAGAATATATCAATTCAAGCTGCTGGGCCCTGAAAATGGCCTCTTCCTCAGAAAATACCCCGAACAGGGATACATCCTTAGAGATATCTGACTGCAGAGATTTCAGAAACCATTCCAAAAGGAATTTCCCTGGAATATGAGCTTTAATAAGCCTCTTCCTTCTCTGCCATTCCTGAATATGATCAGAAATGTGGGTTGCATCGTCCTGCTTAAAATTATCTAGGAGTTCAGTCCCGTCATCACAATGGACAGGAAACTGGAAATGATTTAGAAATGTCGTAGCCCGATCTCCAAACGTAGCAAAACTGCCCCCAGTTAACTCAATATACCACTTGGCAGCGTTTCCAGTTAAGGTGCGTTGAAACAATCTCAACCTAATCGAATCGTCGATCAGGGAGTTAGACGAACACCATAAATGAAAGGTGGTGATATGGTCAGCTGGGTCCTCTCCATTCTTGCTTTCAAACTTTGGAATGTCTAAAGGTATTTTGGTGGGAACCGGAGGCCACCCCGGACTATATCAGATCGGATCGTTCGTCAATTTCGACAAATCTAGCAAGTTCAACATTGCCAGAAAAGGTAAACGAGGCGGAGCCTAAGGATTCCATCCCTGGTGGGATGAAATCCCAACATTCTGAAAAGAGTACCCTGGATTTGATGAGGCACCAGGTTGCAAAAAAGAACTCGTAGAAAATGTTGGGCCAAAGGACCCAACATTTGGAGAAGGACCCCCTCCCAACGTAGAGTTACCAAAGACCGGACCAGTTCCCCCCCGAAGTAATGAATGAAGAGGAAAGTCCCTGATAGGGGTTCCAAGCGTTAGAAAGAGGGGAAAAATTCTGATAAGCACTCGACGAAGGGAAAGAAACATTCCTTTGTTGACCATCGTAAAAATTATTCCTTGCCCCCACTGCTGTAAATACAGGGTTCCAACCTGTAAAGGTAGTCGAACTCTGACCTCCAGACCAAGGGTTAAAACTCTGAGTCTGAGAAGTAAAATGAAAAGACCCTAAATAAGGATTCGAACTAGGAATATGCCCAGTTCCGAAGGGGAACCCTTGAAAAGAAGCTGACCCACTAGCCATGGTAGACATGGGTGCAGACGCAGTTGTAGCAGCGGAAAAGGAAAATGAAGGAATCCCACTAGTGGCAATTCCAAAAAAAAAGGGACCAGAATGAGAAGCATGTGCTTGGGTGAAACCAGAGCCAAACACAGAAGTACTAGAAGCAATCGAAGATATAGAAATAGTGCCTCCTCCTCCAATAGAAGCAGGAGTCTGAATGCCTACAGCACTCACAGCCGAAGTTGCGTTCCCAATCGTGGCCATCGAAAGGTATGAATAAAAAGGAGGAATTTCTAGTCTTTCTGACTCAGGTCCGATGTACTCAACAACAAATGGATAATCAGGAGGAAGAGGAGATGGAAGTGACTGAGGAGACTCAGGTACTTCCTCTACTTCTATTCCTAATTCTCCCGGAAACAAGACTCTCGAGGTGAGCGGAATGCTCCTCTCGGAACCAACACCGGAACCAACTACAAAACCTTGAAGCCCTTGTGGAGGATCTCTATCCACTGCGTCAGATATCACAGGGTGATATTCACCTGCTACGTTACTCCTACGCCTTCTTGAAGAAGGCTCAGCACTCTCGGGAGATAACCCCTGGATTCTCCTCGATCGACGAGGTGCTTGATCAGCCAGTTTAACAAATTTTAATTAGACTCAAAAAATTATAAAGCTAAGCAAGCTAGGAGCAAAGAGCACTCACTACAAAAATCCCTAAGATACAGCCATGTAAGCAGCCTTCAAGTATTTCCTCTCTGGGTGATTAGGACCGGACACCAAAATACGAGAAAGTGAAAAATAGGACCTCCCAAAAGTAGTCTGGGATAATTACAGCCCAAGCCTACTAGCGAAGGTAACAGAAACAGTTACGCCAACCTCCTGACAATACCCTTTGCCGGTGCAAGTACCCAAGCTCGCTGGGGCACCCTCCAGAAGTACTACTGAAAGTGATACGACGTCTGCCTCAGGTACCACGGGTATTCCCCCCTGCGGTCACTTGTGTGGAACCTAGGAATGGCAACTATGGGCACCAATTCGTGTCAGAAGCCGGGCGGAACGGTCTTGAGGCAAGATCTAGCAAATCAGAGAGGGGGTATCTCTCTTCTCAGCCTTCACTTCCCCTCGCGCTTGACTCTCTGGAGGAGAGCTTTCCCGGTCCACCTAACAGAGTTGGATTTCGCTCAATTAATAAACTTGTATGTTTTAGTTTGAGCGGCCTTGGAGAGTTAACTCTCCACTCACCTAATCCAAGGCCCTACAACCTAGCTAGTTGGTGTATGACACTTAATAAAAAATTGCTAGTTGTTTTTAAATTAATTCGCTTATTTTAGTTGGCTATTATATTAAGTCAAAGGGATACGGAAATGAAACTCGTGGTGTTTTACGACACAAAAAATAAATTAATGAAAACCAAACTACATGCAAATGCAGTAATTGCCTTTCGATGAAAAGAAATTTCTACACAGGTTCTACGAGACTAAATTTTTTTTTTCTTTTCAGATAACAAACTTCACACTCGCAAAAATTATGAAAAAGAATAAATGCTTAAGTGCACCTAATGCAAATTACTAAGAGCATGTCAATTCTAAGATGCAAAATCCACCAAAGCAAAGAGAAATTTCCAAAGAATCCTTCAGTTTTATCACTTTTTTGGTTGTCCACAAAGCTAGTTCCCAAAATCAGAAACTCTCAGTATAAAGACACCAAAATATACTCGAAACAAGAGAAAGAAACCAACGAAAATTCCCTTCCCAATCCAAGTCAGAAACCGAAGGCAAGAAATCTCAACAAAGCTTCAAAAGATGGAAAGAAACCAAAACAAAAATGCAAAACAAAATCAAAGGCAAAACAAAATGTTTTTGATCTTTTTGAATTTTATAAAAGAAGATTTCAAAGAGACCAAGAAGAACTATCCAATTATCAAGCCAAACAATCTCTGAATTTCAAACTAAGCTTCAACAAAAATTCTCTAAATCTTATAGTGCCCCCTAGTGGCAATATTTATACGAGCAAAAGGAAGACAAGAAACTCAGGAACTCAGCCCAGAACAATAGCACAATCTTGCAGCAAACAAAACTTCAAAGAACCAAGAATGACTCTTCAAAAAATTGCAACAAGACCTAGTCACATGAAATCAAGAGAACCAACCAAAAGCAGGCAAAAATCCAAGTGCAAAGAAAAACATAAAGTGAGGAAAGAGTATCCGAGCAGAAGCTCTCTGTCCTGATAAAGAAGAACAACCAAGAATCTCCAGAAAGAGATCTTGGTACTCGAACCAAAAATGCAAGCACTAAAAAACAAGATTTGCCTAATAAGCCATTCTTCAACCAAACAAGAGACAAAAATACCAATAACCACTATCAACACAATCCAAAGACTATAAAGACACTGCAAGAACAGGTCTCCACAGGCAGACAAGACTAAAAAGTCAAGAAATCAAAATTTTCAAAATTTTCCCAGGCATACGCTACTTGTCAGCTTTTCAACAAGCGTGCATACACGCCTGTGTCAAAGGAAACCCACGTATACGCGACTTCCTTTAACAAAAACTGCGTGTATACGCGACTGTGTGAAGGAAAACTCGGGTATGAGAAAGCAAATAATGAAAAATAAAAAATATCAAGCCTGGATAAAGAACCAGGTCTTCAGTTTGACTGATAAAAAGTTAACTGGACTGAAAATAATGATTAAAACTGTTGGAAACCTTTCAAACAGCTGAAACCACCCAACAGGGGAATCACAAGAATGTGATCCCTAGTGTAGTTGCCAGTTCTATTTCGGGAAATAACTCCCTAGAGGTTTGTTGGGTCAAAACCTCCACAGATCAGGGCATGATATTCAAGAAGGACTCACACAACCACACTTGTATGCTAAAAACTAGATAACATCGATAGTAGAACTCACCCGTAATCCTACGTTTGATGTAGATCCCGCGGGGTCCAAACCCCCAGCAACCCTTCTTCCTCTTCAACTTGAAAACCAAGAAGAAACTTACACGGAAAACTAGTTGTACAGCATATACTTCTCCTAAATTTTAGTGTAATCCATGTGAAACATCATATAAACAATAATAAATGCTTCAATAACGATCTTTTCACATATGCAAGCAGATATTAACACGTGAATTCAGGAACAAGATGGTTCTTCTTCATTACGAACAGCACGTACAGCAATAAAAATTGGAGAGATCACCTGAATCCTTCCACGATATTCGAACAGAACGTCATCCCGATCTGTCCCGCCCTTGCCTCGCTAGGATAATTTCAATACTTGTGCACACGAGATGACATATACACTGATGAACATCTCCAGGAAACAAGGGTTTCCTGTAAAAATCTGGGAAAGTGCAGGAGGCACGGGAAATCAGACTTGAATTGGGGCTCCAACAAAGTATAATATCTATAATTTCTCTCTCCCTTAGGCCATGCATGTGAGGGGATTTTATACTCCCTCAAATTAGTTTCAATCTGTTGGAAATAGTTGGCCACGTGATGGGGTGGTTGAACTACTGGAGTAACCATCAACCCAGCCCGAAAATAGGGAATTATATATATATTTTTAATGATTTTAATGGCATACGCGGAAAAGTTTGTATGGACTAGCATATACACGCGGAAAATTCTGGGCATACCCACGTATGGGAATTTTAACACTGTTTTTTATGAACTTTTTTCAAGTCTATGGGAATGGGTGCCCAATGCCAAAGAGACAATCGTGAATCACATGAGGGTGAAAAATGATGCTATAACATAGGGTTTACACCATGGAAGAGGAAAGAGACACCATGGGGCAGGAAAGAGACATTATGGAGAAGGAGATAAACATAGAAGAAGAGAGGAGAAAACACCACAAAGGACCCAAACCACCAGGAGGAAACCAAGAACAAGAGGTCTCAAGAAGGAATTGGAGAAGGAGAAGCTTGAGGCAGAAAACCTAACTTTTGAAGGACAAACTCAAGGAAACCGTAATTTCTCAAAGGGAGAAGGGTAGATTGGAACTAATTTTTGATATATCCACGATAGCATAACACACCTTATTTTGCATCTCTACAGAAATTTTGAGGAAATTTGGAGAAAATTTGAGAAATTAAAAAAAAAAAATCTTTGAATTCACATTTTTCAGAAATGTCCTATTTTGGACACCTTTTTACAAAGAGGATTGTGGACAATAAGAGAAGCATATTAGGAAACAAGAGGATTTTTCTGTTCAAAAAATGCCAAAGAACAAGAACCTCTCTCTTCTTTGCAAAACACCTCATGGTTAGAGAGATATTGATCCATGTCTAAGGCCTAGTTTTGCAGAAAACTCAGAAAGTTTGGCACACAGAAAATCTAACAAAAACGCAGCTCCCTTGGCACTGCATTTTTTCTTGGAGCCTCCAATGGAAAAATGACCACCAACATCATGTTCATAATGGTGAAGGCATCAAACCCATCAATTTTCAAAAAATTTGGAGGACAATTGGTCCCTCAAAAGTGCAAAAAACCACCAAATTTCAATGTTTTTGCCTCCTTTTTTACCTTGGCGCTATGCTTATACCAGTCTTGGGAGATTCACTTTTTGACAAGGAAAATGAGAATCACAAATGGATTCATATTTGGAAATGAGACTCGGAGATATTTCCAATGAGCTATCATGCAGCTGATTTGGACATTGGGAAGGCCTCCAAAAGTTGCTTGTGAAAGAGGCTATTTTTCCTATCATGGTGCTACGCTTTTGCTAGGAAAATTACATTTTCACCATCTTCAGCAAGTTTTGAAATTTCACTCCATTTTGAATTTTTACTTGAGAAAATGAAGAAATTACTGATTTAAATGGTCATATTGAATGTAAATGTCATTTTTTGACTTTCATCTAAGGTAGATACATTAGGTGAGTCCTCTAGAGGTCAAATGAATCAGTTTCCTCTCTTTTAGAGGCAAATTGTTGGGTCTTCCTAGTCTTCAGTTTGTTGTTTGGGAGTAGGTGAAAACGATACTCATCTCATGGATTCGACTCCCTGAGGCTAGGGAGAATGGTTTTGAGGTCTATCTCATGTATTTTCTCAGTCATTTGTAGAGATTGGACTCACTTGGAGCTTTGGCATCTCAAGGACACAATTTTGTATCAGTTTGGCCTAGACATTAATGATAAATTTGCAGCTATTTCTTTGGGATCCATGTGGTATGAATTGTTTGATATAGTTTTTTCTTTGTGATCATTTGTATGAATGTATTTTAAACTCATAAACCATTTCCATGTCTATGATATGCTTAATTTCATGTTGAAAGGAAGAATTCATGTTTTCTCCAGCTTTGTTTTGGGGAATTTTGCATAATTTGTTTATTTTCTTCAGATTAGGGAGAATTCATCTTGTATGCTCTTCCTAACTCCTTAATATTCTCATCATCTCACCATAATAATCCTTTAAATTTAAAAATCATCTACTTACCTTGCCCCATAGAACACCCTGTGAATCTTTACCTAATTTCCTTGCCCTAGCTGCTTGACTCCTCTTGATCCAGCAAAACCCTACACAAATGAAAATAAAAAACCCTGAGATACTATACGTAGCCTAATATCTTCTTTCCTCAATCATTTTTTATGTGATATATATGGAGAGAGCCCTCTCCTGGCCTAGTAGCGCTAGCTACTTGGCTAAGCGTGGTTTGACGTTACCTCAAAATTGCCTCTTTTAGCCTGAGGTTCAATCTCAGGGATAACATGATCTATATTTTTATGTGTACCATTTGCAGTGGATTTCATCTTTAATACTCATAATTCATAGGTGTATCAGACTTCATTTATTGATTAAATGGCTATGTTATTTCATGTTTCATGTGTGATTTACCTTTTCTAAAAACTCTTACCTGCCTTAGCTTCCATGCAAGAGAACTTACCACTGAACTAAAGGTTTGTTGACTCCACAATCCCAATGGTTGCAGACTTGTACTCTTTAAACCTACACACATCACAATCAAGTTATTTTCCAAGTATATTTAGCCATCTAGTTTCATCATTATCAAATATCATTAAACCCTTTGAGAGAGCCCTCTTAGACTGAAGAGGTTAAGCTTGAGTTACAAGTTGGTCTAAAACAGTTACATGAAGTTCTCTAAATAGCAGCCAATCAAGTGAAATTTTGTGATAAAAAATCACAACATAGAAATGAAAGTGAATATGAACAATACATTCAAACACATGATAATGAAGAAGAAACAAAAATACATTCAAAACTGGAGTGAAACTTGGAAATTTTCATAAGACTGCTAAATGCACCATTTTCTTGTCAAATGTGCCCTTTTCCTGTCAAACGCATTGTTAGTATGATTCTTTCGTCGTAAAATATCACTTTAGCTATGCATATCAAGTATCCATAACATCAAGTATGGCTGCAAAATATCTTTAAGTTTGCTGCATACAATTAGATCTAAGCATAAAAGATATTAAGCAGATAAAATGTAAAATGGCTCCATGCATCCAATGGACAAGACAAGAACAATGTATAAAAAGAATCTTATATTATATTAAATAATGGGGCACCTGAGAGGAAAACAAGAAAGGTGTTTTCCAGTTCTCCTTAGTGGGATGGGTTCTTGGAAGTCCTCAGTGTTTCAGATCTAAAATTCCCCTCTTTGGTTAATGTGGAAAACCCTAACAAACATGGAACTCAATGGGAGTTCAAAATGCAAACAAATGAAACTGGTGACCAAGAGTAGATCCGGTGCGATCTAATGCAATGGAGGTGACTAATGAATGGGGAAAACCCTTCTATTTATAACAAAATATTGGGGTGTTCTAGAACTCGGTGCATGAATAAAATATTATTAATCACATTCTAGAATCACCCTTTAGGAATAGTTTATTATATTTGTTGGAGGGAAAAGGGTTTTTGACTTGGGTCAATTCCTTTATTTATAAATAATAAATAAAAAATTGATTTATTTATTATTTAAGGGAAATGAGGGGAATATAATTAAATAAATAATGGTTTATTTAATTATTTAAAAATGATTTAGTCAAATTTAAGTAGGAATAGTATTTAAATAATGATTTAAATAACTTATTCTTAGGAAATAATTAAATAAATAATGATTTATTTAATTGATTACCTTGTTTTGGGTTAAATATGACCAAGAAATGTAAACGAATGTGGTGAAAGCGATTTTACTTGGGGTAAAATTAGTCTTACATGGTGTGCTTGGATTCATCTAACGATAATGGGTTAGATGACCAAAAAATGGTTTAACAGATTTCCCCCCAACGTACGAGTGTTAGGAGAAAATCGTATGACCGAAGTACGTTGTAAGAACTGAATCACTAAACAACAAGATAGCAATGAAAGAGAGGAATGTAAGGTAATCTAAAGTGGTGGAGGACTAGACCCTGAGGAGGCGAGACTTATAGGTGCAACAAGTCTCAAGTGTATGATGTGGTACCAATGTGAAAGGCGGCGGGGGAGGCATACATATGCCCGCCGAGACAATAGTACAAAGAATAAGGTGCCCAGAAAACCGCGGAAGGCAATAGTAAAACTAGTGCTGACCTAATCATGAGCCAGAAATCAAGAATGATGAATCCCACATACATGCGATGCCTGGAATAATCGTCAGGACTTATACAATAATATGGTGGTACATGAGATATTAATACACCCAAATGCCCCCTACACACGGGGAAGGGCTCGCAAAATCGGACCCACACGTGAAAATTGAAGAGGTGCTACAAGCGACTGAGGCCGATATCATCAAATGAGCAGAGCTGCATCAAGTGTTGGAATGAAGAAGTCATCTGGGTATGTGGGGGACTACTGGAAGGGCCACCCCCTCCTGAGGGTTGAGACATCTCACACACACCCGGGTATCACCAATAGCTGCTGCTGCATCACTGAACCATCAAGTGTGTAGATCACGATTAGGCTGAAAAGAGCTTGAACCAAGGTACACTGCCCCCTAGACCTGACTTCTGGATTAAAGGCGTTGATGTCGACAGAAGTCGGGCCATCATGGGTAGGGAAATAAGGGAACCCCAACTAAGGCACGAGAGAAAATAGTGGAGTGACGAACATATGGACACTAATGATGATGAAATGAGGGATACGAAGTGGCGAATGGATGACTTCCCTAGTTAGAACATAAAAAAAATGGATGGCTTGGCAGCGACGGACACAACATCATGAGGGATAGGGGACAAGGGGACTGAGGGTCATACTGTGCAACATGAGAGGTGGACCAAGTAATGAAGGGTGGAGAACTATAGTGGGATACAAAGGGACACGAGATAGACTCCGGGACTGATGAAGACTCAACTCGGATGCTCTAAACAAGGGTGACTTGATGGTGCTGCCATATAGTAAAGGTCCGATGGGGAACCATAAAAACATGAGTACAATAGGGTATCTCATGACGAAAATCAACATGAACAAAGACAAGTAAGGAGGCAAAGTGGTGCCCCAGGTACAAGTGTTTTAAGTGAAGAAATTCGATTTGGAGGAGAGATGAAAAGGGCCTTCATGGACAAAATGTGTCCTGGTGAAGTATCAGAACATAAAAAACTGATAGATACCCATTTGAGTTCTCGGTGAGAGCTTTCCAACGGTGTGGACGGTGTGTCAAACGGGGCTACGGTTTGGTCGCAGCAGGCGAAAGAAAAAATAGGGGTTTTCTTCTAATAGGGCGTTTTCCCTCCAAAATCATTCATTTGCTTGTGTAGCTGTGGTGAATGTGGAGAGGAGAGAAGGCCCTAAATCTTGCGGCGATCGTAGCGGACAAACCGACCGTTGGAATTGCAATCCGTCAGTTGCAGGTAAGAGGCCTAATCCTAAGCTTTGTTTTTGATGGATTGAAATTGCAGATTAGGGTTTTAAATTCCAGAAACTGCCCCTACTTCCTCATTACGGTCGGGTCGCACTTTTTGGGGCAAAATCTGCGACCTGGGACGCAGGTTTTGGCCTGAAAAGTGCGACCTGGCCCAGGTTTGGCCCAAAAAGTGCGACCTGCTAGGTGTGGGAGGTTTCAGCGCTGTTATGGGCTGAAATTTTGTTTTGGTGTAAGATAATACAGTTTTGTTGATCTGGAGGCTGACAAAAATGATGTTTTTGTGCAGATATGGAAGATATAAGAATAAAATAGAGAGAGAGAGACTTAGGTACACTACGGACGGAGATCCAGGTGGATCAGGGTGTCTGTCATGCACTGGCTAGACATGGGGTTCTAAAATTTTTGGAGAACCCTTTGATGAGGGTTGGAGAGCCCTTGTTGGCCTGGATTATCAGTTATTGGGATCCGGATCATGAGGCGTTTTTAGTGCAGGGGCACAGGATCGAGTTGATGGTTTAGGATTTGTATTTCTTGACTGGTCTCCCACCGTTGGGGATGGTGGGAAATACGCAGCCAGTGTTACCACGGGGGCGTAACATTATGGAGTTTGTTGAGCGACATTGTCGACCGAGTGTCCGAGTCAAGGGGACTCGGATATCCATTTGGGATCTAGAGAGGTTGGAGACCCGGGTAGTGGCCGCAGCAGTGTTGCGGATCTTGGGCAGTCAGGTGCTCCATCACATCACTAGAGGGTAGATGATGATTGTAGAGAGTGTGTTGGGTGGGACCTACTATGGGTGAGCCCATATGATGTTGGTGTCACTGAAACGACAATTGTTGCTATGTAAGAGGCAAAGGAACCATGATTGTGCGTATGGGACATTATTGGGCTCTTTCTTCTTTGAGAAGATCCCGACCTTACGACCTCATATACATTTTCCTGATGGGGGCTCGAGAGAGCCCCGGATGCGACGGTGGGGATGACTACTGAGTAGAGGAGGAGGAGGGGCGGTTGGGAGGGTGTTTCGACCAGATTTATTTGCCCATTGGGATCAGATGTCGTTATACATAGATGACTATCCCTATAGTGGGATGAGTTATTGGGGAGATCCGGACTTGCCGCTGCCACCTGGTCGAGTATGGGGACCGGATGGTAAGTGAAAAGAAACTAACCTGTTATGGTCCTTTTTATATTTTGTGACTAGTATTCATGGTGCTAATCCTTATATTTTTTTGGATGCAGATATAGCTCCAGTGAAACCGGCTGGATATATGGGACGACCAGCAGCAGCAGGCGCTACAGGCACAAGTGGATCGAGGATAGGACAGAATGAAGAGATGGCCGCACTGGTGGAGGACCTCCGTCGTAGATGTGAGGGGCTGCTGACCAGTGTGTCGTAGCGTGGTTGGCAGGATTTATATGACCGATACATAAATTTGTGTATTGGGCTCCCCTCAGAATGGCGAGGGATCATGCGACGCATGGCAATGGCCGGGTAGACGGTGCGTGATCTACGAGTTGCGGGAGCAGAGCCATTGGCTCGGGATCCGCCAGAGAGGGACTAGGTGTGGGGCAGGTGGTGTCCCCTAGTAGTGATGTAGGGGCAAGTGGTGCCCCCCATTTTTGTAGTAGTGGTTTTGTAACATGCTATGGGCATGTCATATGTTTCAAAGTATATGGACTTTTAAAACACATGTTATATATATATGAGTTTTATGTGTATTTTGTGGATGTTATTATCCGATATGTGATAAATTCCAGTCTAGAACATGGTTTGCGATCTGATCTACGTAGTGATTGTGACTTCTAGGGATGTGGTTGAATGAAATAAATCTAAATTCCCGTATCAAAAGTCTCACCCGTAAATATTCTCTAAACAGGATAGGATTATGCACACGGTAGACGCCATTAAGTTGTAATACGATAAGTAGGGAATCTAAATAAACTTGCAGATGGAGGATGCGATGGGAGAGAGCGTCAGCTAAGAGGCCATGAACGACCTCATACTTAGCCTGGTTATTGGTGGCGGTACCAATGCAAACCCCATTTGCAAGAACAAGGGTATGGACAGGGGTAAAGATGGCCTAGGCGGCTGAGGCAAGGTTTCGGGAATACCGACTCGCGCCATCGGCATAACCAATGTAATGAGTGGACGAGAGGTTCGAGGGAACAGCATCACAAGATAAGAGAAGTGAGGAAGATCGGGGACTTGTGTTGTGACATACATCATAGAGACGAATTGGAGTATCGGGGTTAGGTGAAGAGAGTGGAAGGTGGTGGAAACCGCAAGAGGCGGAAAAGCTACCGAGATCATCGTTCATGGCGGAAAGGCGCAGAAATGGGTCGTCAGGGGAAATGATAGAAGAGCAAGTAAAAAGATGGTCACAACATGAATAGCCCAAGAATGGTGCTGAAGAGGGATCAGATGAAAAAGGTGGAGTGGATACAGAGGAGATGTACTCTAAGGGTTAGGCAGATGATGATAGGTACAAGAGAGGAGCAGCATATTCGGAAATTTCAACATCAGGGGGAGGGATGTCAATGGTGGCTGGGGTATCCTCGAGTAAACTCGATGCATATTGAGCAAGGATGGGCGAGGCGGATTGATTCTGTTCCACTTCATACTCGTGGATGACCTCTAAAGAGGCGCGGTAATGCGTGAGGTGGGGACAATGGTGAGAATAATGGCCATGGACACCACATAACGCGTAGGTTTTTTTGGTGCGAAGGGCCTTTGGGTTCTTGGTTAAGGGTGCAGATATTTTCGGGGTTGACGATTCAGGGAACGCAAATTTGACCATGGGTTGGAGACGAGGCAACTCAAGACAAGTATGGGTGGCGTGGCCGACAGCATCACACAAAGCACAAGGCTTGATGGGTGGAGGGGGAGTAGGATCGGGAGCGATGGCTTGATCTTTGGATGCCCCCCTGCGAGTTTTTCTTTTCTTACCCGTAGCATTCTCAGCATGAGGAGGGTCGTGCGACGGGGCTAGAGGTACGGTAGCAGTGGAAGGAGCAACGGGAATCGGTTGAACTGGTGTCACAGGAATGTATGGTTTAGGGTGGCCGGGAGGGGTTTCGGTTGGAGGAGTAAGATACCATACTGGTATGCCCAAAGTTAAATTTGGTAGGGAAAGGGTGGCCATGAAAGGAACCGAATAGATGCCAGGGGGAGGGCCAAGGAAAGGGATTTGACCGGTGGAGTAATGTGCAGGAGGGATGGTTCCTAAATGGGGGAGGCTGGAGGGAACTGATGTGGGAGGATAAGGAGGTTCCTGGGTGTGAGGGGGAGGGGAAGGACCCGATGGGAGAGTTTGAAACAGCTAAGGTGAAGGGCTAGGAGCAGGGTGGGTCGGATGAGGAGGAGGTTATTGACTAGCCGGAGCAGGTTGCAGGGGGGCAGCCTGAGACGATTGCATCATGCAAACATTCGCTGAGCTAGGGTCAGAGATAGGAGGGGGGGGGACCGGGGAAAGTGCCAAGAAAAGAGGAGTCTTTGTAGACACCAGGAGAGACACTGGTCAAATAATCGACAGTTTGCTTATTGGTGACAGTAGAGATGGTGGACTCAGGTAAGGTCTGAGATTTAGGTTCATGATACAACAACTGGTCAATGGTGACGATCTTGCCATTATGAGGGAAGAACATCTTGCGGTGGACTATGGATGAGACAGAAGACATGTCATAGGTGTAACTACGCCCCAAAAGGATGTTGTAGGCGAGAGGGGCATCGATAACTTCAACGTCGACACAGACAGTCTTACCGGAAAGGGTGATAGGGCAGTTACGAAAAAGACCAATGGGTTGGGAGGCATGGCCATCCCACGCACGGAGAGTGATGGTGGAAGGGGCCAGCTCAGGGGATCTGAGTTGTTTCCAAACCGAAGCGGACATTACACAGGTAGATTCCCCCTCATCAATAATACAGCGAGCGACATTGGCATTTCATATTTTGACTGGGATTTGGAAAGAAACTGAAGGAGGAAGAGGGAGATGGTCGGACTGACGAGCGTCAAAAACAATTAATAGGTCGTCAGCCAGATCTATAGCACCCATGGCAGATAGTAGAGCTTTCTTTTGAGAAGGACATGACAGGAGGAGTTCCAGTGTTGAAATGGTGGCTGGAGACTGTGCCAGATCATCTACTATGCTATAGGAATGGGCAGCCCGACCAGAGGCAGCATTTCGGCATAATGGACCCTTAGGAATTTTTTTGTGTACCTCAACTTTGGGTGGAGGTATTTGTAAGGGACCATTGGGTGTCGATAGAGGCTCTGTAGAAGTTAAGGATGGGGACTCGAAGACAGACGGTACGGGAGGCGAGGAGTATTGACGAGACCAGGTTTGAAGGTTAAGGTCAACAGTGAGAGGTTGGTCAGAGG
The DNA here is from genome assembly GCA_034641835.2 of Pinus albicaulis. Taxonomy (NCBI): domain Eukaryota; kingdom Viridiplantae; phylum Streptophyta; class Pinopsida; order Pinales; family Pinaceae; genus Pinus; species Pinus albicaulis. The sequence continues at coordinate 19,452,306 of CM076576.1, read as the reverse complement.
ACATCATAAGAATCTGGAAATCGAAAGAACCAGAAGGAGAAGGTTGAGTGGATGCCGGGGCATGAGTAGCCACAAATCCTTGTTGAGGGAAAGGATCGGTAGACACAGCGGGCTGAGAGGTAGAAGTAATGGGGGGGACAGGGGGAGAGGAGTGTTTTCCCCGAATGGTGGCCTAAGACTCCCACATCTGTCGCATCTGTGGTAAGAGGGGACAATCGTGAGTGTAGTGACCGAAAACACCGCAACATGAATAGGGCTTATTTGTATGAAGCGGCCTGTCCTGCTTAGGGTGGGAGCCCTGGGGTTGGGTAGAGGTGTTAGGTTTAATACTAGAAGGATTGGGTCCGCGATTACCAGAGGCGGATGGATTGCCTCTCCTCTTCCGTTGAGAAGGAGGAGGAGTAGTCGCACTGTGTTGCACAAATACGTGCCCTGGAGGGGGTAGTAAGTGCGGCTATGGGGGTGGAGGAGGCGAGGGAGCGGGAGGTCCAAATTCTGGAGGAGCTGGGACACCAGGCTGCAGATAAGGGTAAGGGTGAGAATGGGCAACATTGAGGTAAGCAGGAGAGTTGGCAAAAGGAGGAGGCATGCCAAAGCTTGGATACATGTTACCAGGATGGGGAAAGGTGCTGGAGGTGCTGGCCCCGCTGGGAGGAAAACCATAGGGCATAAGAGGTTGAGTGGAGGTATGAGACATGGCTCCAATGATACCTTCGGTAGAGTGAGAGGTCCTGGAGGCGTGAGTGCCCCCGGGCTTGGGGAGATCAGGAAGGACAGTATAAACATAACCAAACTGGGCATAGATAAGGTCATATTTTAAGGCGATTTGAAGGGCGGCTTCTTCGGTTTTGGGGAAATGGGAGGCGACATCTTTGCCATTGGGAGGTAAGAGAGAGCGAAGGAACCAATCCATGTAAACGCGATCTTCAAAGGGGGGAGCACGGCATAAGCTTCTTCGTCGACGCCACTCCTGGACATGAGCGGAGAGACGCGTTGAAGAAGATTGATGAAAGGAGGTCAATAGTTCAGTGCCAGTGTCGTGTCGGAGAGGGAGCTGGAAATAAGACAAAAAGGCTTGGGCAATGGTTGCAAAAGTGGTATGGGAAGAGGTGGCTTGATCAACATACCATTTGGACGCTTCGCCGGTAAGGGTGCATTGGAATAAATGAAGACGAATGGAGTCATCGGTGATGGAATTAGAGGAGCACCACATGTGGAAAGATCGGATATGATTGGAGGGATCTTCACTAGCAAGGCCTTCGAACTTGGGAATGTCGGAGGGGACATCGTGGCGGATAGGATCATTGATAAGCTGATTGAAGTCGGGGAGACTGAGGCCGGCCATTTACGGAAGTAATGGGGCCGTCGAGGTAGGTCCCATAGTGGTTCCACTGGAAGTGGACCCAGTATTAGAACTGGGGTTAGGGCTAGGTCTAGAACTAGACATGGTGGAGGTAAAGGGGGGAGAACCAGAAGGACGGGGAGAGCCCGAACAATCAAAGGAAGAGTCGGAGTGCAGACTCGGGGGAGGACTTACTCGATGACGACAGGAAGGAGGAATTCGACCAATTGGAAACTGAGGGTGAAGGCCAAGAAGTCACCGGGATAAATGCCTTGGAGGCGTAATGATGACGGGAAGAAGAAGGAACGACCAGGGCAGCAAGGTACAAAAGCAAGACGCGACAAGGGCAAGGAGGTGCAGTGTCGATTAATTTTAGATTCTTTTCCAGGCAGTGTTAACCGGGCTCTTCTTCACTTAGGGTCCGTGTGTGGCGTGCGTTAATTTTAATTGATTAAATCCAGACGTTTTGAGCGTAAAAGAAAAAGTGTGCTACGGAATGGAAAAGAAATCTGCACTAAATAAGACTGAAAGAATAGAAAATTAGCAACTAAAAAGGCAGCAATCGAACCCAAGAAGGTGCGTTTCTCAAAACTAGTCTAGAAGGGGCAGAGCACGCTAACAAGAGACCAATAGATCTTAGGTCCGGAGGGACTGAGATCTAATGGAGAAATCTGCTAGAAAGTGGTGCAGAAAGTAGCAAAGAGGTAGGGGCAAGGTTGCTGCTAGAAAATATGAGATCAGCTAAAAAGAGGGGGTCAAAGGGGTGACCCTAGAGAGGAACCCAAACAAAGCGAAAGGCAGTGTATAGAAAGGGAAGAAAAGCTGACCTGTGAGGATCTGAACAGGAGGTATCAGATCTGAAATAAGGCTGAAACTTCTGGAAATTTAGACGGCTGAAAACAACAACAAACTCTCCCACAAAAAGTGGAGGGAACTGAAGCCCTAAGGGGCAAGATTCCCACTTAGGTGAGTGAAATAGATCTACAACAGGTCGGAACAGGTGGAGACAGAGGCTGGAAAACCCTGACAGAAGCTTCAGTGAAACCCTGAAAAAGTGCTGGCAGATTGCAGAAAAAATTGTAGGTCGCAGATTTGGGCCTGTTTTCAGGCCAGGTCACAAATTTAGGGCAGAAAAGTGCGACCTCAAGGCCAGTTCGTACTTTTTGGGTCGATAAGTGCGACCTGCAAATCTGGGTCTGGCGGCGGCAGATTTCAGAAAATTTTGTCATCTCAGCAGTGGCTGATGTCAGTCACCTGCGCAAAAAGGCCAGAAACACACGGAAGTTAGAAATTTGAATGTTTGAGGGTTTTAGAGGGGAAAACTAGCATAAAATGGGAAAAAATAAAAAATGGAAGAGGAACCCATGGGTCTGAAATATATGGATATGCAGGAAGATAGAAAACGACAGTGGTCGTAAAAGAAAACTCGTGTGGAGTCGCCAATTGTTAGTATGATTGTTTCTTCGTAAAAGATCACTTTAGCTATGCATATCAAGTAGCCCTAACATCAAGTATGGCCGCAAAATATCTTTAAGTTTTCTGCATACAATTATATCTAAGAATAAAAGATATTAAGCAGATAAAATGTAAAATGGCTCCATGCATCCAATGGACAAGACAAGAACAATGTATAAAAAGAATATTATATTATATTAAAGAATGGGGCACCTGAGAGGAAAACAAGAAAGGTATTTTCCAGTTCTCCTCAGTGGGATGGGTTCTTGGAATTCCTCAGTGTTTCAGATCTAAAATTTCTCTCTTTGGTCAATGTGGAAAACCCTAACAAACATGGAACTCGATGGGAGTTCAAAATGCAAACAAATGAAATTGGTGTCCAAGAGTAGATCCAGTCTGATCTAATGCAATGGAGGTGACTAATGAATGGGGAAAACCCTTCTATTTATAACAAAATATTGGGGTGTTCTAGAACTCGGTGCATGAATAAAATATTATTAATCACATTCTAGAATCACCCTTTAGGAATATTATATTATATTTGTTGGAGGGAAAAGGGTTTTTGACTTGGGTCAATTCCTTTATTTATAAATAATAAATAAATAAATGATTTATTTATTATTTAAGGGAAATGAGGGGAATATAATTAAATAAATAATGGTTTATTTAATTATTTAAAAATTATTTGGTCAAATTTAACTAGGAATAGTATTTAAATAATGATTTAAATAACTTATTCTTAGGAAATAATTAATAAATAATGATTTATTTAATTGATTACCTTGTTTTGGGTTAAATATGACCAAGAAATGTAAACGAATGTGGTGAAAGTGATTTTACTTGGGGTAAAATTAGTCTTACATGGTGTACTTGGGTTCATCTAACGATAATGGGTTAGATGACCAAAAAATTGTGTAACACGCATCCTCTCAGTTCAAGGCTGAATTTGGATGCCTTCCCAGTGTCCAAATTTGCTTCAAGATGGCTTTTTGGAATCCCTTCAAGTCTACTTTCCAGAAATACCTTCAATTTTCAAAATGAAGTCCATTTTCCCTGTCAAAAAGCACTTCGCCCAAGACTGGTAAACGTGCAGCGACCGGGCAAAAATTGAGGCAAAAACATGGTTTTTTTATGGTTTTTTTTGTTTTTCATTGACCAGTTCTCCTCCAAAATCTTATAAAATGCAAAGGCTTGATGTCCTCATATTTATGAATCTGTTGGTGGTTGCCATTTTTCCATTAGATGCCTCAAAAAAGAGTGTGGCATCCAAGGTGTTGCGCGTTTAGCAATTTTACTATGCAAAAAATACCCTTAAAAACACAAAATGTACCAACATGCTAAATTTTCCAAAACTTTGTCAAAATTGGTGGGATATTTTTTGGTCATGTGTTTGAGGCATGGAGTGTCACCTCAGAAAGTATATCTAGCCTCATTTTTTCTTCTTTCTTAACCAAGTCTTCAATTTTGGCATTGGCTCTTTTGAGCGTGGTCAATGCAACTCTCTCTTTTCAGGCATGAAGTTTGAACTTTGTCCTCAACAAGTCATTATATGTGTTGGCCTTCTCTAGCAGCTTTTCCAAGTGTATATTGGCTCTATCAAGCCATGGTTCCCTGTTCACACTGATTTCTAGGGAAATTTGTTCATTTAAGGTAAGTTGTTCTACTAGCTCCGCTTCCCTTTGTTTCTCTACGACTCAAGCTCTTTTCAGCCCTCTAGTCCTAGGTCTCTTTCTTAGAGGTTGATCCTCATCATCATTAGGTTCGCCAAATTTCTCTAATGTCTCTTCAAGCAAGGCTTTAGCTTTATTTTCCTTTCTTTGTGCTTTGATGCATCTCACCTCATCAATGGTGTCTTTGGTCTTCATTTACTCATTTTCATGCTCAAGAAAGTGAATTACATATTTAGCTCTCTCAAGACTAGTTTGGAGCTCACTGATCTTAGCCTCTTTACCTTTTATCATTGAATTTGTGATTTTATCTTCATCCTCCTCATCTAGGTCAACCAACTAAAAATCATGCTCTATTTCATGATTTTCCTCCTCAGCATGAATGGTTGACTCTATAACGTTTTCGTTACCTTTATCCACCTGTTGTGTTAATGAAGAAGGCATGGACCATTTCACTCTAGGTGAAACCAACACATGCCTATAACCTCTATGATAGGTTTTGGGAAATGGCTCAACCTCAAACAAACTTGCCCATTTTGCCTCAATGTCCTCATCCCTGCTAGGTGACTCAGAATCATGATGGGATGGTGATGAAGGGTCATAATAGGGTGAAGAAGAAGGTTAAATGTGAGATGGAGGTGAAGGAAGTTGATCTGGTGATGATGTATGAACGGTAGGCTGAGTTGGAGGGATATATGTGAAAGTATGAGATGATGAAGGTGCATCCTGGCCAAGTTGAATAGGTGGGACAGTGAAAATCTCATTGGATATGAAGGTATCCCATGGAATGTTTAATTGATCAAGGTGATGTACGACTATCATCTTGATAAGGGAGTGGTGAAAGAAACTTTGTAGTTGATGATCGTAATCTCTCTTTTCGGAAATAAATGCCATCTTATCAATGCTCTGATAGAGATATTAATGTATACTGAGCATTCTGACCCTTGTGAAGTGCATAAGTAACCAAACATGATATGAATAGAGTCTAGAAAACCTTCCCTCACAGGTGAAGTATCTCATGATGATTTTGATCATGGGGACATATTTGTCTAGGAGGTAATAGAAAAGAAAAATCCTCTTTCTCTCATTCTTGTACCTTGGTTTAAGATATGGCTCATAATAATAGTGACTCGAATTTCCTTGTTTGAACCATTTTTCCCCAAGATTTGGGATCTCGGTGGCAGCTGATATAATGTTAGTGGATAGATTGAAATTGAAATTGACAAGGGTGACCTGGTTTTCATGGAGGCTAGAAATAAATAAAATTTTCAACATAGGATGGTACTGGACTCTCTGAAATTTTTCACAAAACTGAAAACAACGTACATGCTTAAATCATGTCATAGTGATGAGAGATTCCATAAGCTCTCTAGTATTTTCCAGTTCATGTCGAATGACTCTCCCTCCTTTTTTATATGACCTTATCTCATGTCTTTCTTCCTTCTCACTATGACTTATGTTCTCCTCTTCAGCCATGATGTTTCCTGGTGTCAAAACCCTAGGGATATGATGAAATGAAATGAAAATGTATGAAGTGAAGGGTGGTGCATGGAAACAGAGGAGATGGGAATATGGAAGGGAACCTAGGCAGGTGAGACCCTAGGACTTAGGTTTTTAAAGGATATGATAGTTTATGGAATGGGGATATAAATGTAGGGAGTTGGGAAAGTGTTTTAGGATGTGAGGAAGAGTATATGAAGGCTTAGGGACCAGTTTTAGAATGTAAATTAGATTTTAATAAAAACTAGGGTTTTTGAATTTAGAAGGAGGCACTAAATTCACTTAAGCACAATCACACATCAAATTGATATTTGATAAAATGGAGTGAGGTAAGTTTGTTACTTACTGGTAAACAGAGGCATGAAGAATCATTATGTGAAATTTAGGAATGAAACTGTGAAATAGAAATCTGGCAGAGACTTTTTTGAAGATTTCCAGGTGAATGCGCAACGACTAGGATAAACGCGCAGCACCATTAGAAAATACATTGAATTTTCTACCAAATGCGTAGCGCTCAGGATAAACACGTAGTGACCAGGAAAAATGCACCCTCTAACCCTGTTTTTCACAACTTCACTCTGAAACCCAAAAATTTCTTCTTTTTTGAGATTTGCATGAGGTTGTATGACATAAGTGGACATTGATTTGAAGTGTTGAGGGCTTTTATACGTAAGTGGATTTGATTTATGCTTTTGAAAACGCACTTTCCTTATGTTTCACTTTTCACTTTTCAAATTTTCACACTACTGCTCTTTGACTTCTGAATTTTTCTTTATCAGGTTGATTAGTTGATGGATTTTGTCTTTTATTTCCTTCAGTTTGGCTTGAATGCTTGAGTTAGAAACTAGGAAGTGAAATATTACATATAAAAAACAAAATATTACTAGGAAATAAAAATAAATTACATCTTTGATTTCATATCAAAAGGATATTTTGATATGAAAATCATATGAAATCAAAATTACAACTTAAAAAATATAATATAATTGACATACTGATGATATTTTGTAGATGGAAATAGAATTTCATTGAGTCACTCTCATTTTTTTGTTGACTTTATTGGGATGGAATAATGCATTTTTGGACTTTGAAAGACAAAACCCTAATGACCTAATGATACTTTGAATAACCTGACTTCCATGGTTGACTTTAACTGAGACAAGACATGGTGAAATGAAATTTTCATAGGTGTTATTATGCTCAAGAAGGCATGAAGGTGAGTCAGTAAATGTGAGTGTCTGAGAGAGAGTGAAGTTTTATTGAGGAAGGCTATCATCGGTGAAACAAATTTTAGCATGACCTAATGGAATGATATACAAATTTCAGAGTGAGACACCTAAAATGAAAATGAAAGAAATGATATTGATCATTGATGGCTGAACGCATTTTATGACACTAACAAGTGCACTTTGGGATCCCACTGTCTATCATCTTAGATCAATACAACAAGTTTGTCAGCACATTTTTGTCTAGCCTCTGGTCAATGTTGGACACTGTTGGGGTTCCCATGCTTTGGCAAGGTTGGAAATACCAAAAGATGAGACAACATCAAAACCACTTTCAGACCTTAGGATCTAGCCCTCCTGGGTCTAGAGAGGGATCTCTCTATGATATTTCAAAGGTATATGACTTTGAAGCTTAGTGTTAAGATATTAGGCTAGTTATAAGGCTCAGGGTTTGTTTTTTTGGTTGTTGGTTATCAGGAAAGAAGGGTTCAATGTAAGACAAGGATGAGCAAAGAGGAGTAAGGTAGAGGTGAAGTATTCTAGGGAGCATTCAAAACATTTGGGAAAGGGAGTCAGGAAAGGATTTGCTTGCTAATCAATAGGCAGGCTTTCAATTGGGCTAGTCATCTAAAACGTTGGATCTTAAAGATGACAGTGTGGCGTGGAAAGGTAGGAGAGGAGGAGACAACACAGATTCAGGACACAAAGTTAATGACTAGCTGGTCTGTTACAAAGTAATTTGTCACCATCCCTGTAATCCCTGTCCCGCACATTGGAGGGCTCATTCCGTGACCTGTGAGCAGTGACATGGCTTGAAATCACTTTCATGAAATCCCTCTGAACAAGAGCTTTCATTTCCCTGAAGACATCTCCTTGTGTAAAACCCTAAAAATGACCCTTTTTGCATTGGCGCGGGCAGACAGTTCAGTACCCGTGCCAATGGGGAAAATCCTTCAAAGAGGCCGCGCCAATTGGCGCTCTGTCCCAGAGTAGCACTCGTGCAAACCAATTTAAGGAGTGTTTTTTAAAAATAAATGGTGGAAGTTTCATCCTAACCAATTCATGAATTGGTATCTATCTTGAGTTGGGAGGTTTGGCTCCGGATTTCCATGTAGAGGAAGTGGTTTGCCACCTCTCATGGAAGCTTCCTTGAGGAGAGGGCCAATCCCATGATTATAGGGATCCCAACTCCCCTTCCTCCATCTATAAAAGCTTGCCCATCTTCGTTGCAAGCTAGTCTTCAAGTCTCCAAGTTCCCAAGAGCCTAATGCTGCAAGAGCTTTGATCCATTCCCTTAAGGCCAAATCCAAGCAAGGAGTGTTAGTATGAATCCTTTGTCGAAGTGTACAAAAAAGGACCACTTTAGCTACGCATAACTAATAGCCCTAACAACAAAAGTGGCTGCCAATATCTTCAGATCTGCTGTTAGTTGAACAAGAAAAGAGCTGCAAAAACCAGATCTATGCATGGAAAGACATTAAGCAGTAAAAACAAGGATTTGCTCCATATACCAATAGACAAGACAAGAACAATTTTTGAAATAATTTTTGTATTAATTGGGCACCTGGGAGGAAAACAAAGAATCCACCTCTCAAAGGGATGTGTTCGGAAGTCCCTCAAATACTGCATCTAAGATTTCTCTCTCGTTAGTGCAGGAAAACCCAATGCAGTAACAGAGCTCAATGGGAGTTCAAAATGCAAACAAATGGAAATGGTGACCAAGAGTAGATCTAGTGTGATCTAATGCAATGGAGGTGACTAATGAATGGGAAATCCCTCCTATTTATAACAAAATATCGGGGTGTTCTAGAACTCGGTGCATGAATAAAATATTATTAATCAAATTCTAGAATCACCCTTTAGGAATATTTTATTATGTTTGTTGGAGGGAAAATGTCTTTCGACTTGGGTCAATTCCTTTATTTATAAACAATAAATAAATAAATGATTTATTTATCTTTTTAAGGAAGCGGTTAGAAGATAATCAAATAAATAATGATTTATTTAATTATTTAAGGGTGGAGCAAAGATAATCAAATTAATAATGATTTATTTAATTATTTAAGGGAGATTTAGTCATATTTAACAAAGAATATTATTTAAGTAATGTTTAAATAATTATTCTTAGAAAATAATCAGATAAATAATTATTTATCTAATTAATTTCCTTGTTTGGGGTTAAATATAACCAATACTATTAATTAAACTGCTGTTTAACTAATTATTCCATGAGGAAAAAAAAATATGTATTTATTTAATGTTTCCCCATGGGATTTCGTGTTTACACCATAAACAACCTAATAAAGGTGGTTTTACTAAGTTATTTTCATAGTGAATGCAATTATACTTAGGGTAAAATTGGTCTTACATGGTGTACTTGTGTCCATCTAATACCCATGGGTTAGATGACCAAAAAATGGTGTAACAGATTTCCCCCCAACAGGCGAGTGTCAGAGAAAATCGTATGACCAAAGTACGTTGTAAGAACTCAATCACTAGACAACAAAAGGGAAGTCGCAGAGAGAAATGTAAGGTAGATAGTGTGATGAAGAACTAGACTCGAGGAGACGAGACTCGTTATGTGCAACAAGTCTCTTTTTTATGAGAGGGTACCCGTGGCCGGGTTGGCTACTGGGAGAGGCATACCTGCCCGCCGAGATAACATACAAAAGAATAGTGTGTCCAGTAAACAAGGGACCGAACCATAAAGTACAACCGGCATAAACATGAGCCAGATAAGAATACAATGAGGAATCCCATATACATGTTGTGCCTGGGATAACAGCCAGGACTTATACAATAATATCTGAGTATATGAGATACAAATACAACCCAAATGCCCCCTGTAAGCGGGGAAGGGCTCACAAAATCTGACCGATACATGCAAATCAAAGAGGCGCTGCAAGCGGCTAAGGCCGACATCATCAAATATATGGAGCTGCATCGAAGGCTGCAATGAAGAGGTCATCCGGGCATGTGGGGGGCTACCTGCAGGGCCACCCCCTCATGAGGGCTGAGACATCTCACACACACCCGGGAATCACCAAGAGCTGTTGCTGCATCATTGAACCATCAAGTATACGGATCTCGGTCGTGGCTGAAAGGAGTCGGAGTGGAGAAACAATCAAGTCAAAGGGAATGAGAGACCCTTTGCCGATCCGAGGCACCGAACAAGAGTGAAGTCAACCAAGGTACACTCGCCCTCTAGACCCGCTCGGAATGAAATGAGCTGATGTCGATGAAGGAGGTCCGCCATAAGTGAGGCTATGAGAAACTTCTCAACTAAAGCATGAGAGAAAATAGTAGAGCGACGGACAGACCGACACTAATGATGATGGTGAAATGGAAAGGACCGAGTAGCGAATGGACGACTTCTTGTTAGAGCATAAAGGGCATGAATGACATGGCAACGACCGACGCAATATCATAAGGGATAGGGGATAGTGGGACTGAAGGTCATAATGTGCAACACAAGAGAGAGACCAAGCAATGAAGGATGGAGGGCTATAGCGGGGTACAGAGGGACTCGGGATAGACTCCATGAATTCGATGATGACTCAACTTGGATGCTCTAAACAAGGGTGACTCGATGGTGCTGCCACACAGTAAAGGCCCAATGGGGGACCATGAAAACATGAGTACAAGGTGGGAACTCATGAAGAAAATCGACACGAACGTGGACAAGTATGGAGGCGAAGTGGTGCCCCCAGTACGAGTGTCGTAAGTGATGAGATTCGATTTAAAGGGGAGGTGAAGTGACCCTCCTTGGACAAAATGGGTCCGGGTGAAGTAGCAAATCAAAAAAATGAAAAAATATGTTGGCTATATAAAAGAAAATAAAACATGCATTTCAGAAGGGAAATGCTAAGGGTAATATTTCTTAAGATAGAGTGCATTGCAAGGATTAGGAAGGGGATTGCCTTCGAAATCCTCTAAGAGGTATGCCCCCTTACCGACATCCTTACTGATGATGTAAGGGCCTAGCCATAATGAATCGAACTTCCCATGACCAAGGACATCATGGGCCTGGTCATAGACTAGAACAAGGTCGCCTTGGTGAAAAGTGTGAGGCTGGACTTTTCGGTCATATTGAGCTTTGGTGCGTTTCTTGGCCGCTTCCATGGTTTGCAAAGTAACACGGCGTTCTTCAGAAGCGTGCTCAAGCATGATAAGTCATTGTTCAAGAGGTTGGGTGTCAGGGAGAAGTTCGATGGCCAGATGCAGGGAAGGAATTTCACACTCGATCGGTAAGACTACCTCCTCTCCAAAAACGAGGTGGAAAGGAGTAAACCCAGTGGCGGTTTTAACAGAAGTCTGATAGGCCCATAAAGTAGGGAAGAGCATGATATTCCAGTTAGTTTTGTGCTTATTCACTGTCCGTTGAAGCATAGTATTGAGGATTTTGTTGACTGCTTCAACTTGGCCATTACCTTGGGGGTAATAGGAGGAGGAATATTGGTGCTCAAAACCCAACAGTGAGGATAGCTCGCACCATATCTCATCTTCAAATAAGTTCCGGCCATGGTCGCACCGCTTGTTTCGGAACCCCGAATCGAGCGATAACGTGGTTAAAGAAAAAGAGGGCTGCAGTAGCTGTCGTGTTGTTAAATGTTGGCATCGCCTCGGCCCATTTTGTGAAATAGTCGACCGCCACGATGATATATTTGTGGTTACCAGCGGATGGCGGGCGACACTCCATAAATTCGATGGCCCATTTACAAAAGGGACCAGTTGAGACGACCGGATGGAGAGGAGCTGGGGGAGCTCGCACCTTAGGGGCGAAATGTTGGCAATTGGGACAGTGTTTGACTGCCTCAATGAAATCACTGAAGAGGGAAGGCCAAAAATACCCAGCGCGCATGACTTTCTGGGCAGTAGTAAGACCTGAGAGGTGGCCACCACAAGTGCCGCTATGGCAGCCATTAAGGACCTGTTCATCTTCACCGTGTGTGAGACAACGATAAAGGACAGTATCGATACCATGACGATAGAGGTCATCACCGATAAAGAGGTATCGAGGATCCTGGTGTCATATACGTCGGCGAGCCTCACGATCAAGGTGGAGGACGAACTTTTGGGTTCGCAAGTAAGTAAGAATATCGCCATACCATGGGTCGTCAAAAGTAATGGAGAATAAGTGTTCATCAGGAAAATCATCATTAACTGGGGGGTCTTGCGATCCGGTAGGTAATTCAGAAATGAGCTCAGCGAGGGCTAAGCCTTTCTTACTCTTTGGTGTGACAAATTTGAGGTCAAATTCCTGAATAATAATGACCCAACGGGCGTACTTCCCAGTGAGGATACGACGACTCAATAGGAAAGCCATGGGGTTGGAATTAGTCACAACCTTGGTGGAGCGCATGCGGATATAATGACGAAGTTTTTGGACTGAGAACACGACAGCCAGCGCTAATTTTTCTTCGTGCGAGTACGAAACAGGAGGCCCTACAAGGTTCTTACTGACGTAGTAAATCACATGCTTGATACCATTGTCATCTTCCTAGATGAGGACTCCAGCGACCGAATAGGTGGAAGCGGAGATGTACAGGATGAAGTCCCGATCAAAGTCGGGAGGGCGGATCAAGGGAGCGGATGTGAGAGCCTACTTGAGGGCATTTAAAGACTCATGAGCATAGGTATCCCAAACAAATGGGATATTGGATCGGAGGAGTCTAAGGAACCCATGTGCGGTGGTGGCATAGTTAGGGACAAACCGACGAAGAAAATTAGCTTTGCCTTGGAGACTTTGGAGCTGGTGTAGGGTACGCGGAATGGGGAGTTCAAGAATGGCTTGAACTTTCAAAGGGTCAAGAGTGATACCATCCTTAGACACTATGAAGCCTAAGAGACAGCCGGAGGGAACGCAAAAGACGCATTTCAACCGGTTAAGGCGGATATTATACTTGCGACATCGGAGGAAAATGGTACGCAGATCATGTAGGTGCTACGCCCGATGCTTAGAACGCGCAGTGAGGTCGTCTAAATAAGCAAGGATAATATAAGCTAAGTCATGGAAATAATAAGACATGGCCCGTTGAAAAGTGGCGCCGGCGTTTTTAAGGCCGAAAGGCATGACCCGGTAAGCGAAAGTCCCCCACGGACTGATGAACGCAGTTTTAAGCTGGTCGGTAGGACGGATAACGATTTGGTTGTATCCGGAGAAACCATCCATAAAGGATAGAACCTCATGCCCCGCACACTCGTCAGTGATTTGGTTAATAAATGGTGTGGGGAAGTTGTCTTTGGGACAAGCTTTGTTCAAGTCGCGAAAGTCCGTGGAGACACGGATGGTGCCTTGTTTCTTGAGGACGGGAATCGGGATGGACACCCAAGTGGTGTATTCAATAGGATAAATGAAACCAGCCTGCTTGAGCTTATCGATTTCGGCTTTGATAGCATCACGTCTGGAAGGATTAATGGGTCTCAACTTTTGTTGGATTGGGTTGGCATCGGGCCACATGTCGATATGATGCTCGACGATGGTGGGATCGAGCCCAGGCATTTCGGAGTAGGACTAGGCGAAAATATCACGGAATTCTTTGAAAAGCTTAGTGTAAGCTTCAATTTCTTCCGGGGTGCATTGGGCGCCCAAGGTGATATATTCTTCGATTCTTGGTTTGACCGAAATGTGAATTTTAATGGTCGGAGAGATGTTGGCCATGTTTCCTTCTTCGAAAGCATCAGGTGCAGGGATGGGATTTTTGAACCAATCGACTGCATTGGGAATGAAGTCTTTGGTTTCCACAACATATTGGTCATGGGACTGCTGTGGGAGGAAGTACGCGCGATGGTGCATATCATCCCACGGAAAGTCAGGGTTGGTCATGGCTTCCATAATGTCTTCATCGGACTGGAAGATGGGAATACTGGAGGAAGAAGGATCCCCCGATGAGGTAGTGATGTGTGACTGGTCATCTGGTGGAGAAGGGCTCAGATGCGGGATGTCAACAGATCCAAGGTCGACTGAGGGGGAACCGAGAGTGTCGGTAGGTTGAAGGTGAGGTGAACTATCTCTCAAGGATGATGATAGGTACAAAATGGTGGTCGAAGGCTCCGTTGGTTCGATAGCGGGAGGAGGGATGTGAATGGGAGTAGGAATATACTCTGGTCCGATCGAAGTACAACTCGCAGACAAGTGAGAAGGTAGCTTGTCGTGCGTAGCTTTGAATTGGCGGTACGTGTCTAAGGAGGAACGATACTCGTCAAGGCGGGGACAGAGGTGGGTGTAATGGCCGTGGAAATCGCACAAAGCACAGGGGTGATTTGTGCGCAAGGTTTTGAGTTTCAGGATAGAATCCGGGATAGTGACATAGAATTCGGGGATATCAGAGTCAGGAAACATCCCGTTGAATAGGATCTTGAGGTGCGGCAATTCGGGACACATATGGGTGGCGTGACCGACAATATCGCACAAAGCGCACTGGATAGTGTGCTTTGGCGGTCGAGGAGGAGTAGGGTTTGTCGGGGCGTCTTGGTCCTGATTGGTTGCCCCCTTACGAGCTTTGCCTTTCTTTCCCGGGGCTGTCACCACAGGGGCAGGGTCCTGGGGAGGCGCAGGGGGCCCGGAGGAAGTGAGGGGGATAGGTTGAACCGATGTCAAAGCAAGGTAGGGTTTGGGGTGACCGGGTGGGGTAGCGGCTGGAGGGTCAATGTACCAGACGGGTATGCCTAGGTTGAGGTTAGGGAGAGAGAGGGTGGCCATGACTGGTACTGTGTACACTCCTAGTGGGGGAGCTAGGAACGGTATCTGATCAGAGGGGTAATGGCCAGGTGGGACGGCTCCTAAATGGCTAAGGCTTGGAGGAACCGTGCTGCATGATACAAGTGCTCATGAGTACCAACCCAGAAGGGTTAGGAGCAAAGCTATGGAGGGCACGACTTGGTGGACTAGCTGCTGTGCACCAAATTTAAGGTTAGCCTGAGACGATTGCATCATGCAAACATTAGATGAGCTGGGATCAGAGATAGGAGAAGGGGGGAAACTAGGAAAAGTTCCAAGCAGGGAGGAATCCTTGTAAATTCCGGGGGAGACACTGGTCAAGGAATCGACGGTTTGCTTGTTGGCTACTGAAGAGATGGTCGTCTCAGGTGAGGTCTGAGATTTTGGCTCATGATATGTCAACTGTTCAATGGTGACTATCCTTCCATTATCAGGGAAAGACATCATGGGGAAAACCGCAGACGGGATAGCAGACATAGCATAGGTGTAGCTTCGCCCCAATAGAATGTTGTAGTCTAGCGGGGCGTCTATGACTTCGACGTCAACGCAAACGGTCTTACTAGCGAGGGTGTGGGGACACCACGAAACGGTGCCAATGGGCCGGGAGGCAGCGGACCGTCCCACGCTCGAAGGGTGATGGTGGAAGGGGCCAACTCGTGGGATCTGAGTTACGCCTAAACTGTGCTGACATCACGTTGTGTGGATGCCCCCTCATCAATGATACACCGGGAAACGTTGGCGTTCCGGATTTTGACCGGGATTTGAAGGCGACGAAGAGGAAAGAGGAGGGTGTTCCGATCGAGTGGCGTCGAAAAATAATCATTTGGTCATCAAGAAGGATCTGCGTTCACTTCGTATAGTAGAGCCTTCTTTTGGGAAGGACACGACCGGAGGTCCAGCCGTGGAAATGGCAGCAGGAGATTGCGCCAAATCATCTACTATGCTATATGAATGGGCAGCTCGACCGGAAGCAGCGTTTTGACGTAATGGCCCCTTAGGAATCTTGGTATGAACCTCAAATTTGGGTTGAGGGATATGTAAGGGGCCATTGGATGTCGAGGGAGGCTCTGTAGAACCTGAAGAAGGAGGCTCGGGGGCAGACTGAGCGGGAGGCTTGGGGTACTGGCGAGACCGACTTTGAAGGTGAAGATCGATGGATGGTGATGGATCAGAGTTCATCATGAGGATGTAGTAATCGGAGGAACCAGAAATGGACGGTGGAGTGGAGACCCGCCCGTCAGGTGGTTGGGTAGCCACGAATCCTTGCTAAGGGAAAGGATCAGTAAAAACAGCTGGTTGTGTAGTGGCGACATTAGGAGGAGCATGAGGGGAGGCGTGTTGTCCACGGAATGTGGCTTGAGACTCCCACATCTGCCACATCTGTGGTAAGAGGGGACAATCGTGGGTATAATGACTGTAAACACCGCAACACGAACAAGGTTTATTGGTGCGAAGAGGCCTGTCCGGCTTGGGCTGAGTTCCCTGTCGCTGGTTAGCAGTGTTAGGGTCAAAACCCTAGGGATTGGGTCCACGAGTACCAGGGGTAGATTGATTTGGATTGCCTCTCCGCCTTCTTTGAGAAGAAGGGGGATTAGTCGCGCCCTACTGTGCAAATACTTGCCCTGGAGGGGGCTGTAGGTGCTGGTGCTGGGTTTGAGGAGGCAAGGGAGGAGGAAGCGCATATGCTGGAGGAGCTAGCGCACCAGGCTGCGGATAAGGGTAATGGGTAGGTTGGGCAACATTGAGGTAAGCAGGAGGTTGGGAAAAAGGAGGAGGCATGCCATATCCTGGATACATGCTACCGGGAGGGGGAAGAGTGCTAGAGGTGTTGGCCCCTCCGTGAGGGAGACCATAGCCCATAGGAGGTTGAGCATATGGATGGGAAAGGGCTCCAATGATACCGTCGGCAGAATGAGATGCCCCCGGGGTGCTAGTGCCACCGGGCCTGGGGAGGTCAGGAAGAACGGTATAAACATAACCATACTGAGCATAGATCAGGTCATATTTCAAGGCTATTTGGAGGGCGGCTTCTTCGGTTTGAGGAAAATGGGAGGCGACATCTTTGCCAATGGGGGCTAAGAGAGAGCGAAGGAACCAGTCCATGTAGATCCGATCTTCGAAGGGGGGAGCTCGACATAAGCTTCGTCTTCGTCGCCATTCCTGAACATGGGTGGAAAGGCGGGTCGAAGATGTTTGCTTAAAGGAGGTCAAGAGCTCCGTACCGGTATCGTATCGGAGAGGGAGCTGGAAGTAAGATAAAAAGGCTTGGGCAATGGTCGCAAAGGTGGTATGGGAAGAGGTGGCTTGGTCGACATACCATTTAGAAGCTTCGTCGGTAAGTGTGCGTTGGAACAAACGAAGACAGATGGAGTCATCGGTAATGGAATTGGAGGAACACCACATGTGGAAAGATCAGACATGATTGGTTGGATCTTCTCCAGCAAGGCCTTCGAACTTAGGGATGTCGGAGGGGAGCTTGGTTGGCATAGCAGGCCAACCAACATCATGGCGGATAGGGTCATTGATCAACTGATTGAAATCGGGGAGGCTGAGGCCTACAATGTACGACAAGGGTATGGCCGAGGTATTTCCTGTGGCAGTTCCACTAGTAGTGGTTCCGGCATTAGGGCCTGGAGCACCGCTAACATTAGGCCCTGGACCAGACATAGTGAAGGTGACAGGGGGAGAACCAGGAGGAGAAGGAGAACCCAATAAATCAGGAGAGGATTCGGAGTGCGGACTCGGAGGAGGACTGGCTCGACGACGGCGGGATGGAGCAGGTCAATCGACCGGAAACTGAGGGTGAAGGCCAAGAAGTCTTCGGGAAAGGCGCCTTGGGTGCGCAATGATGACGGGAAGAAGGAAACCGACAAGGGAAGAAAAGGATAGGATCAAGTGAGGTCAAGGGTAGAAAAGGTGCAGTGACAATTGATTTTAGAGTCTTTACCAGGCGGTGTTAACCAGGCGCTTCTTCACTTAGGGTCAGTGTGTGGCGTGCGTTAATTTTAATTTTTAAACCCTTTCCGTTTTGAGAGCAAGAAAAAAGTGTGCTGCGTAACTGAAAATAAATCTGCAGAGAACAGTATATAATGCTGAAATAACAGAAAATTAACAGCTACTTGTGCATCTATCTAACCCAAGAAGGCAGGTCTCTCAAAACTAATCTAAAAAAAAGGGAAAAATCTAGGCAAAACACACGGGAAAGAGGCCAATAGATCTAAGGTCAAAAGGGACAGGGATCTATAGGATAAAAGCTGCTGAAAAGAGGTGCAGATCACATCCAAGAGATAGAGGCAAGGTGGCTGGAAAAAGGGAGGAAATCAGCAAGAACCAAAAAGGAGAGGGAGGAGGTCCTAAAGAGAGGTCCAAACAAAACGACAAGAGGTGATTTGAAAGGAAGAGAGGCTGATTTAAAGGGATCTGAGGAGGAGGTTTCAGATCTGAAAAAGGGAAGGCTGAAACTCTGAAAAACAGACGGCTGAAACAACTAAAACTCTTCCACAAAAAGTGGAGGGTACTAAAGCCCTAGGGGGCTAGGTTCCCACTTAGATGAGTAAAAACAGATCAGAACTTGGTCAAAGCGGAAGTGGGAACGGAGAAATTTGGAAAACACGTGACTTCGGCATAACCCGAAAAATTGCGGAAAAACCCTTGAAAAAATTGGCGAGTCGCTTGTTAGAGCACATTTCGGTCTTGGTCACGAAGAGGCGAAAAGTGCGACTTGGAGAGTCAGTCACACTTATTGTTTGAAAAGAAAGTGCAACCTCCCGTTAGGTTGTCTCGGCGGCAAATTTTGGAAAAAGTTGTCATCTCGGTTGCGGCTGAGGTGTCGCTTACCACCGCACAATAGGGCCGAGAAACACACGGAAGTTAGAAATTTTAATGTTTTAGGGTTTTATGTGAGAAAAACAACATAAAAATAGAAAAATAACGGTAAAAGAAACCCTAGGGTACGAAGTAGGCTGGATATGCGAGAATATGAAAAACGGCAGTGATCGTAATTAAAACCCGTGTGGGTCGCCATTTGTTAGTATGAATCCTTTGTGAAGTGTACGTTGAGCTACCACTTTAGCTACGCATAACTAATAGCCCTAACAACAAAAGTGACTGCCAATATCTTCAGATCTGCGGTTAGTTGAACAAGAAAAGAGCTGCAAAAAACCAGATCTATGCATGGAAAGACATTAAGCAGTAAAAACAAGGGTTTGCTCCATATACCAATAAACAAGACAAGAACAATTTTTGAAAGAATTTTTATATTAATTGGGCACCTGGGAGGAAAACAAGAAGGCGTATCCAATTCTCCTCAGTGGGATGGGTTCTTGGAAGTCCTCGGCACTTCAAATCTAAGATTTCTCTCTCTTGTTGGTGTAGAAAACCCACACAAAGAATAGAACTCAAAGGGAGCTCACACAGCAAATGGTAGAAAAGAGTGACCAAGTGTATAGATCCAGAGTGATCTAATAGGCAACAAAATGTGAAGAATGGTAGGAAAAACCCTCCTATTTATAACAAAATATTGAGTCATTCTAGATCTTGGTGCATGGGTTAACCAGATCTAGATCCACTTTTTATGGAATATTTTATTATATTTGTTGGAGGGAAAAGGTATTTGACTTGGGTCAAATCCCTTAATTTGTTAAGAATAAATAAATAAATGATTTATTTATCTTTTTAAGGAAACGGTTAGAAGATAATCAAATAAATAATGATTTATTTAATTATTTAAGGAAGTGGTTGAAAGATAATTAAATAAATAATGATTTATTTAATTATTTGTGGGTGATTTGGTCATATTTAACAAGGAATATTATCTAAATAAGATTTAAATAATTATTCCTAGAAAATAATAAGATAAATAAAGGTTTATTTAATTAATTTCTTTGTTTTTGGGTTAAACATGACTAGGAATAATAATTAAATTATGGTTTAATTAATTATTCCATGAGGAAAATTAAACAAAATAGGTTTGTTTAATATTTCCTTTTGGGGTTTTCTGTTTAGACCATAAACAACCTAATAAATGTGGTTTATTAAGTTATTTTACATAGTGAAAGAAATTTTACTTAGGGTAAAATTGGTCTTACATGGTGTACTTGGGTCCATCTAATGATAATAGGTTAGATGACCAAAAAAATGGTGTAACAAGGAGATCATTGTTGAGACATCCGAAGAGAGAGGTTTTTCCCATCCCTGACAGGCTTTATCAAGACGCGTCCCGCTGACGACCCTCCGAAGGAGAATTTAGCGTCAGAGCTATGGTTGTATTCTTCTTTTGATTGATTAATGATAAGCGACTATTGGTTATGGTTCCACTCTTGTTGTTGATTATGATGATGAGTTATGTCTTCTATGACTGACATATAGTTGCATATACTAGATTTTATGCTTGCGTTTGTTTTGTTTCTTGCGTGTGCAGGTGTCCGGTCACGGAGATCGTGAGGATCGTGATCTGCCAGAGCTAAGGAACGGGAGCGCTACCTCTTCTACAAGCAACAGCGTTGGATTCCAGGTAAGCCTTCATCGCTAGTTGGTTTATTTGCAATTAGGAACCTGCACTATAGCGTGAACGATTGTTGCTAGACCCGGTCTGGGTTAGTAGGGATCGCCTCTGTCCGCAGAGGGGATTTACCTCCACAACAAATTGGCAACTCCACTAGGGATCATCTAGCTTGTTGTTGTTTGTTTTATAAGCTACAGACGGAGTCTGAAGTTAGCCAGATAGCCTTCGAAACGCTATTGCTCTGCATTAGCGAAGTAGATCAAAGTTGCTTCAGTCAATCTCCAGTTTAGTTTATGAACTGAACACTTGGAGTATTGTCTTGTCTTTTCGGTTGTTTCTTGATTCTGCTTGCTTGATCGGCTCTTTTGGCTGGCTCTTTTTGTGTTTGGATTTTGGTTCAGCCCCAGAGGATCAGATCTGACCTATGCTTTTCCGAATTTTCACCTTTTCATGGTTGTCTTGATTGGTGCGGTTTCCACCCTGACAGTCGCGCCAGTTGGCGCGGGTTTCCAGTTCATAACTCGCGCCATCCCCTGTCTGGCGCAGATTACAGCCAGACAGTCGCGCCATCTCCTGTAGGTGCTAGGGTTTACCCTTGTTCGGAAGTTTCCTTTGGTTAGTACTTTGCTTCTGGGTTTGTTTTAGATCCTGCTTGAAGTGGTGAGTCTGGTCTTGGTTGGGAGAAATTCTTTGTTTTTTCATTTTCAGGCATTGGTGCTTGTTGTCAGTTAGCAACCCGCGCCAATTGGGCATTGGCACTAGTTGTCAGTGAGAAATTCGCGCCAGTTGGCGCTAGTTGTCAATGACAAAGTCGAGCCAATTTCAGGGTGTGTGAAAATTGATATTTTTTCCCTAAATCCTTCACCAGTGTGTCTTTCCCTTCCAGTCTTTTCACTGTATGAGCATAGATTACATTGCTCATTGTTTGAAATGTCTTCTTTCCATGATTTCTTGATGCAAAAGGGAATGAATGCCTTGTTTTGATCTCTTGCTTTGGAAGTCCTCTTTGTGTTTGACCTCATATGTCTTGTCGCCTTTTGAGGGATTTTGTGACAAAGTGTTTGAAACAACGATTTCATTCTTAGTGTTTGTTTACATCTCTTTTGCATTCATCCTTCATTAAGAAGATTTGCGTTTATTTAGTTTTCATCTCAAAGTGTTCTTTTTGTTAAAATGCATTAGATCACATTGCATTGAAGAGTATTTTGAGATTTATCATTGAACTTAGATCACATTGTTTAATGATTGAAAGCTAGAATTCGCTTTGATTGCATTCTCTTTCATTAAAAGCATGCATTAAATAGATTCTCATTTCATCGAAAAATGCATTGAGTGCATTCTTATCATTTGAAGGAAAAGGGAATTGTGCATAGATTACAATTGCATAGTTTTCGGAAAAGAGGATTTTGCATAGATTACATTGCATTATTCACATCGTTGAATGTTTGAAATTACTTTTGGATAGTGAAAGTCATCTAGTTTGGAAAAAATTTCATTTACAGTGTTGTTGTTTGTTGCATCATTGTTTGAAGCTCTTCCCTTAACTAGATAGCATTCATCGAATTGAAAAGTTTTCTTTTCTCATATAGCTGCATACAGGACATTGTCAGATGACATACAGTAGGGCCTTGAAACCGAAACGTAATTGAAGATAAACATTAAAATTTATTCAATTTACACTAAGGCAACATTGAAACATCAACGCAACATTTAGAGGTCTAGGCTAGAGACGTGTTCCGGCGTCTTTAAACCTAGTAGCTGTCGTTCGCCTTTTGGCTTTAGACAGTGCTAGTACGGACTTGTGCTCCCCGTACCATCGCGTATATAAAGGGAGACCCCACTAGGTTTCTATCCTTTATCCACAGGAAGCCGAGTCTACCGCCCTATACCCGTGATACATCGGACACAGCATTCGAGGAGATTGCCTGCACGTACGTTAAGTCCTTGGTTGATTTCTCTTTCATTTTGAAACCAAGGCGTATATTGCAGTTCACGGTTATTTGGTACACCCTTTGCCTAGTATTCCTGAGTAGTCATTCGATCTTTTCTGACTCTTTAAATTTGAAAGGATCATCAAGCGCTTGTCCTTTCACGCTTGTTTCCAATATGAAAGCGATAGAGTCACCTTTTTCCTATTTCTCGACTCTTAAAATATGAAATGGTAGAGTTTTGTTTCAATGTTTTAAAAATTAACTGCCCACGAAATATTCCTGGTTAAAGTTAGTTTCCCTAGGGTGTTGTTCTGAAGATCATTTCTGATGGCAACTTTTCCAGATTTTACCAACCAAGGAATCCCCTTCGAAGGGAATCCTGGTCCTTTTCCTCCTTTTGGAAATGTTGGTGCTCCTTATATGGCAACGTTTTCCCTTCCTGGGTTAACTGTTGGGTTGCCTGTTTGGTTGTTTTCAACCTATGTGGTTGTTATAGCATCATTTTTCACCCTCAGGTGATTCATGATTGTCTTTATGGCTTTGGGCACCCATTCCTACAGACTTGAAAAAATTCATTAAAAAATAGTGTTAAAATTCCCATACGCGGGTATGCCCAGACTTTTCCACATGTATATGCGAGTCCACATGTACTTTTCCGTGTATGCCATTAAAACCATTAAAAAATATATAAAAATTCCCTATTTTCGGGCTGGGTTTATGGTTACTCCAGTAGTTCAACCACCCCGGTACGTGGCCAATTGTTTCCAACTGATTGAAACTACTTTGAGGGAGTATAAAAGCCCCTCATGTGCATGGCCTAAGGGAGAGAGAAATTTTATAGACATTATACTCTGTTGGAATCCCAATTCAAGTCTGAATTCCCGTGCCTCTTGCACTTTCCCAGATTTATACAGGAAACCCTTGTTTCCTGGAGATGTTCATCCGTTTATATGCCATCTCGAGTGCACAAGTCTTGAAAGTTTCTTAGCGAGGCAAGGGCGGGACGGATCCAGACGACGGTCTGCTCGAAGATCGTGGAAGGATTCAGGTGATCTCTCCACTCTTTATTTCTCTACATGCTGTTCATAATAATGAAGAACCATCTTGTTCCTGAACTTCTGTGTTAGTATCTATTTGTATATGTGAAAAGATTGATTATTAAGCAGTTTTATCATTTATATCATATTTCACCTGGATTACACTAACGTTTAGGAGAAATATATGTTGTACAACTAGGTTTCCGTGCATGTTATTTATTGTTTTCCAAGTTGGAGAGGAAGAAGGGTTGCTGGGGGTTTGGACCCTGCGGGATCTACATCGAACGTAGGACTATGGGTGAGTTCTGCTATCGTTGTTATCTAGTTTTTTGCATTCAAGTGTGGTTGTGTGTGAGTCCTTCTGAATAGCATGCCCTGATCTGTGGAGGTTTTGACCCAACAAACCTCTAGGGTGTTTTTCCCCAAAACAGAACTAACGAATCCACTGGGGATCGCATTTTTTTTATTCCCATATTGGGTGGTTTCAGCTGTTTGATAGGTTTCCAATAGTTTTAACTTTTATTTCCAGTCCAGTTAACTCTTTCTCAGTCAGACTAAAGACCTGGTTCCTTATCCAGGCTTGATCTTTTTTATTTTTTATTATTTACCTTTTCAAACGCAGGTTTGTATGTACACAGACGCATATACACGTAGTTTGTGTTAAAGGGAGTCGCGTATACGTGGGTTTCCTTTATCACAATCGTGTATGCATGCTTGTTTCCAAACTATCAAGTAGCGTATGCCTGGGTGAATTTTGAAATTTTAGATTTATTGGCTTTTTAGTCCTGCCTGCCTGTGGAGACCTGTTCCTGCAGTGTCTTTGTATCCTCTGGATTTTGTAGAAAGTGGTCTTTGGTATTTTCTCTCTCTTGTTTGGTTGAAAACTAGCTTATCCGGCAAATCTTGTTTCTTGTGCTTGCATTTCTGGTTCGAGTACCAAGATCTCTTCCTGGGGATTCTTGGTTGTTCTGCTTTATCGGAACAGAGAGCCTCTGCTCATTTACTCTTTCCTACCTTTGTTTCTTGCTTTGCACTTCGATTTTTGCCCATTTCTTGGTTGGTTTTCTTGAGTTCAGTTGACTAGGTCTTGTTGCAATTTTTGAAGAGTCTTTCTTGGTTCTTTGAAGTTTTTGTTTGTTGCAAGGTTGTACTACTCTTCTAGGCTGAGTTTCTGAGTTTCTTGTCTTCTATTGCTCATATAAATCTTGCTACTAGCTAGCCCTATAAGATTTGGAGCGTTTTTGAAGTTTTTGCTTGAGATTCAGAGTTGTTTGGCTTGGGATTTGATAGTCTTTCTTGGTCTTTTCGAACTCTTCTTTGTATAAAACTAAAAAGCTCAAAAAACATTTTGTTTTGTCTTTTGCTTTTGTTTTGCAATTTTTGTTTTCGTTTCATTATATCTTTTGAAGCTTTGTTGATATTTCTTGCCTTTGGATTTTGACTTGATTTTGGAAAGGAATTGTCATTGGTTTCTTCCTCTTGTTTCAAGCGTTTTTGGTGTCTTTATACTAAGAGTTTCTGACTTTGGGAACTAGCTTTCTGGACAACCAAAAAGAGATAGAACTGAAAGATCTTTGGGAAATTTCTCTCTGCTTTAGTAGATTTTGCATCTTAAAATTTGCATGCTCTTAGTGATTTGCATCAGGTGCACTTAAGCATTTAGTCATTTTCATAGTTTTTGTGAGTGTGAAGTTTGTTATCTGAAAAGAAAAATAATTTTTTTTTAGTCTCGTAGAACCTCTGTAGAAGTTTCTTTTCATCGAAAGACAATTACTGCATTTGCATGTAGTTTGGTTTTTATTAATTTCTTTTCTGCGTCAAAACACCACAAGTTTCATTTCCGTATCCCTTTAACTTAACATAACAGCCAATTAAAATAAGCGATATAATTTAAAAGCAACTAGCAAGTTTTTTTAAGTGTCATACACCAACTAGATAGGTTGTAGGGCCTTGGATTATGTGAGTGGAGAGTTAACTCTCCAAGGCCGCTCAAACAAAACATAGAAGTTGATTAATTGAGCGAAATCCAACTCCGTTAGGTGGACCGGGAAAGCTCTCCTCCAGAGAGTCAAGCGCGAGGGGAAGTGAAGGCTGAGAAGAGAGATACCCCCTCTCTGATTTGTTGAATCTGACCTCAAGACCATTCCACCTGGATTCTGACATGGATTGGTGCCCATAGTTGCCACTCCTAGGTTCCACATAGGTGACTGCGGGGGGGAATACCCGTGGTACCTGAGGCAAACTTCGTATCACTTTCAGCAGTACTTCTGGGGGGTGCCCTTGCGAAGCTTGGGTATTTGTGCCGACAAAGGCTGTCGTTAGGAGGTCAGCGTAACTGTTTCTGTTACCTTCGCTAGTAGGCCTGGGCCATAATTATCCCAGACTACTTTCGGGAGGTCCTATTCTTCGCTTACTTGTATTTTGGTGTCCGGTCCTAATCACCCGGAGCGGAAATACCTAAAGGTTGTTTGCTTGATTGTATCTCAGGGATTATTTTTTATAGTGAGTGCTCTTTGCTCCTAGATTGCTTAGCTTTATACTTTTTTTGAGTCTAATTAAAATCTGTTAAAGTGGCTGATCAAGCGCCTCGTCGATCGAGGAGAATCCGGGGTTATCTCCCGAGAGTCCAGAGCCTTCTTCAAGAAGGTGTAGGAGTGATTTAGCAGGTGGGTACCACCCTGTGGCGTTTGACGCAGTGGAGAGAGATCCTCCACAAGGGTCTGAAGGTTTCGTAGCTGATTCTGGTGTTGGTTCCGAGAGGAGCACTCCGCTCACCTCGCGAGTATTATTTCCGCAGGAAGAAGAAGTACAAGTAGAAGAAGTGTCTGAACCCTCTGAGTCACTTCCATCTCCTCTTCCTCTTGATTATCCGTTCGTTGTTGAATATATTGGACCTGAGTCGGAGAGACCTGAAGATCCTCCATATTATACATACCTTTCGATGGCCAAGACTGGGAATGCGGCTTCTGCTGTGAGTGCTGCAGGAATTTAGACTCCTACTTCTGTGGAAGGAGGAGGAACTATTGCTATATCTTCAATTGCTTCTAGTGCTGCTGTGTTTGGCTCTGGTTTCACCCAAGCACATGCTTCTCAATCTGGTCCCTTTTTTTTGGAATGCACACTAGTGGGATTCCTTCTTTTTCCTTTTCCACTGCTGCAGCTGGATCTACACCCATGTCTTCCATGGCTAGTGGATCAGCTTCTTTTCAAGGGTTCCGCTTTGAAACTGGACATATTCCTAGTTTGAATCCTTTTTTAGTGTCCTTTCCGTTTACTTCTCAGACTCAGAGTTTCAACCCTTGGTCTGGAGGTCAGAATTCGACTACTTTTACAGGATGGAACCCTGTATTTACTGCAGCAGGGGCAGGGAATCAGTTTTACGCTGGTCACCAAGGGAATTCTTCTTTCCCTTCGTCGAGTGCTTATCAGACCTTTTCCCCTCTTTATAATGCCTGGAACCCCTATCAGGGGCTTTCCTCTTCATTTAATACTTTAGGAGGGGGAACTGGTCCGGTCTTTGGTAACTCTGCGTTGGGAGGAGGCTCTTCTCCTTTTTATACGAGTTCATTTTGGCAACCTGGTGCCTCATCAAATCCAAGGTATTCTTTTCAGAATGTTGGGAATTCATCCTATCAAGGATGGAATCCTCAGGCTACGCCTCGTTTAACTTTTCTAGCAACGTTAAACTTTCCAGATATGTCGAAATTGACGAATGATCCGATTCGGTACAGTCCGGGGTGGCCTTCGGTCTCGACCAAACTACCTTCAGACATTCCAAAGTTTGAAGGCAAGAATGGAGAGGATCTGGCTGATCACATCACCACATTCCATTTATGGTGTTCTTCTAACTCCCTGATCGATGATTCGATTAGGTTGAGATTGTTTCAATGCACCCTAACTGGAAATGCTGCCAAATGGTATATTGAGCTAACTGGGGGCAGTTTTGCTACATTTGGAGAACTGGTTGTTACATTTCTAAACCATTTCCAGTTGCCTGTCCGATATGACGCTGGGACTGAACTCCTAGCTAATTTTAAGCAGGACGACGCAACCCACATTTCTGATCACATTCAGGAATGGCGGAGAAGGAAGAGGCTTATTAAAGCTCATATTCCAGGAGAATTCCTTTTGGAATGGTTTCTGAAATCTCTGCAGTCTGACATTTCTAAAGATGTATCCCTTTCTGGGGTATTTTCTGAGGAAAAGGCCATTTTTAGGGCCCAACAGTTGGAACTGATATATTCTCAGTCTGGGGTCCTCCATAAATATTTTCCCAATGCTCCTTGCTCCAAATTAGATTTATCCAAAACTAAGCCTGGTCCTCATGGTGATGGACTTATTGGGTCGATCAATAGTGGTGTAGTTAGCCCGCTTACTCAATTTCAGCAGTTGTCTATACAATCTGCTCCTTCTGGTCAGGCTGTGCCTGCTAAGTCATCGCCTTCCCAATCTTTGTCGATAAACGCTGTCCAAACTTCCGATCCCAAAGGAAATCAACAATTCGAAGGGAAGAAGAAGGGATGGAATAATAAGAAAAAGGGCAAGAATGGGAAGGGTCATGCGAATAAAACCAACGAGCATGTTGGTGAGGGTCCAAAGGATAAAAAGAAAGTGAAGTTTCCATGCAAGTTATGTACTGGAGACCATCTTACACACCTTTGCCCTAAAATTCAGGATGCTCAGCGCTTGTTAGCTCAGCAGGGTTCTTCTAGTTCCCAGGCTGTGTTGACAAACCCTTTTCCCCAAGGGCAACAACTAGTTGTCGACGCGAATCAAAATCTTGGGGCTTCCTCTGGGGGCACCCGGGAAGGGGAAATTCCATCAAACATATTCATGATGAGTGCTCACGTGGATGTCGCTACGAGATCCCGTGATTATGGCGAAGAAGAGTCTTTGAAAGCTAAGGGTGCTCCCGATGCTACTGAGCCGCTTCACATTACAAGGCCTACTATTGAGCCTATGCCTCGAATGCCCAAAGCATCTACTAAGAATTCAACGATTAATCCAAATGCTAGGGCTGCCCAGAACTACTCTATTGTGGAAGATCTAGCGCAGAGTCCTTGTGCCATGTCGGCTTTAGAGGTGCTCCAGTATTGTCCGGCTCAGCGCAGTGCTTTGCTCACTGCCATTGGGGCTATTGATCCGAAAAATTCTCTTCTAATTACATTTGATATGACTAATTTTAAGAAGAGACTCCCCCATCATATGGCTTTTCATATTAAATCATCGTACCGGAAGTGTAATATCTTTCGAACGGTTGTTGATGAGGGTGCTTCCACATGCGTGATGTCTCTCACATGTTGGAAGACAATTGGATCTCCCAAAGCTGTTCCATCTACCACTCTTCTGACTGCGTTCGATGGTCATTCTCATAGACCCCATGGTATTGTCCCAGCTTTTCCCATCTATGTTGGGGGAAAAACTGTCAATATAGAGGTTGAGGTAGTTGACGCAAGCTTGGAATACAACCTTCTGTTGGGGAGAAACTGGATTTATGAGATGGATGCCATTGCATCCTCATTATTTCAGATTATATGTTTCCCCCACGA
Source organism: Pinus albicaulis (assembly GCA_034641835.2). NCBI lineage: Eukaryota > Viridiplantae > Streptophyta > Pinopsida > Pinales > Pinaceae > Pinus > Pinus albicaulis. The sequence goes on along the minus strand of CM076576.1, from coordinate 19,423,376 downwards.
AGGGAGGATTGTTACAGTGGATCAACTGGACTGTCCTCCTGTAGACCCGAATGCGTCTACTGACTCATCTGTTCCAAAGTTGGATAATACTAAGGCGCCTATTGAGAATTTAGGAGTTGGAATGTATTCTTCCTTGATGGGTACTTTCGATATTCCTCCTCCTACGGTTCATATCAATGCAATTTCATCCTCCAAGGCTCCTCTTCGAAGAGAGTTCTTCAGAACTCATTATTTTTCGGACCCTTGGACCTTACCTTCCCCTACCGCCACATTAGCGAAAGGTCAAGTGGGTGGAATGGCATTTCCAATGTCTGCAGCTGAGATTGCTTATCAGTCTATTGTTGACTCTGCAGAATCCATCCCAGCTCCTCTTTCACCAGAAGAGTTGGATGGAGATGTGGCTCCGGCTTGGGCACTTAGTTCTTCTTCTGCCCAGGATTGCCTTGATACCACTCTTCCATCTGAAGAGGCCATCCTGGAAGCTATGACTGGTATAGATAGACCGTGGGATGATTTGCATCATCGGTCTTACTTTTTACCTGATTTGAGCGAAGTTGAGACAAGTTTCCCAAGTCCTCAGTCTCCTGGTCCTGTTCGCCCAGTCCTGAACCCTTTAGCACCAACACAGGTATATGCTGAAGGGAACATGGCTGTGATTTCTCCAACTATCCCGGTGAACATTTCCAGGGATCCCAATATTATTGAGAATGTCTTAATCAGAGCTGAATGTTCCCGTGAAGAGATTCAGATTTACACCGAGCTCTTTAAAGAGTATAGGGATGTATTTGCTTGGTCTTATGAGGAAATTCCTGGTATAGATCCATCTATTGTCTAGCATGAGATCAAGACTTACGAGAACGCTAAGCCTGTGAGGCAAAAACTTCATCCGGTCAATCCTAGGAAGGCAACAGCTATCAAAGCTGAGGTGGAGAAGCTGCTTAAGGCGAGATTCATTTTCCCTGTTCCTTTGACTGAATGGGTTTCAAACCCTGTTCCCGTAGATAAAAAACAAGGAACAATTCGAGTTTGCATTGATTTCAGAGACCTTAATAAAGCATGTCCTAAAGATAATTACCCCACACCATTTATCGATCATATCATTGACGAGTGTGCCGGTAATGAGATTTTCTCCTTCATGGACGGTTTCTCTGGATATAATCAGATTACTATCCGTCCTAAAGATTAGCATAAGACTGCCTTTATTTGTCCCTGGGGTACTTTTGCATATAAGAAGATGCCTTTCGGTCTTAAAAATGCTGGGGCTACGTTTCAGCGGGCCATGTCATATGCCTTCCATGACATCAAAAAGATTATCGAGGCGTATTTGGATGATTTAGCTGCTCATTCTCGAAAGAGGATGGATCATCCTGCTCACCTCCGTCAAATATTTGAACGATGTCGTTTCTATAAGATTAGGTTGAATCCAAACAAGTGCGTTTTCGCGGTTACATCCGGTCGGTTATTGGGATTCATTGTGTCTAGGGAAGGGATTAGGGTAGATCCCTTCAAGGTTGAGGCAATACTTCGGTTGCCTCCCCTGTCCTCTATTCGTCAACTTCAAAGTCTACAAGGAAAGTCTAATTTTCTTCGAAGATTTATCATAAATTATGTTGAAGTTACCAAGGGATTTATGAGATTGTTGAAGAAGGGAGTTCCATTTCTTTGGGATGACTTCGCTCAACGCTCCTTCGATGCTTTGAAAAAAACATTGACCTCTGCTCCTTTATTGAGTCCACCTGATTATAGCAGGGATTTCCTTTTGTATCTTGCAGCAGCAGAATCTACTATTGGTATGGTTCTGGTTCAGGAAGATGATGCTCTTGCAGAGCATGTTATATACTATCTTAGTCGAGGATTGGTAGGACCTGAACTCCGGTACACTCCGATAGAAAAGTTAGCTTTAGCAGCAGTTCATGCTGTGCAGCGACTCCGGCATTACATTATTCTACGAAAAACTTATGTTTTGGCAGCAGCCAATCCATTTCAGTTTGTCCTCAGTAGGTGAGTGATTGGGGGAAAATACAATAGATGGATTGTGATTTTGCAGGAATTTGATCTTGAGTTTATGTCTACCAAGTCCAAGAAATCATTGGTTTTCGCAGAATTGATCTCCGAGTTGCCCTGTGGGGAGGAGATAGTCTATGATGAATCCTTTCCGGATGAACATTTGTTTCTTATCTCTTCACAGGATCCTTGGTATGGAGATATCATTGTGTATCTTCAGACTGCGAAGTTCCCCTCTACTTTTTCGAAAGATGAGCGTCGTAAGTTGCATCACTTGGCTAAGAATTACTTTATTATTGGTGATGCTTTATACCATCGAGGGGTTGATTCAATCCTGAGACGTTGCTTAACTCTTGAAGAAGCTGAGGCTGTGCTGAATGATTGCCATAGTGGAGCTTGTGGTGGTCATTTATCTAGGCTTGTTACAGCCCAAAATATCTTGCGTGCTGGATACTTTTGGCCTTCGATTTTCAAGGATTGTATGGAGTCGGTCAAAAAGTGTCATCCATGTCAAGTTTATAATCGAAAAATGCATGCTCATCCAGCTCCGCTTTTTCCAGTCATTACTGTCGGTCCCTTTACAAAGTGGGGTATTGGTTACACTACTTGTAACCCGCCTTCGGCTAAAGGTCACAAGTACATTATTGTAGCAGTAGACTACTTTACGAAGTGGGTCGAGGCTATGCCTACTTTTGGGAATGATGGTGAGACTGCAGCTCTTTTTCTTTTCAACCAGGTTATTGCTCATTTTTCTATTCCTAGAGAGATTGTCACTGATCATGGTAGTCATTTTTAGAATAGCATGATGGCTGATTTGGCTCTAAAATTGGGTTTCCGGCAGGAGCATTCATCTTCATATTATCCTCAAGTAAATGGGCAAGTGGAAGCCGTGAATAAATCCTTGAAGACAATTCTTCAAAGGACAATTGATAAAGCTAGATCTAACTGGCATATTATGCTATATCCTGCACTTTGGGCATACAGAACGTCAGTGAAAACTACAACTGGCTTTACTCTGTTTCAACTAGTGCACGGGTTGGAATCCGTATTTCCCATTGAATGTGAGATTCCTTCTCTTAAGTTAGCTGTTGAACTTCTTCCTGACACTTCTAGTCTTGAAGAACGGCTCCTTCATTTGGAACATCTCAATGAGCAGCGTCGGGATGCCGCCACGATGAATGAGGCGCATAAAAACCGAGTTAAAGCTCAGTACGATAAGGCGGTCAAACCTAGGGTTTTTTCGGAAGGTGACCTTGTTTTTGTCTATGCCCAAGAAAAAGATGCCCTGGGGGCAGGAAAGTTTAAGTCTATGTGGTATGGCCCCTTTATCGTTAAAGCAATCCTTAAGAAAGGTGCATATACCTTGGTTGATTTTGAAGGGAACGAGTTGTCGAAGCCCAGAAATGGGCTCTATTTGAAAAAGTATTATGCCTAGGCTTCGGCCTGGCATGTTGCTTTTGTATATAGTAGTTTTTCTTTGTACATATCTGGTTGTTTTTCGATCTTTGATGGGTTGGTGATGTTTTTTGATCTGCTTTGGCAGGTTGTGTTGGATGTCATGAGTCATTTTGGTTTCACCGATGGTGCTAGTAGACACACCTGGAACTTAGCTTCTGCGGCTTGGGTGCTTCATTATCCATCTGGTCAGCTGTTAGTATCAAGAGGGGTCTGCATTGGTCCTGCTTCCAATAACATAGCATAATACACTGCAGTTGTTTATCTACTCTCGGAGGCAATATCTTTGGGTGTTGATTCGTTGGTAGTTTTCTTGGACTCTCAGCTGGTGGTGTCGCAGTTGAACAATACTTATCGGGTTCGAGATCCATTTTTACTCGGGTTGTTCTTGAGGGTACATTTGTTACAAAGATCATTTCAATTTTTAACTTTCATTCATATTCCTCGAGCTGACAATTGGATGGCAGACTCATTAGCTAATCAAGCAATTGATTGGCACATTAATCATTCCATACAATAAAATTTAATCATCAAAAACATCATACATTTTGATACATTTATCACATCACATCAAACATCGCTGTATATATATCATCAGAGTGTTCAAAAAACTATACAAAATTTGGATCCATAAGTCATACAAAATTTTGGCTTATGCCCGATCATTTTTAGTCTCAAATAATATACAGTCATCTGATACATCATATCTATCTAGTCCTGAGGTCCCTGCCCAGAAGTTGTGTTCCTATAGAACACGATCGCGGTGGCAACTCTGCGGAATAACCGTACCCAGTCTCGGGGCACTCCTACCACCCATCTCTGGATGGCTTCAGGCAGATCTTCCACTGCAGCCATAGGTACTTGGCGGGTTAATCCCTCCAAGTTCCTCTATACAACCTGGAGGGTCCTGTCTGAATCCACTGTATCCGCTTCGCCTCTGCGACGCTTGTGTCGCGGGAAACCCTCAAGTCGAACTGGTCCAATATCCGTATCATCATCATTTTTTGAATTGCAAGTCATTATGAATCCAATCAAAAACATGTTTGTTTTCCATTTTTCACGTATATTGAAAAAATCCAAAAAATTATATAAGTCAAAAAATTGCAAACTTACCGACTGTGCCCCATGCCGCACCTGGTGGAAGGACAAGATCTAGATCGCCACGAAAGTCCATCCCGGCATAGGGATAGTCATCCACAACGATGATTTTTTCTACCCACCAAAGGAAGAACTCATCATCCCAAGTGGTTCGGGGAACTTCACTTCCCCCCAATCTCTTCATCATGTCTGCCCAGCGGGAAATTCTTGGGTCTCTCGGGCTGCTAATGGTAGAGATCACTTTGGGTCTCAGCCCAGGAATATTCTCGAAGAAGAATGTCATCAAAATTGTACCATATCCAAAATGTTTTGTCTTTGCCTTTCGGATTGAAGTCAATTTTTGCTTCATGTTCATTAGAAGAGCTATGCACCAATCATATAAATGAGTTAAACATTCCACTGCTATACTCATTTGCGTCCTGGATGCCTGGTGTAGAGAAGCTGATCCTGCTACTCTCCCAATGGTAAAAAGGAGGATTTTTATGTGCAAATCTCTTAAATCTTTGATTGCAATTTGAGTTCCCACTTTCTTGGAACCCTCTACGCAGTAAACGTGGACGTAATCTTCCACGGTTAGCCCTCCCAAAGGCTTCCTGTGCAAGTCTACTGGCTCCCCCCTCCGAGAGAGTCCAGTAATAAAATATATATCTTCCACTTCGATGCGTATGGGCATCTAATCTATGATGAAGCAGTCTTCTTCTGGCTCCCAATAGTTCACAAGCATTTCGAGCAACTGGACATTACTCTTCATATTTGGCATTTTGAAAAACTTGAGAAATCCGCAATTCCGGAGAATATTTAGTGATGCTCGGTCTCGCATGACTTCTTTGATCAATAGCACTGTGTTCACGCTCTCTCCATGATATGGTCATCCTGCAAAATTTCAATAATTCGTTCATTAGCTACGCATTTTTCATTTTTGGGTTGCGCATACACGACTTTATTTGTGCACAGTCGCGTGTATATGCGACATGGTCATTACCAACCCGCGTATGCGCAAACCCGTGATTTTTAGCAAGAGATTCTACGGTGAAAATTCCTAAATTTTAATTTATGAACGAAAAAAATGAATAGCAAGGATGGTTGATGAGCTTACCTAACAAATTCAGTGAAGATTGATGGTCGGTTGCTCCTATTTTGATGAAAGAGGCTTTTTTCTCCAGAGCACTTTTTCCCAAATCGGCAATGTAACAATGAACCAAAAATGAGGTAATTTGTCTATTTATGCCCAAAAAGTTGAAAATTTTCGCAAAAATTTGTTATGCTTATTTTTTCAATCTATTTTAAGCTGCATAACCCGGATGCTTGGAAGTGCCCAGATTGGTATATTTTCAGGTACATTTTGACAAATTTGAGATTTTCCCTGGTTTTTGATCCATGACTGTTGACCCGTCATGGCAGTTATATGATCTTCACTGGCATATAGGTTAGGGAATCCACTTTTCATTGCATTTTTCATACTAGCCTCCATTCAGATTACTTGCCATAGGTTCGATCCCATCAAGTCATGAGTATTACACCCATTTCACTCGCCGATTATTTAATCATGACTTGGTGGTAGAGCCTTCCTTTACATGGGCTTCTTAGTTAGTTCCTAGCTATCACTTGTTTCCCATGCTGCGTTTTATGTAGGCTCGGGAGTCCTCTTTAGTCCCGCCATGACTTATGTGTTGAATCTTCATTCTTCTTCTTCCTCACTATCTTTTTCTGGCTATTTACCCTAGAGGCTCCCTGGTGTCGTTGAGTTGTATTACTGCATTGCATATTGGCTACTTGTTTATCCTAGCCTTTAGCCGGCTTCATTTTGGACTCAATGTTTAAGCCAAATTTTGACCTTGACTGTCTGTACAAGTTAACCGTTGCATGCACTTAGCTATCGCAACTTGACACCCTTTTACCCATGGATGGAACACTCCTCTGAGTATCGCTTACCAGTTTCTGCCACCTTGCATTGAGCATAGGATCGTTCCAATCCCAAGAACTAGTGCATCTGTTTCTTGATACTCGTTCTATCCATTGTACCATAGCATTCTTTTATTCTTTTTCAGGCTTATTATATGAAAAAGACAAAAAAATCAAATATAACAAAAAGAGCAGGAACGGGATATAACTTCGTTTTTTGATGGCAGTACAATGTCAGTTTTTCGCCCTTGAACAAAGCACATACACTTATATATCTTTCCTCCATTTGGGATGGTTTTAGTTTTGACCTAGGTTCAGCCTTTACCTTGTTTCACTTGTCATTCCTCCCCCGGTTGGTTATCTCTTCCAATCATATGGAGAGTTTGTTTTTCCTCCTGCATAACAGACTTATACAGTGTCACTTTTTACTACCATGGTCATCATGAGTCGTGCTTTTGTTCAAAGGAAGTCTAACCAGAGTCGGCCATTCTGCGGTGTCTCTTGACTCATTATTCAGTCAGCCTTCCCGGTTTTGTCAGTATCTTGTTCTATCACATTAGATGTTTTGGTCCTTTGCTCGTGCTAGTTTGAGAATGTCTCCATTGAATTCTTGCTGGCTGGTTTGTCTCTTATCGACTACGACACATTGCTCTGAGAGCAAACCTAGAGCTACACACTGGCCCTATTTTCATCATTGATAGGTGACCTTGTGCTCAGCATTTGATCATCATTATGGGTCTTTGACTGAGTGGTTTCCCCTGTGTTCGACGTCAGCACACATTATCACACTTGGGATTCGTGCAGTACCTTGATTTCCATTTGAACTTCTCTATCGTGACATTCGCCCGTGCCGGCCTTTCATTATTGGTTGGTTCAGAGGGTTTCTTCCGTGCGCTAGCTTCATCTTGTGCACGTCGGAAACGTACTTCGGTTTTGGTTCCATCACTCTCCTTCGTCCGATTCCTTCCAAATCTTGGCCTGCGGGTTACACTCGCGCCGGACTGATGTGGGATGCCTTAATGCCTTCCTTCCAGCAGATCTTTTCCCATCGACTCCGACTCATTTCTCTGGGAATAAGATCTAGAGTCTTGTTGTCAGTACCTTAGGGTTTGCAGTCATCAGTGGAAGACTCTTCGCTATCGGCAGTGGGGACTCATCATTGCCTCCTGATTGGTAGAACAAGTGTTCAAATTCAACTCATTCATTCGCACTTGTTAGATTGTACTAGGGCACCTTGACACTCATTTTAATTATTGGTGGGTTGTCTCGCATTGGTCAACGGTTTACATTATTGACCGGTAATCCAATGATTTCTCACATGGTTGACTTCAACTCATTTATTCCCATTGTGTAGAATTGTGCCATAGTGATCGGTGAAGACCTCGGGTTGCATCAACATTTCTCGGTTCACTTTTGACTGTCCATCCAGTTTCTGCCAGTGATGTCGTTCACCCTTATATGTTGCAGTGTCAGTACAGCAAGATCCTATATGTTGGCTCCTGAGTTGCGTGATTGTACCGTTTATTCCACCTCTTATGATTTGGTACTTGGAGATTCAGTTACTTATATGATCAGACATCCAGTTTTAGCATCATTGATCAATTTTCTATATGTGATACTTGGACATTGATTCAGACTTGTACTTCCGGGCCATGCTCAGATGATTCATTGTGTATTTTCAGTTCAGCTATACTTGTATACATGTTGGATCTATTCAGTACTTTCGATATGATGTATTTTTGATCGAGCATGGTATGCCCACCTCAAGATGAGTCGACTTCGTTTTCATTATTTTTGCGAAATAAATCCGGGGTGAAGTCCCTCTCTCGTAACACGTTCTTTTCTATGCATAATACATTTCGGCCATCATGTACCCCCTCTCGACCTCATATATTAGGGGGCATATGTTATAGCATCATTTTTCACCCTTATGTGATTCATGATTGACTCTTTGGCCTTGGGCACCCATTCCCACAGACTTGAATAAAGTTCATGAAAAACAATGTTTAAAATCCCATACGCGGATATGCCGAGACTTTTCCACGTGTATACGCGAGTCCAGAGATACTTTTCCGCGTATGCCATTAAAATCATTAAAAATACATATATATAATCCCTATTTTCGAGCCGGGTTGATGGTTACTTGAGGTTCAACTATAAAGACGTGGCCAACTCGTTTCCAACCGATCAAAACTACTTTGAGGGAGTATAAAAGCCCCTCATGTGCATGGCCTGCGGGAGAGAGAAAATTTTATAGAAGATATTATACCGTTGGAATCCCAATTCCGTTTGGCCAATAATTCTGCCTCCCGCACTTTCCCATTTCATTAGGAAACCCTTGTTTCCTGGAGATGTTCATCCGTTTATATGCCATCTCGAGTGCACAAGTCTTGAAAGTTTCTTAGCGAGGCAAGGGCGGGACGGATCCAGACGACGGTCTGCTCGAAGATCGTGGAAGGATTCAGGTGATCTCTCCACTCTTTATTTATGTACATGGTGTTCGTAATAATGAAGAACCATCTTGTTCTTGAACTTCTGTGTTAGTATCTATTTGTATATGTGAAAAGATTGATTATTAAGCAGTTATTATTGTTTATATCATATTTCACCTGGATTACACTAACGTTTAGGAGAAATATATGTTGTACAACTAGGTTTCTGTGCATGTTCTTTCTTGTTTTCCAGGTTGGAGAGGAAGAAGGGTTGCTGGGGGTTTGGACCCCGTGGGATCTACATTGAATGTAGGACTATGGGTGAGTTCTGCTATCATTGTTATCTATTTTTTTCCATTCAAGTGTGGTTGTGTGTGAGTCCTTCTGAATAGCATGCCCTGATCTGTGGAGGTTTTGACCCAACAAACCTCTAGGGTGTTTTTCCCCGAAACAGTCGTCCCGAATGTCTCAGCTACTATTCAATCAGCTCCTCCACCTGAACAACATCATGTTGATTCCAAGGTGGACCTCTCCCCTTCTTCACCTGTTTCTGCATCCTCATCTTCTACTTCACCTAGTGAAAGTCTAGATTCGAGTAACCGGGTGGCTAAGAAGAAGAAGAAGAAGACAAAGAAGAAGAAGTCTGATAAGAGAAGGGCTAAAGCTACAGCTACTGCTTCTAATGCACCTCCTCTTAATAAACCTTCCAACCCTCCACGGAAATTTAAGTTCCCTTGCATGTTGTGCACTGGAGACCATCTTCTTCGAGATTGCCTTGGCATTCCCAAGGTACTCGAATTATGGTCCAACGGTCGTCCACCGTTTCCTTTGGCTTCTGGGAGTCATGTTGGGGGCACATCTTCAACTGGTACTGGTAAGGCTCCTAAGAAGCAGGGTAAGATTACCAATCCCTGTAAGTTGTGTGAAGGACACCATGCCATTCACCTTTTTTCGTATATGGATGAAGCCAAGAGAGTCTTGGACAACTCAACCATTTCTACACCATGCCTCCCGGCTGGTTATAAACGGATTTCTTTGAGTCCTCCACCAGTTGATCCTATGATTGGTCGAGAGTCATCCTTGGTCAATCTCACTCCCTCAGAAATTAAGATTTAGGAATCCATTCCCGACCAACCATTGGTCGTGGGATCGGTTGAACTGGCCCCATCTACGGTGCACCAGGTATTTTCCGTGGAGAGTGGACCTCACATCCCTCAGGTTCTTCTTGTTTCTTCAGATTCCTTGGATTTGGAGAAAGATTCTCCTGTCCCCGTAACTCAAGAAGCTACTCCTCTACCTCCCGTGATGGAGGTCCCAGAGGATACTCCTCCCACCTTCGAGATGGAGGTCGTGGAGGATGCTCCTTCTTCTTCCATAACACCAGGGGAAGACCATCTCAGTTTGATGGTAGCCCCTCCGAGTAGTTAGGTTGCTTCCTTTGATTGGAATTGATTTACAGGATACCGCCTTCCGTCTTATGTGCCTTTCGAGATAATAGTACAGGCTTTTGGTCTGGTCATACCCAACACCATTATAGATGAAGGCATGTCTGTTAGTGTTCTATCCTCAACTACTTGGCAGGCTTTCGGTTCACCATTTCTCATGCCTGTTACGCAGAATCTGTTGGCATTTAACAGAAGAACGAGTCAACCATTAGGGATCCTTCCAAGGTTACCTGTTACATTGGGAGGTAAAACTGTCCATATGAACATGATGGTTGCTCCAGGCCCCTTGGATTTCAATCTAATTTTGGGCTGTGATTATACCTATGCCATGGGAGCACTTATCTCCTCCCTTTTTCGTGTGGTCTATTTTCCACATGAAGGAAAGATCATGACCATTGATCAGCTTTCGTTCTTTGGTCCTGATGTGGCAACTGGCCCGCCATCATCCCTTCCTAGTTTTTATCCACCCTTTGTATCTGCCCCACCGTAGGTCAACTATGTGGCTACCTACCCCGTGTCTATACTCAGTGATAGTGCCGTTGTGCATCAGGTGTTGGGGGCATTGGGTCCTGACTTCCAGGATGTTTTCCTTCCATCAGGAGTGGAACTCTTGGAAGCCATGACTTCTTTTTCATTATGATGAGGTCGGTCGGATCACAATCAGTTTTCTTGTGTCAAGCTCCTTAAACAATGAAACAAGCTCATTGGAGAAAATTTCCTTGTCTTGTGCCAAGCTCCTTAAAAAATGAAACAAGGTTGTAGGAGCAGAGCTCCTTGTCTTATGCCAAGCTCCTTAAACCATGAAACAACATCATCTGAGTATAGTTATTTTAATGTGTCAACCTCGTTAAAACAATGAAACACATTCCTTTTCAATTCGAGTCTTTGATAAGATCTCGTAAAATCCCAGTCGAGTCTTTCTCTTGATCTCGTTTTTGAACCTTCACTCCATCTACCTTACATATGGACTGAAGCTTGGGGGGCATGTACCTCGAATTGAGTCACCATGCTGGGGGCATGCTTACTTTTTCAAGCATAGTTTGTTTCCGTTTCAAGCTTTTGTAAAAATGAAACCGGTTTCAAGCATAGTTTGTCTCTGTTTCAAGCTTGTGTAAAAATGAAATTGGGTTCAAGCATAGTTTATATTTGTTTCAAGCTTGTGTAAAAATGAAACCAACTTCAAGCAGAGTTTTCTGATTTCAAGCTTGTGTAAAAATGAAACCTTCCCCATTTTACCCCTTGTGATTGCCATTTTACCCCTTCAATTGGTTATTTTACCCGTTCCTGAGGAACTGCTACGATGAGTGGTCTTGTTAGCCAGCCTCTTGACTTTTATCATGTTTTGAGTAGTTCTGCCATTACCGGAACTAGTAGCTACCCTTTATACCACTTTTTCCTCCAGGAGGAGTCACCTTTCAGCTCTTTTTTGACTCCCTAAACATGAAAATATTGCCGAGTCCCTTGTCATTTCGATCTCGTTAAAGTGGCCACGAAACGACATCTACCTAGTATACGTTTACCCCTTTTTCGGGCTGGGATAGATTATTTACAAAAAGGGAATACCCTAGCCTATCACGACTAGGATTTTTTCTTAGATATTGTTTTCTACCTTTTCGGGTCTGAGGAACTATTTACGAAAAGGGACCGTTGGAGTTTACTTTTTTGCTGTCTTTTCAAACTCTCTAAATATGAAAAGACGTCGATTTATTCCTTTGTCAGACTCGTTAAACTCTAATGACATCGGATTCAGTCATAATGACGTTATTCGAGTTTCTCCTTCCTAGGGCTCGTTAAATGTACTAGGATGGATTCGTCCGAAGGACGGATTTATATGACAAGCCTATGGTATCCTCTTCAAGCTTGTGTAAAAATAAAGAGGTACTCGCTAGAAGTGGTGGGGAAAAAAATGGAACCAACATCATTGTCGTGTCGGTAGTATGTCTCTCTTGAACATGGCACTTGTCTGCATTCGTGTCGGGTTGGGGATATCTCATCTCGTTTTTTCCACTTGCCTTCGTGGGTTTGGGTGATCCATTTTGACCTCTCATCTGCTCTTTGTCCCGTCATCATGACCTCTGATCTGTTGATGTCAAATACTGCCAAACTTACTGTCGTGCCGCCATATTTTCAAGAGAATTTGACCTCTGCAAATACCAACCTTCCTCTGATTCTCATCTGATCCTAATTCACAAGAAATTATATTCCTCTGTCTCGTGTCGATGATGTGGGAAACATTATGGCCCACCTTTGGTCAAGGTCACTTCCTGTCGACTTCAGCTCATTATCTGGGAAGCTGATCTAGAGACTCCCTTCTGGTGCCTTGGAGCCTGCATGCCTCAATGGCAGGTTCTTCACGTTCGACGTGAGGTTTTCATCATTGGCCTCCGATCGAGTGATTCTACAGGTGTTCGACGCCATCTCATTGATTCACATGCCGTAGATTGTACCTGTAGTACCTTGAAGGCCATCGTCATTATTGGTGGTACCTCTCGCGTCTGTTAATAGCTTTCATCATTGGCTGGTAATAAGACGATGTTCTTGCATGTTCGACTTCAGCTCATTTATTCACATGCTTGGACTTGTACTGTGTTCAGGTCGAGATGGAGCACAAGACCCTGGATTGTGTCTGTTGTAATCCAGGCTGCGATTTTGTGGATTATTATGATTGGTTACATGACTCACTTACTGGATGGCTGCGACCATACCTGAGTCTATTTATCGATCCTCACTGGATGGCTGTGTCTATGCCTTGGATCCAGATTATTGTATACTCTGTTATGGATGGCTGCTCCCATACCGCATATATATCATGTATCTGAGATATCGGTTGTATTTCTCCACGCAGGTTTTTCGACGCCGGAGTTTTCAGTTGGACAAGTTCTCGTAAATAATTTCACCCCTCTCTCTCTCTCAGGCCTCATGCTTTAGGGGGCATCTGTTACACAATAATTTGTCACCATCCCTACAATCCCTGTCCCACACATTGGAGGGCTCATTTCGTAACCTGTGAGCAGTGACATGGCTTGAAATCACTTTCATGACATCCCTCTGAACAAGAGCTTTCATTGCCCTGAAGACATCTCCTTGTGGAAAACCCTAAAAATTACCCTTTTTGCATTAGCGCGGGCAGACAGTTCAGTACCTGCGCCAATGGGGAAAATCCTTCAAAGAGGCCGCACCAATTGGCGCTCTGTCCCAGAGTCGCACTCGCGCCAGCCAATTTAAGGAGTTTTTTTTAAAAATAAATGGCAGAAGTTTCGTCCTAACCAATTCATGAACTGGTATCTATCTTGAGTTGGGAGGTTTGGCTCCAGATTTCCATGTAGAGGAAGTGGTTTTCCACGTCTCATGGAAGCTTCCTTGAGGATAGGGCCAATCCCATGGTTATAGGGATATCGACTCCCCTTCCTCCATCTATAAAAGCTTGTCGATCTCCGTTGCGAGCTAGTCTTCAAGTCTTCAAGTTCCCAAGAGCCTAATGTTGCAAGAGCTTTGATCCATTCCCTTAAGGCAAAATCCAAGCAAGGAGATCATTTTCAAGACATTCGAAGAGAGAGGTTTGTCCCATCCTTGACAGGCTTTATCGAGACGCGTCCCATTGACGACCCTCCAAAGGAGAATTCAGCGTCAGAGCTATGGTTGTATTCTTCTTTTGATTGATTAATGATAAGCGACTATTGGTTATGGTTCCACTCTTGTTGTTGATTATGATGATGAGTTATGTATTCTCTGACTGACATATAGTTGCATATACTGGATTTTACACTTTATTTTGTTTCTTGCATGTGTAGGTGTCCGGTCATGGAGATTGTGAGGATCGTGATCTGCCAGAGCTAAGGAACGGGAGCGCTACCTCTTCTACAAGCAACAGTGTTGGATTTCAGGTAAGCCTTCATCGCTAGTTGGTTTATTTTCAATTAGGAACCTGCACTATAGCGTGAACGATTGTTGCTAGACCCGGTCTGGGCTAGTAGAGATTGCCTCTGTCCGTAGAGGGGATTTACCTCCACAAAATGGTCGCACAAGGATCCTAGTGGACAAGGCTAACTCTAATCCCCAGTGTTCCCAAATATTCCAGCTAAATCCTTAACAAGAAACATCTAAGAACAGATTCATTAAATTCATACAACAGAGAGCAGGAAATAACATCCACTACACTAGTTAAATCAATTGAAATCAATTCTTAGATAACACATTCGGAAGAAAAACATCAATGGAAAGGAGAGCAGAAACATAGGGTACCTAACAAGGGTAAATCCTATGCCAATATTCTGATGCAAGCCAGTAGAAACGAAATGAAATGAATTAAAACACAGAGATTGGAAAACATCACCGCTGCTTTAGATCAGGATCCAAAGAAATGTGCTTGTCATATTAAATAGCAATACCAGTCAAGTAAAACATTGCCAACAGCTGAATACTCAGTCTGAAATCATATTCCTCAGCATATCTTAAAACTTTACACAGAGACTATGTCTCAAAAGAAACTACTTGCAATCTTCTGATAACTGATCAACAACCTTTACAATGAGTTTCTTCATGAATTTATATCTCTAGTGGAGCAGAGAAGGTAGGTGAAAAACTAAATGCAGCATTAAAAACTCAGAAGAGGAAGAAGGCCGAAGGCCACTCTGTATAAATTTTGTGCATTAATCTGGGACACCCTTGGGTGAAAGAGTAGTCTTCATCGGGTTTCCATTAACTCCAGGTATGTCTCTGATGTACTTTGGCTGCAGAACATCTGTAGTACTTGAACAAAAATAAATCAATGACTCAATTCTGCCATGTCATGCAACTAATTCTTCTGATAGCGTAGGACTACTGTAGGGCTGGAAAATCTCTCTTGGACACAATGAATACTGAAACCATCATGTGTATTGTGTCCGTGCTCGGGAAGAAACATCCTGATGATTTGAAAACTTGATGATATGGTTTTCTGCGTGCTGTACCCTCTGTGTGATCCATGACATCACTACTCTAGTGCTTTGCCTCTAAACCGTTGTATTAAGGCTCAAAATATTCAATACTGAACGTCAAAATCCTTGATCATTAGCTGGTATTTCTCCACCGCTTCATAAATGTCTCGATCTGCAAAATCTGGGTTTTAATGGCACCGAATAGGTTTTTTCTTCGCGGAGATTGAACTGTCCTTGGATAGTATTTATGCTGTCGCTACCTTTCCAGGCATTTCCCTGTAGTACCAGCTTCCAGATTCAATTTTGTCTGCACAACACGCCATTAAAGTAGTACATATGAACCATGGCAGTTTTCCACCTCTTTGGAACCCTGCAAAACTTGAAAACAGGTTAAGAAAAAAATGGGGGTGGTGGATGCAGTGCGGATGATGAAAATGATCGCGTAGTTGGTGAAATGGTGAAGAATGGTGTGGAAGACTTCACAGTATGGTGGAAACAGTGGGGACTATAGTCGGAAGGTGGCGTGGAAGGATAAATAAATGAAAAACCTTTGAATTCGACCTTTGAACGAGATATATAAAAGGACGGATGATACTGTGACCAGGACACATGGACAAATGACGTGGTGGGACGGGGTTATGACGGAAGAGTCAACAGTGGGGGGAAAACAAATCTGGACCGTCAGATCTCAAAGGAGATCGACGGTTGAAAATGCAGCGGAGGGCGATGAATGGTGGGACAGGAGTATGGTGACCTTGGATTAAATCCTGCGCAACTTCGTGAAGCGATAACTGTTGGATGAGGCGCCCCAGATCGAACGACGGACATGCATATCGCTCTGTATCCTGTGCCAAACGATAACGTGCAATGAGATAGCCATTTTGGAACAGTGTCGTTGCCACGCATCGGATGATGTATGGAATCACTGGCCCATCGGGAAATATCGCCCCCCCCCTCAAAGGCGGTGCGATAGAAACTGGATGGATTTTGGATAGTGCGTGGCGGGTGTTAGCCACCTATAATATTTTTTTATACCAAAAGGTGGCTAAGACCTTTTTGAGCCTCCAAGGAACAAATTTTATCACTAAAAATTGTTGGCTCTTGAAGACTCCTTGAAGGCCTCATGCCTCTGTCCGAAATCTTCATTTACTATTTCCATTTCATGCTCTGAAATTATGCTAATTTCATAAGAAAAGACTGCTGAAGAAACCATCATTTTTCCCCTTTCTCCCACTCATAACTAACCTTCATTTACTCCCCATTTTCTCCATATTATTCCTCTGCTATTGCTGCTCCCATTGAGCTCTACCTTCTACATTGGGTTTTCTACATCTACAAGAGAGAGAAAGCTTAGATTTGAAGTGCTGAGGACTACAAAGAACCCATCCCATTGAGGAGATCTAGATACACCTTCTTGTTTCCTCCCAGGTGCCCTGTAATATAAAAATTCATTCAAAAATCGTGTTCTTGTCTTGTCTGTTGGATGCATGGAGCAAACTCTTTACTTTATTGCTTAATATCTTTCCATTTATAGATCTGTTTGTTGCAGCACTTTAACTACTAATTGCAGATCTGAAGATGTTTTGCAGCCATTATTGTTGTTAGGGCTATTAGTTATGCGTAGCTAAAGTGGTTCTTTTTCGTACGCTTCGACAAAGAATTCATACTAACAAATGGCGACTCCACACTGGTTTTAAATTACGACCGCTGTCGTTTTTCATATTCCTGCATATCCAGCTACTTCAGGCCCTAGGGCTTCTTTTTTAGCTGCTTAGTTTTTCTCTTTTCATGTCATTTTTCTCACATAAAACCCTAAAACCTAAAATTTCTAACTTCCGTGTGTTTCTGGCCCTATTGCGCAGGTAAGCGACACCAGCCGCACCTGAGACGGCAATTTTTCAGAAAATCTGCCGCCGAAACAGCCGGAACGGGGGGGTCGCACCTTTTGGCCCAAAACCTGCGACCTGGACGCACCTTTTGGCCTGTTTCCTGCGACCTCAACTCAGATCAGGTCAGAACCTGCGACCTGCCCTTTTTTTCAGCATTTTTTCTGTAATTTTTCTGGGTTCTGCTGCAGCCTCTGCCAGGGTTTTCCAGCCTCTGTCTCAGCCCGCCTTGACCAAGATCTGATCTGTTTTTACTCATCTAAGTGGGAACCCAGCCCCTTAGGGCTTTAGTACCTTCCACTTTTTGTGGAAGAGTTTCAGCTGTTTCAGCCGTCGGTTTCAGAGCTTCAGCCCCCTCTTTTTCCAGATCTGTGACCTCACTTCCAGATCCATTGAAATCAGCCTCTTTTCCTTTCAAATCACCTCTTGTCGTTTTGTTTGGACCTCCTCGAAAGGCCTCTGCCTTGCCCACCCCCCGGTTTTTTGCTGATTTCCCTTTTTCCAGCCACCTTGCCTCTGTCTCTTGGCTGTGATCTGCACCCCTTATCTGCAGCCTTATCCTCCGGATCTCTGTCCCCTTTGACCCTAGATCTGTTGAGCTTCCTTTGTGTGTGTTTCCATAGTTTTTCCCTTTCTTTTCAGCATAGTTTTGAGAGACCCACTTTCTGGGGTTTGATAGATGCATATGTAGCTGTTATTTTTCTGTTATTTCAGCATTTTTATTCTGTTCTCTGTAGGTTTATTTTCAGCTACGTTGCACACTTTTTTGCTCTCAACAATGGAAAGGGTTTAAAAATTAAAATTAATGCACACCACACACTGACCCTAAGTGAAGAAGCGCCTGGTTTACACCGCCTGGCAAAGACTCTAAAATCAATCGTCACTGCACCTTATCTGCCCTTGACCTTCTTGATTCTGTCCCTTTCTGCCCTTGTCGGTTTCCTTCTTCCTGTCATCATTGCGCCCCCAAGGCGCCTTTCCCGGAGACTTCTTGGCCTTCATCCTCGATTTCCGGTTGATCGACCTGCTCCGCACCGTCGTCGTCGAGCCAGTCCACCTTCGAGTCCGCACTCCGACTCCTCTCCTGATTCATCGGATCCCTCTTCTCCTTCCGGTTCTCCCCCTCCGACTCCTTTTACCTTCACCATGTCCGGATCAGGGCCTAATGCTAGCGGTTCTCCCGGCCCCAATGCCAGCCCTACTTCTAGCGGAACCGTCACAACCACTACTCCGGCCACCCCTGTGCTGCCGTACATTGCAGGCCTCAGCCTCCCCGATTTCCATCAGTTGATTAATGACCCCATTCACCATAATACTACCCGGCCCGCTATGCCCACCAAGCTACCCTCTGATATCCCTAAGTTTGAGGGCCTTAATGGCGAAGACCCAACCAATCACGTCCGGTCTTTCCACATGTGGTGTTCCTCCAACTCCATTACCGATGACTCCATCCGTCTTCGTTTGTTCCAACGCACACTTACCGGCAAAGCTTCTAAATGGTATGTCGAACAGGCCACTTCCTCCCATACCACGTTCGAGACTCTTGCCCAAGCCTTCTTGTCGTACTTCCAGCTCCCTCTCCGATACGACACTGGTACGGAGCTCTTGACTTCATTTAAGCAATCCTCTTCCACACGCCTTTCTGCCCATGTTCAGGAATGGCGACGAAGACGGAGCTTATGTCGAGCCCCTCCCTTTGAAGATCGGGTTTACATGGACCGGTTCCTTCGCACCCTCCCATCTCCCATCGGCAAAGATGTCGCCTCTCACTTTCCTCAATCTGAAGAAGCCGCCCTCCAAATAGCTTTAAAATATGACCCGATCTACGCTCAATCTGGTTATGTTTATACCGTTCTTCCTGACATCCCCAGGCCCGGTGGCGCTAACGCCCCGGGGGCATCTCATTCCGCCGACGGTATTGTTGGATCTCTTTCCCACCCCTCTGCTCACCCTCCTATGAGCCATGGCCTCCCTCAGGGAGGGGCCCGCACCTCTAGCACTCTGCCCCCTCCCGGCAACATGTATCCAGGATACGGCATGCCTCCTCCTTTTGCCCAACCTCCTGCTTACCTCAATGCTGCCCAACCCAACCCTTACTTTTATACGCAGCCTGGTGCGCCAACTCCTCCAGCATATGCGCTTCCGCCTCCCTTGCCTCCTCACCACCTGCAACAGCCCTTACAACCCCCTCCAGGGCAAGTATTTGCGCAGCAGGGTGCGTTTAATCCCCCTTCTTCTCAAAGAAGGCGGAGAGGCAACCAGAACCCATCTGCCCCCGGTAACCGAGGTCCCAATTCTGGTCCGGACCCTAACACCAGCAACCAGCCTCAGGGCATCCCGCCCAGGCCGGACAGACCACTTCGCACAAACAAGCCCTGTTCGTGTTGCGGTGTTTACGGTCACTACACTCACGATTGCCCTCTCTTACCCCAGATGCGACAGATGTGGGAGTCTCAAGCCACATTGCGCGAACAACACGCCTCCCCTCACGCTCCTCCTAATGTGGCCACTACCCAGCCAGCTGTGTTCACTGATCCTTTCCCTCAACAGGGATTCGTGGCTACCCAACCCCCTGACAACCATGCAGCCACACCCTCGTCCATTTCTCGTTCCTCTGACTACCAGATCCTCATGATGCACTCCGATCCGTCCCCTTCCGTCGACCTTCACCTTCAAACTCGGTCTCGCCAGTACCCCAAGCCCCCTGCTCAGTCTGCTCTCGAGCCTCCATCTTCAGGTTCTACAGAGCCTCTTTCGACATCCAGTGGCCCCTTACACATCCCTCAACCCAAAGTTGAGGTTCACCCAAAGATTCCAAAGGGTCCATTACGCTGAAATGCTGCTTCTGGTCGAGCCGCTCAATCGTACAGTATAGTAGATGATTTGGCACAATCCCCTGCTGCCATTTCCACACTGGAACTCCTCCAGTCGTGCCCTTCTCAAAAGAAGGCTCTACTATCTGCCGTGGGCGCTGTTGATCCTGCCGATGACCAAATGATTGTTTTCGACGCCACTCAATCGGACCACCCTCCTCTTCCTCCTTCCGTTGCTTTCCAAATCCCAGTCAAAATCCGGAACGCCACTGTATCCCGGTGCATAATTGATGAGGGGGCATCCACCTGTGTGATGTCCGCTTCGGTTTGGAAGCAACTCGGATCCCCCGAGTTGGCCCCTTCCACGATCACCCTTCGAGCGTGGGATGGTCATGCCTCCCAGCCTATTGGCCTGTTTCGTAACTGTCCCATCACCCTCGCCGGTAAGACCGTTTGCGTTGATGTCGAAGTCATTGACGCCCCTCTAGACTACAACATTCTATTGGGGCGAAGCTACACCTATGCCATGTCTGCTGTCCCATCCGCGGTCTTCCGCAAGATGTCTTTTTCGCATAATGGAAAGATAGTCACCATTGACCAGCTATCGTATCATGAGCCGCCGTCTCCATCCGCCTCCGAGACGACCATCTCTTCTGTAGCCAACAAGCAAACCGTCGATTCTTTGACCAGTGTCTCCCCCGGCGTCTATAAGGATTCCACCCTGCTTGGTACTTTTCCTCACCTTCCTCCCCCTCCTGTTACTTATCCCAGCTTGTCGAATGTTTGCATGATGCAATCGTCTCAGGCTGCCCATAAACGGCATGCCTCGGCTAGCCCGCACCCTCCTCCCCGCCCTCCGCAACCCGCTCCTAGCCATCCATCTCAGCCAGCCGGACCTCCTCTTTCTGGCCCTCCCCCTACAGCTGGTGCCCCCGAACCTCTTTATCCTCCAGGCTCGGTCCCCCTTGGCCTTAACCATCTTGGCCCCGTACCTCCTGGTCATTACCCTGCTGGACAGATCCCCTTCTTGGCTCCCCCTCCCGGAGTATATTCCGTCCCCGTCATGGCCACCCTTTCTCTCCCTAACTTGACCTTGGGTATTCCGGTTTGGTACCTTGACCCCCCAGCCGCCACCCCCCCTGGTCACCCCAAACCTTACATGGCTTTGACACCGGTTCAACCGGTCCCCCTAGCCACTGTGCCCCCAGCACCTCCACAGGACCCTTCTCCTGTTGGGTCGGCTCCCGGGAAGAAAGGCAAAGCCCGCAAGGGGGCAACCAAAGACCAAACCACCACGACCAACCCGGCTCCTTCTCCACCCCCAAAGCCTTATGCCTTATGTGATGTCATTGGTCATGCCACCCATGCTTGTCCCGAGTTACCTCGTATCCGACCCATGGTAAACTTCGCGTTCCCCGACACTACGGTCCCTGAAACTTCCACTCCTTCTTCGACCGTCCCCAAGAACGCCAAGAATCTCCGCACCAACAAGCCTTGTGCTTTGTGCGGTGTCCATGGCCACTACTCCCATTATTGTCCTCACCTGACACATTACCGCGCCTCCCTTGAGGTGATCCGCGATTATGAGGTTGAACAAAATCAATCCGCCTCTCCCATTCTCGCGCAGTATGCTTCAGGCCAGCCTGAGGATCCCCCCGCTCCGATCCACATCCCCCCCCCTGATGTTCAGATGACGGAGTCTACAGTCACCATTCTTTACCTATCCTCCTCTGCACGACACCCGGAGCCTAGCTCGTCTGCAGCCTTCCCCATTGTGTCCGTTGATACCCGAGATCACTCCACTTGTGTCTCCGTTGACCTCCGCAGCCCGAGTCCTCGCCATGTTTCTGATAGCTCTCATACATCACCTTGTGTGAGCCTTGATCATCCTGCCCTTTCCCCCTGCCATTACTGCTCGATGACTCCTGTACCCTCACGCTGCCATCATTTCCTTTCATCCCCTCATTTATTGTCTTGTCACACCATTTTGCAGGACCCCCCGTCCACACCCTTTATCGGTTACGCCGACGGTGCAAGTCGCTACTCCAGGAATCTTGCCTCGGCAGGGTGGGCCATCTTCACCCCCTTGCATGACCTCGTATGCATTGGTTCTGCCACCAACAATCAGGCCGAATATGATGCAGTGCGTGGCCTATTAGCCGATGCCTTGTTGCATCGCATCCGCCATCTGCACGTTCGTTTGGATTCCCTGCTTCTTGTAATGCAACTAAATGGTGTTTATCGTGTGCATAACCCTGTGCTGTTCAGACGCTATTTACGAGTGAGAGTCTTAATACGTGCGTTTGAAACCATCACTTTCAACCATGTACCCAGAGACCAAAATCACTACGTAGATAGTATTGCAAACCATGTTCTAGATTGGCATTTATCACACACAAGTCATACAAGACAATAACATTAAATCAACCATCAACAGACGATGCATATCCATAATATGTGTCGCACACCATATATTGATGAGTCCATCTACTCTGATACATACGACATGCCCATAGCATGTTCCAAAACACTGGGGGCACCATACGCCCCCCCATACATATACTTACGACGTGCCCATAGCATGTTCCACAAACTGGGGGCACCATACGCCCCCCCATATATATCCATCTGACATGCCCATAGCATGTTACAAACAAAATCCAAAAAAATGGGGGCACCATATGCCCCCCCATACATTCTAGGGGGCACCACTTGCCCCTACACACATCCGAGAGGGCACCATATGCCCCTATATCTGGCCAATACACGACGAACGCCCTGATCCGCCTGGATCTCTGTCCGAAGTGTTCCCAGATCCCTCTCCCTCCAGTTGACCCGCAACTCTGCCCTACCTGCACAACCACATTCTTTTTGTCAGGGTACAGATCGGGAACACCATAACCACACACCACAATCCAACTCCCAACCATAAAACAGCACCAAACCCCCCTTATCTCCCAAGTCGCAGTTTTCTGCCATTTTCTGGACCAGGTCGCACTTGTTGCCCTAATACCTGCGTCCTGGGTCGTACTTTTTGCCCCAAAAAAGTGCGACCCGGCCATAGAGATGAAGGAGGGGCTGTTTCTGGGGGTTTTGGGCCCTCAACTGAAAATGTAATCCATCAAAATGCAAGAGCAAGGTTAGGCCTCTCGCCTCCAACTGACAGATCTCGAATCCAACGGTCGGTTTGTCCGCTACGTTCGCCGCAAGATTTAGGGCCTTCTCTCCTCTCCACATTCACCACAACAACAATAGCAAATGAATGATTTTGGAGGGAAAACCGCCTCATTAAAAGAGAACCCCTGTTTCTTCTTTCGACTGCCGCGACCACACCGTAGCCCCGTTCGACGGACCGTCAGCACCGCTGGATAGATCTCACCGAGCTCTCAAATGGGTTTTCCTTAGTTTTTGGTGATTTGATACTTCACCTGGACACATTTTTCCACGAAGGATCACTTCACCGCTCCTTAAAATCGAATTTCCTCACTTACGACACTTGTACTTGGGGGCACCATATCGCCCCCTTACTTGTCCATGTTCGTGTTGATTTTCGTCATGAGTACCCACCTTGTACTCATGCTTCTATGACCCCCCATTGGGGCCTTTATTGTGTGGCAACACTATCTAGTCGCCCTTGCTTAGAGCATCCGAGTTGAGTCATCATTGCATTCATGGAGTCTATCCTGCATCCTTTTACACCATACTATAGCCCTCCATTCTTTTTTGCTTGGTTCCTCTCTCGTGTCGCATCTCATGCCCTTCAGCCCCACTGTCCCCTGTCCCTTTCGATATTGTGTCAGTCGCTGCCATGTCATTCATGCCCTTTATGCTCTAACAAGGGAAGTCGTCCATTCGCCACTCCATCCTTCCCATTTCCACCATCATCATTAGTGTCAGTCTGTCCGCCGCTCTATTGCTCTTCTCTCGTGCCTTAGTTGAGGATCTCTCATTACCTCACCTAAGGCGGACCTCCTTCTGTCGACCTCAGCACATTTATTCCAGAAGCAAGGTCTAGAGGGCGGTGTACCTTGGTTCCAGCTTCCATTTTTGTTCGGTGCCTCGGATCAGGCAGGGGGATTTCTTACCTCCCTTTGACTTGATTGCTTCTCCAGCTCCTTTCAGCATGATCGAGATTCGTATACTGGACAGTCCAGTGACCCAGCAGCAGCTCCTGATGATTCCCGGGGGTGTGTGAGATGTCTCAGCCCTCATGAGGGGGTGGCCCTGCAGGTAGCCCCCCACATGCCCGGATGACCTCTTCATTGCAGCCTTTGATGCCGCTCCAGCTTTTGATGATGTTGGCCTTAGCCACTTGCAGCACCTCTATGATTTGCATGTATCAGTCAGATTTTGTGAGCCCTTCCCCATTTACAAGGGGCATTTGGGTTGTATTTATCTCATGTACTCAGATGATATTGTACTAGTCCTGGCTGTTATCCCAGGCACAGCATGTATGTGAGACTATTCATTGTATTTTTATCTGGCTCTTGATTATGCCAGCTGTACTCTATGGTTCGGTCCCCTGTTCACTGGACACACTATTCTTTTGTACTTTGTCACGGCGGGCATAGGTATGCCTCCCCCGCCGCCTTCAGCACAGGTACCCTCTCATAACAGAGACTTGTTGCACCTGCGAGTCTCGTCTCCTCAGGGTCTAGTCCTTCAGCACACTATCTACCTCTTATCTCTCTCTCTGACATCCCCTTTTGTTGTCTAGTGATTGTCTTCTTACAACGTACTTCGGTCATACGATTTGCTCCTGACACTCGCACGCTGGGGGGCAATCTGTTACACCATTTTTTGGTCATCTAACTTTTCATCATTAGATGGACCCAAGTACACCATGTAAGACCAGTTTTACCCCAAGTAAAAATGCTTTCACTATGTTAATTAGGAAACCCCAAAAGGAATAATTAATTAAACTATAATTTAATTATTATTCCCAGTCATGTTTAACCCAAAAACAAAGAAATTAATGAGATAAACCCATAGTTATCTTATTATTTTCTAGGAATAATTATTTAATAATATTCCTTGTTAAATATGACCAAATCAACCACCATTAATCAAATAAATCATTATTTATTTTATTATATCCCAACCACTTCCTTAAAAAGATAAATAAATCATTTATTTATTTATTTTTCACTAATCAAGGGATTTGACCCAAGTCAAACACCCTTTCCTTCCAACAAATAATAATAAAATATTCCATAGAGGTGGATCTAGATGTGATTAACATTATTTTAATCATGCACCAAGATCTAGAAGGACCTAATATTTTGTTATAAATAGGAGGGTTTTCCCCATCATTCTTCACCTTTTGTTGCCTATTAGATCACTCTGGATCTACACACTTGGTCTCATTTTCTACCATTTTGCTCCCATTGAGCTCTACCTTCTACATTGGGTTTTCTACATCTACAAGAGAGAGAAAGCTTAGATCTGAAGTGCTGAGGACTACAAAGAACCCATCCCATTGAGGAGATCTAGATACACCTTCTTGTTTCCTCCCAGGTGCCCTGTAATATAAAAATTCATTCAAAAATCGTGTTCTTGTCTTGTCTGTTGGATGCATGGAGCAAACTTTTTACTTCACTGCTTAATATCTTTCCATTTATAGATCTGTTTGTTGCAGCACTTTAACTACTAATTGCAGATCTGAAGATGTTTTGCAGCCATTATTGTTGTTAGGGCTATTAGTTATGCGTAGCTAAAGTGGTTCTTTTTCGTACGCTTCGACGAAGAATTCATACTAACAAAAGGAGATCGACGGTGAAAAATGCAACGAAGGGCAATGAACGGTGGGCCAGGGTACGATTTCCTCGGGTTAAACTTCGCGCAGCTTCGTTGAGCGATGATTGTTGGATGGGCGAGGACAGATCTGACGGCTGACGGCGATATCGCTCCGCGTCCTGTACCGAAAGATAACGTGCGATGAGCAAGCAGTTTTGGAATCGTACAGGAGCCACGTGTCGAATGTTGAATGGAATCGCTGGGCAATGGAAAAATACTGCCTACTACCCAAAGGCGGTGCGATAGATACCACCGGGTTTGTGAATATTGTTACCGGCGGGGACCACCAGGATGGACATACTGCGGACCGTTGATATGCGTTTGAATGGACGGCGATGGCGCGATCGGAGAAATGAACTGTGAACATGGGAGGTTGTGGGGGCTGCGATCGCCGTCCGATCTATACAGATCGACGGTTGAAAATGCTCTTAATAAACATATGGGACAAGTGCCTTCGGGGCTAGCACTCGGTCATAGCGCTGGGTTCTGTGGGGGGAAATGTACAGGGGACTAGGCCGAAAGGGGCTAGGCCCTATTATAATGTTTAAAAGTGGATTTTAAGCCCTTTTAATGGATTTTAAAGCCATAAGAGGGTAACGATAGGGGGACTAAGGGGGGATTTGGTAAAGGTAAAAAGGGGTGAAAATGAAGCATTTTGAAAGGGTATAAAGGGCAGAAATAAAGCCTTTTGGAGCATAATTCTTTATCAGCAAGGCTTATTTACTCAAAAAAGCAGAGGGAAATAGTCACAAGGTAGGGAACATGAAAAGGCTACAAGGATGATGTGTTTTCAGGGAAATGCGTTCCTTGCAGGCTTATAAAACAAACTAGCCCCTTGCTTGCTTGTCAAGGAATTTATAAGGGGCTAACAGTGGCTCCACATGGGGATGGCTTCTTCTTGAAGGAGTCAAGAATTCAAAAATGATCTTTGGAGTAGGCCAGAGGCCAGCTGCTTGAGCCACCTTCTTCTTTTATTTTCAGCTGCCACAATTGTGAAGACATCAATTTAGTAGAAAAACTTTCCCAATCAATCTACCTACCCACACTACAATCCTAGCATTTTTTCTTCTTCTGGGGTGCATTTGAGCTAGCAGACCCTTTAAATCATCTATTTTTTACAAACATGAAAATAAACCTATTCTATTTCTACCCTTGTTACTCCATGAGACCAGATTAGACTGTTGGTCTCACATGTTTCTCTACCTAATCTAATATCTGCTGGGATTAAACTGTCCAGCAAATTTTTTCTCTACATTCTACAACAAAAATTTAAAAATAGTAAAAACAGGATTAGACAGTCTAGTTTGCTGTGGATCCAAGGCATAAAGACAGTTACACATGGACAGAAAATTACAGAAAACTGAAAACAAAACTGTGAAGGCTTGAAATCTGAAACTTGAAGTATCCTTCTTTCTTTTTTGTGACTCGAGTTTTGAGCATGTTAGAGTCACTTCTTTTCTTCACTTCAGCTCTGGTTTTGGGCATGTTAGAGCTGATTCTTCTTTCTTCTTTGCTGGTCCAGATTTTGAGCATGTTAGGACCAGCTGTTTCACTTTCTTTGGCTCAGGTTTTGAGCTTATTAGAGCCAATCTTTTGCACATCATAGGTTCATGTTTTAAGCATGTATGAACCTCTCCTTTTCCTCTATTTTTTGAAACATTTTCTCTTTTTTCTTGAAAATAAAAAACTACAATGGTATGTACAATGGTAATGAAAACTAGAAATTGAAGATTAGCAGAAGTAGTGTTTGAGCATCCTGCCATTGACAGGGCCCCCAAATAGCTCTGTACCATCTAATTCTTGTAGGAAGAAGACATTTGGACCCACAGTGGCCTGGATGATGTATGGACCTTGCCAAAAACTGTCAAACTTGTTGTGCTTTCCTTTATCCTCTCTTCTTGAGTCCCACTTCAGAACTTTATCTCCAATTTTGAAATCAGCAGCTTTGGTTCTCTTGTCGAACAACTTCTTTATGTTTTCCTGAAATTTCACTGCTCTGTTGTAGACCTCTTCTCTTGTTTGTTGGAGATGAATTGTCTGGTTTATTCTCCTCACCATACTATCTTCTTCTGTTTGAATCTCCTGGACTAGCTTGATCACTGGTACCCCAAGGCTGGTAGGAAAAACTACTTCTGTTCCATAGGCAAGCTGATAAGGTGACATGCCAATATATTTCTTTGTTGTAAGCCTATCAACCCACAAATTTTTGTTCAATCTTTAACATTAGTCATGGGTGTATTAAAGGGTTGACAAGCCATGTATTAAATTTTATATTAAAGGGCGAAATATTCCAAAAGTGGGTCAAAAGGAGACAAAGTAATGAAAGCCAAGTGCATTAAAGCCGATGGGGAATTAACACAAAAATGGTGAAGTGTAAAGCCAAAATGGAACGCAAGACCGACGCACCAGAAGAAAGTGCAGCCGCGTGAAGACGCACGTGGGAAATTCCGAGGGGGTCGAGCAGCGGGGGAAGGAAGGGATCCATACCCCCGCGGAATTGTGACACGTAGCATGGTGGGGGACTCAACGTTAGAAGGGGGTAGTATGAGCCTGTCGCGTGGCATGGTGACATGGCGAAACGAAAAGTGGACCCTCACGGTGGGTAGTGTATGTTTTCAGTCGGTATAACAGCTCATATGTTTCAGAAACTATACAGCGCATATGGTAAAAAGGTAAGGTAAAGTCTATTAGGTCAGCTGGTACCGAGACCCGTACCAGCCTTAAACCCGGCACGAGGCGCCCACCTGCACTCTGACATACCCAATTCCTATGCACCGCGTGCCTCACTGTCAGTGTCCTTAGGACACTTGCCTTCATTCGTTTTATCCATTCATCTTTTTACCTCGAATTACCCAGTCCAGAGATAACATTCCCTCCATATTTCACTCCAGTAAAAGGTCGCAGGTTCCCGTCTACGGCATATACCAAGTAGCAAAGAGTGTCTGGTCTACCCCAATCATTGTCAGAGTTCCCTGCGTCGCTTTCCCGAGCAGATTCACCTTCCATTCAGGTATTCTATTATCTGTTCTCCCTCTGTTTTCCTTTCGCTTTTTCGAATTCTTGAATGTCAGCCATGGGAAAGGTAACGCCAAAGAAGAATGAGCCCGAAACCCCCCAGGTCCGTGAATCTAGGAATCCCCCTGGTTTCGAACCTCTCTATGACTTGCAAGCTGGTATCTGCGACCCTCAATACCCATTCGACATACGCAACATCAAACCCTTGCTTTTTAGTCGCCATCTCAAGAACACAGACAGTTACCGGGTAGTCGTGTCGGGTCTATACCACCAAATCACCCCTCAGGTCCATTCTGTGGTTGATTTCATCACCTAGCTCAGAGATGCCTTCGACGTACATTGGGGCACCTTCATTTCCCCTCAGGGGAACAGGGGTTTTTCCCTTTCTCCTGATGTTATCAAACAAGCCCTCTGCATCCCTACCAGCACCACATATGTTAGTTTCAAGGACGCGGCCTTGCAAGCCCAGTTCATCAAACAGCCACGGGAGGCCCGGCCAGTTTTCATCTCCTCCATAACCGTTGACCAGGCCGCTTCCTTGCCCACCATGGAGCCGTTCCCATTAAGTCTGTTCGTT
The DNA here is from genome assembly GCA_034641835.2 of Pinus albicaulis. NCBI lineage: Eukaryota > Viridiplantae > Streptophyta > Pinopsida > Pinales > Pinaceae > Pinus > Pinus albicaulis. Next base: position 19,394,037 of record CM076576.1, on the reverse strand, counting down.
GAAGAGGTTCGGCCCATTCTCTCTCTGATAGCTGGCCTTCTAGGGGTAGGGAGTCCGGAAGACATCTCCAAGGTGTGCGTCCATTTCTTATGGCTCATGTCTCAAAAAGGGGTGGTTTTAGATATTCATGGTTTCCTCTCCACAGCCATTCAAACCCAATTCCAGGAGCTTCAACAAGCCCGTCAGTTTCGTTTATGTTCAATGGTTTTTTACCTCTTCTTGTTCCAGCACGCCAATAAGTTTGACCGTTTGGGGTTAGACAAAGTTTACCCTGAGAATTCCAAGCCCAGACCAGTCTTCGACTGGAATTTCTCTGTGCGTCAACTACCTAAGGGAGAGGGTTATGCTAACTTTGTGAACACTTTCATGTCTATTTCCTATACCATTATTCATGACTCGCCTTCCCCTAGGGTCTTCCCAGAAATGAAAGGCTGGCTGCAAGCCGGAAAATACCAGTGTACTGGAGATTGGTTTCTTTTCGAGGACTGCACTGAAATTCGGGTCTATGGAGCTGAAGTTGCCCCATACCGGTTGCCGGTGTTCCCTGTCCGACGAGTTTATGCACTCGAGTACATCCGGCAAGCCCTCAAGGCCGACCAGCTCCATTTCGTTCCTGCCAAGAAGGGTTACATCCTAAGGCTTCCCATTGAAATCGGCCCCTTCATGGTAAACTCGAGACATGCCCTCCCGATCGTTGAGAAAATGCTGCAAGGTATGGACCTAAGGCTGGGGAAAAGCTGGGCCTATGACCCGCGAGAAATTATTTCAAACAAAAGGAAAAGGAATAGGTCTACACCCTACATACATGAGCCGAGGCCATTTATGGAATGGAGGGCTAATCATGAAACTTGGCCCTTGTTTTCGCAGATGGAGACAGATTCATCTGCTACAGGGGAGGAGGAGGATGTCAACAGAGGCATAGGTGGAGAAGAAGCAGGTACCTCAGAAGCAGCACCCCCTCCCAAAAGACAAAGGACGACCACCAGTGAGGCGAAAGTCATAGGGGAGGAGCAATTACTGGAACCCTTCACGAAGTTCGGCGAATTTGATAAAGAAAAGGCTGGGATAACAGTGTTAAGAGACAATGCCACTTCCTCTGATTTCACAGAGGTCACGCAGGCTATCATTGAGCACACTTCGCCCAGGGCAGTTGAAAGGGATCAGACGAATAAAGTGATCCGCGACAAGTAAAAAGCTGATCTGGGGGGATATGTTGAGAAGTATCATACCAGACTCTCCTCCTCCATCAACGCGAACACTGAAAGCCTAGTATTGTCTATGGCAGAAGCTCTCCTGGATCCCAATTCTGATGTTCCTAGCTATCGGGTGCTCAAATTTTCCATTGACATGAAGAAGGTACCAGCCAACGACATGTGTGACCTGTTCCAGACGGTATGCAACATGATGAAAGATAAATTGATGCAGATCACCCTCACGCTGAAGAATTTAGAGTAGAAACATGACAAATTGAGGGATTCCCTGGAAGCTGAACATGTTAGCTTCCGCACCAGAGCACACCAGCTACGTGTTCTCTAGGACCAGATCAAGAACCAAGAGGAGGGGGGAACAAGTGCACATGCATCTCTCATTGATCAGCTACAGAAGGAGGTTGCATCAGCCAAAAGACAGACCCGTATACCGGCCACTCACCATGTCCAAACGGCTGAATTGGTACAGGTGGAGAAGGAGAAAGTAGAGCTGTCCGCCAGGCTATCAAAACAAATGGAGGAGAAAGAGAATATGGCCGAAAAAATTCACTTGTTGCAGGACAAGGAAACAGAGCTTCAGGATAGATGGGACTCGCACAGCTGCAAATCAACTGAGGCGTCAAGTGGAACTAGCTCATTGCCAGCACAACTATCCGCAACAAGAGTTGAGATCGAGATACTGGAAAAGCAAGTGTCTATGGCCAGGCAAAGGATCGTGCACCTGGAGAAATCCCTGGCCGAAAATGCCAGAACAGTCGAGGGGCTGCAGAAGGAAATAGAGCAAGAGAAGAAGACCACGACAGATAAGCAGAAAACCAGTGCCGACATGAGAAGCCGAGCAAAGGGAAATCTCACCCTGCTCGAGGCTAGAAGCATAATCTGGTCAGATATAACCTCAGCGGTAATCGAGCAATGGGATTTTTTGAGTATGATAGGGGAGTATAAGTCTGCTATTACCTACCTCAGTAGGAAGCTGCAGGAGGCAGACCTGGACCTGTCTAACAGGGCCCAACACGCCAAAGAGTACATTTCGTTCCTTAGCGAGCTGAGATCAAACGACATAGATCAGCATGGTATCCCTAGCCGATTCACAAAGGCCATCGAGTGTCGTAAGATTATCAACAAAGAAATGGCCCGAGTAGCAGCTTCAAGAGCCCTTCAACAGGTGGTCGACAGCGTCGGCCGGTTCGACGAGGTATGGGATGAAATCATAACAGCCGGACTCCCTTCATGCTGGGACCCGACTGCCCCCGCCGTGCTCTTGCCCCTGGCCCAATACACAGTACGCTTGCAAACAGAAAGAGACCGAACTGACCTTCAGATGGGAAAAGCAACTCAACTCAAAGCTGACACGATCATTTCGACCCTCCGAAAAGAGTTCGACCTCCTTCACTTGATTAAGAGCAAGCTTCCTACTGGGGCAGGTTTCCACACTCTCACCGAAGCCTTTATCGAGGTGGAGGGGTTCTCAGCGATGCCCGAGCCAACTCGGAGAGTCAGCAGAGATGTGCGCAGTTTATGAGTCAGCATACCAGTTCGTCCGCAAACGTGCCTCCGCCTGAATCAGCAACCGCTTCCACTCAGCCTCGCCTGTGATTTTTCTGTCAACTCATCATGTGGCCTTAACGGCCTATTTTACTTTTACTCAGTTTATTTCTTTTTAAGTTTCGAGCGGGTTGTTTTCCCCACTCTTGCATTTTACTTTTTCACCGAACAGTTGTTTAAATTTCTGTTTTTGAAAAGCAGCTGAGGGCCTGTTTACACATGATGGGAGGCTTGATTCCCCATCATGAATTTTGTTGTTATGAAAGTGACATTTAACAAATTTTGTTCACGTGAAGAAGATATTTTCCCAAAAATATCTTCTCGCTAGGATGAAGGGAAGCCTATATGAGGTAAATCAAAGGAGAAAGAAAGGTTCCAAACTTTCTGAAGAATTGACTGTGTAAGAGCTTCTTGTTTGCAATTTTTGTGAAATTTCTGATATGAATGCAAAGAGCCCATAGGGCCTCAATGAAAAGGAGTTTTGTTTTCGATAAGGATTCTGGTTTTAGTTCTTCACAGTGTGTAACTCTGTCTTGTGTGTATTAGTGTAGTTATTCATTTCGCTTACATCCATATATCTGGTATTACATTCTGGAATGCGAGTAGTCTATTGCTATTGATATAAATGTATCCTTGTTGATACTTACATCATAAGCTTCTTGACACTTTAAATATGGCTCAGGTGTAATATGATGTCCCGTTTTCGATGCATCCGCTTTTCTACTATATTGGCTGCTATGAGGTGTTATTTACAAATGCTGTTATCGTGTGTGGATTCTTGATTACTTAAGCCCACTACATGTTAGCATATGTTTCTAAATATTCTCTCTGTAACAGTTAAATATCCTCTTTATTCTACGTGTTCAATAGACATCCTTCAATCCTCATTCTCTGTGAAGTATTGAGAGTTCAGCCCTTATTATAGCGAACTGTCTTGGAATTGTATTATGCATTTATATTGGAGCTTAACATCTTGTCCATTCATTACTGTTCCTTCAGCGTTGAGCTTCTGAAGTATTTAGTACCATTTAAATCTAACTTTCACATCTGCAAAGAAATAGTATGAGAGCCTGGTTCTGCTGAGATTATTCTTATTAAATGGTCTTGACTCTCTGCTATATAAGATGTCCTAGGCACTGGTCTATGGCAACTCTAGGCTGTCTCTAGGAGCTACAACATCTTTTTGGCGCCGTTTCCAGGGACGAAGTTGAAGAAATTTAAGATCCCTGGGCCTCGACAAAATCCATTCACTCTTTAGTTAGGTGAGCACGAAGAGTTGAGAGTTGTGCATCCCTCACCTTGGCGACTCCACAATCATATTACAGTTAAACCTGTTTGCAGTCCTGGCTCCCCGTAAGCCACACCTAAGGTCAGATACATCTCAGTCAAGGAAACCCTCTGTGTCTGACCCAGAGAGAATCCTACATAGAAGAGGCTGGAGGGAAAGGCAGTCAGTTCATACCGAGATTCCTGAATTCTCCCTAGAAAAATTTCCATATCTTCCGTTCTCTTCCTCTCAAATCGCCCAAATACAAGGCCCTAACCCTATCATAAGAGATACTGGTTACTATTCAGAGAGCCCACCTCGGGGAGGTGCCCATATCAAAGACGAGGCCGAGTCTAGCTATACTCCGCATTACTCTTTCCACCCTACCCCTGCGAGTGAGGAGATTAAGGAAGTTACTGAAATAGCTGTTGTTCACAGCCCTACATTTTCGTCAACCCCTCAAACCGCTGTTCACTACATCCCCATCATTATCCATACTTCACTACCACCTTCTCCTCCCCCTCTTACAGCTCAGACTCTTGTATTACCTCCACCTCCCCCAATGGCGAATGTCCCTGGCTTCCTGCAAAACAGATACGCTCCTTTGGAGATACCCGCAGTACTAAATGACATGCCGCAGGATTATTTGAAGATTCTGCCTAGATTTAATGGTGAGAGTGATAGTGAAGCCCATAAACATGTTGAAGTTTTCTGCTCTTTCGCAGAGAATTTTAATGTGGAGCATCTGGACGTAGTTCTAAGGCTGTTCGTGCAATCCTTAGATGGGGAAGCCAGAAAATGGTTCAAAACACTTGGATCTCGTTCAATCAACTCCTGGGAGGCAATGGAGGATGCTTTCATCAAAAAGTGGGGGGAAAATAAAGATCATGGTAATGTCCTTACCGAATTTAACACTTTGAAAAAGAAACACGATGAAGGGGTATCGGAGTTTATTAGAAGATTCAACAAATTGTACCTGAGTCTCCCCACCGAGATGAAGCCTCATCAGACCGCTGCCAAGGTCGTGTTTTTGGCAACATTTGATTCTGAGTTTGGTTTCTCATTGAGAGAGAGAAAGCCAACCACTTTGGATGATGCACAGACAGACGCGTTGGAGATAGAAGCAAACTTTGTCTCGACTGGCAAATCAAAAGGGAAACAAGAACAAGATGTCAAAAGGAGGGGAAAGGAGGAGGTATCCACCTCTGGCCAAGACAGAGATTTGGCCAATGAAAAGATTGAGGAAATGAATATAATGATCAAGAATCTCTCAAGTAAGTTGGTCAAGCTTGAGATGGAGGCCAAGAATTCACCCCCAAAGAATTTCCAGAATGCCCCAAACAGGGGATTCAATCCTCAATACAGGAAACCACCCTTGCAGATATTGCAGAGAGGATAGAAGGAGCAACAAGACCAGGTACTGCATCCTCTATACTTGGAGGGGCAAGTGGAGGCTTCTCATGAAGATCCTGCCTACGAACAAGAAGAGGCATGCCCTGTCTTCTCAGACAGTGATGATATAGAATGCCCGGTACATGAAAGTGAGGAGGGGGATCTGCAAGTTCACCCAGAAACGAAGGACAATGAGGATGCTGAAGCACCTAAGATTGATGATTACTGTAAAAATTTCGTTGACTTCATGCAAGCTCAGTTAAATAGAAAATATGACCTCAGATCCTCCAGAAAGAGAACCCGTACTCAAGATGAGGAGGAGGATACACCCCAAAAGGCGACACTTGCACAGAAGGAGGTCAATACTCAAAAACCCCCGGAAAAAGGTAAGAGGCCCCTTCACCAATCTCTGCAATCTGATAATCAAGTACCTTTGTCTTCACAAGTAGCTGTATCCCCTAATGATAAGCCCACTGTAAAATAAGTTAAGCTTCCCTCGCAAAGTAAAGAGTCAAAAGAAAAAGAAGTGTCAGTGGATAAGCCTTCATCTGTCTTCTGTTTACAAAAATATCTTGAAAAAGTAAAGATACCAGTTCCCCTGTCTGAGTTATTGAAAAAACCAGCTTATCAGTCACAGGTCACTTCCTTCATCTCTCCTCCTAATGCGTCACACATTCCAGATAGTCTTAACCTGCAAGAGGAAAGGCCCATGGTAGTTTTCGGTCCACACGTTGAAGAGTTAGATCCCTCCACACCTCATTTTTATGTGTCTTTAGTGATCCATGATCTATTGTTGCATAATTGTATGTTAGACTCCGGAGCATCTCACAACCTCATGCCCCTGTCTGTCATGGAGAAATTGGGACTCCAAATCACTCGCCCATATAAATACCTCTATTCGTTTGACTCCAAAAGAGTGAAATGTTTGGACATGATTAAAGATCTGGCAGTTAATCTGGCTTAGATCCCTGTCAAAAGTGTGGTGATGGATATTGTAGTGGCTGATATCCCAGCCTGCCTCGGTATGCTACTGTCAAGGTCCTGGGGAACCAGAATCGGAGGGTCAATTAAGCTGGACCTAACCTATGCCACTATCCCTATATTTGGTGGCCAAGAGAGAAGATTGTATCGAGAAACCAGATTCGTCAAAACAGTCACCAAGGCGGGTGATTCAGTTAATTCCCCAGTCTACAACAGAGAATGGGATTTCTCATGTCTGATGTTGGAAGAAGATCAAGAGTACGCCCATGAGCCCTCATTCTGTCAGATAAAGTCTGAATCATCAGTGTAGGAATATGGATCTGAAATCTGGACACTCCATTTTGATGGGGCGAATTCCAGGGAAGGAAATGGGGCTGGAGTGTTGCTAATTTCACCTATGGGTCAATGGTTCCCTTTGTCCTTCAAGCTGGAGTATGAGGCCACAAACAACATGGCTGAATATGAAGCACTCATATTGGGGCTGCAGACAGCAAGGAGTATGAACATACAAAATCTAAAGGTGCTGGGGGATTCTGAATTGGTAGTCAGACAAGTGAGGAATTAGTGCCAAGCCAAACATCCTAGGCTAAAGGCCTATAGAAATGAAGTTTGGGATCTTGTAGAGAACTCTTTCTTGGCATTCAACATTCAATTCATGCCCCGAGAACAGAACAGGATGGCAGATTCCTTGGCAGTGGCTGCTAGTACCTTCCGCCCACCTCAGAACCCTCTTCTGAGATATGAAATCGAAGTAAGGTACCGACCTTCAATCCCAGATAACGTCAAGCACTGGCAGGTGTTTGAAGATGAGGACCAGGTGAAGAGGTTCCTAGAAACTGTTGGGGAGTTTTCCAACATGGAGATTGACAGTTGTGAGGAAGAGATTGGAGACATTCCAGAAGATAAGCTGGAAGAGAGAATAGCCGACCAAAAATTTCTGCAGTTGAAAGGGAATGTCATTCCCCGAGGGCTAGTGCCTTTGGAGAGGTTGTTTAACAAAAATGATGTTCCTTTACAGCCAAATAAAGTAGTGGCAGAAAACCAGGTCGAAGACCTCAATTTGGGCACTAAGGAGGATCCAAAAATTGTGAAGTTATCCAAGAGGGTCCCGGAGGAATACAAACAGCTGTATCAAAAGTTATTCCAGGCCTACAGAGATGTGTTTGCCTGGTCATATCAAGACCTAAAAAATTTTGATGTCAGCATTATGCAGCACAAGATTCCACTGAAGGGAGATGCAAAACCTCACAAGCAAAAACTCAGACAGATTAACCTCCTATTGCTGCCTTCTATTGAGCAAGAAATAAAGAAACTGCTGAAGTCTAAGATTATAGTGCCATTAAGATATTCTGAGTGGGTGGCCAATTTAGTCCCGGTGTGAAAGAAGAATGGAGAAATAAGGCTATGTGTTGATTTCAGGAACCTGAACAGGGAATCCCTAAAGGATAATTACCCGCTGCCTAAAATGGACCATATCTTGCAGAAGGTGGTTGGAGCTTCCTGGATGTCCATGATGGATGGGTTCTCGGGCTACAATCAGGTGGCAGTATTACCAGAAGATCAAAAGAAGACGGCCTTCACCACTCCATGGGGAACGTTCATGTATGCCAGAATGCCTTTTGGGTTGATCAACGTAGGGGCCACTGTTTAGAGGGCCATGGATATTGCTTTTATTGGAGAGCAGGACCAGTTTGTGGTGGTATATCTGGACGAAATTACTGTATTCTCAAAGAATGATATAGAGCACATAGAAAACCTGCGTAGAACCTTTGAGAAGTGCAGAAAGTATGGTCTCTCCCTTAACCCACAGAAGTCCCTGTTTGCATTGGAAGAGGGCAAGCTCTTGGGTCACATTGTAACCAAAGATGGAGTGAAGATAGACCCTAAAAGAGTTGAAGTGATAAATGGAATAGCCCTGCCCGGAAACAAAAAATAAATTCAAGTATTTCTAGGCCGAATAAACTTTCTGAGGAGGTTCATCCCTAACTATGCTGAGATAGTTAAGCACATCACCGACATGTTAAAAAAGAACAATGAAGTGAAGTGGTCATCAGAGTCAAGAGAGGCCTTTACTAGAATAAAAAATGCATTTTATGAAGCCCCTGTATTGGCCGGGCTTGATTATTCAAAACCTTTTATGATTTTTTCTTTTGCATCACCCCATACAGTGGCTGGAGTTCTGTTGCAGAAGAAAGAGGAGGGCTATGAGCAGCCAATTGCATTCTTCAGCCAAGTACTACGTGATGTCGAGCTCAAATATAACATATTGGAGAAGCAAGCCTATGCTCTGGTGAAATCCCTCAAGGCTTTCCGAATGTATGTTTTACAGTCCCATATCACTGCATTTGGTCCTACAGCAGCTGTTAAGGACATTCTCATCCAAGGGAACAGTGAGGGAAAAAGAGGGAAATGGATATCCAAGATACAGGAATATGAATTAGATATTCGTCCTACCAAATTAATCAAGGGGCAAGGTCTAGCCAAGATTCTATCTGAGTCAAATTTACAGGCTTTGGGTATCAATTTGTCTATGACAGCAAATGAAGATTCTGGGGAAAAAGAAAAATCACAGGGGGTGGAGATAGCCTCCCAGAAGATACAGATGAAATACCTTACCAGCCAGTGGTACAAGGAAATAGTGGAGTACCTCCTAACACTAAGCTGTCCACCTAGCTGCAAGAAGGCTAAATACAGGGCATTCAGGTTGAAGTCACAAAAGTATATGGTTGCAAACGACCGGCTGTACTGGAGAGATCCCTCAGGCATCCTGCTCTTATGTCTGACCGAGGAAGAGGTGGGAAGTATCATAGCAGAGTTCCATGAAGGTATATGTGGGGGACATTACAGTTGGAGGGCCACCACTCACAATATCTTGAAGGCTGGTTTCTACTGGCCAAAATTGTTTGGAGATGTCTTCACTTGGGTCAGGGCATGTGATAAATGCCAGAAATTTGCAGAAAAAAAGAAATTCGCAGCTTTGCCTTTAATTCCTGTCCATGTAGACGAGCCTTTCAAACAGTGGGGAATTGATTTTATAGGCGAAATTCACCCACCCTCAAGTGGCCAGCATAGATGGATCCTAACTGCCACGGATTATTTCACAAAATGGGTAGAAGCCATACCTGCAAGAAATGCTACAGACACAGTTATAATGAAATTTATGGAGGAGAATATTATATCTAGGTTTGGCTTCCCCGCTAGAATAATCACTGACAATGCACAAGCTTTCAAATCTACAAAATTTGCGAATTTCTGCCAGCAATATAACATTTCGTTGGGTCACTCTACGGCTTACTACCCCCAAGGAAATGGCCTTGCAGAGTCCTCAAACAAAACTCTGGTCCGAGCACTAAAGAAGACTATCAACGAGAATCAGAAGAATTGGGATTCTCAGCTGAAGTTTTCTCTGTGGGAAAACAGAATTACCAACAAAAGAGTAACTGGGAAATCTCCATACGAGTTGGTATATGGACGAGTAGCTATCTTCCCTATACAGCTGGCCTTGCCTGTGGCTCGATTTATGCAGGAGAGCCAGGAGGAACCTGATGATGTTATCAGGATAATTAATCATCTGGTAGAGCTCGAAGAAACTCGCAGTCAGGTGAACCAAAAGCTAGCAGAGTACCAGGAGAAGATGAAAGAGCTATTCGATCAACATGCTAAAGACAGAGTTTTGCAGGTAGGAGATCTGGTGCTCAGGTGGGATGTTCGAAGGGCTGATAAAGGCAAGCATGGTAAGTTCGATCCTCTCTGGTTCGGCCCTTTCAAAATTGCAGAGGAAGGTGGTAACAATACTTTTAAGCTGGAGAATTTGCAGGGAGATCTGCTTGACGCCCCTGTAAATGGGCAGTTCCTCAAACCATATTTTCAGTTCTGAAGCAGGCCGAAAAAGCCTGATTGTATTATATTGTACATTAGCTGTTGTTTTCGTTTTTGAATTGAGTAATGCATGAGTCATGATGATTTGTCCAGAGAGAAGTCACAGGTGCTGAAGAGCTGGCATTCACATAAGATAAACAGGCGGTCTGCATAGTTCTCGACACGTTCGAGGACAAACATGCCGTCCCCAGGTGGAGCCAATGTTGTTCAATCTTTAACATTAATCATGGGTGTATTAAAGGGTTGACAAGCCATGTATTAAATTTTATATTAAAGGGAGAAATATTCCAAAAGTGGGTCGAAAGGAGACAAGGTAATGAAAGCCAAGTGCATTAAAGCCGATGGGGAATTAACACAAAAATGGTGAAGTGTAAAGCCAAAATGGAACGCATGACCGACGTACCAGAATAAAGTGCAGCCGCGTGAAGACGCACGTGGGAAATTCCGAGGGGGTCAAGCAGTGGGGGAAGGAAGGGATCCATACCCCTGCGGAATTGTGACACGTAGCATGGTGGGGGACTCAACGTTAGAAGGGGGTAGTATGAGCCTGCCGCGTGGCGTGGTGACATGGCGGAACGAAAATTGGACCCTCACGGTGGGTAGTGTATGTTTTCAGTCGGTATAAGAGCTCATATGTTTCAGAAACTATACAGAGCATATGGTAAAAAGGTAAGGTAAAGTCTATTAGGTCAGCTGGTACCGAGACCCGTACCAGCCTTAAACCCGGCACGAGGCGCCCACCTGCACTCTGACATACCCAATTCCTATGCGTCGCGTGCCTCACTGTCAGTGTCCTTAGGACACTTGCCTTCATTCGTTTTATCCATTCGTCTTTTTACCTCGAATTACCCAGTCTAGAGATAACATTCCCTCCGTATTTCACTCCAGTAAAAGGTCGCAGGTTCCCGTCTATGGCGTATACCAAGTAGAAAAGAGCATCTGGTCTACCCCAATCATTGTCAGAGTTCCCTGCGTCGCTTTCCCTGTTTTGCTTTCTCTTTTTCGAATTCTTGAATGTCAGCCATGGGAAAGGTAACGCCAAAGAAGAATGAGCCCGAAACCCCCCAGATCCGTGAATCTAGGAATCCCCCTGGTTTCGAACCTCTCTATGACTTGCAAGCTGGTATCTGCGACCCTCAATACCCATTCGACATACGCAACATCAAACCCTTGCTTTTTAGTCACCATCTCAAGAACACAGACAATTACCAGGTAGTCGTGTCGGGCCTATACCACCAAATCACCCCTCAGGTCCATTTTGTGGTTGATTTCATCACCTGGCTCAGAGATGCCTTCGACGTACATCGGGGCACCTTCATTTCCCCTCAGGGGAATAGGGTTTTTTCCCTTTCTCTCGATGTTATCAAACAAGCCCTCTGCATCCCTACCAGCACCACATATGTTAGTTTCAAGGACGCGGCCTTGCAAGCCCAGTTCATCAAACAGCCACGGGAGGCCCGGCCAGCTTTCATCTCCTCCATAACCGTTGACCAGGCCGCTTCCCTGCCCGCCACGGAGCCGTTCCCATTAAGTCTGTTCGTTGAAGAGGTTTAGCCCATTCTCTCTCTGATAGCTAGCCTTTTAGGGGTAGGGAGTCCGGAAGACATCTCCAAGGTGTGCGTCCATTTCTTATGGCTCATGTCTCAAAAAGGGGTGGTTTTAGATATTCATGGTTTCCTCTCCACAGCCATTCAAACCCAATTCCAGGAGCTTCGACAAGCCCGTCAGTTCCGTTTCTGTTCAATGGTTTTTTACCTCTTCTTGTTCCAGCATGCTGATAAGTTTGACCGTTTGGGGTTAGACAAATTTTACCCTGAGAATTCCAAGCCCAAACCAGTCTTCGACTGGAATTTCTCTGTGCGTCAACTACCTAAGGGAGAGGGTTATGCTAAATTTGTGAACACTTTCATGTCTATTGCCTATACCATTATTCATGACTCGCCTTCCCCTAGGGTCTTCCCAGAAATGAAAGGCTGGCTGCAAGTCGGAAAATACCAGTGTACTGGAGATTGGTTTCTTTTCGAAGACTACACTGAAATTTGGGTCTATGGAGCCGAAGTCGCCCCATACCGGTTGCCGGTGTTCCCTATCTGACGAGTTTATGCACTCGAGTACATCCGGCAAGCCCTCAAGGCTGACCAGCTCCATTTCGTTCCTGCCAAGAAGGGCTACATCCTAAGGCTTCCCATTTAAATCGGCCCCTTCGTGGTAAACTCGAGACATTCCCTCCCGATCATTGAGAAAATGCTGCAAGGTATGGACCTAAGGCTGGGGAAAAGCTGGGCCTATGACCCGCAAGAAATTATTTCAAACAAAAGGAAAAGGAACAGGTCTACACCCTACATACATGAGCCGAGGCCATTTATGGAATGGAGGGCTAATCACGAAACTTGGCCCTTGTTTTCGCATATTGAGACAGATTCATCTGCTACAGGGGAGGAGGAGGATGTCAATAGAGGCACTGGTGGAGAAGAAGCAGGTACCTCAGAAGCAACGCCCCCTCCCAAAAGACAAAGGACGGCCACCAGTGAGGCGGAAGTCATAGGGGAGGAGCAATTACTGGAACCCTTCACGAAGTTCGACGAATTTGATAAAGGAAAGGCCGGGATAACAATGTTAAGAGATAGCGCCACTTCCTCTAATTTCACAGAGGTCACGCAGGCTATCATTGAGCACACTTCGCCCAGGGCAGTTGAAAGGGATCAGACGAATAAAGTGATCTGCGACAAGTACAAAGCTGATCTGGGGGGATATGTTGAGAAGTATCATACCAGACTCTCCTCCTCCATCAACGCGGACAATGAAAGCCTAGTATTGTATATGGCAGAAGCTCTCCTGGATCCCAATTCTGATGTTCCCAGATATCAGGTGCTCGAATTTGCCATTGACATGAAGAAGGTACCATCCAATGACATGTGTGACCTGTTCCAGACGGTATGCGACATGATGAAAGATAAATTGATGCAGATCACCCTTGCGTTGAAGAACTTAGAGCAGAAACATGACAAATTGAGGGATTCCCTGGAAGCCGAACAAGTTAGCTGCCGCGCCAGAGCACACCAGCTGCGTGTTCTCCAGGACCAGATCAAGAACCAAGAGGAGGGGGGAAGAAGTGCACAGGCATCTCTCATTGATCAGCTGCAGAAGGAGGTTGCATCAGCCAAAAGACAGACCCGTATACTGGCCGCTCACCATGTCCAAACGGCTAAATTGGTATAGGTGGAGAAGGAGAAAGCAGAGCTGTCCGCCAGGCTATCAAAACAAATGGAGGAGAAAGAGAAGATGGCCGAAAAAATTCACTTGTTGCAGGACAAGGCAACAGAGCTTCAGGCTAGATGGGACTCGCACAGCTGCAAATCAACTGAGGCATCAAGTGGAACTAGCTCATTGCCAGCACAACTATCCACAACAAGAGCTGATATCGCGATACTAGAAAAGCAAGCGTCTACGGCCAGGCAAAGGATCGTGCACCTGGAGAACTCCCTGGCCGAAAACGCCAGAACAGTCGAGGGGCTGCAGAAGGAAATAGAGAAAGAGAAGAAGACCATGGCAGATCAGTAGAAAACCATTGCCGACATGAGAAGCCGAGCAAAGGGAAATCTCACCCTGCTCGAGGCTAGAAGCATAATCTGGTCAGATATAACCTCAGCGATAATCGAGCAATGGGATTTTTTGAGTATGATAGGGGAGTATAAGTCTGCTATTCCCTACCTCAGTAGGAAGCTGCAGGAGGCAGACCTGGACCTGTCTAACAGGGCCCAACACTTCAGAGAGTACATTTCGTTCCTCAGCGAGCTGAGATCAAATGACATAGATCAGCATGGTATCCCTAGCCAATTCACAGAGGCCATCGAGTGTCGTAAGATTATCAAAAAAGAAATGGCCAGAGTAGCAGCTTCAAGAGCCCTTCAACAAGTGGTCGACAGCGTCGGCCGGTTCCACGAGGTATGGGATGAAATCATAACAGCCAGACTCCCTTCATGCTGGGACCTGACTGCCCCCACCGTGCTCTTGCCCCTGGCCCAATACACAGTACGCTTGCAAACAGAAAGAGACCGAACTGACCTTCAGATGGGAAAAGCAACTCAACTCAAAGTTGACACGATCATTTCGACCCTCCGAAAAGAGTTCGACCTCCTAAACTTGATTAAGCGCAAGCTTCCTACTGGGGCAGGTTTCCACACTCTCACCGAAGAATTTATCGAGGTGGAGGGGTTCTCAGCGATGCCCGAGCCAACTGCGGAGAGTTAGCAGAGATGTGCACAGTTTATGAGTCAGCATACCAGTTCGTCCGCAAACGTGCCTCTGCCTGAATCAGCAACCGCTTCCACTCAACCTCGCCTGTGATTTTTCTGTCAACTCATCATGTGGCCTTAACGACCTATTTTACTTTTACTCAGTTTATTTCTTTTTAAGTTTCGAGCGGGTTGTTTTCCCCACTCTTGCATTTTACTTTTTCACCGAACAGTTGTTTAAATTTCTGTTTTTGAAAAGCGCCCGAGGGCCTGTTTACACATGATGGGAGGCTTGATTCCCCATCATGAATTTTGTTGTTATGAAAGTGACATTTAACAAATTTTGTTCACGCGAAGAAGATATTTTCCCAAAAATATCTTCTCGCTAGGATGAAGGGAAGCCTATATGAGGTAAATCAAAGGAGAAAGAAAGGTTCCAAACTTTCTGAAGAATTGACTGTGTAAGAGCTTCTTGTTTGCAATTTTTGTGAAAGTTCTGATATGAATGAAAAGAGCCCGTAGGGCCTCAATGAAAAGGAGTTTTGTTTTCGATAAGGATTCTGGTTTTAGTTCTTCACAGTGTGTAACTCTGTCTTGTGTGTAGTAGTGTAGTTATTCATTTTGCTTACATCCATATATCTGGTATTACATTCTGGAATGCGAGTAGTCTATTGCTATTGATATAAATTTATCCTTGTTGATACTTACATCATAAGCTTCTTGACACTTTAAATATGGCTAAGGTGTAATATGTTGTCCCGTTTTCGAATCATCTGCTTTTCTACTATATTGGCTGCTATGAGGTGTTATTTACAAATGCTGTTATCGTGTGTGGATTCTTGATTGCTTAAGCCCACTACATGTTAGCATATGTTTCTAAATATTCTCTCTGTAACAGTTAAATATCCTCTTTATTATACGTGTTCAATAGACGTCCTTCAATCCTCATTCTCTGTGAAGTATTGAGAGTTCAGCCCTTATTATAGCGAACTGTCTTGGAATTGTCTTATGCATTTATATTGGAGCTTAACATCTTGTCCATTCATTACTGTTCCTTCAGCGTTGAGCTTCTGAAGTATTTGGTACCATTTAAATCTAACTTTCACATCTGCAAAGAAATAGTATGAGAACTCGGTTCTGCCGAGATTATTCTTATTAAATGGTCTTTGACTTCGCTATATAAGATGTCCCAGGGCACCGGTCTATGGCAACTCTAGGTCGTTCTCTAGGAGCTACAACATGACCAATGTGAATTAGTTCATAACCAATTTCATGTATGAAAGCACACGTACAAACATAGTGAAATATTAGACAACTATTACTATCACCACAAGAAAGAATGTAATCAAGTCAAAAAGAGAATATATTATTAATGTCGCCGCAACTTCAAATACATATTTACAACTCATCAAAACCCAATAATGGAACATGGGATAAGTTCATCTTAATGCATGATACCAAAACCCTAGCCTCGCCATCTCTCTCTACTTGATACTAATAGTTGAGTGTCTTTAGCTCTCAAGCACCAACTCACAGTCCCTGCCTTAGCTTCAATTGTAGAGCTAAAAGTCCCTTGCTTGATTTCCCAAGCTCGCACATATAGGCCGAGTGACTCTTGAGTTTCCCTTTGACTCTTGACCTCCCCTCGATCGTTGGGCTAGCTGGACTTGAACCATCGAGACCCGCAACTTGAAATCTAGTGTCATCTCCGCGAACTAAGGCTAGCTCGCAACCTAGTTTTCCCTTCTACATTTCTTTCATGATCTCTGTGTTTTTTTTCACAACCAGTGCTTTTTTCCCGCATATTAGTCTCATACAAGTGATTAGGTGCATTTGATCTAGTGAGAGTTCTCAAGGGTTTCTCAAGGATCCACCTCGATTTCTAGAAAACCCTAGATTTTGTTTTTTGCATTGACCACTTCTACCTACAACAAAGAACACATGTCATAGTCTTTATAATGAAAATTAATACATAAAACTCATCCCATTAATTTAAAGAACATTCATTTAAAGAAAAACAACGTAGGTTTATACCCCTCGTGTGGTCTATTTTCACGCCGCAATGTTGCATGTGTAGCTTGTAAATGATATTCTTAGTCCAAATCCTTCTTAGAAAATATTTGAAGGTGAACATTGATGTTCGTTATTTAGGTGCTTTCTTTAATTTATGACCGCTCTCCCGCATTACATGATTAACTTTGATGGTTCTTGAGGCGTGCCTAACTGCTCGTACCTTCAAAGAATGATTCCATTCTCCGCCATCATATGCTTTCTTATACTTTTATTTTCCCTAAAGAGTAGCGATGAGAAAAAATCTCACAACACCTTCAAGGGGTTGGACTCTTTACCCGTAAATGGATAAGGCATTATGTTGGGGATCATGCTATGTATTTCGTCACGTATCCTGCACGTTGCAGCTCAAACGTTCTTCCAGAACAATTTATTACCAACTCGGGAGGCAATATTCCAATTTGCTGTCTAACCATAAAGGAACGTTCTCAAAACAAGGCTCAACGTGTTCTTGAAATCATCTATCCGCTCGTAGGACGTGTATAATAACACCCCCATTCTCTAACAGCATTGATTTTTACATGAGGCTCGCAACTGTATGGAGGTCATGTAGTCGTGAGAGTCACGTTGGGTTGTGGATTCTCTTGGGTGCGACTCTCGCGACTTGGTGACTATGGGAAGTTTCATAGCTGTGCTCCCAATAGGTCGCATCTTCTATCTCATGCCTTACGCTCCCGAATTAGCGACTCAATGGGAGAAAATGCGATTTTTCCTAGAGGTCACGTAGTTGCACTCACAAGACCGTCATGATTAATCGGGTTGCTTTCATGAGTCCCACAATGCGACATGGGATGTACGAGAGGTCATATATTCAAGGAGTCACAATGGTAGAACCACTCTTTGCTCGAGATGTTTGCGACTCGTAAATTGGTCGTAATGAGCCGCAGTTCGCACTCGCCGTTGAGTTCATCGACGCGAGCCGTGCGACTTAACTACTCTACTCCTCTTCCTATAATAATTGATATGTTTCACCATCTATCCTAAACTGTAAGTACTGCAACGCACAAATAAATGAATTTGTATCCGCCTAGAAACCCTGTAATAACAGGCTACAGTGCTACGCTTGTGTCACCGAATGACCACTCAAGGGATATCTCACCCATGCGTGCTAGACCATGGCGTGAGTGAGTTTCTCGAAAGAAGGTATGATAGGCACAATCAAATTTTATTAGCAAATCAAGCGTGTGGTAACATTATGGGTATGTTCTCTCTTTGAGAACCGATGTTTGTGTCCTGGCAGAGAAAACCTCGTGCTGATACTGCAAATTGGTATTGCGCAATACACGCTCACATCATGGTGTGAGTGCATCTACGAAGGACGGTCCGATAGCGCACAAAACCTATCATGCTTACACGTATGCTTTTGCCATCCCCTTCTCGCGATAACCAGCATCTCAGCATGATTTTCCCTCAATCACCCTTGCATGATAATGAGTGTCGAGTGTTGCACTTTGACTGATGATCACCAAGGGGATTTCCACCATGCATGTCCAGGCCATAGTAGTAGTCGGTCTTTGGGGAAGATATGCGTGCGTAATAATTATTGTGTGGAGGAGCAACAGAAACTGAAACCGTACGTTGTTCACCAAATATTGCTTCCAGTGACATTTGGTTTGAAATAGGCTTATGACATTAAATAAGAAATTACCCTATGCAACCAAGATCTCGTGAATGAGGTAATAAATGAAAAATATGTGGCTTCACTATGATCTCAAGCTCCCCAAATTTTCATGCTTTATGCCTTGCTTATGGACTCAGGGATGAACACATTGAGTCACGAAATCAAGTCCCTATATTTTTAGTTGCAATTTCTTCCTTCCATGTGATGACGATATTTTGGACATATTCCCTCTATGGACTCGATCCTATATAAAACATTATAATATAAATTATTTATGGTTACCTTAGAGAACGAATGTCTCTAAATTTAATAATTAACATGTGACCCCAAGCTCGATGGAGAGCCCAAATAGAATGCCCAAAAATCTATGGTGAAGGTAGCTTCTGGAGATATGTGCATGCACTTAATGCACCAACCATAGTATCAATGCATTTTCATGATGGTGAGTAAGTTCGAGTGGAAAATGGGCTCAATTATGACCGAGATCATTGTCATGACAATCTACAATTTCTAATGCATGCAATCAAGATGGCATCTTTACTGAATGTGAATGCGTTTGAGGGGATGAGAATTGACGTGAGACGAATTTTGCATCATGAGGTTTTATCAACAACCCGAATGTCACATGCCGAGAATGGGAAACCAATCTCGAACCCATGGACCCTTTATGCTAGATGAATCTTACCTTCACAACGCGTGGCGTTGATGCGAGTGTGCTCCGAGGATATGAGTTAGGTTAAAAACAGGAGGGGATCATTTTGGATAAATTAAGGTTTCGCCAAACCCTAGAATAGTCAACATGATGCATTCGGCCCGAGGCCTTGAGGGAGACGAACTCACTAGGGCCTGGTCAAAACTCAATGGTTTGAGCAAGGCAGTGGAGACCTCGAAATTTTGAATATACTCAAAATTTTCAGGAGTGTAGCTGCAGCTACAACAAAACCCAAATGCAATAAATGACAAGTGAAAAAGTGGATAGAAAACTCAGAATTTTCTGCTGAGCCTGTTTAGCCATCACCAAAAAACTTGAAAAACTACCAAGCTTAAATAAGTGATAAATTTTCTTCCAGGACTCCGTTTGAGTCTGATTGAGCTTTTTGAAATTGGGTATCTCATGAGAGGAACCCAAATTATCTACTACTTTTTCTAGGAAATTAGTGTACAAAAGGCAATAGATCCGACAAAAATGTTAGGTTGAAAAATAAAAAACACTCAATAATGCTCCAAATGATTTTTATAACTAGCTTTTTCGAAAATGATGCATCACTTCCATCCACCTTTGTGGCTGAAATTTCGATCTAAACCTCAATCCGCCAATCTTCTGCCTTTCTTTAGAGAAGAACAAAATCACTAAATCACGTAATTGAATATTACAAACTGGAAGATAGATCTCCTTGAGGAGGATTCAAAAAACATATATATATTATAGAAAACAATCAAGAACTACTTGAAAATCCAAAAACATATAGGTCTTATAAAAACAATCAAGATCCCCTTGATATGCAAAAAAAGTACACAACAAAGTTAGGGTTATGAGAAAAATATCTCAAATATGTAAAATCATGCCTATATCTCAAGAGAAACCTAATGGCTACTAGATAGAAAGCAAATCTACAAAAAATGAGTGCCGAGATAATAAAAATACATGAAGTTGCATTCAAAGAAGATGTTAGATCATAGTAACGATGGCTTTGATACCATGGGAGAATATTAGATCTCCTAAACTAGATATCTATCTAAGAAACCAAAAAACATATCAACACATAAATAAGAACATAAAGAGAGAAAGGAAAAATAATACAACAAACATACGTGGTTCACCCAATTGGGCTATGTCCATAGGAAGGTTGTCTTATATTATCTCCATAAACCTCCTACAATCTCATACAAAGAGAGCAACTACAAATAACCTAATACAAATAATAGTGTGAGCACAAGATGAGATGTTATGGTAAATATAAAGGCTCCTCGACCCTATTATATACCCGTGATATGTGGAGGAATTACTTCCCACATATTGAATGTGGGATAATATAATTATCCAAAATAACACCTCATTTACATAATAAATGGGTACAAGAGTATACTATGCCATAATGAATATGGGATATAATGTAAGCTACTTTAGCATAAGATTGTATTCAACCTCCGACATAATACAAAGACATTATTACCTTCCAAGGAACAGAACATATTCCAACAACACACCTAAAACAAAAATTTATATAAGGAAGTCATATGTATTTGGTATAGAAGCCATGATTCTCAAAGAAGACATACCATACGAACGGTATAAATAATCAATTCCAAGACTATATGCAAACTTCCATCACATATCCAAAATAAAATTTATATTTAGGTCATATGTATTTGGTATAGAAGCCCCTAATTTTTTAAAGATGACATACATACGAACTATATAAATAATCGATGCAAACATTTTATGAAAACTTTAAACAAAAGGAGAATTTTATCATAAACTTATAGAATGGTATGTTAGTAGGTTTTCTACCAATTAGTTAAATGACTAGACAAAACAAGTGGAGACATATGGAAGCACAAGTTACATCACAAATATAATTACGGCCCCACGCATTCGAGCATCAAGCAATTGGAATCAAGGCTTAGATGACACGAGAGACCCTATAGCTATGGCCTTGTCATTGCTACATCTCAAGCTAGCATAGTATGAAAAATTCATATTACAAGACCTATATCGATGGCCTCGTCAATCTACATCTCGCATGTAACGTATATGAAACTACTATCAAACATAAGGTCTTTATAAATACCCCAACATGTGTCAAACAAAACGCATACTTGGGATCTTAAGAATGGATTGGTCTCCAAGTCCCTATTGTTCAACACCCACTAATGCATATATAACACCTTGCATCCTATATAAACCCAACCAAATTTGATTATCGACCCATCCGCTAACCCATTGTTGAGGTCTGGAGAGTCGTAGTTGTAAAGTTGGTAAAGCTAACCCTCGCATTTGAGATCCTCTTCCAATAAATAAGTAGGGCACATAAACCAATAACTCATAAGTGGTTGAGTGATCGACCCATGAATAAATTCCTGGAGGAAATACGTGGGTAGGTTCGAGGCATGTAAAGGACCGAGAATATTTGGGGTTGAGCTTACAAGGAAGGAGCCAACATATTTACAACAAATGGGCTTCATTGGAGTTGTGGAATACAACAATTATGGAAGGGAATACAATAATTCATGAAATTGGGCACCTTTGGGAAGAATTAAAGAAACATAAAAGACAATAGAGCCCAAATCAAGGTTTGTGGAGTCGGTTCTTAAAAAAATTCGCAAAAAAAGATCTGCTATTACTGCCATATTGAGGAATTTTTCTCTCGCTCGAATGCCCTCTATGGCTCTACTCAAATACCCTTTGTCACCATGTGGAATGCCCTCTTTGAGAACTTGATTTTGGCGGCCGCTCTAACCTCATTATTCGGTCCACATTTTGATTATACGACTATATATAATCATATGATATATAATATATATAAATCTATTATATATTATCTATTATATTATATATTTCATATGAGTGGTGTAATACCCTGAAGTAGGGCTGGTCCATTTTTACTTAACTAGTGGATGGAATGGAATTTAGATTTATTCTATGTTTTCTTACATTGAGTACTGGCCAAGGAGTTGGGTGATCAATAAGCCAACATGACCACATAGTCAAAGCAAAATTATAGTGCATGATTATTTAGTAAGTATGAATGTACCCATGTAGATATGAAACTCAAAGGAAGTGTAAAACGAAATCCAACAATCATTCATTATTCAAGGTTTATCCCTTCTTTCACCTAGTTTCTCACCATATTGGAATAGGATTGTGGGAGGAAGGAAGAGAATATTCCAACATCATGAGAATGGTGATAAAGAAATTTCTAAAATTTCTGAAAAAATGATCCTAGATTAGACCATGTCACACTTGTATAGGTGAGAGAGCACAAATTTTCACAAAACACATGAAAAAATATACTCATATCCATTCTTAAAGAAATTATGAAATTTGTAGAATGTGGTACATGATTAATTTTAATTAAGATTATATGAATTATAGCTAAATTTACTACTAGTGGTCAAACAAAATTAGATGAGAGGGTAAAAAATCGAGATGACTTTTTGTGGAGGTAAGCTAATAGAAGAATGACATCCCTCGATGATGTTAAAATAAGATTTTATGAAAAATTGTGTGACTAGTTCCTCTACATAGTACCCAATTTAATTCACAAATTATTGATTGGCCAAGGTATTTAGAATATTTTTGAACCCCAATCTCCACTAACAAGACTAACTAGTACCTAACATAAAAAATGACAATCTAGTGGGAATATGTTTTTAATGCTAGTTGATAAATTGGTCAAGAAGCTTTAGGAATACTTTAGAAATGAATGGCTAATTGTGGTACTTTTGTAAACTAGTAAAAGTAATTTTGGCTTTGTGGTGCTATAATTTATGAGAATTCCTAAAATGGAGTAACCTTAGATGATACGACATTTAAGAGACATTGCGTTGAGGAAAATGAGGAAGTCAACTACAAGAGAGTGAGAGTATGCACTAGATGAAGCAAAATACAAAAGATGCTCAAAAATAATGTAATCATACAAGAAAATAAAACTAATGATTCAAAAGTTGAAGGGGAAAAAAGCTAAAAAGAAAAGAATAGTGATGCATGATGTTGCAAACCATCATCTATCCCAAAGAAAAATCCTCAACAATGGAAATTCATTGGACAACTATATCAATTTTACGATTATATGTATGTCACATGAAGAATCCTTGATGATTCATGAGCTGAATAAAGATATAAAGTTGGTATAGTTAGGAATCATCACCCCTTGATTTGGTACATATGATACAACGTAATCATCCAAATCCTTATGTAGCAAGTTTTCTATGGTCAATACCCTCTTTGTTCAAGAATCCCTTTTAGTAACATTTACAAGTATGTCCTTAACTATCATCATATGGTATCAAGTAGAAAACCATGTAAGTGTGAGAGATATGTTGTTCTCAAGAATACCCTAGAAAAAGTGAAATTAGTTAACTATTGAAGTGAGATAATAACATACTACTCCCCCATAAAAGATATTAGAATTACTTTCTTATATGATTTACTATTTGAGGAGGATACCTCAATTTTTTTTCAAACATTGAAAGGAAGTGATGAAACCACCAACAAGACATTTTACATCCTATAAAGATCAAAATTTTTAGACTAATTAAATAAACGTTCTAGGATAATCAACCAAATTTGATCAATTAAACACTTAGAAACCATTGACTATCCTATGACTAGCTCCACCTACTACAATATAGTAAAAATATCCTCCTGCTTAAGAAAATTTTGCACCACCATCTACCCTTTCATGAGGGTGATAAAGATATAAAAAGTCATTGGTTCATTATGAATTGATATCAATTTTTAAAAATTGTTATATTAGGCTTGGAATATTCCAAATTTAGCTTATAACACGCTCAAGTTTAGGAGTTTATTGAGGATGGGTATAATTTAAGATCAATATTTGGAGGGAATTCCACTTGAACTCTAAATTCTATGGAAAACAAGTGAATCATATAAACTATGCGTCTAGTCGAGAACTCCAAACATGTTTTATATGATAAGTTTTTTCAAGGAGTTTGATTATTGCTATTAATAATGTGAGAAGAAGTAAATCACCTTTAAAGACTTTTAATGAAATCTTGAATAACTATTCCATGTGATTAATAGAGTGAACACTAGAGTTAGATATAATAGGATATAAATACTAATAAATATTTATACAAGGTTTCATACCTTTGAAATTTTTATGGGACATTATTTATCAAGTCTTAGTTTTTTAAAGACTAATAAACCACGCTCACTGATCGGCCGTGTCGCCTAGTTCACCCGCCGCCCTAATCTTCGCCCGATACAAAGATGATGGTGATAATGACGATTTATGATGATGATGATGATGACAAAGACGACGATGAAGGGTAAGAAGTTTACTCAAATGGAAGGATAAGGAGTTTTTCTCAACCTCTAGACTATGAAGTAATAAATAATTTGATCTCCTTTGAAATTTATATATGTTATAATTTTATCTTTCGGTTTTAAAAATATTTTGACTTGCATTTGAGTCTAAAACCATCCCATATCGTTAATGCATGTATCTATGATAATCCCCGTCAAATTTTATTGCATATGAGCACAAAATGAAAAATTTTCAACGTTGAACCCATTCTCAACTCATGGGAAGTCATGGGCCTGACATTACTTCTTTTGTACGGAACCTCCTTGCCAAGTTAGGTCAAACAAAAACCCTCATCACATACGTGCTCCATCGTGTGCTCAACATGTGACACCCCATGGGCATTGTCACTAGCATGTGCAGCGCTACCAAGCGCTTTTCCCTGTGTGAAAACCAAAGAAACAAAATCTTGAGCACATCAACGAGAAAAAAATATTATCATTTTTTATGTCCATGTTGCATAATAAATCAATTATAAACCAATTTTTAAACACCAGTAAAACATTAATTTATAGTTAATTTTCTAAAACCTGCTACAGAACCTCCCTTGTGGGACCTTTTGTTCATGGGCAGTGATGCGTAGACATTACTTCCTTTTTGTGGGAACCCCTGCCGAGTCGCTGACCCACCAACTCGTCGCACAGGTGTCCCCGATGCTCTTAGCACGCGACACCCCATGTGCACCGGGCGCCCGGTGTCCCCAAAGATGCGATGCCACTATGGGCCCCTCGGGTGCCCCACCATGCAGTGCGACATGCCTAGGGGCACGAGCATTCACCTCATTTCGTGAAAATCAATGAAAAAAATCATTAGCTCATCAATGAAAATAAAACATTATAATTTTTTTTCATGTTGCATGATCATTCAATTAGAAACTGTATTTTTAACACCAAAACATTAATAAATTTAGTTAATTTTTCTAAATATCATTATGAGACCCGGCTTTTGTGGGAACTATGATCATGAAAATTCATAGTTGACATTACTTCTTTGTGAAGAACACCCTTTCCAAGTCGAGCATACTCCACCCACTTGTCGCACGGCACTTTTATCTGTAGGGTGACTTTGTGTGCCCAGCACAAGACACCCCTATGTGTGCCCAAGCACCTCGCTCATACTGGGCATGCCTAGGGCATTGAATTCACCATGTTATGCAAATTAGTGAACACAAATGATTGGTTCACATGAAAACATAATATCATAATTTTTTATTTCCATGTTGCATGACCAATCAATTATAAATCGAGTTTTAACACCTAAAATATTAATTTAGTTATTTTTCTAAAAATCATTATGAGACCTTCTTTGTGGGAATTTTGTCCATGGGAAATCATGGGCCGAGATTACTTATTTTATTTGGGCACCCCTTGCCAAGCCGGGCCGACCCACCAACTCATCACAAAGGGCACCCCTTCCGCCAAGGCTCCTTGGCATGTCCATCATGTGACACTCCCATAGGGCGCCCGGGTGCTCCGCGCTTCGTGCTCTGGCACCCAAGATGCATGCGTTCACCATGATATGAAAACCAAGGGAACAAAAATCATTAGATCATCAATGATAACAAAATATCATGATTTTGTATTTCTTTGTTGCATGATCAATCAATTATAAATCGACTTTTAACACCTAAACATTAATTTAGTTAATTTTCTAAAAATCACAGTATGAGAACCCCCTTCTAGGGAACATTTTCCATGGGTAGTCATGGGGTCGACATTACTTATTTTGTGCGTATTTTCCCTTTCTAAGTCGGTTCAACCCACAAACTCATTGTATGGGTGCCCCTATCGGGCGTGCAACCTACAATGCGCAACACATGACGCCCCTGCATGAGTGCTCGACACACCTAGGGTGAAAGAATTCACCCGTTGTGCAAACCGATCGAAAAAAAATAATTATCTTGGTAATGACAACAAAATATGATCATTTTTTATTTCCATGTTGCATGATCCATCAATTATAAAACCGACTTTTAACACATAAACGTTAATTTTGTAAAAATCATTATGAGACACCCTTGTGGGAACTTTGTTCATGGGCAGCGTCATGTCCCGCGTATTGACTTATTTTGTATGGGCGCCCCTTCCCAAGTCTGTTCAACCCACCAATTCGTCACACGGGTGTCCCTACTGGGGACGCCTTGGCATTCCCACTACATTCCCTAGGGGCACCTAAGTGCTCTACCTTATGCAAGTGCATCCATGGCGCGAGCATTCACCCCGATGTGCAAATCATTTAACAAAACGAATTAGCTCATCAATTACAACAAAATATTATCATTTTTTAGTACGTCCATGTTGCATAATCAATCAATTATAAGCCGGGTTTTAACACCTAAACATTAATTTAGTTAATTTTCTAAAAATCATTATGAGACACCCCGATGGGGAACTCAATTCATGGATATTCATGGTTCGAACTTACTTCATAGGTTTTCCCAACCATCGTGTCTCCCGGTTCACCCATTGCCCAACTCGCCCATATGTCCGAATAACGACACATTAAAGTAAAAATTGGAAATTATGGTATAAACGTAAATGAGATTCTCATCATTTCAAGAAACATATATTCTCTTCTGACTGTGTGAACCACGTGAAGGTGGAAGCTCATATGGCCCTCTCTCCCCGCCACCCCCTCACATCATTCTCAAACAATATAAAATAGAAATACATATAACAAATAACTTAAATATAGATTATATTCATGTCTCCGTCTTCGACGTTTCCATAGTCTCTACGCTAATTTTTGGTTGATTTTATTAGAATTCTCCTTGGCCTCAAGCCATTGAAAGTTTTGATAAGGAATAAAGCATTTTCAATCCCCACTATAAGCCCCCCGATGCCGATCCCCTACACATATCCTTGGTCTCCTTGAGGAATGTTATGTGAAAATTTTTTTTCACCAAACTTTTAGTGATGATTTTATTCGAAAATTAACTCCAAAATAAGCCCACAACCTTTTCAAAACAATCACAACCAATATATATAAACTATGTGAAAGTTATATAATGTTAGGGCTTATATATATATATATATATATATATATATATATATATATATATATATATATATATATATATATATTATCCTCATATAATATAATATTAATATTAATATATATTAATTATATATTAATAATATTATATTTAATTATAATATTAATGTTATATTTATTTTAAGTAGTTAGACCGATCAACATAAAGCGTGTCCCATATTAGGTGTTGTCAACAAAAAAAGGAATTAATGGTGGAATTGAACATTACGCAATGGTTGTTTTCCATTTTTCAAAAATTGAACAAGACATTTTCATATTGGACATAGCGTCGCATATCCAATGGTAAAATAAATCTCGCCGGATATTCAATGCCGAAAAGGATTATAGGAAACCATCATATAATAAATGAGATAGGAAAATATGTCCCAATATTCGATCGTTAAATAAATCCCATCGATATTTGAAGAGCATCGAGATTTTAGGAAAAACTAATTACATTTAACCTCGACACTTGCATTTTCATCCGCTTTTGTTGAATTTTGTTGTCAAAATTTCCACCCAAATGTAGTAGCATGGTAATAGATAATAAAAAGTTACTTGATGTCCATATTGTTAAAATGAATTCAAAAAAATGAACTTTGGTCATTATATTTTGATGGATCTAAGTGAAAAGAAGGTGTGAGTGCCGGTTATTTTCTCTTGACTCGAAAGGTAATAAAATTTGTAGTGCTTGTAGATTGGAATTTGAATGCACTAATAATATTGTTGAATATGAGGGACCTAAAAAGGATATTAACCTTGTAATTTAAACTTAAGGGTCTATGGTGACTGAAAAAAATTTTCTTACGCATGTGTGTAATGTTATACATTATGTTTCAACGCGTTTAAGGAGTTATCAAGTTGAGGTATGTGATCTAATTTCTAAATTTCAGCATTTAATATTACTTCCATTTCTATATCTCTCAACCAAGAAGTTGATTTATTATCTAATATAGCATCTAGGCTAATCCTTGTTGAATATTTTGAGCCAGTATTCTCTCTCGTTGAATTTATTTTTAGACCGTTTATTCTAGACAACATCACTAATTGGCATGTTTGTAATGACAATCAACATATAATTGACTTCCTTCACCGTGAAGATAGCATGTAGGATCTTGTCATCGATGATATTACTCATGAGGAGAATATTTACAATTTCTCACAAGTGCATAAACAATGGTCGTTGGATGAATTTTTCTCTTTAGTAAATTCTACCCCTAAACCTATTGTAAGGTTAGAAATTTTTTATGACTTACATGATAAATTTATAAGAATTGTTAATTGCAAAACCAATAGCTCTTATATGCAATATGAAGTCATTAATTTGGGTACTAATAGTAATATGCAAAACTTAAACTTGGGAAGAAACAACACTCATAAAGAAAAATTAGATATCATTCATTTGGTCAAAGAATACAAGGATGTATTCACTTGGACATACGAAGATGTGAGAACCTTTGACCCCAACGTAATGCAACATGTGATCCCCTATAAAACTATAAACTAAACCATTTCAACATAATTTAAGGAAGATGCATCCTAGTCTCCAAATAGGCTATCCAAAGTGAACTTAACAATATTTTACTAGCTAAAGTCATTTTCCTATTTTTCCACACACAGTGGGTTGCAAACCTAGTGTCCGTTACAAAAAAGAAAAGGGACAATTGTCTCCGTGTTGACTTTAGAAATATAAACAAAGATTCCAAAAAATACAATTATCTCAAATTCTCCCATGGAGCAGCATCCTACAACGATGTTTTGGCTCGAAATATTGTCCCTTTTAGACAACTCTTCAAGCTACAACCAAGTTATGGTAACTTCGCTAATCAACTAAAAATGACCTTTAGAACTCCATGGTGAACATTTTTCTATAAGAATACTCTTTATCAATGTTGGGGGAAACATTCTAATGAAATGGACATTTCCTTTCATGGCTTAATAAATGAGTCTTTGTCATCTACCTAGATGATGTCACTATTTAATCCAAAATGATATATGACCACATATCCCACCTTAGAAATGTATTTGGAAGGTGCATAAAATTTTGTATTTCCTAAACCCCAAGAAGTCTATTTTTCTGTTTTAATTGAGGGAAGACTACTTGGATGTGTTTTTTCCAAAAATAGGATAATGATTGATCCTAAAGAAATCAATCCATTGATGATATCTGTCACCCTCCCACTTCTAAAAAGGCTATGCAGTCCTTTTTGGGAAAAACCAATTTTGTTTGATGGTTTATCCCCGATTTCTCCCGAAATTGTGAGACCACATCAAGGCTTGGTGAAAAAATAATTCTAACTTTAAATGGGGATACCAAGAAAAACAATCCTTTCAAACATTTAAGCAAGCCATATTTGAAGCTCCCTGCGCTTTAATGAACCCATATTTCTCCAAATACTTTACTCTATACACTTTTTTCTTTTAATACTATGTATGTTGTTGTAGATACGTAGAGAAATGAGCTTGATCATGAAACTCTTATTGATTTTATGAGCTCTTATTTTTAAGGGAGCATGACTAAATTACTCAATAGTGAAAAAACAAGCATTTGTTGTTTTTAACTGTAGTAAAACACTTTAGTTCCATCCCTACCGAAATTCTAGAACTAAAGTTATTGTTCCTTAACCAACAATTAGAAATTTTCAGTCCAAAAGAGGCCATGAGAAAAGGGACATTGGATGAAAACCCATAATACTTTTCAACATAAGTTCATGTCCCGACGCTCAAATTTTTTTATGAAGTGAAAATAAAAAAATTCTTGGACCCCCTTCCCTATGTATTTGTGAAAACTTAGACCAATGGTAGATGTAGAAGTGGTGCAATTTTTATTGGTAGATCCAAATGATTTCTCGCAGCCAGTGGTGGCATTATGTTTTCAACATGACATTAGTAGCTCGAAGGCCCAGTGATGATATCAACATCAAATTAACACTTAAAATACCCAAGACACGTGGCACTCGTGAGGATGATGAAACATTATATGTTGATTTAGCGTGTTCAAATGGACAAGTTGGATAAAAGTGGGTGACACGTGGGACCACCCATAAAGTGACACATGATAATGGGGCACAAGTGGCATACATATAGTATGCACAATCACACCAACGTTTTTATCCCGAAAGTTTTCAAAGGAGGACCATCATAAATTGTCGAGGTATACAAGACAAAAAAATTTATTTGTCATTTGTTGATTTCGTCAACGGATGGAAGGCACTCCCATGTCTATGTTTTGTGGCGCTTTATGTATTATGTGATCGAGTTGGGTATAGGGTATATGTGTGGGCCTACAACCTTATTGTAATGAAAAGGAATTGTGGGAGTTTAAAATGCCTTTAGGCTTTTAATGGAGAGCATTTTAGACTCATATATTAAAGTGCTTTAGCCTATGAGGGAAGATGTCAAACAACATGAATGGGTTATGCTTGTATAGCACTACATGCTATATTTGGTGGTGTGGACCATATGGGTTTACTCACTATAGTTGAGAGTGAATGGAGCATGAAAAGGTCGACAAAATATTTATAAGTTATGCCAAAATTGGTAGACCAATACATTTGGTGTTAAACCTAATAGCGCACATTGGTTGAATACACTAGATCATAGTTAATGCAGCTTGGTGGATCACTTTTGTTTTAGTGATGGGATGCCTTTGTTCTTGGACAGATGATAATGGAGGACTAGTTTTAGAAATATTTGACCATATCGAAGTACTTACGGTGCCATAGAGAATTAAATGAGAAGTCGGTTTCATATAGTTCAAAATTAGAATGAAGTATCCGTTGAAAACTATGATCAAATATTGTGATAATTTAATTGGAAAGGGGGAGCCACACTGAGAATTTGAGGATCATTAGTATTGTGCGTAGAAATAATTCTTTGTAATTACTATTATTGGTTTCATTCTCCATTTTTTACTTCTCATGAGCTTTGATATTCAATGTCATTCTCGAACTCGTGTGACAAAGTTGGAGGATACTCTCAATACAACGTTTCGATGAGATTGTTGGAGTGGTTGATTGTATGGATTGTGACTTTCTTGTGTGTGAGAGAGTTACGCATGAGATGAAATAGTATGAAACAATAGGGTGTATTGTGAATATGAATGGTTATATGTCATTTTTGGAGTATGGGTATTGAGGAAAATAGTGTGCAACAGAATCGAAGCAACAGAGATAAGACAACAAAGTGTGTGTCCAAGAGTGGATAAGAGGGAGATATAGGGAGACAAAAAATGAGGATCAGTGTGTCCTTTTTTTAATACATAGGTATGTCATTTTTTTAGTCTGAAATTTGCTATTAAAAGTATAACCCTTGGTTGAAGCAAGTAGGGGCCTACTATTATAAAAGGTTGGTGCCTCTTAGTAAGTTGGGGCTTACTTATTTGAAGTGGGTCGTGGCCTCCTATGAGTATGTGTTCACAAAAAAATGATGTAATATGAGTAGGTTCTTTAGATTGACATCATAATACAAAACAAGCTTTGGTGGTTTTTATCCCGTAAGCATTTCCACATTATATCATTGTGTTCAAATTTTAAGTGATTGTTGGTCTCTCATGTATTGATTGAATTTTTGCAATTTAAAAATTTAAGTTCTTAGTATAAATAAAGACTATAAATTGCTAATTCATCCCCCTACCCTTAGTAATTCCCGATTCCCAATAGAAGATAGAGATCTCATGCCCCCCGTGGCTTAGGCTATGTTGATTCCACATTACATTGTTAAGGGAGAAACAATACAATATCTTGTTTGTTGAAAACAAATTATTTAAGGTTAGACCATGGATGGTCGATCGTTGATGAGCCCCTTATGGGTGACTTTCCAAAATTTAAGCTTTGAATCTCACATTGATTGTAGGTGGGATGCCATAGGAAAACATATTTTAGGTAAGGATAGTTGAGATGTAGTCAATATGAGAGGATCCAAAATGACAAGCAATAAACAAATTAGGCATCATTATGAACCAACACATGCAAAAAAAGTGTTTCTTGAATGTAATGTTACTAATAGGAGGGAGGAATATACATGTGCAGTAAGATTCAAAACCCTATAGTAGTGACACAAATAATGATGCACAAGCAACTAGAACTTTGGTACTTTGAACAATAAAGGGAATGATGGGGTAGCTATTATGAGGAATGTGAGTGACATAGTAGTTAGTGACTCGTAACATTGAGTGTGGTGATACTCTTAGCATGGACTGTGGAATAAAACCTAAGTGTGAAAGTTGGTTTGGTGTGAACTTTCATGTTCAAACCGCATGCTATAGAAAATATTGTTCCATATGTTTTATATTAAAAAATTTTAAGGATACACCTACATTAATACCTTGTTTGTTGGTAAATTCAACTCATAATTTTAGTTTTGGTCACCATTTAATGGTGTTTGATGGTTTAGACAAATAGTATTATGGAATCACTCGGTAGTTTTGAATTTCAATAGAAGTTGAACCATCCATAATTTATCTTGTGTGCATTGTTAAATCTCCCTCTCTTCTTAATGAATACATAAACCATGAATCAAATTTGGATGGCTCTTGGAACATGGATTTTACACACATAAATTAAAATGTTTTAGGTTTTTAACTAGGCATCATGTAGAAAATCCACATAGATTCAACTAATCTTGTAACATGCTAAAACAAAATATCTAAATCTATTCTACAAATTGTGGAAACCAATTACGATCACACAATCACATGAACAAGAAAGAGAAAGAATTTTTATCGCAACAAACAAAGATGTATCCGAGGAAAGCCTCGACTAAAACTCTCTATTTATATATTGCATAAATTCAATAATATGAAACAATACAATTCTTCTCTCACGCTTGAGAGCTATTTGCGATATCTCTCACTTTGCCTCACTCTAATCTAAGCACGTTTGGTCCAATACATAACCAATTCCTTGCCTCCTCTCTAACCAACCTTGCTCACGCATTCTGAGGGAGCCGAGCCCGTGTTAATTAGTAAATTCCCACTAATTGATTGTGCAATAAATCAAAGGTGTTTTGTTGACCTCATGCATGACTCTGTACAATTTTCTAATTATACAAATCATAGTATACTCCTCTTTAACTCCAATCTCAACTGGGCCCTTCCTTAGAACGCACATGCAACAAATATTTAGAGTGAATTATCGACTATTTCATTTATCACTACATGTGAATTAAATAAAATTTAATTCACTAGATCTCTCACTAGCTCACATATCGCTTAGAACTAGTTAAATTGATTTTAACTCAAATAATCAGTTAAAAAATCACAATTAAAAATAAACCGCAATTAGGCCCCTCTAAAACATAGAGTGAACTCTACATGCCCCGCTTGACCCCAACTCGAATTGATCGAGCTAACTAAGTATTTTGAACTCGGTTAACTCGTGCAAGCTATCATGTGATGTGGAATTACAATTTACTTCTAATTTAATTCGGGGGAAATTAAATTAGAATTCTCTTCTTGTTTCTGCTTTCAACACTCCCTATCAACAAGAAAGGGATTGTTTTCTATCCCAATCTCGCTCCCTGTAACTTGAATTTTCCTCTTGACAGTTCCTTCATCAAGATGTTTCCATCCCGATCCTCCATGGGGATGTTCTCTAATGACATAATCTGCCTCGTACACAATCTATGAGATTGTGATACCAAATATCAATATGCTTGGACTCGTCATGAAAATCGGATTAACGGAGAGTTTGATGCAACTTTGGTTATCACAATAAATCACTATCATATCCATCTGTCGAAAGAAAACAAACCAACAAGTATCCGTCTCATCCGGATGGCCTCACATGTTGCTTAACCGATCGTCATATACTCTGCCTCTATGGAACCGAGCACAACTGATCTCTATTTCCCATCGTACCTAGAAATTGTTGTTGATCCAATGCTAAAGATGCCCCCTAATTCACTATTCGTGTCGGATGGACTCTCTGCGCAATTAAAATTTGTGAAGCCTTGAAGCTTCACTCCCTTTTTTTAACCGTGACCATATCCAAAACTCGTAGTTCCTCTAAGTAATCTCAACACATGTTTTTCTACCTTCCGAAAGAGCTTGGTAGGCTTAACCATAACTTAACTAAGTTGGTTAATCACATAGCATATGTCTAGTCATGTGTTCACCAAATACATGAGTGAACCCACAAAGTGTCGCCTATAAATGGTAGCATCTACTACTTTTCCTAAAGTAGCAACCTCCTTCATCCAATTTCCGACTAGATGAATCTCCATGGGTTTTCTTCCCTCCATGTGGAACTTCCCTCATAATCTCGTTGGAATAATCTCCCTGGGATACAAATAACTCTCCATATCTTTTCCAAAATTTCCAATCCCCGAGAAATAGTACAAGAGCCCATGTCCTTCATCTCAAATTCTCTTACAAAATACTCTTTTCAAGACTTGATGAGCTTCTCATCACTGTCAATATCAAATTTTCAACCTAAAGTATAATGATAAAAATTTTACCTCCTACCACATTATGGTAAAGGTTCACATATGCGCTCACTCTTGGTGAATGCCAACTCGATGAAGTAGTTGCCGATACTAGTGTACCAAGCACGAGGTGCTTGTTTCAACCCACTTAATTCTCTCTTGAGTATGCACACATGTGACTCTCTATCAAATATATCAAAACATTCTATATGCTTAATGTACACATCCTCCTCAATAAATCCATTGAGAAAGGTTGTCTTTGCATCCATCTAATGTATCGCCATTCCATTTATGTGTCGTAAGTGAAAGGATGGATATGACAGATGATTATCTTGCGACTAGTGCAAAGTTCTCACCATAATCAATCCCCTCCACCCGAGAGAACCCTTTTGCAAAAAAATTGGCTTTGTGTTTCTCCACACTCCCATTTTTTCTTGCTTCTCACTCTTGTAGATCCATCTCGGATCCTACAACCGACTTCGCCTTCGCCCTTGGGACAACTTCCCATGTATTTTTTTCCGACAATGGAGTCATACATCCTCAACCATGACATCAACCCAAATTGGTTGCTACATTGCTTCCTCGAAAGGGGATGTTCTCTATCTCTACACTCTTCTCATAAGAGCCATGTAGCCGTGTACCTCTCAGGAACATTCTCTATCTACCCCTATGATGTGGATGCTCCCACATTATCTCTTAGCATCAAGCACCAACTCCCGTCGACCTCTCTCTGGTGTGCTTCCTTCTTCTGGATGTCTCTACATGATTGGGTGCTTCCACTATCCGTTCCTCCTCGCTTGTGGCTACTCTATATCTTGAGGGTATTCTTTTGGAGCTAAGAGTTCGAAACCGCATGCAATTGAAGCTCCCTCTTAGGGGAAATACACATGGCCTTCTCTTCCTCTAATTTCACATCTCTTCCGACCACTACCATCCTATATGTCTGGAAAGTACACCCGATAGTTATGAGGTGTATCGTTGAAACCAAAAAATATTCCCAACTCGGATGTTGGCTCTAGCTTCTTCTCCGTCATCCTTGGTCGCATGGAAATAAGATGATGAACCAAAAAAATTAAAATGAGCCACATCTCGATCTCTTACCCTGAAAAATTCTCCTATGGTATACTCATCCCAAGTATCAATGAGGACTTCTGTTCTACACAAATATTTTTATGTTGCATGTTTCCTCCCAAATATGAAATGGTAGGCCTTGATCACGAAACATCGCTCATACTACTCCCATAACAATTTTTTTTCCTTTTTGTAACCCCATTCTATTGTGGATTATGAGGTGTGCATCAATTCCCCATCAAATTCCTTCCGAAGAAAAAAATTTCTTTGAATTCATTTGAGACATATTCTCCACCATTGTTGCTTTCCCGAGAGCCTTCAACTTCTTCCTTGTATTCTTTCTCGACAAGTTATTTGAAGTCACAAAACTTTTGATAACGTTTGATATTTCTTTTGCATGAAGAAAATCCAACACTTGCATGAAAAATCATCTAAAAAATCACATAATACATGTTTTTTTTCTATAGGTTGTTGAGAATGGTCCACACACATCCGAGTGAACTCTCTCAAGGATCACGTTTGCTCGACTTTCCTTATTGTGAAAGGTGGATTTGGTGTACTTCCCCAATGTATACCCTTCGCATGTGTCCTCGCTGCTCAAGTGCACCCTTGGGAAGTCTTGTAGAAATTTTTTGCATGATCTCTAAAGTGCCATGGTGAAGATGGCCCAATATTTTGTACCATAACTCACCGATGTCTTAGCTCTCCACCTTCTCTTCTTTTGTGCTCAAGGCATCACAGCGTATTTTGAATCCAATCATTAGAGGAATTTTGAAGTACTGAATTGGGCCTCCTAAGAAAAATTATAAAATAATAGTGGAGATAATAAAATAATATTAGATTACATAATCAAATTTTAGAGGGAAAAAAAGAAAAAACTACTTTTTTTCAACTTGTATTTTCAATTTATCTCTCTATAGGTTTACTCAATTTATAGTGAAACCACTCATTGGATGCATAATTTGATTGGACATCCAAGGAGTACACATGTTACACTTTACAGACCTGCCTCTGCTAAAAAATTAGATATACATGAAAAACGTGATTGCAATCACATTTTTCATGTATTTCTCATTTTTTAGTTGAGCGTGTTCCATCGAAAGTATGTAACATTGGTAATCCTTGGATGAGGAATTAAATTTTGCATCCAACGCGTGTACTCCCACTCGAAATTTGAGTAAAACCTTTACGGGGTAAGTTGAAAATACAAGTTGAAAAACTAGTTTTTATTATTTTATTGTTTTTTAATCTTTTTACTTTTTTACCCCCAAAAATTGTGAATCATCCGCTACTGGTTGACATCATCAAATTGAATCCTATTGGTTCTTATAAAGTTTATTTTGGTTGTACATTTTTCCTTGGAAGCCCATTTTAGACCTCAAAAGTTCTCTAATTTTTTTAGAGGGCTTCTTTACTCGAACCCCAATATTTTTTCACCTATCCCGTGGCTTTGTGATGAAGGAACACCTTCCTTTGCTAAATATCACACCATAGCCATGATTTTCCAACATAGCAACAAAAAACCAAATTATTCTTTAAAATAGGAACATACATGACATATTTTAATGTGAGAGGAGTAGTAGTCTCCCTTTGAAAGGTAACTATGCCTATGCCGGGTAGAGTTATACCTCCCATCATCCCCCCATATCGATGTGCACCTAGAGATCCTTCTCCTCCAAGTTACTAAAGAATTCTTTGTTTTCAGCCATATGGAATGGAGCTCCATTATCCAAGTAACACAAAGAACCCATCACCGATGACACCATGCATGTGATGAGGGTGAAATCCAATCTCGAACCCTGTGAAGCAAGTGCTTCACCCACCGCCTCCTCCTAAGGAATTATTTTCGATCTTCTTATGTGGACACTTTGTAGCATGGTATCCAAGCTTCATGCGAGTGAATTTTTTTTAGCTTCGACAAGTCTTTCTTCTTACCTACCTTACCGTAATATGTTTTTCGAATGGGATGCCTTCCCTTTCCCTTTCTTCGTCTTTTAGGCCAAGGCATAGTTCTCCTCATCATCATTCTTTCGATGAGGATCCATCTTCATTAGGGGAATTTTTTAGGTCTAAAATGGGCCTCCTAAGAAAAAATGTACAACAAAAAATAAACTTTATAAGAACCAATAGGATTCAAGATGATGATGTCAACTATGGGGGATGATTCACCATTTCTTAAGTAAAAGGGTAAAATGATTAAAAAAATATTATAATAATAAAACTACTTTTTCAACTTATTTGCTAACGTTTTTACTCAAACTTTCGATCGAGTACTCGCCGGATGAAAATTTCAAAATTCCTCATCTAGGAGTACCCATGTTGCATACTTTCGATGGACTCGCTACATGAAAAATGAAAAATACATTAAAAAAACGTGATTTCAATAATGTTTTTTCATGTATTTCTCATTTTTCGTGTAGTAAGACCCTATAGAAAGCATGCAACATGGGTAATCCTTGGATGAGGAATTAAATTTTGTATTAAAACAAGTACTCTCGCTCTAAATTTTAGTAAAACCTTTAGATATAAGTTGAAAATATGAGTTGAAAAAAGTAGTTTTTTCCTTTTTTTCCCTCTAAACTTTGATGATGTAATAAAATATTATTTTACTATTTTCCACTATTATTTTATGATTTCCTTAGGAGGCCCATTTTAGACCTCAAAATTACCCTAATGGGTGTTCCGGCTGAATTTTGTACCAAGTTGGACCACACTCGCTCCCACTCTAGTAGCTTCTCCCTCTCATTCACCGAATCCCGGTCGTTGTGCCAGCTCTTGGCAAGGACTAGAAGTGCTAGGCTCACTAGATCTTCCTCAACAACTATCACACCAAAGACTTCCAATCTCCCTCTCAAATTTTAGTGAATTTCTTCAAGTATTTTGGTATCATGTCGCCTCTTCTCGAGCTTGATATTTTCGAGCTTGTCCTTCGAGTGCCAACTTCCTATGGTCGTTGCTATTCCGAAACAAATCCATTAAGGCCTTCCAAATAGCATATTGAGTTTCCTTTCCATGGAGTTTTCGAGAAAATATGATCTTGAACTCATTCGAACATAATCCTTCTCACCTTTGCTACCTTCTTCTTCCATGCATCAAGATTTTGAGCATTTGTTGTTGTGGGCCCGGGAATATCAATGTCTATGAATTCCTTCAAATCGCTTTTCCCCCCAAAACTTCATCCTGTCCTTCCAAGCTATGTAATTCAAACTACCTTAAGGGAATATCCAAGTATCAATCCATGTAAAAACATTCTGATGTGCAGTTGGTCCTCAAGAATAAATCTTCAAATTCGATTCACATGTTCAAAACAAAATCTGGTTCTTCTCTTCTATAGTGATTCCAAAACTTTTTATACCATGTATAAAATCCACATAGATTCAAACGATAATGTAATATGCTAAAAAAATACTTGAATCTATTCTACAAATTGCGGAAAAACCAATTAGGATCAGCACAATCACATGAACAAGAAAGAGAAAGAATTTCAATTGCACAACGCAAAGATGTATCTTCGAAAAGCCTCAACTAAAAACCCTAGTATCTTTATATTGCATAAATCAATAATATGAAACAATACAATGTTTCTCTCGTGCTTAAGACCTCTTTGCACTATCTCACGACTGTCTCACTATAATCTGAGCAGGTTTTGTCCAATGTTTAACCAATTCCTTTCCCATGTCTCGGCCACCTCGCTCACACATTACGAAGGGAATTGAGCTCTACTAATTAAGAAATTCCCACTGATTTATTG
Source organism: Pinus albicaulis (assembly GCA_034641835.2). Classification (NCBI taxonomy): domain Eukaryota; kingdom Viridiplantae; phylum Streptophyta; class Pinopsida; order Pinales; family Pinaceae; genus Pinus; species Pinus albicaulis. The sequence goes on along the minus strand of CM076576.1, from coordinate 19,354,509 downwards.
CATAATACATCCAAGGAATCCTACAAACCTCATGCATGACATGTACAATTTTCTAATTATACAACCGATATTATACTTCCCTTTAACTCCAATCTCAATTGGGTCTTCCTTAGAACTAAAAATGAAACAACCATTTAGAGTGAATTTTCAGTTATATGATTGATCACTACACGTGAATTAAATCATATTTAGTTCATTGTACCTCTCACTACCCCATCTATCGGTTAGAACTAGTTCAACTAATTTTAATCGAAATAATTAAGTTAAACAATTATAACTCAAAATAAACTACAAACTCGAACCCCCCTAAAACTTTGAGTGAACTCGCATGCCTCCAAAGTTTGACCCCCGAACTCGAATTGACTCGAGCTAACTAAGTTTTCCCAGTCAGCTTAACTCATACAAGTCTGTCATGTGATGTGCAATTACGGCTTTAATTCTAATTTAATTAAGGGAAAATAAATTAGAAGAATTTTCTTGTTGCCAATCTCAACCCATAATCCCTTTACATATAAGTTGTTCACAATGTTTTCATGCTTATTGGGCTTCATCCTTATAATCGAAAGCTATTTACAACACACTATCTCATGTTGGGAATTTGATCCTTACCCATTGGGAATTTTTTTTCCGTCACTCACCTACAATTCGGAATGAACCATATTTTTTTTTACCTTTGCCTTATACACAACCCCAATAATCCTTTTTTTTCAATGCTAGATTGGGGAATGCTTAGAGCTCCATATAAATAGATGAGTAATATTGATTTTTATGCATTTCCCAACTCATAGGCATTTTCATTAGTTGCAATCACATTTTCTCCCAATGTTATGTAATTCTATAAGAAGTGAATTCTTCGATGTTATATTTCACCATCTTAGATTCTATTCAATTGTGCATAAACTCCTTGAAATAGTTGGTTAAGTGATTTGCATAATTGTTATTGATACTGCAGTAATGGTCAAGTGAGAACTTGTTTTGGCACATTTAAATGAAGCTCAAATTCTTTGTTAATTTCACGTTGTACCCAAGTTTTGAAGAGAATCCTTGAGCCTAAATCGAATAGGGATACCCATTTAAGAACCAAGATGAAAATTTTGTGTTTTGCGAGATCATACATGTTGATGAGATCAATAGGACATAAACCCACCATTTACAAATTAATATTTGGACATTATTTTTGTGTTAATCAATAATTAGAGTTTTTTCTTGTTGAGATTCAACAAGATGATGATCCTAGTAAAATTTACGCACCTACACTAGGTGGGCCTCGCTGAGCTATTTTTAGGTGATATGTCCATTTTTTAGAATTTGGATCAAAGTCTCAGTTTTAGAAGTAATCTATTTATAGATGGTTGAGAACATTATATGGATGGATGGGCATCTATGTTTGGAATGCATGTGTGAAGTTGTTTCATGGAATGCATGTCTAAAATTAGAATGCATGTCGATTTTTTGTTAAGGGCCGATTTTGTTAAGCCCTTAACAAAAATTAGACAATAAATAATTATCTATTTTCAATGAGCACTTGGAAATAGTTAATCGAAGTGGAAAATTAGTTAGCTAAGTGGATTTCGAGTTGAAGTGGTTGGTTGGTCGACCATGCGAGTGGACTTCATTGTAACCTGAGTGATACAAAGTTGTAACAGGAGTTGGATGTGTAGTTATGTGAGTTGTTATTTAGTTTAACTCAGTTTATGTTAGTTCCAACTAGTTGTAACTAAAGATATACTAGTGAGAGATCGGTGAATTAATTATTTAATTAATTCACAAGCGCTGAGTCTCACATGAAACTGAAGAAATACTATTGTTAACTACATGCATGTGTCAAACCTGGGAGGTAACTCCTCAAATTAGAATTTGTATTAGGTGAAGAATGTACATGCATTTGTACATGGAGGTGAGGCTATTGGGATTCATCTCCCAATGACTCTTGGCCTTCCTTATTTCCTAATATTATTTATTATACAAAATTACATATCCACACCCATCCCATAGGATTAGGTGTCAACATTCCCCCCTTTAATCCGAAGGGATGTTGGTGAGCCCAAGCATCGATCTGAACCTTTCAAACTTTTCTCTTCCAAGTGCTTTGTTGAAGATATCAGCGCTTTGCTCATTTGTGGAACAATGATGTAGATGGATGGTTTTGGCCTCAAACATGATGTCGAATTAGATGGTACTTTGTATTGATGTGCTTTGTTCGATCATGGAACTTTGGGTTCTTGGCCAACTTTATTGCGTAAGTGTTGTTTGATCATGAGTGGTGTGGAATACATTTGTTTCATCTCGAAAATCTTCCGAGATCTTCGGAGCCACACACTTTCCTTTGTTGCTTTAAATGCTCGCCACATATTTTTCCCTCGGTCGGTGGAATCTGCTGAACTTATTATTTGAGTAATCTCCATGAGACAACTCCCGATCCAAGACTCATGGTGTAACTTTGTAGTAGACACCCCCTGTTTCTTTTGTCGCCATCAAAGTCCGAATCGAGTATCCGATCAGGTCAAGTCGCCTACACGTGTGTATTTGAGTCGAAAGTCTTGAGTCCCCTTCAAGTACCTTAACACTCTTTTTGCGAGCATACCAATGTCCTTCACAAGGTTTTTGCATGAACCTTGAGAGGATTCCAACGGAAAATGAAATGTCGTGTCCGTGGTGGTCGGGTAGATAAGACTTCCTACAAGTCAGTCTATACTTAGTTGCATCCTCAAATTCCTTCCCTTCAATAGATGTGAGCTTCAAGTTTTGTTCCATTGGAGTGGTTAAGGGATTACATTCATCCATGCAAAACTTGTTCAAGAGATCTCCAATGTACTTATTTTGAGAAAGAAATATAAATTTAGGATGTTGAATTACTTCAATACCTCGAGATATTAATGAACATGACCCAAATCGATCATTTCAAAACCTTTCTTCAATTCTTTCTTCATGGATGCAATATAGCTCTCATTGTTCCCTGTTATCAAAATATCATCTACATATACCACAAGATATACAACTGTTTTTCTAACTTTCTTAACAAACAAAGTTGCATCATCAAGATCAAAATGTTTGAAGTCAAGTTTCAAAATATGCTCGGTTAATTTCTCATACCAAAGCTTGTGGTGCTTGCTTTAGAGGCCATACAAGGATTTTATAAGCTTGCAAACTTTGTGTTCTTGACCCTTTACAACAAATCCTTCCGTCGGGACATATAAAATTTCTCCTTTAGATCTCCATTCAAGAAGGTTGTTTTTACATCCATCCGATGGACTTTCCATCCATTACTGGAGCTGCTAAGGCAAAGAGAGTCCGGGATGGTGGTCCATTTCTTTGTGGGAGAAAAAAGTTTCTTCATAATCGACTCCTTCTTTTTTGTGCAAAACCTTGCCACAAGCCCAACCTTGTGCTTGTCAAGTGAGCCATCTGCTTTATAATTATTATTGTAGACCCACTTATAGCCAATTGGTTTTGTTCCCAAAGGCGGATCAACCACCTTCCAAGTGCCATTCTTTATGAAGGCATCATACTCCTTCGCATCGCTTCTTTCCCATTCATCATGGGAAGCGGCTTCTTTGAAGGAAGTAGGTTCATGATCTGTAGACAAACTCAATTCATAGTTATAAGCAATATCCATATCAACAGGGAGAATCAGAATTATCTACATCACCTTCGATTTGTTGAGTGGAACTTCTTGTTCCCTGTTTTTCCAACCTCATCGGGATGAACATTATCCGGTGTCTTTGTCGACCATTTGGGAGGACCTTTCCGAGATGGCCCTGTGCTACTCACTTGACTCGAGTTGGGATTGATTCAAGATTCATTCTCCCCGACTCCCGTCAATCACATCATCCAATGTGTCATCCGTGGTTGTTTCTTCATGTGGGGGAGAGAGTGCTTTCGGACATGATTCCACAGCTCATTCAATATCGGAATCCCCCCCTTCAAGATGTGGAATCTGATTATCAAATTCTTGGAAAAGACTTTGCATGTGTGAATCTATCTAGGCGATCAAGTTGCCACTCAACAACCTTGTCACTCTTGGAAGATTCAAGAAATATGACATCTCTTGCTATTACAAACTTCTTATTTGTTTCATCATAGAGACGATATCCTTTGGAGGTATTGGAGTACCCCCAAGAAGATACATTTTCTACTTCTAGCACCAAGTTTTTTCCTTTGACCCTTGGGTATCAAGGCATAACTGTGGACCCAAAGACCCACGAAATGCTTTATCAAGGAATGTGGCCATGCCACATTTCAAAAGGAGTTTGTTTCTAATTGAACTTGAAGGACACCTATTCTTTATGTAAACAAGACATAGAACTACATCAGCCCAAAACATCAATTTTACATTCTTGAAAAATAACATGGAGCGAACCATATTTAAAATAGTTATGTTCATTCTTTCAGCTACACCGTTCTGTTGGGGATTATATGGCACGAGTTGTTTGATGTTTGATTCCATGTTGACTGAAGATAATTTTCAAATTCGTTTGAAGTGTATTCTTTTCCATTATTAGTATGTAGAGAGCCAATATGTGTTTGTGCATCATTTTCAATCCATGCATGAAAATTCTTGAAATTTTGAAAAGCATCGGGACTTGTTCTTCAATAAGTAAATCCAACACATGCTGGTGTAGTCATCAATAAATGTCATCATGTATTTATTTCCATTTGCAGTAAGCAATAGGCATAGGGCCACATAGATACGAATGAACAAGCTCAAGTTTTCTATGTGCTCTGGAGTGTGAATCATGAAATGGCACATTTGTTATGCTTTCCTAGAATACAAGCATCACATTCCTTAGGTTTTCTAGGAATTGTAGGCAGTCCCATTAACACCATTTTTCTTCAACAAACGAAGGCTTTCATAGTTTAAGTGTCCAAATCTAGCATGCCATAAAAGACTTGATGGGAATGTACCTTCATCATGATGTGAATTGAATGCAAAGTTTTGAGCATGAGCAGATGAACCTTTCAACTTCAAGAGTCTCCCTTCTTTCTATTCCCTCCATGACAAGTGAGTGACCCGATTCTTTTTTCGACCTCTCGCCTTTGCCATCAAACAAGTGAATGGAGTGTCCTTGTCGGCGGATTTGGACTAGGGACGAGCAAGTTTCTCCTCAACTCAGGGAGGTATAGAACCTCATGTAGAATATGATCCGGAAGACCAGAAACTTAAGCTCTGATCGTGCCAAGCCTTGATGGCTTGATTTTGGATTTATCTGCAAATATACCGTCTCCATCAACTTTGTCAGGTGAATTCTTCAAAAAAATATTTTCTAAATGTCATGTGACATGTTGCTCTGAATCTAGCAACCAATCATCTCTCCATGAAGTAAATGAAACATCAAATAAGTCTTCAGCATTACTCCATTGTTACAATGTGCTATAACATAGTGAGCGGATCTGGGTGCTTTACCTTTGTCTTTGTCATTAGTTTTACCTTTGTCTTGATTTCTTTGTCGCTCAATTTTCTCCCAAGGTGTTCTGCATTTGGATGCATCATGTCCATCTTTATTGCACCGTGTGCAATGAAGATTGGATTTGTCAGATTGATCCGCCCCCATTTCGTGAAGTTTCTTCTTCCTCTTCCTCTTCTCGCCACCTCTTCCTCTAGATGAATCTGGAGCATGACCTTTTTCTCTATGTGCCAAGTATGCGACCTCTTCGGAGGACGAAGGGATCGTCATCTTCTCGAAAGATTTCTCTCTTCGCAAACTTTTTCTCAATTGTATCAAAGGTGATATGCTCAAGGTTCCCACTTGCTTGCAAAGACTCAAGATAATGTGAGTAAGTCGGATATAATGCCTTAACATATGCTATGAGAGGTATGTCCATTTTTACACCCGATGCTATCAATATCATGCATGATAGATCTAACTTCAAGCTAAATCAAGGGGATCATCATTCTTCATTTCAAGACCGAACTGACTTAATCATCAATTGAAAATTTTCTAATTTTGAATGTGAGTCATAGAGTTCTTTTAGCTTGCTCAAGGCATCATAGGCATTTGAGAAAGATGAAATGTGGTGGCTCACCTCTTCATTTACTTTAAGTCGCAATCAAGGCATAGGCCTTGGCAGTTCTTGTTTTCCCAAATGGCGAGCTCTTTGTTTGAAGTGGGCTTTGTCTGGTGGATTTCCTTCTTGTCCTTCACAGATTCCTCTCCACAACTCATTAAAAATGAGTGTGTGTTTAATCTTCCGAGACCATTCAAGATAGTTCTCTTTTCAGGGAGAGAACCACCCCAACAATAGAGATTAGAGAATGCATTAGTTTGCTCGGAAAAAAATCTTTTGAAGAGGAAAAAATTATGCTAGAAAACTTTCGATTACGGAAATTTGCTCAATTAAAGGGGGAAAAAAAACTCTTTTGCTGAAAATATATTGAATTTAAAAAGGACAAAAACTCTTTGTCGCAAATACTCGAATTTTTGCACAAATATATATATATATATATATATATATATATATATATATATATATATATATATATATATATATATATATATATTTTGTTTGGGAAAAAAAAATTTATATGCGAATCTATATTGAAAGTGTGGAAGAAAGGTGGTTTTATGAATGTGAATGGGGTGGTAAAATTATGAATGAGTAGGAGCGGTATTGAATATGGGAGGGGGCGATAATATGATAGGAGTGGTATATATGGACAGAGTGTGATAGTCGACAGAGGGCAGTATTATGATGGCGGTATTATATATATGCAGAGGGCGTAAGTGATATATAAGTGACAGCGTATTAAAAATGTATCAATGGAAGGGCGGTATCAATGGAAGGGTGGTATTACCATAAGTCATGAACAGCGTGGATGATAGCGCGGGTAGGGAGAGAAAGAGGTCGACAGGCCACAGAGAGAATTAATGTGGGAGTGTTGTTATGGTGGGAGGGGCGGACTGTATCGACAGACATCGTTGATATTATAGGTGGACTGTATCGACAGACAACGTTGGTATATAGGTGGTATGTTATAGGTGCGATATTTGTACCAGCGTTGATATCATAATACGACTGTCATATGAACAGTGGTATAATATAGCGTATTTTATGACAATGTATTATGAAAGGGTTGAGGACGTAAGTTTTGCAGGGAGGAGGGACATGTTGCAGAGAGAAGGGACAAAGCCTACGCTGAGATATGAATGGAGCGATGCATACATCCGTGGGACGGAGCAGTGTATGCGTTGTGTAGTGGGAGGACTGGACAAAAAGTGCGCTTGCGAGAGTTGCAGGGAGGGAGGAAGGGGCGTAGAGGAATTAAGGTGTGAGGGAAGTGTGAGGGGGCGTCGGGAGTGTGGAAGGACGCAGGGTTGTGAGAGGAAGAGAGCGTTGGAGAGAGGGAGGGTCTGAGAGGCCATTACAAAAAAAATCTGGAATGGCAGAGTGCAAGACTACGGAAATTGCGAGTGGCGAGGGGGCTACAATTTGCGGGAATTTCGGGGTTTGCGAGCACTGCGAATCTCTAGAAGCTAAAAATAGAACTGGGCAAAGATTAAAACAAAGTAGAATTACAGTACAACAATATAATAGGAGCAGCAAAAACTATTATTAAAAATTGACTGAGCAAAGGAATGAGGGAGTTACACCACAGGAAAAAATGCCAATAGTGGGGACCGGCTCGATACCATGTCAAACTGTGGAGGTAACTCCTCAAATCGAATGTGTATTAGTCGAAGAATGTACATGCATTTATACATGGAGGTGAGGCTATTGGGATTCATCTCCCAATGACTCTTGGCCTTCCTTATTTCCGAATATTATTTATTATACAAAATTACATATCCACACCCATCCCATAGGATTAGGTGTCAACAACATGTCGGATCCAGTGGAGACCCGGTTGAGAGATAGGTGAAAGGGCCTGGTTGACTATCAATTGTTACTATAGTGGTGCATTCAATTCAACTACACACAAATTGGAGATGCCAATGAGGATTGCACAGATGAAGTCAAGGCAATATCGAATTCATTCGGGGATCTTCATCAATAGGGATTGCGTAGTGGAGGCAAAGGCTATCGGGAGGCGATAAATTGGTGCATGTGTGAACCAATTTTTTGCATGACGAGTGTGAGACAATTGTATATTGTACTCGAGAGCTCCTAGAGTAGAGTTTTGGTATGAGATTGTTTCATGATCCATGATATACATAATATATGATAGTTGGGGGCTTTTAGCTTTAATCTTTCCCCGTAAAAAACTTTTATGTTATGTGCAATTTATTTTTCTTCACTTGTTTTCAATTGGTGATTAAATTTCCACAAAAGAATTAAAGCGTATGATTACGTATTTAACAATGGTTATAATTGTTAGATCGAGAGAGTTCGATAATACATAATAGTATTAATAAAATTTCAACATGGTATCGGAGTCGTTTTATAAAATTTCTACATGGTATCGGAGTTGTGTTATAAATTTTCTACATGGTATCGTAGCGAGAGAATATTGCAATATTGAAGCGGTTGTTGAGTTTTGATGGTGGAAACAATTCAAATTTGCTGCAAGAATTTCTTGGTGCGTACTAATTGAGTAAACCTCGAAATGGCTTTCAATGGTTTGTGATTAGAGTATGCACTCGAGGGAAGCTTAAACTACATTGCATGGAGGGATAGGATGGAGGCGGTTCTTGAAGATAATGGCTTGAAGGAGTTCATCGATAGCGATTTTTCCCTAAGCCCACTTCGATGAATGCTCGCATTACTTGACGCATGGCAAAATAAAGTAGCGAAGACAAGAATAATTCTGTTGGAGGGTGTGAGAGACCATATAGTCTCAAGCCTTCATGGGAAAGCCACTCCATTTGCAATGTGGAAGGATTTGATGAGATATTTTCCAAAGCAAGCATTGACCATAGGAAATTGGCGCGAAGGATAAACTCGAAAAAATCAAAATGGATAAGGGTGACAATATTCCTATTTATCTCGAGAAAGTTTGGCCAATGTAGGGATGAGTCGGGGAGTGTGGGAATCACTGCGTTGGCGATGATGATTTGGTGAGCTTAGATCTTTCGGGACTTCCTAAGGGTTGGCACGGTTTATCAAGACTCTTTCAACGGACGGGGAAAAAATTGTCGGATTGGGAATGACTATGGTCGGATCTAGTGCAAGATGAGTTCGGGCGTAACACTAGGGATGGCTCTTCATCAAAGAATGATGATGAAGAGGATTGTGCTTTGCTACCAAAGCAAGGAAAGGGAAGGGGAAGAAATTCCACTCAAAATTTGAGGCTAAAGGCAAGAAGTTTGGATTTGTCCAAGGTGAAGTGTTTTTACCGTCACGAAGATGGGCATCTCGCCACTAACTACCCATAGAAAAAGAAGAACAAGAAGGTTGCTTTGGTGTCTGCAACTGGTGAGGCCCTTTGCCTCGTAATTTGAAGTTTATTTCTCTTTGATCGCATTCTTGGTTTCAAGTGCAATGGGATCGGTGTGGTATCTTGATAGTGGTGCTTCCTTCCACATGACGGGAGATAAGGAGATTTTCGGTTGACTTGGAGGAGAAATATCTCCCGGATACATATAGAGATGGGCGACGATGGACGATACATTGCGACCGACATTGGTACCATTACCTTTGAGAGGGAGTCAAGTAAACCATTTCTATTGAAAAATGTTATGCATGTTCCAGGTCTAAAGAAGAACTTGGTCTCGATCACGATGTTGGAGGACAGAGGTTATGACCGTGTTTTCGAGTGATGGAAAAGATTTCTGCGACATAAAACAACGAGGTCAAACCAAGAGGATAGGGATTCAATTCAAGAATCTCTACAAGTTGGAAGTAGATGGATGCACTCGCAATGGTTTGCAAAGAAGAAGTGGTGAGCCGGGATGAGGTCGAATTATAGCATAGGAGATTGGGCCATATTCACCATGGTGCCCACTGAAAATTTTGCAGCAGATTTATTTTGGACTTCCCAAGGGTACACTTGTGCATATAGATCGGTGAAAGGGATGTACTATGGGTAATTTTGTGAAGACCACCTTTCATGAAAAGGAGAATCGTCGTTTGCGGGGATCCTGGAGAGAATTCACACGGACGTGTGTGGACCATTCTCGGTTGCTTCAACAAAGAAACTACATGTATTATGTTATTTTTGTTGATGACTATTCTCATAGATGTTGGATATTCTTCTTGCAGAAGAAAGATAAAAAATTCTCAAAGTTCTGTGAGTTTAAAGTATTGGTGAAGAAAGAGTTGGGGAAGCAAGTGAAGGCTTTACAAAGCAATAATGGTGGTAAATACATCTCGAATGAATTCAAAGAATTCGTAGTAGAGAAAGAATTTGAAGAGAACTCATAGAGCCTCATAACCCACAACAAAATGGGGTCGCGGAGAGGAAAAACAAAACGATCGTGGGTGTTGCACGAGATATGTTGCATGATCGTGGGCCTACTAATGCACTTGTGGGCGGAAGCATGAAACGTTGTGGTTTATGTGAAAAATTGTTGTCCTCATAGAGTACTTGGCATGAGTACACTTGAAGAAGCTTTTATTGGTAAGAAACCGGATGTTTCTCACTTTAATATTTTTGGCTCATCTATTTATGTTCTTGTGACCAAGAATGCCGTGGGAAGAATCTAGAGCTGATCTGCTAAAGTTGGGATATTTGTGGGGTACATGAAACACTCCATAATTATCGTGTGTATTTTCTAAACAATCAAATGATTGTGGTGGGATGGGATATAAAATTCCATGAATAGAAAGCCATGAAGTTGTCGCTTGAGAGGGAGCTAGAATTGCATGCGAGAGGAGGAACCCGATTATTCCCAAAGATGAGTCTATAGATATATATTAGCCACGGGGAGGAGGTTCATGGAGTGGAGGAGTCCACTCACGTAGATAAAAACATCGGGAATCGGCAGAAGGCATACCATAGAAGTCGAGAGGTTGAACCTTGATGCGGCACGGAATGTAGGAGTCCCTACTTCACAGACACGGACAAAGAGAGTCTCCTAAATGATATACTAGATACATGGCTGTCATTAGAAAATGTATTGTTATTGAGCCATCTTCCTTTCGAGAAGTAGTGCAGGGAGCCCACATGGGTAGATGCAATGGTGGAGGAGTATGACTCCATTGTGAAAAGCAATGATTGGGAAATTGTTCCAAGGCCGCTTGATAAATCATTGGTAGGTTCAAGATGGATCTACAAGGTAAAGAAAGTTGTTGATGGGAGTGTTGAGAAGTATAAGGCAATATTTGTGGCCCGGGGCTTCTCACAAATCGAGGGGGATTGATTATGAAGAAACCTTTGCACTTGTTGCATGGTATTCTTCCATAAGTACCATCCTTTCTCTCTCAGCGTAGATGGGTTGGCACATTCATTAGATGGATGTGAAGACCGTGTTCCTTAATGGCATCATTCAAGAAGAAGTGCACATTGAGCAGCCTAAAGGATTTGAGATCTTTAGCGGCGAGTCGCATGTGTGCAGACTCAAAAAGAGGGTTGTATGGGTCGAGACAAGCACCCCGTGCTTGGTACACTTGGATCAAAAACCATTTCACTAGACTTGGCTTCACCAAGAGTGAGGCAGATGCAAACCTATACCAGATTGTGGTGGAGGGTAAGCTTTTAATCATTGTTCTATATGTTGATGATTTAATATCGATTGGTGATGAGTAGCTAATACACTCATTCAAGGAGGGTCTTGCAAAGGAGTTCAAGATGAAGGATATGGGCGTCCCTTCAATATTTCCTTGGATTGGAAATATGACATCAAGAAGATGAACTATTTGTGTCTCAAGGGACAGTATGCAAGGGAGATACTCGGTAAGTTTCACATGGAGGGCTGCAAACCCATGGATACTCCTCTTCCAAGAAATTGGAGGAAGAGGATGCTACATCGACGAGGGGGTAGTGGATGCTATTGTCTATCGACAGGTTGGTGGGTTCACTCATGTATTTAGTTAATACAAGACCCGGACATATGATGTGAGGTGAACTACCTTAGTCAAGCGATGGTTAAGCCTACCAAGATATTTTGGAAGGCGAGTCAAGCATGTCCCGAGATATATCGAGGGGCACATCCGAGTATGGCTTATGGTACGTGACAAAATGAGGTGAAGTTGCATGGCTTCACGGATGCGGATTGGGCGAGTAGCCCAATGGACAAAAAGAGCACATCAGGAGAGGTTTTTAGTATCAGATCTACAATTGTTTCTTGGTATATCGGGAAACAAATATGTTTGGCACTTAGTTCGATGGAAGCAGAATACATGGCAGCAAGTCAAGTCTGCATGTGAAGCTAACTCGATGAGGAAGATCCTGGTTGGTTTGTTCGGTTCTCATTTAGATCCTATAGTGATTCATTGTGATAATCGAGTTTCATTAAACTCTCAATTAATCCTATGTTTCATGATAGATCTAAGCATATAGATATCCGGTATCATCATATCATATATTGTGTACAGACGGAAGACCGTGTTGCTTCAGTACATTCCTACGTGAAGATCAAGATGCGAGATATTTTGACAAAGGCGCTCACCAGGAGAAAATTTGAATACCCAGTAGAGATGGGATAGGGGTGAAGGATAATCCCCTTTCTTGTTGAGAGAGAGTGTTGAGATTCAACAAGATGATGATCCTAGTTAAAATTAAGCACCACACTAGGTGGGGCCCTGCAGCTATTTTTAGGTGATATGTCTATTTTTAGAATTTGGATCAAAGTATATTTTTAGCGGTAATATATTTATAGATGGTTGAGAAAATTATATAGATGGATGGGCGTCTAAGTTTGGAATGCATGTGCGAAGTTGTTTTGTGGAATGCATGTCTAAAATTAGAATGCATGTCGATTTTTGTTAAGCCCTTAACAAAAAATTAGACAATAAATAATTATCTATTTTCAATGAGCACTTGGAAATAGTTAAATGAAGTGGCAAATCAATTAGCTAAGTGGATTTTCGGGTTGAAGTGGTTGGTTGGTGGACCATGCGGTGGACTTTGTTGTAACTCGAGTGATACAAAGTTGTAATAGAGTTGGATGTGTAGTTATGTGAGTTGTTATTTAGTTTAACTCGGGCTTGTGCTAGTTGTAACTAGTTGTAACTAACTAGTGAGAGCTCGGTGAATTAATTATTTAATTAATTCACAAAGCGAGTGGTCTCACATGCAAGCTGAAGAAATACTATTGTTAACTCGCATGCATGTCGGATCCATTAGAGACCTAGTTGAGAGATAGGTGAAAGGGCACGGTTGACTATCAATTGTGACTATAGTGGTGCATTCAATGCAAATACACAAAAATTGGAGATTCCAATGAGGATTTCGCAATGAAGTAAAGGAAAGATCGAATTCATTTAGGGATCTTCATCAGCAGGGGATTGCACAATGGAGGCAGGTCGTCGGAACCCGATAGAATTGGTGCATGTGTGAACCAATTTTTTCATGACAATGTGAGACAATTGTATATTATACTGAGAGCTCTTGGAGTAGAGCTTTGTATGAGATTGTTTCATGATCCATGATATACATAATATATGATAGTTGGGGTTTTTTAGCTTTAAGCTTTCCCAGGTAAAAGCTTATGTGTTATGTGCAATTGATTTTTCTTCATGATTTTGCAATTGGTGATTAAATTTCCACAAAATAATTAAGTAGAAGGATTCCGTATTTAACAATGGTTATAATTGTTAGATCGGGAGAGTCCGGTAATACATCACGAGTATTAATAAAATTTCTACATTTCTTGCACCCCCCATGCATAAAATTGACATTTTCTTAATGAATGGTAGTGGCCATATACCCATAACACCAAGAAAATTTATTTTGGCAATCCTCCCGATTGGTGGGTTATTGTATATGTGTGCAAATTTCCTTAACATTTTTTTCATAATAGAATATGTTCTTTTGTTGTGTATGCACATTTGGAAAACAACACACACAAAATTAGTGTTTAGAATAACATGCACTAAGTTGTAGACCAGGTTGGTTTGAGTGGGGTTTAGTCCCCACTAGGTTTAAGCTTAAAACATCACGAGGAGGGGTTGAGGATGGAAGCCACTTATGGGGCAATTAAATTTCCCCGGAGGGCGTCTAGACTATTGATTTTCACACGATCGTGGTGATAGCATCCCACTTGTGGGAAAATCATCCTTCCACCCAATATATGGGATGGCCCCGACTTAGGTTCAACCTAGTTACAAAAAAAAGTAAAATATGGACTAAGATATGTTTAAGGTGCATCATGGCTTGAATGCGAGTGAATGGTGGTATTATTGTTGAATGTAAATGGTGTTTTTATGGTTGAACCAAACCGATTTGTGTGATTGCACATTATAATGCACAAAGCATTGGATGTAATTGACTTGGGAATATATCTCACATATGGTAGTAAGCACCTATTTATATCCTAGTGGATCCCTAGTAGTGGATAACCTTAATTGGTTGGATCCTTGCTTGACAAAGGAGATTAAAGTGATAGAATGAATTGGAAGTGTGTTGTTATAATGTTGCTATTAACCATTTAGACTCTCAAAATTTGACCTATTATTGGTAATCAAAGGGAAATATACTCGAATTCCCCTGATTGGTATTGGTCTTAGCACTACAACAAGTAAACGAAGTAGTAAACCAATATGAAAGAACAATTATTCTTTTATCCTTGTTGATGATTAGAAGCAATATTTGGTTCGAGATCCGGGGTTGAAACTTGGCCTCAACAATACATGCAAAGACATTAGATATATACAAAGAATAGAACCATTCATTCACCTTTGGTAGGGAGTAATTATAAAGAAGTAATTTTGTTTGGGTAGAAGATATGTGTTGATGAAATAAATCCATTATTAATCCCATGTTTATGCATCATTAAGTAGCATTCATTTCACCTATTTTCTATTACGTACTCACGTCGATTTTTGTTAATCCCTTAACAAAAATTAGACAATAAATAATTATCTATTTTAAATGAGCACTTGGAAATAGTTAAATGAAGTGGAAAAATCAATTAGCTAAGTGGATTTTGAGTTGAAGTGGTTGGTTGGTGGACCATGTAGTGGACTTTGTTGTAACCGAGTGATACAAAGTTGTAACGAGATTGGATGTGTAGTTATGTGAGTTGTTATTTAGTTTAACTCGGGCTTGTGCTAGTTGTAACTAGTTGTAACTAACTAGTGAGAGATCGATGAATTAATTATTTAATTAATTCACAAGCGATGGTCTCACATGCAAGCTGAAGAAATACTATTGTTAACTCGCATGCATGTCGGATCCATTAGAGACCTAGTTGAGAGATAGGTGAAAGGGCTCGGTTGACTATCAATTGTGACTATAGTGGTGCATTCAATGCAAATACACACAAATTAGAGATTCCAATGAGGATTTCGCAATGAAGTAAAGGAAAGATCGAATTCATTCAGGGGATCTTCATCGGCAGGGGATTTCGCAATGGAGGCGAGGTTGTCGAACCCAGTAGAATTGGTGCATGTGTGAACCAATTTTTTTCATGACAAGATGTGAGACAATTGTATATTGTACTGAGAGCTCTTGGAGTACAGCTTTTGTATGAGATTGTTTCATGATCCATGATATACATAATATATGATAGTTGGGGTTTTTAGCTTTAAGCTTTCCTAGTAAAAATTTATGTGTTATGTGCAATTGATTTTTTCTTCATGCTTTTGCAATTGGTGATTAAATTTCCACAAAAGAATTAAGTAGAAGGATTTTGTATTTAACAATGGTTATAATTGTTAGATCGGGAGAGTATGGTAATACATCACAGATATTAATAAAATTTCTACATTTCTTGCACCCCCATATTATAATTGACATTTTATTAATGAATGGTAGCGGCCATATACCCATAACACCAAGAACATTTATTTTGGAAATGCTCCGATTGGTGGGTTATTGTATATGTGTGCAAATTTCCTTAACACTTTTTTCATAATATAATATGTTCTTTTGTTGTGTATGCACATTTGGAAAACAACACGAGATAAAATTAGTGTTTAGAATAACATGCACTAAGTTATAGACCAGTTGGTTTGAGTGGGGTTTAGTCCCCACTAGGTTTAAGCTTAAAACATCACGAGGAGGGGGTTGAGGATGGAAGCCACTTATGGGGCGGTTAAATTTCTCCGGAGGGCGTCTAGACTATTGATTTTCACACGGTCGTGGTGATAGCATCCCACTTGTCGGAAAATCATCCTTCACCCAATATATGGGATGGCCCACGACTTAGGTTCAACCTAGTTACAAAAAAAATGTAAAATATGAACTAAGATATGTTTAGGATGCATCATGGCTTGAATGCATGTCAATGGTGGTATTATTGTTGAATGTAAATGGTGTTGTTATGGTTGAAACAAACTGATTTGTGTGATTGCACATTATAATGCACAAAGCATTGGATGTCATTGACTTGGGAATATATCTCACATATGGTAGTAAGCACCTATTTATATCCTAGTGGATCCCTAGTAGTGGATAACCTTAATTGGTCGGATCCTTGCTTGACAAAGGAGATTAAAGTGATAGATTGAATTGGAAGTGTGTTGTTATAATGTTGCTATTAACCATTTAGACTCTCAAAATTTGACCTATTATTGGTAATCAAAGGGAAATATACTCGAATTCCCCGATTGGTATTGGTCTTAGCACTACAACAAGTAAACGAAGTAGTAAACCAATATGAAAGAACAATTATTCTTTTATCCTTGTTGATGATTAGAAGCAATATTTGGTTCGAGATCCGGGGTTGAAACTTGGCCTCAACAATACATGAAAAGACATTAGATTTATACCAAGAATAGAACCATTCATTCACATTTGGTAGGGAGTAATTATAAAGAAGTAATTTTTGTTTGGGTAGAAGAAGATATGTGTTGATGAAATAAATCCATTATTAATCCCATGTTTATGCATCATTAAGTAGCATTCATTTCACCTATTTTCTATTACGCACCACGTGAATCTTAAGCTTATGAATAATGATATGGATTTCATAATTATACCAAGATGTACTTCATCTCATTATTAATGCACGTCATGGCAAATATCAAATAAAAATAATCTTTAATTTTAATTAAAGCTATGCAAAGATATACAATCCATGACTTTCCTCCAAATACACAACATAATTGGTTGCACATGTTTACTTGATTAAGAGTTGTCATTGTAGAACCCTTCTATGTTTTTCCTTTTTTTATGAAATTTTCAGATCAATTTTGCTAGAAATTTGGCATAAATTCGTTAAAATCACATACACAATCCAACTAATTTTTTGCATTTAAAAACAAATTAAATAATTTAAAATGACAATTTCACCCAAATTTCTAACTCCTAATTCCAACCAAACAATCAAAGCATAAAAGATTAAACCTCCTCAAAATTTATGTTCACACATATTTATTTAATTTTTTTTCATTTATATATAATCAAGAAAGAATCGCCACATAATATTTTTTTTCACTTATATATACTTTTTCATGTTATTCACAGAAATCAAGAAAAAAATAAACACGTAACTCTTTTTGAGAATAGACTTAAGAGGACCAAACCACCACACACACAAGCAATCACTCCACTATAACTTCGGAGCTAAACACATATTTACTTAATTAAAAAGTTGTCTTCATCGCATTGAAAATATCAAATATTCCAAAACTCACACGTGTATGTCAAATTGTTGAAAAAAGTATCTCAAAAACTTCTAAGCATAAATAATATTTAAAATTTTATATTTAAAAAAAAATATTATATATAAAAAACACAAAAACAAAAGCATTAAAGACACTTTTACAAATGGTTGAAATAGTATCTCAAAACGTCTAAGCATAGATAATATTTAAAATTTTATATTTAAAAAAAAATTATATATAAAAAACACAAAAACGAAAGCATTAAAGACACTTTTACAAATGGTTGAAATATTATCTAGAAAATGTATAAGCATAAATAATATTTAAAAACTGTATTAAAAAAGGTAAAGTATGAAATACACTATTTAAAGACTATATTAAAAAAGGAAAAGTATGAAAGACACTTTTACTTTGGAAAAAAAATGTATTAAAAAAAGCAAAAGTGTGAAAGACGCGTTACTCCTTCTAGAAAACAAAATGAAATATACTATTTACTAAATCAAACAATGAAATGAGAATCTAGTACACGAATTTAAAGCGTAACAAAAAACATGCACAAATTTTAAAGTGATGAAGGCGGCCGTGTCAAAGCAGGCCACTTCCACTGAGCTGTAATACTTTAATAGTTGTTCCTGTTCCAAGTATATCTCAAGCCTTCCCACTTCCATTTTTCAAAACATCCAGACAGATGAGTTTCCATGGAGAACCACTTTAGTGGACCTTTTTTGTCACTGTTCCCGTTACATTTCCATTTTAGGTGATTATAAATACCCATGAAATCTCCCTTCATTTCACTGATCTTTATATCAAATCTCTTATTAAAACTCCAGCTGAAAACCCTAACTGTTTGTAGCAGAGATCAGCAGGGTCCAATGGGTGAGGGAAGGTTCTTTGTTTCCACTTCAGATTGCAGTGCAAGATTATCCCATGGCAGTGATAGAGACGCAGAACCGATTACATTTTCTGGACCAATCTTGTCTGCCGACGAGGTGTTCTTCAATGGACGCATTCGTCCTATGAAACCCTCCAGCGCCGCTTCTCAGAAAACGCCGTTGCTCAATTTTGAGCATCCAAGCGAAGCACAACCTTCAAAGAAAGGCAACGACATTGAGGAAAAACAGAGGGGGGCGACGGTATCTGTGGAGGAACAAGAAGGGGGAGTCGTAATCGTTGTCTGGCCAGATCTCTTTCCCCTCGCAGAAACTCCTTCTCTCACTGGGGGAGGGAAAGGCAACGGACAAATAAATGATGATGTCATCGACAATTCTGCTGAGGAGGAAGGATTGCAGCAAGGAATCAAGATTGTAGATCCTGCTTCTTCTTCGACACTGTTGAAGGGGAGAGGGTCAAGGAGAAAATGGAGTTTAACAGATATTTTTTTTCCGCAGATGTAGGAGCGACGGCGCAAAGCTAGAGAGGGATGAGATGGAACTTTCGTTTTCAAGCTATGCAAAGCTGTCAATATCATCAGATAAAGACGCGGCACAAGGGAAACCCGCCCACTCCAAGAAGATGTCCAGCACCACCATTAACAGAAGTGCTTCTATAGTGACTGCTAACGGAATGAGGGTTTCGGCGTCAGCCCAGGAGCTTCATCGTGTACCAAGTCCCAACAGAATTAGGGTTTCGGCGTTAGCCCAGGAGCTTCATCGTGCAACTAGTCCCAACAGGAGGGGAGTTCCAGCCTTACCCCATGAGCTTCATTATATACCGAGTCCCAACAGGAGGGTTTCAGCGCACGAGCTTCACTACACAGAGAACAGGGCTCTGTCACAGGAGCTGAGGAGAAAGACATTCCTGCCTTACAGACAGGGAGTGCTTGGTTGTCTCAGATTCCCTTCCCCAACTGAATACCCTCTTGGGAATGTGTTGCAGTCCCCGTATTAAAATTTAGTTGTAATTGAGTTGCCATTAAGGTAACATTGGCTTCTTCATTGTAAGATCCAAAGGCCTCATTGAAATTCTATTTTGGTACCCATGCTGATCAATTAGGGTCAAATTCTATTTTGGTGCCCATGCTGATCAATTAGGGTTAAATTCTATTTTGGTGCCCATGCTGATCAATTAGGGTCTGCGCTACAATTCTATACTCCCTACGACTCCCATCTCCAACCATGGTGACAAATACCAGTGGGCTACTTTATTTTTGCAGAGGACGACGACGTTAACCTGTGAGACAGTAGTGCACTGTAGAGTTGTGTAAATACATGGTTTATAGTGCACTGTAGAGTTGTGGATATACATGTTGGGTAAAACCATGTGGGAAAAAAACACAACAAAAAAAATATATGGTCCACTCACACAATACGTCCCCACGTTTTGGTCAGTTACATTGTTTGTTGAATATGTGGACCTATTAGCAATGAGTTGTTTGTTTAATGGTTGTACATCTGACTGTGGAGGATGCGATATGTGCGTTTTTTTTCCACATAAATTTTTGGAAATCTAAGTTTCAGAATTTGAAGCGTTCTACGGTTTTTTAAAATACTAAATCCATTTTCATTGTTGGAAACCAATTCAAACAAAAATCCGTTTTCGTTATTGGAAACCAATTCAAACAAAAAATCCGTTTTCGTTATTGGAAACCAATTCAAACAATTTTATTTCAAACTTTTGAGGAAAAAAATTACCAGATTTTTGAATTAAGCAAAAAATCGTTGTCTGATGAGACAAATTAGTGATTTTGCTTTTTTTGGAATTCAAACAATTTTAATTTCAAATTTTTGAGGAAAAAAATTACCAGATTCTGAAGTAGGCAAAATCGTTGTCTGATGAGATTATTTAGTGTTTTTGCTTTTTTTTGGGATACTAAATCCATTTGCATCTTTGGAAACCAATTCAAACAATCTTAATTTCAGATTTTTTAATCTTAATTTCAGATTTTTTGAGGAAACAATCTTAATTTCAGATTTTTGATGAGATTAATTAGTGCTTTTGCTTTTTTTTGGATGCTAAATCCATTTGAATCTTTGGAAACCAATTCAAACAATCTTAATTTCAGATTTTTGAGGAAACAATTACCAGGCAAATCTTTGTCTGATGAGACAAATTAGTATTTTTTGCTTTTTTAAGATACTAAATCCATTTGCATCACTGGAAACCAATTCAAACAATTTTAATTTCAGATTTTTGTTTTTTTTAAATTACCAGATTCTGAATTAGGCAAAATCGTTGTCTGATGAGAGAAATTAGTGTTTTTGCCTGCATAGAAAAGCGAATATTTTTTCTCAGTAAGTGCATAAATATATAATATTAAAATTTATATGTTTTAATTAATTATGTTACATTTTTATTTATGAGTGGTAAATTAGTTGTTTATGGGGTGTTTAGTTTTTTATGGAAAAATTAAATATATAAATTAATGGTTTTTATGTAGAATTTTTATTTTTTAGAAAAAAAGTAATTATAAAAATTGGTTGTGAAATAAAAAATTATAATAAACATTTATGTAATTTTTTTTATTTATAAAATGTAACTTAATTAATTTATGTGAAGTTTAACTTTAAAGAGAAGATTAAAAACTAAAATCATTTGTAAAAATAAAAACTATCATTTGTAAAGACATTGACATAATATTGATTAGAATATCTTACAATTATATGGGGATTAGAATAGTGGGTGAGCAGGGTGTTTTGTTATGGTAATTTGTGGTGGAAAGTTCACATCTTCAATTTTAAAACTGATACTATTCTAAAATTAATTAAGAAAAAACAGATATATAAATAAATAAGTTTATTTATAATTTTAAAAATATTTTGATAGGACGGTGCTCAAAGAGAATTTATTCATTTACTTTCAACGGAAAGTACTTTTTGGGATTTTGTGTTTCTCTAGTTTAATGAGATAACAACTTGTTTCTTTAGATTGATTAATATATACTGTTTTGTATTCATTATTATAAATTATTCTTTTTTTTATTAGTTTAGATTTATCTTAAAATTTTGTATTTACCAACTTTTTAGAGGGATCAAATTTCTTGAGACTCAAACCACTTTCAAAGTAAAAAAAATATTTGAAAATTGAGATGGCTCTTGGAACATAATTTTTGCACACAAAATAATATATTTTAGTATTTTGACTAGGAATCCTTCCTTCACAATGTTTTTTTTATGTTGATTGACCTTCATTATTATACCCCTAAAATATTTATAACACATTTTATTATTGATACTTTTAGGAATTTTTTGTTTCTCACTTACCCACAAATCGGAATCGACCATATTCTCTTTACCTATGTCTTATACTTATACACAATCAAATCAACTTTTTTTTTATTGCTAGATTGGAGAGCACAAGGAGATCCATCTAAATCCATGGGTAATATTCATTTTTAGGCTTCCTCTAGTCCGTTGGCATTGTCGAGTAGTTGCAACCGGATGTTCTCGCCAAGACTATGTAATCCTATAACAAGTGGATTTTTTTGACATTCTATTTCACAAACTAGATTTCATTCAATTGTTCATAAATTCCTTGAAAGAGTTGATTAAGAGATTTTCATAGCTGTTATTGATAATACATAATGGTGAAGTGAGCATTGTTTTGGCACATGTAAGTGAAGCACAAATGCATTGTACATTTCAAATTGAACCCAAGTTTTGAAGAGAATCCTTGAGTCTAACAAAGAATGAGTCGGGAGTTTGCATATGCCCTCCATGCATAAATAGGTATTTTCTTAATGAATGGTAGTGCCCATATACCCATAGCACTAATTATATTTCCATTGATAATGCTTTGTGTTGTCGTTGCTACAACACCCTCCAAAATTTTGGCCTGCACCAAATTTCGGAGCCTACCTTGGTCTTGTATATTGTCCTCGAAACACTCGAAATCCATTCCATTTCTTTTCTCTAAGTGTTTTGGTCCCTTTTTGTGAGAAAATAAAAATGTCATCTTTTTCACATGTTAAGCATCGCACGATGTGTATAAGCTTGTTTTGGTGGTTTCAAGGGGTTATATTTGTGAAAATGAGTTGATCCTATGATGTAAACATCTATTTCACTCATTCAAAAAGTTTTAAGCATTGTCGCACAAGTGTCGTCACGGTCGTCGCATAGTGTATCTTTAGTGTCGCACTTGTCGTGAGTCATCACGGAATTGTCGCATTGAGGGAAGTATGTTGTTCATGCGTCCTAGATGAGATATGTTGTTGTGTCGTCAAGTGTTCGAATGTGTGATCACGAGAAAAAGTCTTATCACTCGTTCACATCAGACCTCATTGTCCTCGCACTT
Organism: Pinus albicaulis; assembly: GCA_034641835.2. Lineage (NCBI taxonomy): Eukaryota > Viridiplantae > Streptophyta > Pinopsida > Pinales > Pinaceae > Pinus > Pinus albicaulis. The sequence continues at coordinate 19,331,694 of CM076576.1, read as the reverse complement.
AGTGAATTTCTAAAAGCTCTCCGACCAAGAAACCTAGCCTCATTTGACCCTCCTGAAATGTGCATTGCATAATCCCAACCTTTTAGCTATGACCCTTCCTCTTGACATTATGCAATGTCCATTTCCCTGCCTCCTAGGATTGTCCACTACAAAGTTCCAATGCTCAAGCACAAACCTTGGCCTTCAAAATTGTGCAATTCGTCGCTCCATCTTGGCCTCAACTATGCATTGTGCAATCTTTGACCTCAAGATCAACACTTAAGCTTCGAGCTACACAATTGTGCAATTACCCAACCTCATATACCTTTAAGAACTATGCAATAAGTTGAACCAGTGCCATCCCCCTCAGCCCTATCGGATTGAGCTCCCGGACCGTGCAATTTTCTTCCTCTGTCTAGCCTAAATTGTGCATTACGCTCTCTCAAGGCTCAAGCTTTACCCTTGATAGCCTCAATTGCGCAATTATGTACTCATCGAGCCTCTCTCTTAGCCTTCCATTCGGTTCCAACTCATTCAGTGGATCAATATGTAACATCTTTGACTAGGGGTTTATCGAACTAATGTCGTCTCATCATGAGTGAATTGCGGATCGCGGTGTCCTTATCATACCATGAAAGGATGATGAAGAAGGAGGAGAAGAAGGGAAACATGTTGAAATAAATATTTGTAGTTGATTATGCAAGTAGATCAACCAAGAGCAAACAAAGGGACACCATTGTGCAACCACGAATCAAGAATTGATATCATTGAAGAACCCTTACCTCTATCGAGGTGGATAAAAGAGTATTCTTAAGTATACACATAGCAAGGAACGGGAAGAATGGTTTCAAATTTCCATATCCTCAAGAAGTCCGTGTCGTCAGCTGTCATTTCATGTCATGTCATATCATGTCATGAGTTGTCACATGCTACACCATTATTGTGGATTATGTAATTTATGATTTGAAAATGTATTGTAAAGTGGAAGTCCAAAGGAGATGTACAAAAATATCAATAGTCATGTAAAGTTGAAAGTCATAGGTAGTCAAATAGTCATGAGGGTAGTCAAGGAGTCACAAGGAAGGTGAACCATCACCTCCCCATTGGTTATATATATACCCTCATTCTATGAGCAAAGGAATTTTCACCTTGGCTCCCCCACAGGCATTAGAGAGACAAGCTATTTCTTTTTAAGGAAGAAGGAGTGGCTCCAATGCTCCACTACTCGAGCTAGCGGTGTTCATTGTATTCATGTGTCTTGTGACTTTTACTTAAAATCGAAGCCTTTTGGCCAACATGTTCTTCATGCATGGATTATGCATATTTTTAAGACCATTCCGTGAATGTTTGTAATTCATGTTTGCTTTCATCTATGCTAAATTAGTTAAACTATTTTGGTTATTTCAGTACTTTATCGTATTGAGAATGTGTTTTAATGGTTTTTTATATTTTCCACAACATTGTGGACTATTCCGTGGATGTTAGGCAGATCTTTCTTGTTGTATTGGTTGCGATGATCGTCACACCTTTGTGGACTATTTCGCTTGATGTTAGACATATCCTTATTATTTGTGTGTGTCTCTAATAGGGTGGTACTAGTACCTCTCTCTTAGGGGCTCACTTCTCTTCCCCCTTATGCGTAGAATAACCTTGAAACACCGACAATCAAACACTCACCAGGCACACTTATTTGATTTTGATAGGCACATCCGTATTCCCTCTCTTGCCGACAGAGCAAGATTCAAGGAAAAATATTTAAGAAACCAACAACTAGGCCATATTCCGGATGAGGATCCTATCCCAAACTGCGTGAGGTATAATCGGGACCACATATTAGGGATACACCTTGAATGTTGTGTGTGTCTAGCACCATCAAAATTTCTAGCACTAGATGGAGGGAAACCAAAATTTTATGGCTAATAACCTCACCCACCCCTAATCTTACGTCTTTAGGTCAAGGCAATAATATTCCTAGCACCTCCCCTACTCATATTCGTGAAGTTGGTGAATCTTCTTAGTTTGAGCTTGTACAAACCTATGAAATATCTTACGATGAGATCCATGCCATCCATCCTATAACCCGTACATTTGCAAAAGCTCTTGGATTGATTCGGGGAGTACACAACCTTCCTTATTTTTTGAAGAAGAACCCAATGACCCCTACCAGGGATAGTGGTTTATACAATTGAAGATTTGGTTTTCGCCAATCTTGAAGAGTTAACGAGTCTCAAAAAAATAGATAAATCGAAATGACCTCCATCTTAAAATGGTTGTGACGAAGATAACATTTAACTCTTAGACGATAATTTTGTGGGTTGGGCGGCGACGAAGAAGAAGAAGGTCCATCGATTTGACAAAAAGGAAGACAATGATGAAGATATGGAAGACTAAGATATGGATCTGGATGTCTCATTTACCACTTGCACTCGTCGAGTGTTCTCGCACAAGATTCCAAGGAAAATGGAGAATTTGTTAATGAAGTATGACCATGATAAGGCAAGTGAACGTGGAGCACCATTTGGAAAAATTCTACTTGCATTCGCAAATGTTAGAGGTACGTTACGACAATGTTGCATGTAGACTTTTTCTATGTACCTTAGATGGAAGAGAAAACCCGTATGGTACCATAGTATTCCTCCTGAACTCTATCGATAATTGGAAGGGTTTAAGAAGATTTTTTCTTGAATACTTTATCGATGAAAAAAAACCCCACCATGTTGTTAGAAAAGTTGGGAAATCTTAAGATGGAGCACAAAGAGAAAGTGAAATATTTTAATCAAAGGTTTAACCATAACTGAATACATTTATGGTGAATATGAAAACCTCATGACTCCATCACTATTATTTATTACACATCTTCCTTACGAAAAAATAATTGCATAGTTCATGAAAAGAATTATGAAAGAAACCTTACAAAAAAATTATGAAGAAATGATAGAAGTTGAAATGGACTTGTGTGCGATTGGAGTCATTGTAGATGAGCGAACATTTAAAGACTCCAAAGATACGAGCAAAAGGTCTCGAGCCTCCATAAATAAGTTCAAGGACAAAGAATTTATCGATCATGAGAGCTTGAATCTGCACCATCAAGCCTCTTTCCAATGAGTTGGAAGAGTTAAAAACAAAGGTCAACCGAGACCACTATGAGCGAGAAAAACTCATATATTCAACATTCCCGAGAAGGGTTTCCATCTCCGGCAGTTGTTAGTAATCAATCGACCCAAGCTTGTGCATAGCTTGAACGTTATGTTGAACATTGAGAGTGTGGGCATGGACCAATATTGTTTGTTTCACTCAAGAATATCGTTGAGAGAAAACATTCCCACAATGGAACCACAACATGAATGCTCTTACTATGCATATCATTGATATAATACTTTCCGATGATGCGGGATCGATCCGACGGAAGAGAAGGAAGATAATGTTACAACCGAAGAAACTTTGATTGTTGGGAACACAATAAATATACTCATTTGTATTTACACAAAGTTTCGAGAAGAAGAGCGTTGAAGAACAACCACCGAGTGAGGCCCCAACACAAAAACAGAATAATCGAGACAAGTTAAGAAGCCAAGGGTCTATATCTGAACCGTAGCGATGATGCGAGAAGCTAAAAGAGCATTTGTCGAGAAATATCACACCACCCATTAACTCAGACTCCGGAACACTCAAAACTAGTATGGAAATGTGGCTAGAACAAAAAGTACTTCCCGCAAACAACAAAAGTAATCCCATCACCTGTATAGTGGAACAATTTAATCCTCCCTGGACACTTCGGCAATGTCTCCTGCACCGGATTATAATATAGTATATGACATGAAGAATATTTGCGCTAACATTTCACTCGTTGAACTTACGAGGATCATGAAGCGATGGAAACCGCTTATTCGCACTCTCGAACGACTCACGCTCTGGTAACAACACTTCTTCAAAGAAGGGATCTTGTAAGTCCTCTAGTTCCCCTGGATTATTTACTTAACGCTTTAACATTGGATGCAAATACACTCGACCTCTTTTTTTTTAACGTTCAAATTTTTTTAATTATAATGGACAAAATCGCTAGTTGATTCCGTGTGTTTGTAAATGTAATGCCTCTATCGGTAGCAAACAAAATTAATTAAAAATGGGATAAAACAAATTCATAAATCATTCATCTAGTTAAGACTCTTGTCCATGCTATAGGTGAAATCTGAAATGTGCTTATTTATTTATCATCCGACCATCGAGTTCACCGAGTGTTTAAACATAGTAATTGTGGAAATTCCGTAAGAATATGGTGTTTTGTTGAGTCAAGACTAGTCCAACAAACTACAAGGGTATTTTTTCTATGGATCATTCACATTTATGGCTTCTGTACAAGGGAAGGAACAATCAAATCCGGGTAAACTCAAAGCCTTACATGAAGCATACAGTTACTCCATGCGAGGGTAAAAATGAACCAGCTTTCTTTTAGAGATCTTATCTTTGGAAATTTATTTTTAGAAATTGATCTCGAGTGTTATATTTCTTAACCATCCCTAGTCCCACTAGATACACGTTTGGATCTCCTTCCTAGTCAAACTCGGGTGAAAAGTACATTTGTATAGTAAGTAGTCACTAGTAATAGTAGTACCTCCGTAGTACATAGTCCTTGTACATATGATGTTTGAAAATTGTATTTTTACGATTCAAAGACGTAGGAAGGTTCCGGAGCTGGTTGTATTTTCGTAGACCCACAAAAGATAAAATATTTGATCTCTAACCACTTGGAATTCGAGTGCACAAACATCATTGTAGAATATGAAGCACTCATCTTGGGTTTAGAAAGGGCCATTGACCTCAATGTTGGGATTATCAAAGTAGTAGGTGACTCGAAATTTTCAGTTACGACATGTATGTGATACAATACGCTTTGTGTCACCTCATATGAAAGGTTATCAACAAGAGGTATTGTTACACCAATTTTTGGTCATCTAACCTATTACTATTAGATAGACCAAAGTACACCATGTAAGACCAATTTTACCCTAAGTAAAATTGCTTTCACTATGAAAACTAACTTAGTAATCCTTAATTTATTAAGTTGTTTATGGTCTAAACAGGAAACCCCATGAGGAAATATTGAATAAATCCACATTTGTTTGATTTTCCTTCGGGAATAATTAGTTAAACAACGGTTTAATTAATATTCCGGGTCATATTTAACCCAAAACAGAAAATTGACCCCAAAATAGGAAAATTAATTAGATAAATCATTATTTATCTTATTATTTTCTAGGAATAATTATCTAAACCTTATTTAAATAATATTCCTTGTTAAATTTGACTAAATCATTTATAAATAATTGAATAAATCACTATTTACTTAGTTATTACTCAACCACATCCTTAAAATAATAAATAAATCATTTATTTATTTATTATTTACAAATAAAAGGATTTGACCAAATTCAAATCCTTTTTTCCCTCCAACAAATATAATAAAATATTCCATAAAAGTTGGATCTAAATTTGGTTAATAATATTTCAATTATGCACCAATATCTAGACTAACTCAATATTTTGTTATAAATAGAAGGGTTTTTCCATTCACTCACTACCTTTTGTTTCCTAAAGATCAATCTTGATCTATACTTTTGGTCTAACTTTGATCCTCCATCATTGTCATATTTTGCTATCATTTTTTTTGTGAGCTCCCTTTGAGTTCCATTTTTTGTCTCGGTTTTCTACACCTTCAAGAGAGAGAGATCTCGGATCCGAAGTGTTGAGGACATACAAGAACCCATCCCATTGAGGGGGACTGGTAACATCTTTCTATGTTCCCTTCCCCAAGTGTCAAAAATACAAAAAAATATTTAAAAATATTATTGTCTTGTCTATTGGAGGCATGGAGCAAATCTTGCTTTTATTTACCCTGCTTAATGTCTTTTTATCTGCATAGATCCTGGATTTTGTAGCATTTATCTTGGTCAAATAACTGCAAATCTAAAGAAATTGGTATCCATATTTGATGTTAGGGCTATTTGTTTTTTCACATCTAAAGTGAGCTTTTTTTCGTACATGTGCGATTAGAATTCATCCTAACAACTAGCAACTCCACAAGGGTTTATGATTACGAATTTCCGTTGTTTTTTCGGGGATCCCTACATGACCAATCTGCCTGTACCCTAGGATTTTTTCTTCTGCTTCTTGCTTTGATTTTCTTGATGTTTTTTTTAACCTATAAAACCCTAAAACAATAAAAATTCTAACTTCCATGTGGTTCCCGGGACCTATTGCACAGTGACGTGTATCAACCGCATGTAAGACGACATTTTTTTCTCGAAAACGTGCTCCCTGACAGTGCTGGAAGTGCGAAAGTTGCACTTTTTGGGCCAAAACCCGCAACCTAAACCTCAAGGACCCTAGAAAATAGCCCTCCCAAACCTGCGACTCTGTAGAAATTAGGTCAAAAATCGCGACTCCGAATGTTTCACGGGATTTTTTCGAGATTTTTTCTGGGTTTATTTGGGCTACTATTCGGGGTTGTATAACCTACATCTCCGCTTGGTTTGGACTTGTACTTGCTATGTTTTACTCATCGAAGTGGGAACCTAGCTCCCTAGGGCTTTAGTATGCTTCCACCTTTCTAGGAGGAGTTTAATCGAAGCTAGTCGTCCGAAATTTCAGATGTTTAGCCAATTTTTAGATCTCGATCCTATACCTTCCCGTATCCATTTCATATTGGTTATTCATCCATCCAAAACACCTCTTTTCAGCTTTGTTTGGTCCTCCTCTAGGGTCTACTCCCGTTTCCTTTCACCTTGTAGCCTTTCACCACCTCATTTGCATCACTTTTTGCTCTAGTTTTTTGCTACTCTCTACACCTATTTCCAAAGAAATCTTACCTTTAGATCACTCGTCCCTCCCGAATTTAGATCCATTGGCTATTTTGTGTGTTTTGACTAGATTTTTACGTAGCCATAGTACAAGTTGTTGGGAAGCCCACCTCCTCGGTTTAGATTAGTGCATATTTAGATGTTTATTTTCTGATATATATTTAGTTTACTTTATCGTTATTTACAGATCTATTTACAGATTATACAACACACGTTTTTTTTCTTCTACACATTTCTAGGTTTAAAAATTAAAATTAACACACTTAACAAACACACATTAAGTGAAGAGCACCTAGTTTACACCGCCGTGGAAAAGACTATAACATTGTAATCAATTGGTCTTACACCTCCCCGCCCTTGTTTTTGACATTGTAATCTTTTGATCCCTACACCTCCTTTCCCCTTGTTGGTCTTTCTTCCTTTTGTGATCCATGTTTTTTCTTCCATCATTGTGCCCCCAAAGTGTTTATCCCGCAGACTTGTTGGGCTTCATCCTCGGGCTTCGTTAGGGAAGACTTACTCTCTACATAGGATCTCGAGCTAGTCCTCCACCGCAGTCCTATTTTTTACTCGCTCTCGGTTCATTGGGTTCCCCTCTCGGTTCCATCCTGTGGTTCTCCTTCTGCCACCTTCACCATGTCCGGTTCGAGACCCTAATATTGGTGTTAACCCCAACCCTAATGTAGGAATACTAATAGTGGGACCGCAACAGAACTATCCTCGATCGCTCCCTTGCTCCCTTATATGGTAGGCCTCGCCTTCCCCGATTTTAACCCAGCCTGATCAATGACCCCATACACCATGACCCCGGTCGGCTTCGCTATGCCAACCAAGCTCTCTTCCGAAACATCCCCAAGTTTGAAGGTCTTGTTGGAGAAGATCCCGCAAACCATGTTAAATATTTCCACATGTCACCGGTGTTTGTCGAACTCCATCATCGATGACTCTGTCTCGTCTTCTGTTGTTCCAACGTACTCTTACTAGAGAATCTTCTCGAATGGTATGTTAACTAGGCATCCTCCTCTCATACTAATTATGTGACTCTTTTCCTGTCTTTCTGCCTTACTTCCACCTCCCCTTCATTATGACACTGTAATGAACTTTTCACTCTTTCTTTTCACAACCGTATGCAACCCGCCCTATCTCGATCATGTCCAGGAATGGTGGAGAAGCAAGAGCCTATGTCGAGCCCCTACCTTCGAAGACCGTGTCTACATGTACTAGTTCTTTAGATTCTTTTGCCTACTATTAGCAAAGATGTCGCATCTCATTTCCTCAGACCGAAGAAGTCTGCTCTTCTAGATTGCATTAAAATGTGACCTAATCTATGCACAGCCTAGTTATGTTTATACTGTGTCCTACTTGATATCCCTATACCTAGTGGTGCAAATTCACTAGGGGAATCCTCTGTACGCCAACTGTATCGTTGGAGCCCTTTCTCATTCGTACACTCATCCTCCCATGGGCTATGGTTTCACTCAAGGAGGGGCTAGCTCCTCCAAAGACTTTTCCTCCTCTCATGGTAGCATGTATCCAAGATACGACATTCCTCCTCATTTTTTCCCAACTTGCTTTACCACAATGTTTCCCAACCTCCTTATTACCCCGTATCCACGACACTGGGTGCTCCAAATCCTCCAAACGATTAGCACCCCCACCTCCCTTGCCTTCTCAAACCCCTCGTAACAACAACCACCACTCCCCTGTGAGTGTGGGTGTATGCACAATGGGTGGGACTAATCCTCCTACTTCCAAAAAGAAGAGGAAAGGCACCCAAAATCAATCTACCCTAGGTAATCTAGGACCTAATCCCCAAGGGAATGCACCTAACACCGCTAACCAAAGAACGGTGCACTCAGCCCTAAGCAGTCAGAGCTCGTTCGTATGAACAAGACTTGTTATTGTTGTGGTGTTTATGGTCATTATACCCACGATTGTCCTCTTTAACCTCGCGATGTGTCAGCTTTGGGAGACTCAAATAGCATCGTGTGGAAAGAAAGCCCCCTTTCGGTTCCTCCCAATGCCGCACCTAGCTAGCTAGCCGTGTTTACCAATCCTTTCCTCGACAATGATTCGTAGTTACCCAACCACCTCGAAGGTCGTGTGGCCACTCAACCTCCTCCATATGGTACCTCCGATTACTAGATTCTAATGGTGAACTCGACTAACCCATTACCGTTGATCTCAACCTTTCGACTTGGTCCCGTCAATACAACAAGCCTCCCAAAGACGTTCGCACTCGAGCTCCCCTTCTTAAGATTCCACTGCAGCCTCTTTCAACAACCAATGGTCCTTTACATATCCCTCACCCTAAGACGTAGGTTCATACCAAGATCCCCAAGGGACCATTATGCCAAAACATTGCTTCTAGAAAATATGCCCATTCGTATAGTATAGTAGATGATTTGGCACAATCTTCCGCCGGGCATCTCAACGCCGGAACTCCTCTAGTCGTCCCTTCACAACAAAAATATCTACTAATTTCCATGGGCACCGTGGATCCTTCAGTATGATTGTTTGATCATCTTCGATGTTGACCGGTCGAACATCCACCCCTTCCTACTTACGTCACCTTCCAAATCCCCGCCAAGATCCGTAATGCCAACATCTCTCGTTGTATCATCGATGAGGGCGCATCCACCCGTGTGATGTCCACTTAGGTTTGGAAGCAACTCGGATCTCTTGAGTTGACGCCTTCCACTATCACCCTCTCGAGCATGGGATGGCCACTCTTCTCCCTCGCCCATTGGCTTGTTCCGCAATTGTCCTATTACTTCATGAGCAAGAATGTTTTGGTTGACGTAGAAGTCATTGATGCCCCCCTTAGATTACAACATTCTATTGGGTTGTATCTACACTTATGTGATGTCTACTCGTCCCATCTATAGTTCACCGCAAGATGTCCTTTCCTTATAATGTAAATATAGTCACCATTGACTAGTTGACATATTACGAACCGAAGTCTCGGACTCTCCCCGAGCCCATCATCTCTTCTGGTGGCCAATAAGAAAACCCGTCGAACCTTGACTAGTGTCTCACCCGAGTCTACAAATACTCCTCTTTGCTTGGTTCTTTCCCTAGTCTTCCTCCTCTTGTCTCCTGATCCCATCTCATCTAACGTTTGCATGATGCAACTCATCTCAGTGCTTGCCCTGCTGTGCCCCACTCTCGACTGAGCCGCAGCCTCGCCTCTCGCAACCTCTACCGAGCACTTCAACACAGCCCTCTCGTGAACCCCCTCCTCAAGGCCCCTCATCTGCAGCTAGTATCCATGAGCCTCTCTACCCTCTTGGCATGGTTCCTCCCGGCCTTAACCATCTCGCAGTTGTCTCTCCCGTAAATTACCCGTCCGGTCGACACTCGTTTCTAGCTCCCCCTCCCGGGAATGTTTTCGCACTGTTATGGCTAGCTTATCCCTTCCTAACTCTGACCTCGGGGATCCTATTCCCCGGCACATTGATCCCCCGACCATCGTGCCTCGCTTGGTCAACCCAAACCTTATCTTGGCTCTGACCTTGTTTCAACCAGATCCCCCATGACCCCTTCCTATGCTACCATGCCCTCCAGCGACCTCAATGCAGAACCTCCTCCTCGTTGTGATAGCTTCAGTGAAAGGGGACAAAGCTCACAAGAAGGCACCTAAAGACAAGGTTGCTCTAACAAACCCTACTCCTCCCTCAACCTCCAAAGTGTACACCTTCGTGTGCTTTGTGTGATGTTGCTTTGGCTCATGCCACCCATAATTGTCCCGAACTACCTCGTCCCTCAAGCCTATGGTTAATAAAGTATTTCTTGAGTCCGATATCCCATAACTCCATGTTATTTTACCCGATTTAGCCAAGAAACTCAATACTTTGCACACAAATCACCCCTCTTCTTTGTGTGATTTCCATGACCACTATACTTACCCTCGTCCCCTCGCCTCTGCTCGAGTACCGCTCCTCTTTGGAAGTGGTTCACCAATTCCGAGGTCAAGCGCAAAGAGTCCACCGCTCCCTTATTTGCGCATTTTGCTTTTAGCAGAACCGCAGGACACATCCACTCCCATAGACATTCCCCCTCCGAATTTTGAAATGGCAAGAGTCTTTGGGCCACCATCCACTACCTCGTCATAATCTATGAGACCCACAAAGGAAGACCGGGACTTCCCTTCTCGTTTCGTCCCGACCTCCCTTCAAGAATCACCTTGGGCTCAACATTGGTGGATCCGTCATCTACTTGTTTTTTTTGTCACCCCTTGTGACAATGCTGCACGTGAACCTCTCTTCTCATGATGATGAGTTAGGTATCTTCACCGCATCGTGGTCTTTCTCTTCCACTAGTCACCCCATCTTCTATTACGATGACGACATTATGGAAGTAGTCACCACTCCCCGACTTTATCTATCCCCGCTTACATCAAACCCATGCATTCGAACCACATACACCATGTAGCCATTACATTGACACCCAATGTTTGGGTAAGGGGGCACCCATATTTGAGAGACCAGAGAAGAAATTCTCCACAACTCTCCTAGTGTATCTGGGTCATGTTGACTCTAGCACCCTTATTCTTCCCCATTTAGAAGAAACTCTAGAGTCCCATATCACTTCAAATCACTCTAGGGATGATACCCCTCATCATTCCTTTATCTTACATCATGCAACCCAAATCTCTATACATTTTTTTTTGACCAACCCGTGGGTTTTCTAGGAGAGCACCAACTCATTATCTCCCAAATCCACTTCTGGGGATATTAACACCATGTATACCAACCCTTAAAATTAGTCCATTTGCTTCATATATGCAAGACTAAAAGAGATTGGTAATCCTCCATTCCCTTTCTCAAACCGCATAACCATAACGAAAACAAATGGCACATCACATCATTAAAATGTGTTCGTATTCTCATTTTTTCTAAATACATTTTTGGCATGAACAAAACATTCTTGGGGGCACTTATGCTCCCTCAACCACAAAATCCCATATCTCACACGCAAAAACAAGACTCGAAACCCCTTTTCTCCGACAAGTCGCACTTTTCAAGTCATTTCCTAGGATAGGTTGCAGTTTTCACCCCAAAGATTTACTACCCGGATCACGTAACAAACCCAAAAAAGTGCGTGTCTAGCTTGTTCATGAGCTCTGGTACCTAAAAATGAAATTTTGACCCCCTTAATTGAAAGAGTATGGTTAGGCCTCTTACCTAAAACTAACGGATTTCGATTCCAACGGTCGGTTCATCCGCTACAGCCGCCGCAAGAATTACAGCCTTCTTCTCCTCTTTACATTCACCACATCTACACTTGCAAATGAGTGATTTTGGAGGGAAAATTCCTTTATTAAAAGAGAAAACCCAAGATTTTTCTTTCACCCGCTTCAAACCCAAACCATAGCTCAGCTTTTTGAAAATCGTCCATACCATTGGAAAGCTCTCACCAAGTCTGTCAAATGGGTATCCTTTAGTTTTTTTGTGATTTGATACTTCACCTCGGACACATTTTGTCCAAGAAGGGCTACCACTTCACCACTCTCCAAATAAAATTTATTCACTTACAACACTTGTACTGGGGCACCACTTTGCCTTCATACTTGACCATGCTCGTATCAATTTTCATCATGAGTAACCATCTTGTACTCATGTTTTTTATGGTCCCCACCGACCGCTTCTGTGGCAACATCATCGAGTCGCTCTTGTTTAGAGCATCCGAGTTGAGTCATCATCACATCCATGGAGTCTATCTTGAGTCCATTTATATCATGCTATAGTCCTCCATCCTTCATTGGTTGTTTCCCTCTCGTGTCGCACATTGTAGCCCTTTAGTCCCATCGTCCCTCGTCCCCTTTGATATTGTGTCGATTGTCGCTAGGTCATCCATGTCCTTCATGATCTAACAAGGGAAGTTGTCAATCCGCTACTCAAAGCACCTCACATTCCATCATCATCCCCGGTGTTAGTCCGTCGAGCTCACTCTACTATTATCTCTTGTGTCTTAGTTGAGGATCCCTTATTGCCTCACCTATGGCGGATCTCCTTCCGAGACATCAACTCATTCATTCCGAAGACGAGTCTAGAGGGTGGTGTACCTTGGTTCTAGCTTCCATTCTTGTTCTGTGTTTCGGATCAAGCAAAGGGACTCCTTATTTCCCTTTGAATTGATTGTTTCTCGCTCCATCTCCTTACAACATGATCGAGATTCATATACTTGATGGTTCAGATGATGCAACAAATTGTACCTGGGTGATTCCCCGGGTGTGTGTGAGGTGTTTCGTACGTCATGAGGGGTGGCCCTTCAAGTAGCCCCCACATGCCTAAATGACCTCTTCATTATAGCCTTCGATGTAGCTCCATAGATTTGATGATTCCGACCTTAGCCGCTTGTAGTGCCTCTTTAGTTTGCATGTATCATTCAGATTTTGAGAGCCCCCTCCCTGCTTGACGCAGCCTCTTTGGTTGTACTTATATCTCATGTACTCGATATTATTATATAAGTCCCGGTTGTTATCCCAGGCACAATATGTATGTGGGATCAATTATTGATGCAGGAGCATGAGGCTTAGAGACAAAAGGCTTCATTAATTATTCCAAAATATAAAACGTTTACAAGCAAAGGTGTTAGTACCTTTTAGTCAGAAATTTACGAGCTTCTACCAGATAGGGTTGAACTAGTATCCACGAAGATTGAATAGTTTTAGATTAGATTCAACATATTTAGCCTTCACTTGATAGAATTAGGGAAGATATTATGTAATTAGGATTTTATATAAGTTAGGAGAATTTCGATCCTCAAGAGGAGGTCAATTGTTATGTAAAAAACCTATAAAATGTAACCCTCCGAGAAGGAGAAGATTGAATTTTGACCATAGAAGATTTGATTGAGATGGTTTTTCCTCTCGAGCCAATAAAATTTGCAGAATTTAATTATCCGTTGTATGCTTGGCAAATCCCTCGGAGGGTTTCATCTCTTCGAAGATCCATTGGATTTATGTTTTTAAAGCTCGTGTAGAAATTAAGCGTAATTAACATATGTGTGAAGGATTCGAGAGGAATTTGAAGGAATTCTAGTTTCTTTGCTTGAGATCTGAAGTTAGAACATTAAACCAATGGAAAATCCGTGGTCAAACGTGGTTGAGAACACAAATCTGTAGACCAAGCAGCTTTTTGAAAAACTAGACTCATTGTGACCACACTACTTCTAGGTATGCGAGTGGTTTTGTTCATACTGAACATGATCAAATAAAAAGGTGACATGTCAGTGGTGGCAATAATGCCGATTTCTGCTGCTACTTTGGAGCCATAGAAGTGCTCGCTATTGGAATGCGATAATCGTTCGATCATAAGCATCAAAGATCTTGACCTGTTTGGGTCAGAAGTTTCACTTGAGTTTAACAAAAGGTATGGAACCGACGATTATTCAATAGAACTTTATTAAAGAGTTTGAAATCTGAAATCCATTCTGAAAGGTTTAAATATTGTTTAAAGTGAATTATTATGTTTCTAAGGCCGAGGGGACTTTAGTTTCGTAATTCATTTTATTAAATTAATCAAGAAGATTTAATAAAGTTTGATGACCGAGGGTGGAAATAAGGATCTGTGAAAAAAATTCCTCCCTGAATTAGAAAACATAGTAATAAAATTTGAGCAACTCTCCTCAACGCCCGCACCCCTACACTTCCATCATTTGTGGTATCAGTGCACGTTTTCAGCATTTTCCGTACTACCGAACAAGCTTCCAAAAAGTCGGGAGAAGTGCAACATGGCTTTTCAGAATTGGTAAAGGAGGCGGTGTACTGCGTAAGAAGAGGTAGACCAATTGCAACATGTCAAGTACTAGAAACTATGCCGCAAATTCAAGCCGGATTGGAAGCAATGGAAACAGTGACAACGAGAGAGATCCTAAAGATGATCGTTGAACTCTGTCAAGAAGAAGAAGGAGGAAATGTTGAGCTTTACTCCTCGAGATGATATTCTTTAAATCAGTCTTTAGGATCTACATCCAAGCCTCAAAGTTGAAGTATCGCTTTTGTAGGAGGATTGAATCCTAAGAGTTGATAGACCGGATCAATGAAATGAATAAATGCTTTTATTATGAGGAGATGGGTGAAGAAAAAAAGAGTTAAGTTTGTTGTCACAAGGTTGAAAGGACATGCAACACTTTGGTGGGATGGAGTGCAAGAAGAAAGAAGGAGGGTTGTGTAAGCGCCCAATTAAGAATTGGAACAAAATGGTAGAAAAGTTGAGAGGTAAGTTCTTGCCTAGTGATTATAAGCTTTTCATTATTTATACAAATGCTAATCTTAGACAGAGATTAATGACAAGTAAAAGAATACACGTGAAAGAATTTTACAAAGTGAGTCACAAGAGCAGAAAAATTCAAGATACAACAAAGAAGATTTCCAAGTGCATAAATGGTCTCGTAAATGGAGATTCAAGATGAGATAAATATATTGTCTCCTAAAACAATAGAAGAGGCTTACCGATGGCCTTAAAAGTCAAGAAAAACTCATAAGGAAGCAATCGCCAAAGGAAGAGGTGCTTTCCGAGGAAGAGGAAGTCAAGGTGGTAGAGGAAGATCTACAACACCAAGAGATGGAGCTAGGCAGAGCATCTCACCTTAGTATGCACCCACGTAGAAGGTGATACAAGTGGGCAGAAGGAGTCCTTATAGAGGAAGAGGAGTGCGAAACGAGAGGAAGATAAGTCGATATTTATAGATGTAAACAATTAGGACATAGAGCCTATGAATGTCCGTAGAATGTGGGACAAATCGCAGAAATGAAATTGTTGCTCGCACGTAAGAAGAATTAGCAAAGTTTCGTAATAGAGAAAGAAATTAAAGCATAGAAAGGAGAATCTTTGGTGGTTAACAAAGTTTTTGTTAAAACAAAAAAAGGAAGTTGCCGAACCAACACAGAGAAAGAATTTGTTCATAAGTGTGTGCAAAGTTCAAGGGAAATCATTTGTCAATTGGTAATTGATAGTGGTAGTAAAGATAAGTTGGTCTCTACAAAGGTGATAGAGAAGTTGAAATTGAAGACAAGGGAACATCCAACACCCTACAAGGTGTCATGGCTTCGAAGGGACATCAATTGATAGTAAAGGAACAATGTGGAAATAGAATTGCAAATGGTCAATTACAAAGATAAAAATCATGTGTGATGCGATGCCTATGGATGTGTGTCACATATTTCCGTGTAGACCCTTGGCAGAGATGATGGAGCAACAGAGCATGATGGAAAGAGAAACACTTACAAGTTTTTCAAAGATGGTATGAATCAAACATTGTTACCTATGGAAGAAGAAGATGCATCACGAAAAATTTCTGATCCAAAGGCTTTATTGTTGAGTGGAAAAGAATAATTGCAGCAAATTGAAGATGATGAGGTAAATTTTGCTTTAGTTTTCAAACCTAAGGTAGTATTTACTTCTACTAAAAATTTATGATTTGCCAATTGAAATTCAAGAAATGTTGGAGAACTATTGTGATATTATTGTGGGTGATTTGCTTGATGAATTACCACCGTAAGAAGAATCAACCATCATATAGATTTGATTCCAGATCAAATTTTCCAAACAAAGTGACTTACATAATGACTCCTATAGAAAATGAAGAAATCAAAAAAGCAAGTACGAGGGAATTGGTTAACAAAGGTTTGATTAGAGAAAGTTTAAGTCCTTGTAGCAGACCTACAATATTAAGTCCGAAGAAAGATGGATGTTGGAGAATGTGTACTCGATTCAAGAGAAATTAACAAGATAACAATGAGGTATAGATTTCTTTTACCTAGAATTGAAGATTTGATGGATTGTTTGAGTGGAGCAAGATATTTTTCAAAACTAGATTTGCAAAGTGGGTATCATAAAATTAGGAT
This sequence comes from Pinus albicaulis, assembly GCA_034641835.2. Classification (NCBI taxonomy): domain Eukaryota; kingdom Viridiplantae; phylum Streptophyta; class Pinopsida; order Pinales; family Pinaceae; genus Pinus; species Pinus albicaulis. Next base: position 19,315,005 of record CM076576.1, on the reverse strand, counting down.
AAGGGAAGGATGAATGGAAAACAACCTTTAAAACAAAATGAGGGATTGTAATTCCTTTTGGTTTATCAAATGCGCCTAGTACATTTATGAAGCTTGTGAATGAAGTATTGAAGGAATTTATTGGTAAATTTGCAATAGCATATCTAGATGATATATTAATTTATAGCAAAACAAAAGAAGAACACCCAAGACATCTTAATTATGTCTTAAGGAAGTTACATCAAGAGAAGTTAGTGTAAAATTTAAAGAAATGTTCATTCATGAAAGAAGAATTGATGTATATAGGTTTTGTTGTTTCATGCTGAAGGATTAAAAATGGATCCAAAGAAGATAAAGGCAATTGTGGAGTGGCCATCACCTAAAAAGTGTTTTTGAGGTAAGAAGTCTCTATGGTCTTGCTATTTTCGATAGAAAATTCATATAGGAATTTTGGTAAGATCAATGCACCTATCATTGAAACCATAAAGAAGGACAAACAACCCATTTAAGTGGATTTGCCATTGAAGCAGAATTTCTTTAGTTTTTAAAGCAAAATATAGCCGAGAAACTCGTCTTAGTTTTTGCTCGATTTTAATAAACCATTTAAAGTAAAATGTGATGCCAGTGGGGAAGCTATTGGAGCTCGTATTAACTCAAGAAGATAAACTCTGTAGCATATTTCAAATGTAAATGGTTGAATGAGACAAGGAGAGAGTACTCTTCTTATGACAAGGAATTTATGCAATTGTACAGATCATTGAAGAAGTAGAGACATTATGTAATGTCTAAAGATTTTAGTGCTATATTCAGATAATCATTCTTTACAAGATATTATGAAACAACTTAAATTGAATCAAAAACATGCAAAATGGGTTGAATATCTTCAAAGTTTTAACTTTGTATTGAAGCATATAAGTGGTCAAGCAAACAAGGTAAGAGATGCCTTGAGTAGAAAAAGCATCTCTTGTTCAAGAAAGTCAAATTCAAGTGTTAGGTTTTGATTTTCTTAAAGAACTCTATAAGATAGATTTGGATTTCAAAGAAGCATTTGAAGCATGTTGTAATCCTCGTTTTGATAGACGTAAAGTCAATGGTTAGATTATTTCTTGCAAGAGGGTTTATTGTTCAAAAGAAATCAAGGAAAGCATACCAAATTGTTCTATGAGAGAAAATTTAATCAAAGGAGAAACATGGTGGTGGACTTAGTTGGACATTTTGGTGTTGATAAGAATTATGAGCAACTAAGTCATTTTTTATTTTTGGCCAAAGATGAGATCCAAGTGGAAAAGTATGTGAAGAATTGTAAAATTTGTCAATATGCAAAAGGAAAAAGTCAAAAATGCGTGTTTGTACATTCCATTACCTATTCCAGCATGACTTTGGGATATGGTAAGTATGAATTTTGTTTTAAGATTGCCTACATGACACAGAGAGGGAATGATGCAATTTATGTTGTAGTTGACAGATTTTCAAAAAATGGCACATTTTATTCCATGTTATAAAACCAAGATGCTACTCATGTTGCCAATTTGTTTTTCAAGGAGATTGCTCAGACTACATGGGTTACCTGAAAAGTATTGTCTCCGATAGAGACACCAGCATTTGTTGCTAATTTTTGGAGGACATTGTGGAAGAAGCTTTAGTATGAAACCAAGTTTTAGCTCTAGCCTTATCACCCTCGAACGATGGATGAGACCGAAGTAGTAACATGAGTTTGGGTAATCTTTTGAGAAGTCTTGCAGGAGAACATCCTAAACAAGTGGATTCATATTTTACCACGAGTAGAGTATGCATATAATGATTCACCCACGGAATACATAGATAGTGAGTCCATTCCATATAGTTTATGGAATGACACCAAAGAGGAGTATCCGAATTGAGGAACTTGGGGAAAGTAAATGAGAAGTGTTGAAGGAGAAGAGTTTTGCTTCATAAATTCAAGCAATACATAAATAGGTAAAGCAAAGAACAAGACGTCAAGCATCAAGTACAAAAACGAGACGATTTGATATAAAAGAGAAGTTAATTTTGAAGTTGGTGATTTGGTTTTAGCACACTTAAGAAAAGAAAAGATTTCCAAAGAGGGAGTATAACAAGTTAAAATTCAAAAGATAGGACCATGCGTAATATTGAGAATTTTTTTGAAAATGCTTATGAAAATTGAATTACTATCCTGATATTGGAAGATCTCCAATATTCAATGTTGCAATTTGTACAGGATATGAAGATAGTGGCATAGATGACGTACTAAAAGACATAGGAAAGATTGATCGGGTAAAATAGTTACCCACAACAAAGACTATTACAGCCATAGAGGGTCTTAGACAAGAAAGTGTTTGAAGAAGACTCGGAGGGCAGGAATATTTTCAATTAGGATTTTATCTAAGTTAGGAGAATTCGATCCTCAAGAGGAGGTCAATCGTACGTAAAGAAAACCTATAAAATGTAACCTCCGAGAAGGAGAAGATCGAATTTGGACCATAGAAGATTTTATTGAGAGGGGTTTTTGCCCTCCGAGCTAATAAAATTTGCGGAATTTTAATTATCTATTGTATGCTTGGCAAATTCCCGCAGGGTTTCATCTCTTCGAAAATCCATTTGGATTTATGTTTTTTCGTGTAGAAATTAAGTGTAATTAACTTCCGTGTGAAGGATTCTGGAGGAATTTGAAGGAATTATGGTTACTTTTTCTTGAGATCCGAAGTTAGAATGTGAAACTAGTGGAAAATACATGGTCAAACGCTGTCGAAAACAAAAATTTGCAGACTAGCTGTTTTTGAAAAACCACACACTCGTGATTAGCATCGCTTTTTGGGTCATGAAAGTGTTTTTTGTTCAATTGAACATGATCAAATAAAAAGGTGACACGTCATGGTGTCAATACCGCCAATTTTACGTTACTTTGGAGCCATAAAGTGTCAGCTATTGGAATGCGATAGCCATTCTATCATAAGCGTCGGGAGATCCGACTGTGTTTGCATCGGAAGTTTCACAAAGTTTAACAAAATGTATGGAACCGACGGATTATCTGCAATAGAACTTTATTAAAGAGTTTGAAATCCAAAACCCACTACAAAAAGGTTTAAATATTATTTAAAGTGAATTATTATGTTTCGAAGGCTAAGGGGACTTTAGCTTATGTAAGTCATTTTATTAAATTAATCGAAGAAGATTTAATAAAGTTTGATGACCGAGGGTGGAAATAAGGACCAGGAAATCAAATTCCTCCCCGAATTAGAAAACATAGTAACAAAATTTTAGCAGCCCTCTCCTTAACGCCCTGCACCCACACTTCCATCAATTATTATGTTTTTATTTGGCTCTACTTTTTTGCCAACATGTACTACATAGTTCGACTCCCTTGTTTACTTGATGCATTATTCTTTGTACTTTGTCTCGTCTGCATAGGTATGCCTCCCCGCCTCTTGTAGCACGTGTACTCACTCATAAAAGAGACTTGTCACACCTATAAGTCTCGCTCTTAGGGTCTTGTCCTCTAGCACTTTGGTCTACCTTATATTTATCTCTCTCGACTTCCCCTTCCGTGTCTAGTGATTGAGTTCTACAACGTACTTCGATCATACGATTAGCTCCTAATCGCTCACACGTTGGGGGAAAATTTGTTACACCAATTTTTTGGTCATCTCAACTCGTTAATATTAGATGGACCAAAGTACACCATGTAAGACCAATTTTACCCTAAGTAAAATTTCTTTCACTATGAAAAATAACTTAGTAATCCTTAATTTATTAAGTTGTTTATGGTCTAAAGAGGAAACCTCATGAGGAAATATTGAATAAATCCACATTTGTTTGATTTTCCTCTAGAATAATTAGTTAAACAACATTTTAATTAATATTCTCTGGTCATATTTAACCCAAAATAGAGAAAATTAATTAGATAAATCATTATTTATCTTATTATTTTCTAGGAATAATTATTTAAACCTTATTTAAATAATATTCCCTTGTTAAATTTGACTAAATCATTTATAAATAATTTAATAAATCACTATTTATTGAATTATTACTCAATCAGATTCCTGAAAAATAATAAATAAATCATTTATTTATTATTTACAAATAAAGGGATTTGATCAAATTCAAATCCTTTTTTCCTCCAACAAATATAATAAAATATTCCATAAAAGTTGGATCTAGATTTGGTTAATAATATTTTAATTATGCACCAATATCTAGACTAATTCAATATTTTGTTATAAATAGAAGGGTTTTTCCATTGACTCACTACCTTTTGTTGCCTCAAGATCACTCCTTGGATCTATACTTTTGGTTTGACTTTTGATCCTCCATCATTGTCATATTTTGTTATCATTTTTCTTGTGAGCTTCCTTTGAGTTCCATTTTTTGTCTAGGTTTTCTACAACATCAAGAGAGAAAGAGATCTTAGATCCAAAGTGCATGAGGACATACAAGAACCCATCCCTATTGAGGTGGACTGGTAAACATCTTTCTATGTTCCTTCCCTAGACATGTCAAAAATACAAAAAATTCTTTAAAAATATCCTTGTCTTTGTCCATGGATGCATGGAGCAACTCTTACTTTTATTTAATGCTTAATGTCTTTTACCGTATAGATCTGGATTTTTGTAGCATTTATCTTGGTCAACTAACTACATATCTAAAGAAATTGGTAGCCACCTTTGATGTCGTGGTTGTTTGTTATGCACAACTAAAAGTGATATTTTTTCGTACAGTTTGCAATTAGAATTCATCCTAACAAGTATGGAATTTGATTTCTTATTTCCTCAATATTATTTCTTTTCCTAGAATGTGTAACGCAATGATAGGTGAATTAGCAAATGCTGCCTGCTAGGTTATTATCACTCAAGGACGATTTTTCCGTAGAAATTCTTTATAAACTTTTCTTCCCTAACAATATTACTAACTTACGTGTTTTTCAATGATGACCATAAGATACTACACTTTATGGATAAAGTTGATGTATTCAAGGATGTAGCTATCGACGAAGACTGAGCATGAGAAAGCGTTGCAACATGCAACTCGTGCAAACAAAGATAACCCCATGATGAAAGGTGTGGTATCATTGGAAAATTTGTATGACTTGCAAAAACCACTTCATAGGGCCAATTAATGCAAAAAATTCATAGTTCAATGTTGTCACACGAAAAAATAAATCTTGGGACAAAAAAAGGATCCAATTTTTTTTAATCTTAGTACTTGTTGCACACCACAAGAGCGTGCAAGCCTTCGTTTTCCTATTCAAGCAAAGCGCCGAGATGTATTCGCGTGTCCATATGAAAAACTAAAAACTTATGACACTACAAATAATCCAACATGTTAATTCGATAAAGGAATGGGCCAAGCCTCTTCCAACATAAGTTGTGAAAATTACATTCAACGCTCGAGCCTCTAATTCAAACGGATTTGAGAAAAATTGTTAGATGCTCATATCATATATAAAGTGCAAAAAATATAACTTGGGTATCAAATATGGTCCCAAAGTGAGAAAAGAAGTCCCTGGGAAATCCACTTATGTGTTGATTTCCGCAACTTGAACCACACCTCTTACAAGGATAAATACCATATGTTGTCTATGGAATAGATACCGTAGATGTATTGAGGTCAGTAAATGTTCTCTTTCCTAGATGGATATTCGATGTTACAACCGGATTCTCAGTCTTAGAGCCTAGCAGATCGAAAAACAAATTTCTTTGCACAAAGTGGGGCACGTTCACATTCGAAAGAAATGCCATTTGGGGTAGTCAATTTTGGTGTGACATTTCGAGCATGAAATGGAAATAACATCCCTGTGGACTAATAAGACAAAGCGTAGTGGTGTACCTTGATGATGCCACAGCTTTTTTCCAAGAAGAGAATAGACCACTTATGCTATTTAAAGAAAATTTCTGATCGATGTCAAAAATACGAAAGATATCCCTTAATCCCAAGAAGAGAATTTTTTACAAAGGTGTCGAGTGCTAATATCTTGGGCCACAGTTATTACTGAAAAGTGGGATTAAATTAGACCTAGAGAGGGTCAAATGTAATCGTGATAGATTCCCTTTTGTGTGAAAAAATAAAGTTGTGCGACTCTTTCCTAGGAAAGATTAATTTTTCCCGCAATTTCATCTCTCGATTACACTCATATCATGAAACCTATACAAGAGATAGTAAAGAAGGATACATTATAAAAAGTTAGGTAAAATGGAAAATGGCATGATTTACCATATCAAGAAAGCCATTTTAGAAGAACTTTCGCTTTGTACAACCCAATTTCAAGAAATATTTTTCTACTCTATAATTTTGCTTCCGATAGTTCTATTACCGTTGCACTTACACAAAAGGATGATCAAAACAATGAGTGGCTAATATCTTTCATGAGTTATAGCCTACAAGGAACCGATCTTAATTACCCCACCATTGATAATAAGGTGTATGGAATCTACAAGGTGGTGAAACACTTGACCCTACCTCTTAAACAATCATTGCATCATCTTTTGTGCCGCACTCCAACAATCGGACTCATTGTTTGTTCAATAAGAGTTGGGTGATAGGAGTAATCGAATGATCTGCTTTTACAAGAGTATGACTTAGATTTCAAGCCAGCCTCACATGATTAAGGGCCATGATCTATGTCTACTAACAATAGAAGTGATGGATGCAAACGAAGAAGATCCATCCAAATAGGAGTAGGAGATTGAAATGTCATAATGTTGAGCGTGCTTCCACTACCATCACAAAATCTTGGTATGGAAATGTGCTTAGTACCTTGATCATGACACCATTCCCTCTCACATATCTACACGTTAGAAGAGGGAACTCACATTAAAAAAATTATCTTATCAATTGGTGAATGGGGTGCTATTTAGAAAGCACCATAATGGATTATTTCTCGAGTCCCTAGAAGAGCACGCTTTAGAGAGAGTATTGTGTGATCTCCATGATGGACTAGCTGGGGGACACTTTGTGAGTGAAAAAATTTCACATAAAGTTATGTGGGATGGTTTCTATTGGAACACGTTATTAAAATATGCTCATGCCTATGCCCGCAAGTGTTTTTTCAGTCAAAAGTGTGACAATCGAAACAAGAAGTCAACAGCCCCATTGAGCTCATTGCAGAGTGGAAGAATTATTTCAGCAATGGAGCCTAGATGTTATTGGAGAAATTTTTCCACATTCGTCGAGCATCACCACTAGATTCTCATTGCCATATATTACTTCATGGGGTGGAAAAAAATAATTTCCGTTAAAGAAAGTGAATGATCAAGAAGTCATTAAATTCCTTAAGAAGAATATCATTTCTAGGTTCGACGTTCCAACTTCAATTTTTTTTTACAATGCAACATATTTTTCATCGATAAAATTATATGATTTTGCATTAGAAAATAGATAAACATTCAACTAATTACTATTCGTGGGGATATGGTCTTGCTAAGTCTACAAATAAGAACCTTATCTCAGATGTCATTAGAAGACCATGGTCTCGAACAAAGGAACTCACACTCCGCTTAGTAAATCCCATATGGGATGACTCTGAGTCATGCCATAAAATTTTCTTAAATATGTCTCCTACTTCCTTCCGTATGGAAAAAGAAACCATCCTACCCTTGAATATCTACTTTCATTCCCTTTAACTTTCACTAGAATCTCAAGGGCAAGCCATACTTATTGGTTTAGCGTATGATATACACTCTTCGAGTAAGCTACATCAAGAAAGATAGAAAGCAAAAGAAAAAAATTTATCTTCACCTCAAGTTCCAATGCATAGTCCCTATTAAACTAAATAAATAAAGGCAAAAGAAGAGAAAGGTGTCTTACGCAAAGAGAGTGAATCAAGCAACTCCATTGAGGTACTAACTGAGCTCGCTAGAATCGTAGTAATTTTTTTGTTCATGTAGTGGCTCCTTTAGGTACTCGTTCAAGCATTTTGGTAGAAGAGAAACACAAGAGATAAAAAATCATACTTTGAAAATATAACACTAATGAGCTACACTACCACTTTCTAGTTTGAAACATTACGATATTGTTGAATCTTATGTTGTGTTCAACCGAGAAGGTACAAAGGGGACCATGTTTATTCACGTGGTAGCGTGGGATGCTAGAGTGATCTACATGATTTATAAATATTCCCTAAATAACTAAGAACTTGCAAAAAAGAGTCAACGAAGAAAGAGAAGCTAGAATTCTACTAGTGTGTTTCCAAGTGTATTGTTGCTATAACACCCTCCAAAATTTTAGGTCGCACCAAATTTTAGAGCCTAACTTGGTCTTGTATATTGTCATCGCAAACAATCAAATCCATTCCATGCATTTTATCGAAGTGTTTTGGTCCCTTTTGCAATAAAATAAAAATATTTTTTTCACATGCATGTGAAAATGTTAGGGGCTAATATCCGCGGTGGGCTAATTTTCCAAGTGATTTTTCCCAAAAACAATATTCGCCAATTTCCATTTTTTATAAAAAATGATTCACCCACATTTTAAAAGAAAAAAAATATTTTACCTTAAAAATATCCAAGATTATATGGAGAGTATATATAAAAATAATTATAAATTTGAATAATTTTACAAATATATAAATAAATGTTTTATAGTTTGCATATTAGGGACTAGCGAGATTCATCAATGCTTTTTAAACTTCAAGATAATGTTCCATCCTTAAAATTTTCCCTATTCACATGTTAAGTCATCACACGATGTGTATAAGCCTTTTTTTGGTGGTTTCAAGGGGTTATATTTGTGAAAATGAGTTGATCCCACCATGTAAAAATTCCGCCACACTCATTCCCGCAGTTTTAAGCATTATTGCGTAAGTGTTGTCACGGTCATCACACAAGTTGTATCTTTAGTGTCTCACTTGCTCGGGAATTCGTCGCTTGCAGTTGTCACATTGAGGGAAGTATGTCATTCATGTGTCCTATATGAGCTACGTTTGTGTCTTAAAGTGTTTGAAGTGTGTGATCGAGTCGAGTCTTATCACCGTTCACATTAGCCTCACCGATCCCATACTTTGTCAATTTCTCGAAATCTCCCCGACCAAGTAACTGAGCCTCATATGACCCCACAACCCGGGTGCATTGCACTGATATTAACCCTATATTTGTGTCCTTGTCTCTTGACACCGCACAATGCACACTCCCGCTTCCAGATCGTGCATTGCGAAGTTCCAATGCTCAAGCCCGAACCTTGGCCTCCAAAATTGTGAAATTCAGACCCTCCAACATGGTCTCATCGTGCATTGCACAATATCTAGCCCAAAGCTCAACCCTTGACCTCCCGAAATACGCAATTACCTAGCCACCTCTACCTTCCTAAACTATGCAATAGGCTAAACCAAAGGCTCATCTAGATAGTCTATCACACCGAACTCCTAGACTCGCAATTTTCTTTCCTCGACCCATCCCCAACTCGCACATTGTGAAGTCATCTGAGCCTCTCTCTTAGTCTCGTCATCCTAGTTCCGGATGCGTTAGTGGATTAATATGTACCATCTTAGACTCATGGTTTTATCATACTGATGTCATCTTGTCATGAGTGAATTGCGACGATGCAGTACTTTTATCATACCATGAGAGGATGATGAAGAAGGAGATAAAGAAGGGAAACATGTCAGAGAGACATATTTGTAGCCGATTATGCAATTTGGTCAACCAAGAGAAAGAAAAGGGACACTAGCTTTGCAACCTCAACTAAAGACTTGATATCTTTGAAGACTCGTTAGCTTTAAGCCATATGGAGGTGGATGGAAGATAATTCTCAAGAGAGACACATAGAAAGGATCAACAATAATGGCTTGAAATTTCCATATCATAGAAAGAAGCCCATGTCAAATGTGTCATGTCATGAGTCGTCACATGCGCACCATTATTGTGGATTATGCGAAAGTGTATGATTTGAACATGTATTGTAAAAGTGGAAATCCAAAGTGACATGTACAAAATATAAAGAGTCATGTAAAGTTGAAAAAATTCAAGTGTCACAAGGAAGAGGAAGAATCACTTCCCCATTTCGTATATATACACCCTCATTTTATGAGAAAAGGCCTTTTCATCTTGCCTCCTCCCGCAAGACATTAGAGAGACGCAGCTAGTTCTTTTGAGGAGTAAGGAGTGGTCCTACAACGCTCACGTCACGTGAGCTAGTGGTGTTCATTATATATGTGTATTGGGACTTTTACTTAATATCATAAGACTTATGGCTAAAACATTATTCATGCATGGATTATGAATATTTGTAAGATATATTCGTCATCGTAGTAATCCATGTTTTCTTTCATCCGTGCTAAAATAGTGGGAACTATTTCGATTATTTTAGTATTTACCATATTGAGAATGTGTTGTAATAGTTTTTATAGTTGTCACATCCGTGTGGAATATTCCACCTGATGTTAGATAGATATTTATTATTTTATTGGTTGCAATGAATGTCGCACCTTTGTGAACTATTCTTCCGGATGTTAGAAGGATCCTTCTTGTTTATGTGTGTCTCTACTAGGGTGGTACTATTACCTCTATCTTAGAGGCTCACGTTTCTTTCCCCATCCGCATTAGATGATCTGAAATGGTCTCGGATAACTTGTTATGTATTTCAAGAACCTCCCACTCACTTAACAATTAAATGATCTAGCTTGTACTTGATAATTTATGAATTTATGCTTGAAAGTGGTGTATGATTTTTTATCTTTTTATGTGTCTTAAATTTATTTGCTCTTTCTGAAATTTAGCATGTATAACAACAACATAATGTAGCAATAAAACATTTAAACACAACAACACAATTAATCTAGGATTTCACCTAAATCTCATGGGCTACATCTCCTTTGAGCTTTGTCATCTTGACTCAACTCTTTGGTATTATGGTAAGGTTTCTTTTAAAAAGTTACACACTTAACTCCAATGGATAATAAAATGATCCAAAGGTCTAAGAATACCATCTATATCCCTCTCATGACTCGCCCAAACTTTGCAGAACAACTTTAGGCTCCCTTTTGACATGATTCCTTTCCCGTTGGTGCTGCTAGCTATGCAGCTTCTACATGGCACAAACTCCTTCAAAATTCTGTTTATGTCACTAAAACCACTCCTCCTATATCCATCACACATCATACACCTAATATCAACCGATAAATTTCTCAAAAATCGAGCAACCGCATCCCCCAACTAGGCTATCCTCCACGCTTTTCCTAAGGCTGCCCAAAACATCACATCAGATTCTAGAGCTCTAGAATTTATAAAAATGTTTTGAAACCACTCTAATTGGTTCCAAAATGTATAAATTAGTCAATCTCAGACTATTCATTCATCAAAAATGGCCTTTGGTCAGTCTGCAAAGTCTCACCTCCAACACTGCTGCCACCTCCTCGTACTAGGGTCACTCGAAAAGCTTCTTTGTCGGGTTTTCGACCTCTAAAGTCCTCAAAACCTTTTGAAACCTCTTCCATTAGATTCATAATTCTATTTATAGTCGACAATGACTACATGAGTTCTGCTACATATAGTCTCTTGCTACTCTAGCTGGGCCCTTTCACTACTATTGGCAAAGAGTCAGTTGGCACTAATGGCCCATGGAACTTTACTCAAGCTTTTCGGCCTTCAAAAATTCTCTACGGCTCTAAAACCCATATCAGCAGATTCATAACATCATAAATACCCAATTTTGACTATTGGATCTTTGGATAAGGCCTCTAGCTCCCCCCGGCTAGGCCTCAAACCGATTCTCGCCTCCTCGTGGTCCTCAATGGCCCTCTTGAACTTTCAATTGAAGAAAATGTTTTCTTAGAATCTCTCCCGATGGGTCATGTGAAACATACTCCATTGAGTCCGGTATGGTCCGATTTAGCTGAAAATGACTATTTTTTTCACTCCATTTGGTCAAAACAAAATTGAAGGAGTTATGAAAAACAAAAATTTCCCAATATCCCTTACCTCCTCCAAACTGAGGAACTCCGACTAGCAATAATAAATTTGGGATAACTGCGGATTTATCGGATTGCGCTCCAAAATTGGCGGTAAATCGTTGTTGAGGTGAAATGAAATGTTTAAGTGGGGTGGTCACATGTGAATGTCACGCCCATCGCGTCGGAACCGCATTAACTAACGCACATTTAACCTTCAAAACGTGGCCACATGCCACTGATGCGTGTAACCATTACTGCCCGAGGTTACGTCTTCCTCCGTGGTTCTAGGTCCTCGGGTCACATAGATAATGAGGTTAGTCCCCGAGGGGCTACCCCCCCAACCTTTTCTCCTCCTCTTCAAACTTGAAACAACAACACATTTACATTTGCATGAGGTTAAAGAACTTTACCATAGTGCAGGGCAGTGAGGTCACTTCGCCACGAAGTTTCGGGTTGTGCGCTCAAAACCTGCCGACACATAAGAAATTTTGCCCAATTTTCACACCTGGCCTCCAAAACCATATAAAAAAATTAATTTTTGACTTATAATTTTTTTATAAAAAGTCGTATAGTCAAACTAAGTCGAAAGTCCCTTTTTGGAATTTATTGGACGTTTTCAAACCTTAATAACTTCTACATAGCCACTCCATTTTGTGAAACCATGGTGTCGAATGACAATGATGAGACCTTTCCATTCGTTCAGTTTGCAAACATTTCCGAGCAATTTCATTTTTTGAGCTTTTTTTAAAACTTGGACATGATCTCCCGATCACACCTCCCCAGAAATATTTTGGACCCCAAAAGACTCGATATAATGATCTATATAGTAGATGAGAGTACAATACCCTCTTCTCTTTAGCCTCCAAACACTTGCCTTTCATGGCTAGTGACTTTGAACCACAACTAGAAAGTAATTTGACACTTCCCTTCCCGGGATGCGCTTGTCCTCCTATCTAGAATTGTTCTTATTGCACTCACTGTCGAAATTTTTGGCTAGGAAATTTGCAGGAGAAACTAAACATCTCTACCTTGATCAATGATCCAAGGTGGCTCAAACAAATGAGATATTATAGCATAAAATACATGCATACAACCAAAATTTCCATATGTACAGTAAAGGAGTATGTCTTATTATGTTAAGAAGTCCATCCACTTTACCAAGCCACTTCCATGGCGAATTTTAGTGTTGCAACTCTTCTTCATGTGAAATCACATCAATAATGGAATCCTTGGTCCTCACCTTCTGCTAGTCTTTCTATCCTCTTGTTGCATGTGCTTGGGACGACTAGTTGGATGCAAAGTCCAACAATGGGAAACAACAGTCCCTCTTTCTGCAATGTGCAAATCCTCAGGCATCTTCTTTGAAATTTGCCTTTGCCTCATCCGCTCTCCTAATGCTTTCTTCCTCATCCAACATCTCAAACATCATGGTTAAATAGACCACAATATGTACAACAAATCTTTCTTCCATTTGAGCATGAAAAATTATCATGTTGTGCGTAAGCACAATCAAATTGATCACATGGGAGATTTATACCTCTTGTAGGCCGCTTTTGCATGTTCATCCTTTTTTTCCTTCCATGAGGAGAGTGAACTAGTAGAGGCTCGAGCTTTCATTTGCAGACTAACATCATCGTTCTTGTCTTGAAAATCAGTCGAACTCGCATGCTCGCCATAAGCTTCATGTCTACCATCTTTATTGCTGCAACAAAGGCTTAAAGTAATGGTAATCATCTTGGAAACAAATTTGACATATTTGCATCTTAGAACTTGGAAAAAAGTTCCTTTGAAGTTTCCTCACATGATTTCATGCATTTTGAGGTCTCACTCTGTTAAACACCATGTTGAAGCACACACATGGTGTATGAGAAGAAGAATGCACACACACAAGAGACTCAACACACAATGAAGGATAATCGTGAGGCTTTCTTTGTCTTTCCATTATAAAAAGATGTACATTTATAGTACAATGGTGTGACTCTTGGTTTCATATTCCAAGGTCACTGGACTCCATTGTGACTTTTCATATTCCACACCTACCCATGTAGGATTAGGTGTTCCAACATCTCAATCCGAAGGGCAGGGTGAGTCCAAGAAAAGATTGTAATACAAATCGTAGCATACATACATGCGTAACTTTGGGCTCGAATCAACCCTCGAAAATGTTGAAAAAAGAGGTGGTTTTAGGATGACTACCGAAACACTGAATGCAAACTCTGTTGCGCTCTCAGAACTCTTCCAAAAGTCGGCAAGAGTTTGAAGCTTCGCACAGAGAATTGTCCCTCATAAAAAAGGAGACCTTCAACCTAAAAAGAAGGGAGTTCACTACCTGCGTGGTTTTAGGTTGTCCTCCAACCAAAGATGATGGTTTTAGTTTATCTGACCAACCCAAAATGATGGTTTTAGGTTATCCACTAACGACAGGTAAGGCCATGGGCGATCCTGTCTCTGCACATCTCTGATCCGGAATGGCGGAAATGTGGCTCAGCCTCATGAACCACTGTGCTACAACTCTAACATGGAATGAAAGATTATGGTTTGTGCTCATGCTGGATCCGATGGTCGAAGTTTGTACATGTACCATCATTTTCACTGTGGGGACAAGGTGAGATGATGACGCAAATCAGACTGCAAGTTTGTCACATATCAGTGAAATAAGTTTGACATGTGTCGTAAACATCTTCTTGGGCACGTCGATGCCCATTGCCAAGAAGTGATCCATCCAAGATGAATCTTGGTTCTTGCAGAGGTTTGTGTACTCAAGCATCCGTCCAAGAATGAGTGTGCGACCACGACGAAGCTTGCATGGATGAAGATCAAAACGGTGATCTGCATGGCCAACTCGATCATAGTGCTGGCATTTCAATTTGTTTGGTTGTTGAAGTGGAGCAGATCCGGAACCGTACTGCAGGTGAACTGTCACATGAATCCGGCACTCCTAAATATGATGGGCTTGGTGTAGTACTGAATATGAAAGGTCAGCATCCTTTACCATATCCGAGACTCGTCTGTGTTTGTTGTGGACAAGCTCTTCCCAAGGTCCGATGATGGGCTTGAGGAAGTGTGAGGGTGGAGATGTTGCATCTGCATGTACATATGCTCTAGTACAAGGAGGTGAATGTGGATCAACTGAACTCACTGACATGTACTGATGAGAGTCCTTCACAATCTTTCCGAGCAGAAACAGGTTTAGAATGTGACTCTTTTTTGTCAAGTTCTTCTTGTTGAGCCGGAGATTCCAACCAAAAACTCAATCTTTCTCTTTGTGCATCTGCAAACAACTTTGAATTCTACAAAGAGCATCTTAGTCATTTTTTATCATGTCATCAACATTTGAATGAATGAGGTCATTCAACAACTCTAATACCTCATTGATTTTTGCCATTTTCAACGACTTAGGCTCAAAAAATGGAAGGGTGTCGACTTCAACCGAAAATGCACCGCGTATAAATGTGATGCAAACAAGAAATACAAATGACTCAAGAAATTCTCAAAGTACAAAGTGTGCTCCTCAAATGATGGAGGGCAATCAACAATTCAACAACTCAAATTCACCGATTCCAACTATGAAGAAGCAATACAATGTCAATATAATGGAATATCTCTCTGAAAAGATGTGCAACTGAAAATACTAGTGCAAAGCCTTTAAAGAAGCTCGAAATTTCTTCAAAGAGGACATGCTCAACGATGGCAAACTTGTCTTCTCATGAAATTTTTCAAAAAGTAAAACACCCTTCAAATCAATGCCAAAAATCACAATGTAAATCTGCAAATTTTAGTCCAGTCATTTCTTCGATTCTGCCTACATGTCATTCCTTTCTCTGCTATTCAAATCTTCTTTCTCTCTCTCTCTCTCTCTATTTGCTTAATTAATTGAAAATTAATTTAAAAAAATAATAATTATTTGGGATTATTGATAATAAAATGAATGATTAATTGGGATGGGAATAATTAAAAAAGATGGGAAAGAGGATTTTTTAAAATGGATGGGAGTTTTATTAAAAAAAGATGCCTGGATGCACATATTAAAAATCGATTTGGAAGACTAGAAGGCACATCACATATATATGCAGAGCAGTATTAGGAAGGTGAGGCAGGATGGAATTGTTAAATGGAATTCATTGATTGTACAAAAGGTTTTAGTAAATAAATAAAAATTTAGGGAGGTAGACATGGACAGGCGGGAAAGGCCGAGGGGAAATTAGCGCAAGGGAAGGCGCGTGAGGGCGTGAGGCGTGAGTTTGGCAAGAGCGTCGAACGGTGTGGAAGGAGTGATAAGAAGCGAGCAGTGCGGTGCAAAGTCGGGAGGGCAGAAGTCAGCACGGGGGAGGGCCGGGAGTAGTGGGAGAGGGCCGCAGCTGTGAGGGCGGGGTGCGCGACCGTTGAAGTGGGGGAGATTTGTTGAGCGTGGGGGTAGGGAGGCCAGTAGCCGCGTTTGGACAGTGGGAAAGGGAGAGGCGTTGAAAGAGTGTTTGACAACCGCAGCCGCGTTTTAATGTGTGCGATTTGGGTCCGTGCGTGGAGAGGCCGAGGGAGAATGGCGTTTGAGATGGGAGACGCAATGTGTTAAGAGTTAGCCGACGGAAAAATGCAAATCATTGTGAATAGATATTTAAATCGAACTCGTTTTAAAAAACCGTGTTATATATGCGTGAGGGTCGACGAGCAGGTATGAGTATATAGCCGTAGCGGATTTGGATGGGTCGTGGTAAGGAAATAGCGATGGGAGTGAGCGCCGGCAGCGCTCGTGCGATAGCGCAGTGAGTGAGCAGTGAAGGGTGCACAGAAGGGAGAAGGAAGTAGGGACCGCGAGGCAGTAGAGGAGTGGCCGCAGAGGCCAAGCAAGGAGAAAGAGGGCGTAGATTTTTTATTTTATATTTTATTTTATTTTTATGCTTATTTACAAAGTACAGAGCAGTAGATAGTAACCTCTCAAAACAACAAGAGTAACTTTCTTTTTGAATACACAAAGCAGTAATGGACAAAAATGCAAAAATGAAGCCAGCTAGTAGAATTTTTCACAGACGTAGAGAAACCTCGTAATTCAGCAGAATTTTCCAAATTATTTCAACAAGAAAACTCGTAAATTCTTTCCAATAGCTCAAAGCAGTTAATAAAAACTCAAAATTCTTTTCCACAAAGTTTCTAAACTTCTACTTTCAAACCCTCTTTAGAATAGTGTTTTCCTAAAGAACTCTTCTAATGCAGAAATTAATAGAAATTGCAGAGAAAAATGAGAATGAAAACCTCTCAGTATGTGCTTCTTCAACAACACCGCCGCGTTCTTCTTCAAAAATAAATTCTAATGCGTCAGCTCTTTCTTTCCGAATGCCGCTCGTCTCTTTTGAATGCTGCTCCTTTCCAAAACCACTTTCCGAATGTGGCAAAAAGATCAAGCATAGCAAACACTTTGAGTGCCGCAAAAACACACAATTTGCGCGTATGATGCAGGGGCCATAAACACAAAGTGGCTCACTCAAAGTGGAGCAGGCCGCAATCGCCCGCTTCTCCGATACCATTTTAAACACCATGTTGAAGCACACACATGGTGTATGAGAAGAAGAATGCACACACACAAGAGACTCAACACACAATGAAGGATAAGCGTGGAGGCTTTCTATAGGTATTTCGCATCATGCAGAAGATGTGCATTGTAGTAAGACGGTGTTGTGTGACTCTTTGTGCTCTCGTATTCCAAGGTCACTTGGACTCCATTGTGACTTTTCATATTCCACACCTACCCATGTGATTAGGTGTTCGAACATTCACCATTAAATTCCACATAACCAAGCACCAAAGACTCTTGGTCAAAGTACTCAACCAAAATAGGATCTAACCATGCTCAGTGTGCATGCTTTCCTAAACCCTTGCCTTCAGATCCCATTCCCAATCATTAACTTGGACCCGAAGTACCTCTCGACAGTGCTTTTCAAAGTAACCTCAAATCTTTACATCTTTATAAAGAGAGAAACCGAAGACATATCAGAGTGGATTACCTCTTCCTCAGCACATGTTCTCGGGTCAAAACCTTCTTGGGCTTTCAGATGAGTTGCATCTCCATATCATGCAATATTTGAAAAATTCCTTTCCTTCTTCTGGCTTTCCATGGCAAACACTGCTCACAAAGTTTAGTGATTTCTCTTCTATCTTCAAACACCGCACCATGTCCTTCAATATAATAAAGTCACACTTCATATCTTTCATCGAAGAATATTTTGGAAGGAGGAAACTCTTTACTTGTAGAATTTTTCACTATGATGTCAATGAACAAAAGTTAAACTTCGCAAAAATTTCACAAAATGATTTTCAAAAACAAAACAGACAAATGTTTTTTAACCAAAAATGGCTATAGAGACAAACTCTTTATTCAAGTAGCCAAACAACATCTAAGAGCTTCTAGAAACAAAAAAATTGCTCAGTGGAGGGTTTGTGTTCCAAGGGTTACCAAGGTCAGTGGAAACAAGTGCATATAAAATGTATCTTAAAAGTTTGTAGAAAGCTTTGGTGAATATTACTAGCCCTTAACACGAAAATTATAAAACATTTGGTCATATATTTCGTAAAAAATATTCAAATTTATAATGGTTTTATATAAAGTAACTCATATAATTTTGGCAATCTTTAAGGTAAAATAATAATTTTATAATATAAACTTCAGCTGAATCATTTTTAGAGAAAATTAGCAAACTTTTGGAAAAACCATGTAAAATTAGCCCACTATGTGAATATTAGCTAAAATTTCTCCTATGCTTGAGGTCCTTTGTAAGGAAGATGCATTCAGCCCTTTCTTTCCTTTTTATCCTCCTTTCCAGTGACTTGAAGCGAATTTAGTAGCTATCCCTTCACCTCCAGAACAAACAATGAACAATGCATTAGTAAATAGTACTGGTTCCTGCTAAGGATCATGCAAAGTCCTTTCAAGGCATACAAACAATAGATTAAGAAATAGATTACTCTTGCCAATAAAGCAACCAAGCTGCCTGCATACCAACTTGTTCTGAAAATGGTCCGGATAACTTTGTTATGTATTCTCAAGAACCTCCCACTCAAATTTCAACAATTGGGCGATCTCAGCTTGAAAACTCAATAATCGGCAGTACTTATGGCTTGAAATGGTGTATGATTTTTAAAAGTTTAGGGAGTCTAACTAATTTGTTCTTGCTGAAATTTAACATTTATCACAACAACACGATGCAAAGACATAGAAAAATTTAAACAAAACAACAAAATTAATCTAGGAGTCTCACTGCAAATCTCGCGGCTACGCCTCTCGTCGAGCTTTCGTCATCTTGACTCGCTCTTTTGGGATTATGGTAAGCTTTTCTTTTATACAAGTTCCAAACCTAACTCCATGCGATACCGAACTGATCCAAAAGGGCTGAGAATACCATCTATATCCCTCTCATCGCCGCCCAAACTCGCAAACAACTTTAGGCTCCTCTTTGATCACTTATCTACTTTGCTGCATGCTATGAGCTCACCTCGAGCTTTCTGGGATGGCACACAAACTCCTTTTCGAATTATATCATCTTCACACCAAACCACTGCTGCATCCAAAACACCGTGTACACCAAACATCAAGACCGATTAAATCGTTGAAAATGGACACTGTATCAAACAGGCTATCCTCCACAAGCTTTTGCCTGTACGCTGCTCAAAACTTCACATCAACTTCTTGAGCTCTCAGAAGTTATCAAAAAGTTTTGAAACCACTTTAACTGGTTCCAAAATGTCTTAATTAGTCAATTTAGACTGATTCTTTCTCAACAAAAATGGCGGCTACTCTAGTTTCACCTCCAAACACTCGTGTCAAAGCACCCCGGTACTAAGGTCACTGAAAAATGATCTCATGGTTTTCGATCTCTAGAATTCCTCAAAAAATTATGCAAACTCTGCTCATTAGATTATCCTCTATTTACAAAGCCAAGAATGAGTACGCGGCTCACTACATATGGTCCCTAGTCGCCTCGCTAGTGCCCCGCACTACCGCCGCAAAAGCCGGCACTAAAGCGGAAATCTCACCAAGCTTTTGGCCCTCAAAAAGTTCTCACGTCGCTACAGAATGCAAACCATATCATCAGATTCAAAACATCTTAAATATCCAATTTTGACTATTGTGATCTCCGGATAAGGCCTCTAGCTCGGCTATGCCTGCAAACCGATTCTCGACTCCTAGTGGCCCTAGTGGCCCCTCAAACTTCATTGAAAGAAAAAAATTGCTTAGAAGCCGTGGATGATGGCTCCAAACATACTCCATTGAGTCCAAGCAAGGTCTCGATTTAGTAAAAAATGGCTATTTTTCAGCACTCCATTTGGTTCCAAAACTCAAGAAGTTATGACAAAAAACAACAAATTTTTCCCAATCATCCTCGAAAATCTCCTCCAAACCGGAGGAGCTCCAGCTTAGAGCCATTAAATTGATAAATCTAGATTTATGGAAATGGGGCTCCGAAACTGGTGGTAAACTCGCTTTGTAGTGGCAATGAAATGCTTTAAGTGGGCTAGTCACATGTGTGAACTCGCCCACAACTCGCTACCAGTAACCGCGTTTAACTAACCGCGCATTTAATCCTTTTGAATACATGGCCACATGCCATGGTTTATGTAACCGCTTACCACCTCGCGGTTACGTCTTTCCGCGTGTTCTAGTGTCCATGGTCACTTCGATACTGGGGTTAGTCCCGAGCCAGCCCCCCAACCTTTTCTCTCGCCTATCATATTCAAACCTTAAACCGACAACATCGTCACATCGGCCTTTCAACAAAAGTTAAGAACTTTACCATAGCCTGTCAGTTTAGGTCACTGCCATCAGATCGCACGAGGATTCAGAGCCGTAGCGCTCAAAACCCGCTCGACACACAAAATTTTCCCACCTTTCTGCACCGTCGGCTCCAACATGGTGCGGCACCGTCGTTGATCAAGCCTCAAAACCATATATATTAATTTTTGAATTATATTTCTTTATTTATAAAGTTTGCATAGTCAAACTAAGTCGAAAGTCCTTTTTGTGAGTGCCATTTGATGTTTTTCAAACCTTAATAACTTCTCGCAAGATATGACCTATGTTTTGCGAATCGTTTCATGGCGCCAGAATCGCAGAAGTTAGATCGGTAGACCTTCGGTCGTTTAGGCTGCAAACATTTCCAGCACTTTAATTTTTTGAGCATTTTTACATGGACATGATCTCGATCGCAGAAAGATCTCGACATACCAAAAATTGAACACTCACCAAGCATACTTTACATGATTTTCTTACAGGCACATCTAAATCCTCTCTCTTACCGATAGTTGGAGTCAAGGCAAATCTCTTAAGACGATCCACAACTCCGGGTCATATTCTTGTGACAGTGCTCCTATCCCGAACCATGCGACATCTAATTTGCGTACAACATGCTCCGGGAGACCCTTGAATGTTGTCGAGCTCAGGCACCATCAACACTTTTATCAGCTGGTCAATGCATATGTACACACACATTTCCTAAATATTTTTTCAATACAATAGAATATTTTTTTTATATTATGAATGCACATTAGGAAAGCTGGGAGCACAATATTAGTGTTTTGGAATAGCATGCATTAATTTGTAGACTAGGTGTGATTCTGAGTGGGCTTTGTCCCCATTAGGTTTTGTTAAAACATAATGGGGAGGGATTGAGGATGCAGCTCACTTATAGGGGAATTAATCTTTCCAATGGGGGTAGCATCCCACTTAGTGGCAAATTGTCTCTTCCCACCCAACAAATGTAAGCAGCCATAACCTAGACTTGTCCTAGTTACAAAAAAGGTAAAAATACACTAAAATATGTTTAAGATGCACTCATGACTGAACGTAGGGGAATGTAGGCTGGAGCATGGCTTGAATGTGAATGGTATGTGTTATGTGCGAAAGGAAATCGAAAGTGTAGTGATTGCACATTACAATGCATAGAGCATGGGAGGTAGTTGATTTGGGAATATATCTAGCATATCATAGTAAGCACCTATTTATATGTTTTGCTTGATCCCTAATAGCAGATGCAAAATTATTTCGTCGGTCCTTGCTTTTGTCGACAAATAAGATTAAAGTGTTAGGTTTTGAGTTGGAAGTGTATTGATATAATGTTAGGATTACCATTTATAATCTCAAAGATTGACCTCACAATGAAGTCGCCGTATGATATTACCTATCGAATTCAAGTAGACTGATATTGGATCTTAGGCACCACAAACAAGTAAATTAAGTAGTGAAACAATGTGACAACACAACTAGCACAATTATTCTTCTATCCTTGATTAGCGATTATGGCCAAACTTGGGTTTGCATCTTGAAGTTGAAACTTGATCCTGAAATATATGCAAGAGTAGTCACGATTATGCTAGGAGCAAGAGCCGTCCATTAACCTCCTTGGTGAGTAATCGTTTAATGAAGCAATTTTAGGTGTAAGAATCAAGGTTGGTGAAATAAATCCATTATTGTAATCTCATGTTTATGCATCATCAAGTAACATTCAATCTATGTGACATATAAAAATGTTATGCCATGATGTACTTCACTCATCAAGTTGATGTATGTTATCTAAAAGTATCAAATAAAAATATTTTTATGGAATCACACAAAGTTATATATATATATGTATGTATATATATATATATATATATATATGTGTGTCCATGAAATTCCTCCAAAATATACAATCTCGTACTGGTTTGAATGTATTTATTTGATCTAAGAGTTGTCATTATTTTAACTCTTTTATGTTTTTGTCTGTCATATTTTCCCCATCAATTTTACTATCAAATAAATTCGACATAGTATTTCGGTTTGAAATTACAATTTTTGAGCTATGTAATATGCACAATCCAACTCATTTTATGCATTTAGAAAAAACATTTTAAACATCTCAAAATCCTATACAATTTCACCTAAAAATTATATCGCACTTTCAAAAAATAAAAAGATGAGTGAAAACATAAAAGAATTAAACAGCCTCGTTAAAAGTTATAATAATATATATATATATTTAGTTAATTAAAAAAAGGCAATATAAAAGATACAGGTTTCCTTTTTCTTTTCTAAAGTGGGTTAATTTTAAATCAAATTTCAAGAGAGTTTTTTTACTTAAATTAAAGTTGCTTTAATCTATAAAATTTGAGTGCCTCAATAATTTTTCATAATATTAAATCTCATTTATGTATTAAAAAATTTTACTGTGTGAAAAATTTGTGAAATCCAAAACTCATGAGTAGCGCAATGTCAAAGTACGAAAATAGTGCAGGAAGAAAAAGTCAGGTGATAAATAGGTATTTAAAACTATAGTACAAAAACCTGAAATAATATTGAAAAAAGTATAGTATTAGCATAAATATTATTAAAAATAAAAGCATTAAAGACACTTTTACCCTTTCTAGAGATACAGAAAGAAATATACCGTCACTAAATTAAACGACCAGTAGAGAATCTCGTACATGAATTTAAAGTGTAACAAAGTCATGCATGAATTTAAAAGGTTATACAAGATGAAAGACGGCCACGTGCCAAATCAGGTCCGTCAGCTGTAATACCTAAACAGTCGTCCGTGTTCCAATAGATCTCAATTTCTTTCCCCGCAATTGACACTTCAACTTTTCAAAAGCATCGAGGCAGATGAGTGGTTTCCATGGAGATCGATAAACTCTAGTGGACCTTTGTGAAAGTTTCCTTTACATTTCTTCGCTGTGTTGCGTGATTATAAAAATCCTGTTAGATGATCTCCTTTCATTTCACTGTCTCTTTATATCAAATCTCAAAAATGACATCAGATTGCAGTGTTATGATTATTTCAAGAGAACGGTTTTTCGTGAAGAGAGGGTATTTTTTATTTTATATTTTTTATTTTATATATATATATTGAATAGTGATGAAGACATAGTTTTGTTAAACATATATATATATGTGCACACACATATATATATATATATATATATATATATATATATATATATATATATATATTTATATATATATATAAATTAAGTAAAATCATCACTTAAATATAAATGGTTCTTTTATATTAAATATAATATTTAATATTAAAATTAAAATGTGTTAGTTATTTATGTGTTATAGGTTTATTTGTGAGTCAGAGTGAGTTCGTGTGTGAGTTTTAATTTTTTGGAAAAATGAATATACAAATTAGTTGTGAAATGAAATCTATCATAAATATTTTGGAGTGTTAAAAAATATGTGATGTGTTGTGGATCATAGGCCGTATCCTTTTATTTTACAAATATTTGAAAAAAATAAAAACATAAAAATGTGAAAATATGTTAAAGTATTGAACTCGATACTTTAGCATAAAAAAAGATTGATGTTCATCAGTTTATAAGTCTAAAGTATTTAAAATTTATAATGTGGGTCCGCATGACAGTGTTAAATAACGATTGGTTTGTTAGGTGGAAAGTTACGATCGTCATAGAAGATACAAGATCAAAAAGCCCAACTGCAAGCACAACTAGCATGATAAGATATCGCACGGAGTGCACTTCCATAGTTGATCAGCTTGGCATCATGGGACAACAAGTAGGATCTCAATGTGGGGGAGCAAATGCTCGTATTTTTTCTTTCATTTACATCCGAGAGCCCCCGCAGAAGGATGGTGGGCGTACGAGCTGGTCCGGGCGTTTGCATCCTCCACATCAGCGTAATTAATTCAAGCCGGTGCGTCTTGTCGCATTCAATCTCCAAACCCGCTGCCACCTATTTAAATGATTTTTGGTCTATTTTTCAAATTTAAGCGTGAATTTCCCTCGCATTGCACTGCTGGAGCTTTCTCCTGCCACCTTCAAAATCTCACCACCTCCGTGAAATATTTTTCCAGACGTAAGCATTTAACCACACAGTGTCATCCCTCGTCAAGTTCCCACTGTACCACATCCTCTCAGTGGATACCGAGAGGGATATCCAAGATACCCTCTATTCAGCACCATCTCCCTTGCCTGCTCAAGTTGTCTCGGAATGCTAATGCCTCTCCTCTATATTCTCGCCATGATCAAATCCAAAGTCTTGTCTACATGCATCCCTAAAACTCACCTTTTCCCCGAATTCATTTATTAGCTAGCCTATCGGTTATGTAATCCAGTGGAAATGCTTTGTCATGAATTGCCAATGAGAGGGTGGTTGCAGAATGTGTACTATCAGTGATCCGCTGCTTCCCAGTGCTATCCTCTGAGTCGGAGTCCTCAGCATTCAATTTTCCGACGCATTCACCGGTTCAATTATTATGACGAATTCACAGCAAGAACTCAATCGCGCCATGTTTCATTTGAAACTCCTTGATAGAAGCTATGCCACCAGATGTGCAAGCGGATATGGGGGTTTTTGATGCCGACACTCATCCAATTTTGAGTCATATTGCAAAAATTCTCGGTAAGCATGATGATAATGCAAAGCAGCAACTCGGCTTCAGGTACTGTTTTCCATGATGATAGAAGCCGGAAATGGTAGCGGATATTCCATCTTATTGGACTAGGATAGAAGTCAACTCATAGCGTATGAGCCTCTCATTAATAGGTTCTTTTAAATTTCCCTCTATTAATTGTATATTTGTTCTTATACCAAAACGTGGAAGAGTTCATGCAGCCTAGGGGCCAAATGATGAGTGGATGCAAATAAAAGAAGACAACAAGATTTTCCTAGACATACGTGGTTAGAAGGGAACAAAATGAGGCTTCGTTATTTGAGATTTTCTACAGTTATTTCATGCCCACTGCAGACAAAATATTGAATGGAAGTCCTTGTCCTTGTTTTCTACCTAAAAGCGCGTGATCTTTTCCTATTTAGGAAAGAATTGTAACATGGAGATTGGTTTGTTTTTCTTTTGGAGGAATATTCTCGGAATACATGCTATATGAGTGCACGTAGCCTTATAGACTCCCAACTTTTGTGCCCACGAGGCTTTTTGGCTTTAGAATCTATCAGACAGTAGTCTTAATGTCACATTTCGCGTCCATTTTGTGCCTATAAAAAAAGGTCACATGTACAAGCTGACTACCATGGCTAGTAGGCCTCTTTCATGTGTAAATATGAGATAGGCATTTAGTGAAGTGACAAAAATGTTAGATGACATGCGACAGCTATTAGGAGAAAGCTGGGCTTATGACCTATATAGTGTTATTTCCAACCCAAGGATTGAAAATGTGATATCTCGCTTTTATTCATGACAGAAGGCCGAAAACAAGTAGAGTTAGTATGCAAAGATGCGAAAGAACTCGCAGATGCTAATATTCTAGATCATAATAGGTGAAGAGAAAATAGTTAAAAGAACCAAGGAAATGGGGATTGATCTAGATGATGAGGAGCAGGGAGCCATGAAGAGAACAAAAATTACTCGATGGAGCCCGCATCTGGCTGCTTCCCGGGTTTTTATTTCAGCATTTGGGAGAAGAAAAAAATTCTCCTCAGCTTCGTCACCTGTGAATCATGCAGCTTTCTCATGAACAGAAATCTGATTAAACATGTGTTTTTCTCAAATCTGAAGAAAGAAATCGTGAGGATGAAGGCCAAAATGGAGTGTCTCTAAGCTCAACATCAAATTACTAATGTAAATGCAAACACAACGTTGTTAAATGATGGATGATCGACAGAAGATCAGTTTAGAATTGCTCACATCCTATAGACATGTCACCTGGTCCCGAGCACAACACTTACTAATGTGACCTCAGATGTAAAGACTAGATTCCTCTAATTGGATAAAAATGAACTTTGCATACGAAAACAGCCAATAGATTGCAAATGACCTCACCAAGACTAATGCCAGTGGAAACAAAAGCTGCAAGAGAATATGTTGGGCAAAGTTATTAAACAATTGGAAGTTGTAGAAAACGCTAACTCAAGAGCCTTAATATTTCAAAACGAATAATTGAAGTTATCATTATAAAGACTGGAGTAGACCCTAGTGACAAGATCACAGTGACAGATTCATGCAAAGGGCCGAGGTAGAGATATCTACATTAAGGAAGAAATTGAAGTTACCTGCTCGCTGGACATCTCAATGGCGTAATGGTTATGGTACATGGGGAGAAAAGATAAAAGAAAAGTTTGCTGTTAGCAACTCTCATGCAGTATGATGAAGAACTTTCCAAAGAGTGCAGCATTGCAATTTCATCACAAAATCATATCGATAATCATAATTGCACTTTTGTGTTTTCCTACTGTGATGAAGACCCTAAAACACAAATTATTCAATTAAATATCGAGTTACATATGGCCGAAAGAGATAGAAAGAAGGCACAAACAGATCTCCGGAGACTACAGCAAATATCAAATGATGAAGCAGTCATGGAAAAGGAAGCAGATATAATACAAAATGGATTTCAAAATGTCAAGCCGAGATTAAGAATCTCAACAAAAGAATGAAAGGTAATTTGTCATTAATACAAGCTATCAGACATCTATTTGGACTGACATCACTTCTTAGAAAATGAAGTCCAATTGAGTGCTTCTCGATGATAATTGCAAAAGAAAAAGTCTGGATTGTGGAGTGTGAAGAACCACTATGTTCCAGGTTAAGGAAAAATGGATTAATGTCAGAGCCATTTGGGCCAGAAGATTCTATTGCTGATTTTATCAATTCCAAATTAGAGATCAGAGTTAGGAGGATAATGAGGCAAGTACATAATGTTATATGCAAAGTGGGAAATTAATAAAATGATTATCGTGAATGATCTCGCGTAGAGGCCATGCGGAAAAGAAAACTAATGGAAATCAAGGAAGCAAAGAAGAAATCTGGATAAGATCGATAAAAATGATAGGGTGAAAGGCCTCGCCATCATGTTGTTTGTAGTCAAGTCTTTTGCCATGGAGCTCTTATGAGAATTTACTCTGGTGATGAAAAAAATCAAGATTGACAATAGGCATTGAAAGCACCTATAGTGCTAAAGGGAGAGGTGGTAGTCAACTCTCCGCAGGTACATTTTCAACTTTTGTGGATGCAAAAACTCTTTTCTCTCCAAAGGCCTTCTTATGACCGAATTGCTTTATATCTCGCATTGGAGCATCACAATCTGAACACATTCATCCGCATGACGAGGGTAGAAATATGGAAAAGTGCGGAGCTTTTGGACAATTAGACCTCGCCAAAAAGGACTCGACAACAACAGCAAAGACAACGCCTGATCATAGGAAAAGAAGCCACCGCATCAAGCAATTCCTATAAGATTAGATATTTATTTTAACTTATATTCTCAAGAAAATGTAATTGTAATAAGACATACTCAAGGCAATGTAATACGACAAACCTCTCGAAGTCTCGAAGTAGTTTTGGTAGCTAGGATTGGTTACAACAGCCTCCAAAACTACTTTACCGTATTTAATGTAATTTTCAAGAGGAAAAGAGGTTTCAAGCCTTTGCACCTCTAGAAAAATATTTTTGTACTCAAAGATCCAAAGATTAATGAATGAGTAACTCAAGCTTTCTACCATTTTGTTTAAAGTTGAAGTGTATTCTGCATTTTCTATTATATATTTCCATCTCATGAATAAAACAAGGTTAAGTGAGCAAAAGATACTTTCTCTTTTTTAATTTCTATGTATAAGAGTGTTAAACAACCTGACCAAGCGCCTTTGTTTTAACTCTTTCCTTCGTGTGTTTGTTCCGGGGTTTGGAATGGTTATTCTCAGATAGAGTAGCATATCAGCTTTGTCGACTTCTTCATACATTTTATTCTAGTCACTTCAATCAACATTAACGAGCAGCAAATATCGTGGAAGCACTAGCATAATATTTACATTACTTCATGAGGCTCGACTTATAAAATACTTCGAGGGTTAGTAAAACATATAGACCTAAAAATTTGTGACATAATTCATAAAATGTCTTAAGCACCAATTCCTTATCACAATGCAGGGATCGTCTCTTAAGGTACAACATTAATTGGCTGCCATCTGCCCAGTAACGAAGTATTCAAAGGTCTGTCCATGGGTATGCTGATACTTTCCTCCCGTTGTTCAGTAGAGGAAATACGTGCCGTGCTTTATTTTAAATAATTTTGATCCTGAAGAGGCCTCACATGAGGTCGACAGCTCTTAGGAGTCCCTATTCTCGTCGCATCTAGAAAATTTAGTGTCTCATGAAGGGCTAGAAATCAAAATATTTTCTACACTCCGATGCTAAGTACCGCCAAGCACGCAGACAACAATTGCTCATATTTTTCCATCTAAAGAAGTTTCCCGCAGTAAATCACTTTCTCGAAAAGTAGAATCCTTGTCATCATATCTATTCATTTTCAAGAACCAACATTAGAAGAAATATCTTTCGAGTCCGTATCATTTCCATCACATAATTCAACCTAATTCAAATACAAATTTTTCCCTATCGTTCATATACCTTCCAGTACGCTGTTCCACCCCTTTAACCCCACCTACAATCGGTATTCATTTTACCCCCTACTAAGGAGCACAATCGTGGCTTAACACATGCTCGCTTTCGATGAATAGATATGCACCATTAAATCTACCCCAACCAATGAATGCAATGCCTTAGGAGTACCTTAATTTTCTCCCTAGATTTACTAGTGAAGATGAAATAACCAGAATAAATACTTTGCCTTTGTTTTGCACTTTGCCGAAAATGTAGAACATCTTGATGATAATGAGAATTTTGCATAGCCCCATGGTGAGGCAGAAAATGGTTGAAGTGATTACTCCATACTAATTTGGATTATTGGATGAATAAGTGACAATTCATTCGTAGATGGGGTGAAAAAGAGTATCATGAGTAGATGATATGATCAAGGTCATTAAAAATTTGTCAAATAAATTAGTAAAGTTGGAATTAGAAAACAAGAAACCTACACAAAAAAACAAGAGGGTTTTTAATCCCCAATCTCGTAAAAATGTTCTCTCGTATCTAAGCAAAGAGAAATAAAAGATCAAGATCAAGTCCAAGCACCTTTATATAGAGTGTTTCATTTACATTTTCCATATAATGATCGTAAAGAAGATAATATTCAAATTTCTGTCAGATATATGCAAGATGACGAAACATAAGAAGAAAATGAGAAATAATATATTGTAAGAATGTAAAGAAATTAATATTTGGCTTTGATTAAAGAAATGGGATGATTATTGCAAAACAATTTATCGATTTTATGCAAGCAGAGTTGCATAGGAAATATGATTTGAGGTCAAAAAAGAGGTTGAACTCAAAGATGTTGAAGGAGAGGAAACTGTATAATCGCACTCTTACTTCAAAGGTGACTCCACTACAAAATAATCCTATTAAAAAATCAGATAAAGGTAACTCACCTACAATCAAGGAAAAAGAGAAAGAAAGGGCAAATAGTTTCAAGCTTCTCAAATAAAATCTAATGACCAAATATTTATGGAAATCTATACCGTTCCCCGATCAATATGAAAATCTCAATTAAAAATCAAGAAGAACCGAAAAAGTTAACAAAACTAAATCAGACTTTCATCTTGTCTAAAAGAATTAGAAAAAGTAAAGATTCAAGTGCCACTTCTTGAGCTGGTCAAAACACTCATATAGGAAGAATTACATAATTGAAATAATTATCCTCACCATGAAGTGGTGATATATTCAACTATATGAAGAGAACCAAATGTTACTTTTGACCTGAAGGCCGAGGAGGTACATTCTTCTCGGGTTCCACCTTATATACTGCTTTGCTGGATGATTTCATTTTACATAATTGTATACAGATCTGAGTATCACATCTGAATGCCACTGTCTGGATGAAGAATTAATTTAAAATCACTAAAACATATATAGACTTTTATCTTTTGATTAAAAAAATGGATGAAGTGTGTGGTCTTATCAAGGATATGTATATTTCCTGTCAAATTAATTTCAATAAGAGTATTGGTGATGGATGTGGTAGTAGTGGTGATATCCCAGCCTTGGGATTGAAGTGTTGTTGTCTAGATTCTTTGGGGAAGGCAAGTTTGGAGGATTTAAATTGGATTACATATGGTCATTCCTATTTTTAATGTGGAGTGAAAGTGAGGTTACAGGTAAAAGAGATTCTGAAAATTACCAGCCACAGGGGACAAGTAATTCTCTTATTTGAAGTTGGAAGAGAAGGAGGATGTCTCTTGTTCTATGTTGCATGAAGATGCAAATTGCTAAAGATTCACAAAATAACCTCACTTCAGCCAGCCTACATAAAGATGTCTCAACAATTGAGAAGTGTTATTTTGATACAAAGTACCTTTCAAGGAGGCATCATGGAATCCAGATTCTATATTTATATATTCTAAAGGTGAATTTTTGTTTTTCCTTCAAATGGAATTTAACCTCATTTTAATATTGTGAAGAACATAAAGTATTGATTTCAAGTTTCAGAGAAGTTGAAAATATGTAAATTCTGGGCTTTTTATTCGTTTTTGGTGACTTTAATTAATCATAAGAAAAATTAAGAATTGTTTAGATTAAAACATCCCAGTTAAAATTCCAGAGCACAAATGAGGTGTGATTTAGTTGAGAATTATTTATGCCTTTAATTTTAAAATTTATTTGAAGTTATATGTAGATAGGACTACAGACTGATTGGGGCTGTAAAACATATTACTTTAAACCACCAATTAATCCAAGACTTAGAGGTTGTAATGTCCCTACTTTCTAGTCTAGCTAAGATAGAGACATTTTAATTGGATTTATTTTATGTTTTATAAATAAATGAATATGGAGACATAAAACTTCCTATTTAAATCAATGCCCATGAACAAAGAGAAACTGGCTATGTAAATAATCACTCGCAGTGTGAATGAGGGTTTATTTGGTGATTGGGGTCCACCTTGACCAAATCAACTGTGATGTTCTAGGTTCAATGCATCTCAAGAGGACTCAGTGCGGTGGCTTCTAGGAAGGGAGCTCTAATGTGGAGAGGGGTGACTCATCGTGTTGGTTTAGGCTGCAAAGGCTTTCTCTCATGTTATAAAAAGGGAGGAGGTAACATATTTAAAGAGGGCATTGATGAATTATATTTCTCTCAAGTATTGTCTCCAGCATGGCCTACCATTCTCTGTCAAGCCATTTGAGAATTAGGATTGGAATTTCATACAGGCTTGATTCTTCCTTGAGGACTGGCTGAGAGTTCTTTTGCTGAAGTTTTCTGTACCATTCAGTTTTGAGACTAAGTCTTCATCTTTCAGAGCAAATGGTTTTCGCCCAGCTTCAGGGTTTTAAATTTTGCTATTTTTTGTTGCAGTAGCATTGCAGATCCTGTCAGATTCAGTTGTTTTGAGAGGCTTTCTCTGCCGAGAGTGTTCCTCACTCTCTCCGAGGAGTTAGCTGATCTATATTTTATATCGATCTATACTTTTCATTCCATGTATTTCAGGCTCTTCACCCTCTGCCAGCTTTCCGCTTCATACCAAGACGAGAGAGGGCTTTGTTATTTTAGTTTGCTATTAGTTTGGAGGAAGGCCCTAGCAGCAGGGCTTTCCTTCCCTTAGTGATCCATGGATTGTGTTGTTGATCTCATTTTCTGTAGATTTGACTTGGTCAATAAATAGAAGTTATCTTCAGAAATTTCTGGTTTTCTAATATTCATGCAGATATTGTAATCTGACTGTACCAATATGATTATGTATTCCAATTGGATTCTGTTCTTTAAAGTCTCAGGGCTTCCATAATTCATATGATCTGATGCTTCATCCATAGATCTGTCTCAGATCTATGTATTTACACAGTGAATTAAGAACTCATCCTGAAATGACCATTTTCATGTATTTCTATGCTTAATTCTAGTTGGTGTACTTTCTATTTCAAGGGATCTTGGTTCTAGTTATTTTTGTGGTAATCACTTGTGTGAAATAAACTCATTTTAAAATCTGATTTACTGATATATCTGGGGTGATTGATATTTGGTTGACCTCCTCCGAGTTTCAACAATCTTCCACAATTCTAGTACTGGTTGTATTTCTGTTGTTGAACTTTCCTTTTTAAATGATTTTGAAGGCTAGTCTATTTGAGATCCGTTTAATGTGCTTAAACTTATTTGTTTCTGCTGAAATTTCATATATCTGGTCACACATACAGTCTGAATGAGGTATCCTGTGCCTGATCTACGTTTTCTTTGCTCATATTTTCCTTATACAATTTTTTCATTGAAGGTCTGTTGTATTTCAATTCTGGGATTATTATTCCAAGTTCTATAGGAAGAGGCCATACAATAGTTTGTAAGGCTCTTAAGCCCTCACCTTCTTTCTGCAGTACATATCCAGTAAATTCCTCTCTAGTCCATCTCTCATAGAATCTTGATAATCCCCAAAAGGACATTAAGGCAGAATGGGAGCCCAATTTCTGGCACAACTTTTGTGCTAGCATTGAGCCATACTCATGTTGCATTCTGGTGATGAAGATCCTCTTCTCCGAGAGGGAGACAGAGATACTAGAAATAAATCATAGAAAGTATGACTGAGGTCACTGCTTGACCTTGACAAGGTTCAAGACAAGGGGAAAGGCCCCGAGTTGAATGATAAATATAAGGAGGCAAGAGTTTGTAAAACTTCTGGAAACCATGCAAGATCTATCCAAGGAAAGAAGTATATATGAGGATAAAGAATGAGGGAGTCTCTGGAAAATCCATCAAGTGAGAGAGTTCCGAAATGTATCAGCTTGGGATTGGCCCACTAGTGAGCTTCTGCACACTTGCCCATATTCTCACTAACGCCTACAATGCCTACCTTCGGGTCAGAGAATGAATGCCTAGAGTCAACTTTCTTGGGCACACATTTATGGCATTACATTCACAAAGTCAAAATTTCAAGGATAACTTGAGTTTTCAATATTTATTCCATCTCAGACCCAGGAGGCCATTGGGTGCAAGAAGAGCAGGGAGATGGAGGTTTCCTTCATAAGAGGCACCACACCACAGAAGTTCTTTCTAAGCCTAATTTAGATGAGATCACTCCTCAGTGTTTTTAAAGCATGGTGAAAATTAATACATATCACCAATAAGGTGCCTGTATAGAAGCTTTGGGGCTAATATTGCCTTGACTACATTTTGATGGCAGTCCACAACCTGTGGTTTCCTCGGAATGACATTAAAAGTAACAATGTCCACTGGGAGGCCGAGTTCACTAGAGACTAGTGGAAATAGTCAGGTCGAAAGGATCCAGAGGCTCTTTCATAAGCTAGCAAAGCAAGGAGACAGAGATGTGTCAGTTTGGCATTCTAAATTTTTTAGGCGGTCTGTAATGGTTCTCGACCTTAGTTATGGCATAGAGCCCACATGTTCATATATGGCTTGAAGCACTTTGCATAAGGTTTAATTCTACCAATCCCACCACTGTGACATGGCTGGAAAGAACAAAATATCACTAAGATGCCTTTGCCATCACAAAGGAAACCCTTCCAAGCAAAGCCACACTCTTCTAAAGGGAAGGAAGGGAAAGCTGCTCCACCCAAGGAGAGTTTACAGTAAAAAAAAGCTTCTGACAATGATCTTCGTGAGGAGTTGAGAAAGAAGAAATTAGTGTTTCAATTTCTTCAGTCAAGAATCATGGGTAAGCCAGATTACAGATGTCGCTGAAGAGCACACTATATTGAAGTCTTCCTCTGACAGAGGAGGAGGAAGGGCAATGATGGAACTAGGAGTGCTGTTAACGCTAAGGACAAGGGAGGAGGAGGATCCATCATCATGGCCAGAGAAGAAGAAGGAGCATTTTCCCAACCTCAGCTGGGACTCTTGCTTCTTTGAGGGAGGCCTCAAATATTTGAATCTTAGATTGCAAGGTTCAGTCAAGGGACCAAAGATTATCTATTTTATTCACATTGGGGCAACCCACAATTTTACTGATGTTTCACTTGGAGCAGTAGGAGAGGGATCCCTACTAATTCTTTTGATGGGTTCTCTGGCTTTGCCCGGGAGCAAAACTCATGTAAAGCATGCAGATGTTCCTCACTTTCTGACTATGGGGACCTACACTTTGAGGGGACCACTTCTTTGTGGTGGACATACCACACCAGAATCCCTTATCTTGGGTGTCCAAAGGGTTGATTACTTGGGAAAAGTCACCACCATTGGAGGGCCTGCGATGGGAGGTGACTGAAGAGTGGGAAGCAAGAAGGAGCACAAAAGGTATGCACACCTACCCCTTCACTTGATGTCTCTACCCACACAACAAATATAGATGTGTGCAGTGAGGAAAGGATCTCATAGTTCCTTCTCTGTGTTCACATATTGCTGGCAAGGGATATCTTACATCATGGCAAGCCTCTTGGGATGCCATTAGATTCTATGGAGAAAGCTTCACCAAGTGTCAGAACAATGGAAGGAAGAGTCACCAGACCTTGGAGGAAGCAAAGGGAGGATCAACCTTCCCACACAAAATTTTGGCATGCATTATGCCAAGAGAGAAAGCAGCAACAAGGCAAGCACCACCATAGATACATCTACAACGCGGCCCTTGTTGAGGAGTGTAGATCCATATTGGAAGTCTCAACTCCTTGTAGAGTACTCCAAATATCTACAATAACTTTAGATGATATTAGATGGCATAAAGAAAGGAGGAGGCTATATGGTCCATGAAGGGGTCATCTATCTTGAAAGTATTTTGTCTCAAGCCTCCAAGATTAAGAAAGAAATACTACAAAGGGCAATGGCATGGTTCCTTTCCAACCATACAAATCAAAGAAAAATATACTCCCTAATCTGAAGAGTTTTGATTGGGAGGTATGGAGGAGGAGCTACATCAGCATTATGATTGGGATGAAACTAAATCAACACTTACAAGAGTGCAATAGCTATGTGGAGATGGGGCAGCCAAAGGATCCTATGCAGTGGATATATTTCAGCCATCTTTTCTTTTCTCAAAGAGGTAGTGTTCATGCCTAACTTCTATGAGTAAGGGAGGTTTGTATGGTAAGAAGTCTGATCTTGTAGAGCAAGTTTATTTTTCTGATTTGGCAAAACCTCTTACCATATGTATGCAGGCCATGGTCTTGCCAAAGAGAAATACTGTTTTATGCATATCTCATAAGAAAGATAGTGGGGGCCAAAACAAAAATTCCAAAGTCATTACCCTTGAGGTGCAAAGGGAGATTAATGACAACATGGGGTGCTTTCCAAAGGCACCTAATGAGAGTTTCACTTTTAGCCATGTCAAGGTGGCTATAGCAAATATGTAGAGGAGTACCACCTATCAGTATCTGATCTACTCAGAACAAGGAGTGTATTGCGCTGGTACTTATGGGACTGTGACCCACCTCCCCGTGTGCAAATTTTTGGGCTTTTCCTTTATGTGATTTTGCTACCATGTACAGATGACATATTGGTTTAAGCTATGGGTATGTATGGAAAAGAATCATTAGTGTATGTACCACATGGGATGAACTTATCCAGTACTTCATGATACATGTTTCAAATGCATTTATCACTCCATGTTTATTTCAAGGAGTTTTACACTCCCTTTACAAGGATTATGAACCTATCAAAGTGCTAGGTATCGAGGAGCAGAAGCAGATGTATTGTTTGTTAACACTTATTTCCATTATGAGAGCTTGATTCTGATGGTGTCATCAATGGAGAAGGAGAAGGTCACAACACCTCATTCTCACCACGTTGCCTGTATATGGAGGACAAGCAATATTTTGAGTGGGGAGGAATGTATCGTCCCTACTTAGCCTTGTTAAGAGGAGACATTAAATTTATCATTTTATGTTTTATGAACAAAATGAAATAAAGGAGGACATGTAAAACTCCACAATCAATTCCCATGTGAACAAAGACAAATTCTGTGGCTATGTAAATAATCACTTGGCAGTGTGAAAGAGGGTTTGTTTCAAAGATTGGGTCCACCTTTGACCAAATCAATCACACACTTGTGCTTCAATGCATCTCCAAGAGGGACTGACAGTTCAGAATGCTTCTAAATGTATGGTGGGTATTCTATCAAAGTGGTTTAGGGTTTGGCAAAGGATTTCATTTCTCTTCTGTAAAGGAAGAGAATACACAAGAAGAGGTTGTTGATGTGAATATATTTTCAAGTGTACTTGTTCCTGCTTAGACAAATACCATTCTTTGTTGTTTAGTGGAGGATCAGTGGAGGAATTCCCCGTTTGTGGAGTTTCATCTCTTCCTTGAGGATCATTGGAGGAGTTCTTTTCTGAAGTTGGCCACTATTTGGTTTGAGACCAAGTTTTATCTTTCATGAGCAACATTGGCCCATTGAGGGTTTTGTACCGCTTATCTTTTGTTGCAAGTGGCATTGCAGATCAAGGATTCAGTTGTTTCGAGAGGATTTCTCTATTGGAGAGTGTTCCTCAGCTCACGAGGAGTTGTATGATTCATATTTTATATCAGATATACCTTTTCATTCCATGTATTCAGTCTCCTTCTACCCTTCCATGTTAGCCTTCGTCATATCAAGGTTATTTTGGGGAAGAGGGATTTGTTATTTCAATTTTCTAATGTTTTTGAGGAAGATCTTCGGGTGTTAAGTTTGGTTTCCTTCCTTGGTGATCTGTGGATTGGGTTGCTGATCCATGTCTCTATATATCTGATCTATTTCATTAATAGAATTTATCTTCAGAAATTCTCTGGCTTTTTGCAAATATGTTATATTAAAATTTACTTACATCTTAATATGATAAGATTTTGATGTAAATCCAATTGGATCTTGCTATTAAAGTCTTGTATTCATATCTATATTGTATATTATGTTTCATCCATATATATTTCATATCTTAAATTAATGTAAAAACAAACAAATCCACCTTGAAAATAACGCCGCTTATGTATTTTTACACAGTTTTTTAATTCTAGTTGCAGCCTCTTTATCAAGGACTCATTTCCTAGTTATTTTTGTAATCACTTGTAAAGGAAAATTAAACTCATTTTAAAATTTGATTTACTGATATAATTCTAAAGTATTTAGTTTATACACTTCCTTCCAGTTTCACCAATCTCCACAATTCTAGTAGTCGTGGGGTTTTCATTTTGCAATAGCTTCCTTTCTTCGTCGATTTCTAGCTAGTCTTGTTTCCGGAGATCTCGCTTTAATGTGCTTGAATTTATTTTTTTCTGCTGAAATTGCATATATATGTCACATACATCTTGGAATGATGGATCCCCAGCCTTGATCTGTGTTTTCTTTGTTTGTTATTTTTTTCTATACAGCCGTTTTCATTGAAGGCCTTGTTGAGTTTCGAATTGGGATTATTCCAAGTTCTATAGGCAGAGTTCATAGTTGGTCAGTGTGCCTTCGGTTCTCACCTCTTTCGCAGGTGAAATAACCGTGAAATGCCTCTATAGTCCATCTCTAACATAATCTTGAGAATCCCCAAAAAAGGGACATTTTATGTATATGAAATTGAATTAAGATACATGCCTTCAATCCTCGATAATGCAAAACATTGGAAGGTTTTTATAGATGATGAAAAAAATAATCAATGCAATCCAATATCAAGTTTTGAAGATGGTCAAATTGATTTAGAATTTTATGAAAGTGGTCAAAGTGATATGCCCAAAAATCAAACATTCAATTGGTGATCGAATATAATTCAATTGAAAGATAATATTTTTCCCAAAGGCCTAGCACTTTCGAAAGATTGTTCTGAAGCACCGATGTCAATGGACCGTAAAAAAGTATCCCAATATGGAGAAATGGAGGAATGTAATTTAGGGACTCAACATGAGCCTAAATTAGTCAAATTGCTTGCAGGAGTCTTAGTGAATACAAAGAAAGGTATAAACTTTTTTAAAAAATTCATGGACATATTTGCATGGTCATATGAAGATTTGAAAACTTATGATTTGGATATTATTCAAGATAAAAATTACTATTGAAATATGGGGTTAAACCACACAAGAAGAAGCTCAGAAAATAATCCCACTATTGTTGGCTCTAATTGGAAGCAGGTGAAAAACTTTGTAAGCAAAACGTAGTTCCACTAAGATATTTAGATTGGGTTTTAACTGGGTACCACAAAAGAAGAAAAATGGAGAGATAATATTATGTGTGGATTTCATAAATTTGAACAAGAGTTTTAAAGGATAACTATCCTTTACCTAATATGGATTTTGTTCTCAGTGGGTAGCACCTGGGAGCTTTTGCTTATCTATGGTTGATGGTTTTTCCGGGTATAATCGTGTGGCCGGTGGAGAAGGGAGATTGAAAGAAGATTGCCTTTACTACACCTCGGGAACATTCATGCATGCCAGATGCCATTTGGCCTCATGAATGCAGGAGCAACTTTCCAGAGAATGAGAGGTTGATTTTGTGGGTGATAAATTTGTAGTTATTTATCTTGATGATGATTAATATTTTTTCAAGGTCTCAAGGAGGAACACTTAGAACACTTGAAGAAAGCTTTCTAAAATGCAAAAATTGGGATTATCATTAAATCCTAAGAAATCTTTGTTTGCTTTAGAATAATTTTAGTTGTTGGGTCATATAGTTTCAAAACAAGGATTAAAGATTGACCCCAAGGCGTTATTGAAGCTATACAATTCCACTTCCTAGAAGTAAAAATGATATCCAGCGTTTCTGTGAAAATCAATTTTCTCGAGAATTATTTGT
The DNA here is from genome assembly GCA_034641835.2 of Pinus albicaulis. Classification (NCBI taxonomy): domain Eukaryota; kingdom Viridiplantae; phylum Streptophyta; class Pinopsida; order Pinales; family Pinaceae; genus Pinus; species Pinus albicaulis. Next base: position 19,275,643 of record CM076576.1, on the reverse strand, counting down.
ATCAAATTATGTCGAAATTGTCAAGAGAATAACATATATGTTAAAGAAGAATGTGCTAAAGTGTATATGATAAAGATGCAAGAGAATCATCTAGTAAAATAAAGGAAGCTCTCCAAGAAGCTCTTGTCTTAATCATTCCAGATTACTTAAAACCTTTCTAGGTCTTCTCATTTGCATCTATCTTCTACTATTGTTGTTGTATTATTACAAAAAAATGAGGAAAGTAGTGAACAACCTTGCATTTTTTTAATGAAACCTCAGATTTTAATTTGAAGTATAATATTTTGGAGAAGAAAAGTATGCCTTTAGTAAATCATTAAAGGCTTTTAGAACTTATATACTTCATTCTCAAATAGTAGTATATGTGCCTAATTCCGTTGTAAAAGATGTGCTAGTATTGTGAGTTATGTAAAGGAAAAAGAGGAAAATGGATTGCCAAAATCCGTGAATATGACTTAGATATCATAAACCAACAAAGTTAGTCAAGGGGACGTGGACTAGCGAAATTTCTAATAGAATCTAATTTCTAGGCTTTGGGAATTAGTTTACTTGTACCTCGTAGATGAAGCAACTAAAGAAACAGATCGCATTAAGACAAAGTCATCAATTAAGCATGCATTTCTCTGCTCAGCCGGTAGTATAAGGATATCATTCATTATATTTGTTTCTTTTTCTTGTCCTCCTTCAATAAACAAAGAGTTGGCACAGCTATGAAAACTCAAAGCTCAACCTTTATGTTATAATTAAGCTGTTGTATTGGAAAGATCCCGCTCGGTATATTGCTATTATGTTTGGATGTATGAGGAACCATGGAGGTGATCAAAGAATATCATGAATGCTTATGTGTGGAGGTCACTACAAACTCGGAAGGTAATAAATTTCTGCAAGATTCTTAAATCGTGCTTTTATTGGCCCTATTTATTTAAGTGATGTATATAAAACTATAAGAAGTGTTCAGAAATGCCAATTGTTTGCGTAAAAGAAAATATTATTAGCTCCTTTGCCACTTCTTGCTATATTTGTTGAAGAACCTTCGTACAATGGGGTTGATTTAATTGGAGAGATTGATCCCCCATCAAGTGGGCGCTATGGATTTTTTAACTTCTACTTATTATTTTACAAAATGGCTAGAGTGCTCACTAGAAAGGGAAATGGTTTGGTTGTGATGAATTTTTTGAGTGATAATATTTTTAGTAGACCGATGTCCAAAAGAAAATTGTAAATGTTATTAAATGCCTGTGTCTTCAATTCACTTCGATTCATACCTCTTGTCGAATTATAATGTAATATTATCACACTCCACAAGATATCATCCTCAAGGGAATGGATTAGCAAATAATCATCTAATAAAACATTGGTGAAGATATTGAAGAAAAAATCAATGAGAATCAAAAATATTGGGATTGAAAGTTAATTTTTGCTTTATGGGGCATGACTACTAAAAGATCCACTTGTAAGTCCCCATATGAATTGGTATATGGTGCTTAGGCCCCCGTTTCCTACTCGGCTAGCAAAACCTATAATTTATTTTCTTTCAAGACTCTCAAGAGGAACCTAATGTCTTGATCGAAGACTAAACAAGGTGATGGAATTAAATTAAAGAAGAAACAAAAGTTATAGACAATTTGATTACTTATTAGGAGAAAATGAAATCCATTTTTGAAATAAAGGCAAAAGAAATCATGTTTCAAATCGGAGATCTAGTATTAAGATGGGATACCAAGAGGGAAGAGAAAGGGAAACATGGAAAATTTGATCCTCTATGGTATGGTCCTTATAAAATCTCTCGAATTCTATAAAACAACACTTTCATGTTGGAAAATCTCGATGGAGAAGCAATAGAACTCGCTTGTAAATGGGCAAAGATTGAAACATTATTTCCAAAGTTAAAAAAAGTAGTTAGATTACTTTTTGTACATATTCAATTTCCTCACCGTAAATTTCTCATCAAAGGTTCTTGACTCCATGCCCAAAGTGAAGGCACTCGATTTTGTGTCTTTAGTGCTCATGGAAAAAAACATTTATCCCTAGGTGGAGCCGTATGTTGTAGATCGTGCCGTATCCTTTTATTTTACAAATATTTGAAAAAATAAAATATAAAATGTAAGTATGCTAAAGTATTTAACTCTTATACTTTAGCATAAAAAATATTGATGTTCATTAAATTTTAAGCTTAAATATTTAACCTTTTATGTCGTGGGTCCACATTGGAAGGCGAAATAACGATTGGTTTGTTGGGCGGAAAGCTACCGATCTTTAAAATCTCTATCAAAAGCCCAACCCGTGGGTACAACTAGTGCTATAAATATCATATGGAGTGCTTCCAGCAAATGGATCGGGTTGACTTTGTAGACACCCAGAGATCAACGACAGAGATCTAATGCTAGGGGGACCAGCCATATTTTTCTTCCATACTCCGGAGCCTGCTGTGACATAGGATGCTGAGTTGTCCCAACTCCGTCCTCCACATCAAGCAGAATTAACAGCGTTACAAGGCGTCTTGTCAAGATTCAATTCCAAACCCGCACTACCTATTTAAAGGATTTTGGTCTATTTTTAAAATTTATCGGTGAATTGCTACACTACACCCTATTTGAGCTCTCCACCACCTACAAGCCACCACCGTAAACAATTTTCCACGTAAGCATTTAACCGTGGCTAAAATTTCATCCCCTCGCTGCCCCACCACCTATATCCCTCTCATAGATATTAAGAGCGATATCCAAGATACCTCCGTTCTAATTCATCTCCCTTAACAACAAGTTGCATGAACACACTCCTTTCCTATATATTCTACCATGATCAAATCCAGAGTCTTCTCCGCATGCATCCCTAAAACTCACCTTTTCCCCGAATTAATTTATTGGATAGTATCGGTTATGTATCTAGGAAAATGCTTTGTCATGAATTCCCAAGGAAAATAAGCTATAGTGTGTCTATTATATTAATCGCCAAGCCCTATGCTATCCCCCCGAGTTGAGTCTTGCATTCAATTTTCTTCGACGATTCATCGTTCAGTAGCATGGTGTCTTGCAAGGGAAGTATCTAATCAGTCAAGCTCAGCTTCTTGGAAGCCCGACATGAAGTGCTTTCAAATTTACATGAAAGCAAGCTGATATGGGGGTTTTTGATGCCGATTAATTATCCAATTTTGAGTCATATTGCAAAAATTCTGGGTAAGGACGATGATAATGCGTGGAAAAAGTCATTTAGGAATGTTTGCCATGACATAGAGTTTTTAGAATGGTGTCAGATATTCCGTCTTATTGGCAGAAGCAGCCTTCTCAACTCACAAATTTCCTCGATGAGCCTCTCATTAATGTGTTCTTTTTAAATTTTTCATTAATTGTATATTTATTGTTATACCAAAATGTGAAGAGCTATGTATTTAGGGCTAAATATTATGGATGCAAATAAAAGAAGACAGCTTAGTGATTTTCTTACGATGTGGTTAGAAGGAACAAAATGAGGGCCGGGTTATTTGATTTTTTCTAGTTATTTCATGCCCAATTTCAAGCATACAAAATATTGAATGGAAGTCCTCCTCCTCAAGCTTCGTACCTAAAGCCTTGTGGATTTTTTGCATTTAGAAAACAATTTTAAATATGGATATTGGCTTTTTGAGGAATATTCTCAAATAAGGCTATATGGATCATGTGTTGAGCCTTACAGACTTCACTTTGTGCCAATGAGGCTTTTTTATTCTTGAATTCATTAAAATGCAGACTAAATGTTGACCAGGTTCATTTTGTGCCTATGAAGAAGGTCACATGCACAAGTTACCTATGTCATAGGTCTTCTTCATAGTAAATATGAGACAGAATTTGATGAAGTGGACAAAAATGTTAGATGACATGCAAATGTTATTAGGAAAAGTTGGGATTATGACCATACGTTGTTATTTCAAATAGAAGGATTGAAATGGATATTCGCTTTTTATTCAAGGAAAGAAGTCCAAGAACAAGAGAAGTTAGCATGTAAATATGTGAAGAAACTGCAGAGATGCTAATATTCAAACTCCTATTATAGCAGAGAAAATAGTTAAAAGAACCAAGGAAATGGTGATTTATCTAGATGAGGAGGAGCAGAGCCATGAAGAGAACAAAAATTATCAAGAGCCTACATCTAATGCTTCTTCCTACTACTGCATTTGGAGAAGAACAAAATTCTCCTACTACCTAGGAATCATGAAGCTTATCATGAATTGTGCACTTGATTAAACATGTTTTCTCAAATTGAAGAAAAAAATCAGAGATGAAGGTCAGCCTTGGAGGCCTCAAGTCGAACATCGAATTACTAATGAGCAAAAAAGGTTGTTAACTGTGATGGATATTGAAAAAGATAAGTTTAGAATTTCCCTCTCACATCCTACGTAGATATGTCAACTTGGTCCTTCCCAAAGAATTTCAACACCGTTAATGACCTGTGGATAAAGACTTCAATTGATAAATGAACTTGCACATGCAAACAAAGTCAATTGATTGTAAATGACTTTCACCAAGACTAATGCCATGGCAATGCTGCAGAGAATATGTTGGGAAAAGTTATTAAACAGCTTCTTGAAGTTAGAAAATGCTAACTCAAGAGCCTTAACAATTCAAACTAATAATTGAAGAAGATTATTATAAAGATTGGAGTAGACACTAGTGACAAGATCATAGTGCAAAAATTCATGCAAAGTGCTGAGGTAGGATATCTACATTAAGGAAGAAACTCGGTTACCTATTGGTGAACATTCAATGGCTACAAAGTTGTAGAGGTAGAAAAAGAAAAAGAAAATTTGTTTGTATAAGAATTCCATCCGTATGATGAAGAACTTTCCAAAGTAAAGCAGACTGCAATCTCATTACAAAATCATATTGATAATCGTTAACTGCATTTTGTTTTTCCTAATGTGTGATGAAGACCCTAAAACACAAATTATTCAATTAAATATTGAGTTACATAAGGCCGAAAGAGATAGAAAGAAGGCACAAACATATCTCGAGATCGCAACAAATTGATGAAGGTCATGAAAATGAAGCAGATAAATAAAAAATGGATTTCCCAATGTCAAGCCGAGATTAAGAATCTCAACGAAAGAATGAAAGGTAATTTGTCATTAATACAAGTGAAATATATCATTTGACCGATATCATTTCGTAAAATGAAGTCCAATTGGTGCTTCCTGATGATAATTGAAAAAGAAAAAAGTCTTATTGTGGAGTGTGAAGAACCAATTATGTTTGATAAGAAAAATGTTTAACAGAGCTATTTAAATAAAATATTTATTGATTTTATTAATTCTAAATCAGATCAGAGTTAGAGGAGAATGATATGAAGGACATAATGTAATATGTGCTAGAAATTAATAAAATGATTATCGTGAATGATCTCGTAAAAGGCCGCGTAAAAAGAAACTAATGGAAATCAAGGAAGCAGTAAGTGAATTTGATAAATCTTTTGATAAAATGACAAGTGTGAAAGCCTACCATCATGTTGGGGATCTGAAGGAAATATTTTTCCATGGAGCTTCCAGAGAATTTACTATTGATGACAAAAAGAAAGATTGACAATGCATGAAAAGACTCAAAGCAAAAGGAGACAATGACAACTTCCGCAGAGACATTTTCAACTTTGTGTAGCAAAACTCTTTTCCGAAAGGCCTTCTAGGACCAAATTATCAAGATTTAGATTGGAATATCAAAACCGATACACTATCCAGGATGTAGGTAGAAATATGGAAAAAGTGCAAATAGCCTGGATAATTGACCGCCAAAAAGGATCAACACCAAAGAAAGGAAAATCAAATTGATCAAGGAAAAGAAGCCACTTCATCAACAATTCCTATAGATTGTTATTTATTTTAAGTTATATTCTCAAGAAAATGTAATTGTACAAGATACTTTCATTCATGTGATAGACAACCTTCGAAGTCTTGAAGTAGTTTTGTTATGTAACCAAATTTCCAAAAAGAGAAGAAAAGAGATATCAACGCCTTAGAAATGAGCCTCCTTCGAGGGGAAACCTCCAATACATTACATAAATGAACAATTCTTGGATGATGTTAAATTTACAAAACCTCCTTTCTATATATAGGAGTACCATGGGGCCATAATAAATGTAATCCTAGTGGGCCACAATGTAATCCTAGCCGACCTAACAATAATAATTTAAGGGCACAATAATAATAAAATGGGGTTACAAGGGTACAATAATAACAATATAAGCCACCAACAAAAGAAGGGACTATACTAGTAATATAGGGACCTAACATGCCCCTCCTTCAAAAGTGTTGTCCTCAACGCTTGAGTAGCTCGGGTGCTTTTGTATAAAATTCTCATCCTCCAATGCAGTTCTCATGGGTAAGTTCTTCCACTTGATGAGATACCTCGAAATCTGATTGATTTCGTAGTTGTTGAGTTCTTGTTTCCGTGACCGCTTCCTAGTTCCAATATGATTTTTCCTTCCTCATCAAGTTCGCAAGTTGTTTGAACTCGAAGATTTTCACCTATAACCTTCTTTAAGCATGAAACATGAAAAATCGGATGTACTCGCGAAGAAGCAGCAGCTTCTCCAATTTGTATGCCATAGTAACAATCTTTTGCAGCACCTTGTAAGGACCATAGTACTTTGGCGATAATTTATTATCCTTCTTAGCTTGCTTCGAGGGACATTTGTTTATATGGTTGTAGTCGTAAAAAATACCTAATCTCCTACATCAAAACTTCTTCTCGCCGCGATGTTGATCCGCTCAAGAGCCTCATTCGATTTTGTGCCAAATTCAAAGACCTTAAGAGTTGGAGAACTTCTTGCCGATGCTCGATGTGATCTTCGACCGTTTGAACCTTCGAATTTTCCCTTAAAGATGATGTAATCAATGGTGGATGATATCCATAAAGTGCCATAACAATATTTTTGCTGCGCAGAGTGGAAGGAAGTGTTATACCACCATTCAGCGAGAGGTAACCACTTGACCTATTGTGTTTGTTTATCAGATGTTAAAACAACGAAGATATCCTTCCAAAAATTTATTTACTATCTCTCGTTTCGACTCATCGCATTGAGGATGATAAGATGAGCTATGAGCTAATTGAGTACCCAAACAAGAAAAATAACTCCGTCCAAAAAATTTCCCGTAAAATCGGATCTCCGTCGCTCACAATAACCCTCCTTGGGCTTCCATGTAGCTTTTGAATTTTGTCCACAAATGTAGTAGCAACCGTACTTGCTTTAAATGGATGAGATAATGCACAAAGTGTGCATACTTGGTAAGTCTATCAACTACCACCATGATGACATTCTTTCCTTCGTACTTCTAAGAACTCCGTGATAAAATCCATTGAAATCTCCTCCAACGTTGACATGGAATGGATAAAGGTTGTAGAAGTCCCTGGTCTTAATTGTCTCCACTTTATTCTCGCTAGAAAACCAAACATTCCACCACACAAACTTTTGAATATCGATTTAAGGCCATCCCAAAAAAAAATCTTTCTCTTCACCCTCCTGCAAGTTTTTAAAAATCCTCCAGTGTCCTCCTAAAGGAGAAGTGTGCAATTCCGTAAGAATATTTGTTTCGGGGTTGGGAATTTACAAAGATATGTTTTCATCTTTTTGTACCATAAGGAATCATTTTTCCAACTAAATGTATCAGATGTACTAGGATCTGCCGCAACTTTGAATGAGTTTCCATACATCTTTGTCCTTCTTCCATTCATCTCTGCTTCAGCTATCCAATCAAGTTGGATAATAGAAATGGCACAAAGCAATGCTTCCACCTCTCTTCATTCTTCTTCTTGAGAGTGCATCCGCAACAACATTAAGCTTTCCTTTTTGTGAGATTATTTCAAAGTCATAACCCAACATCTTTGTGACTCATTTTTGTCAGTTTTCCGAAGATAGTCTTTGTTCCAAAAAGTGTCAATAATTCTATCATGACTGCTTTACCTTGAAGTGTCTTCCCATTAGGTAAGTTCACCATTTCTTTAGTAAGTGCATGCAAGATTGCTAACATTTACTTCTCATAAATAGGTTTTTGTAAATACTTTCCTTTGATTGACGACTTTCAAAAGCAATGGGTTCCTCTTCCCGCATTAAACCGCACCAATTCCATTTCGAGGCATCACATTCCACAATAAAGGTTTTCTCGTGAAGTCCGGCGTAGCTAAGACCGAAGTTAGGCACATTGCCTCTTTAAGATGTTCAAAGAAGGCCTTAGTTGCTTCAGGAGTCCATGAAAATGCATCTTTCTTCAATAATGTTGTTAGAGGTGCCGCTATTCTCCCATAATTCTTAACAAACTTGCGATAATAGCTGCTAACTCGAGAAATCCTCGCAATCGCTTTATTGTCTTGGGGACTTTCCATTCCTTAATGGCTTTAATTTTGTTAGGGTCTACTTTAACACCGTGAGATATAATATGACCCAGATATTCCACCTCTTGTACTCCAAAGAAACATTTGGGGTTGTTTTTGCATATAATTGTTTCTCCCCGCAATAGTTTGAGCACTCGATGTTCAACATGATCCTTCCAAGACTACGTAGATTAGTATATCATCAAAAAATACTAGCAATACTTAAGAAGGGTTTGAAAATGGAATTCATCAACCCTTGAAATGTAGAAGGTGTATTGGTAAGGGCCAAAAGGCATGACCAAAAATTCATAATGACCCTCATGAGTTCGAAATGCTGTTTTTGGAATATCTTCACTTTCATTCTAATTTGATGATATCCCTAACGAAGATCCAACTTGGTAAAATAAATTGCTCCATGTAATTCATCCAATAATTCATCAATCACAAGATTGGAAATTTTGTCTTTAATGGTGAGCTTATTGAGTCTCCTTATAATCCGGACACATTCGCCATGATCCATCCTTCTTGTGTGTACCAATACTGTGAGAAGAGAAAGAACTTTGACTAGGTTGAATTATACCCGCCTCTAACATTTCTCGTAATCATACGTTTTCAATTTTGCTCTTTTGGAAGTAAGGATATCTATAAGGCCCGATGTTTGGAGGAACACTTCCCACAATCAAATGAATAGCATGATCACATCAAGAGTCAGGTGGGAGTCCTTTGGGAGTTTCAAACACTTTGGAATGACCGTCCAAGACTTGTTGGAGATCCGCCGAAATAGATGATTTTGATGTCTAACGTCTAGTGAGCATAATTGTGCAATTACGCTCGTTGTTCTTTTCTTTGTAGCTTTGTCATGACATTAGAGCTATTATCCTTCCCTATTCTCTCAATACCCCGTACTCCGACTTCCTCCTTTCCTTCTCGAAAAATTTCAAGAAAAGTTCTTGAAAATTAAAAAAAGCTACCGTCCCCAAAGATTGTAACCATTGTACTTCCTAAAATATCGCACCTCCCCCATAGGAATGGAAAGCATTGGACTAGTCAACACATATTCCCCCATGGTTAGCTTGATATTATGGCATTTTCCAGAGCAATTTATAAGTTCCTCCATTTGCAACCATCACTTGACATTCTCGGGTGTCAATATAGGAACAATTTAATTCCTTGCTACCTAATAAATGAATAAAATTATGGGTGCTACCCGAATCAATCAACACTATTACCCTTTCTTCTTGATCCGTCCTACTATCTTGAGAGCTTGAGGAGTGGTAATTCCAAATGCTGCATTACATGATATGGTCGCATTCATTTCTTCCTCTTTCTATGGCTGGTTCCTCGGTGTATATCCTCTTCTTTTTCATTTTCTTCTTCTTCTTCACAATCTATGTAAAATAATTTCTTTTCAAGACACTTATGACCTTTAGTGTATTTTCTATCACAAATCAGAAAGGAAGCCCTTTTGCTCTTTTTTCTTCCACTTGTGGTGTCAACCTTGTAGGTTGGGGAAATCTAGGCGTAGAAACACTTCCTTCTTTATATAATTGAGTGGTAGGCTCTCTGCCGCCATAATTTTACATTAAACTTTTCTTGCCAACCCGAATGCCTTCTCCAATGAATCAAAGTTCCAAAACACTAACTTCATGTTGGATGTTATCCTTTAGAGTACCTAAGAAGAGATCAATCTTAGGTTCCTCCTGAATATTAGTTACCCTTATATTCAATTTTTGGAAGTCCTCAATGTGTCGTCCACTAAACCCTTTTGTTTGAGATTTATCAATTGGCTAAAGAAGGTGTTGCTCTTTGTATCCTCATAATGTGCTATCGATTTCCCTCCTGTGAAAATTCGACCAAGTGACAATTTTGGCTGGAGAAAAGTCATTGATTTACACAAATGTATTTGTTCTAAATGTAAAGTTGCAATGCGTACCTTTTGTGTGTTTTTATAATGCTATGAGATCAAAATATTGCTCCATCTCTAGAAAGTATCCATGCAGATCCTTTCCATCAAAATTCTCATATCGATATTTGGAATATGGTGGTTCTTCCCGCCAACATTAGAGTTTATGAAATTACAATTAACATTATTTTTTTCTCATCATGAGGTTCTTCTACTATCTTTTCACCATTAGGAAACCTTTCTTGTATAAACTTTGTCAAACCTTCCTATGTATGCTTTTAGAAAATTCTTCATAAGTTTATTTCTTCATGATCTTAGCTTTCCATGTCATCCATCTTAGATTCATGCCACTCTCCATGCCATCCATCTTAGCTTCCATGCTCTTCTTCAAAACCCGTCCATCTTCTTCACTTCCACGCCATCCATCTTAGCTTCCATGCCTTTCTTCAACACTTCCATTTCATTTTTTGTCATATGACAGGGTGAAATTTGTTGCACTTGCTCTTGTAATTTTACAGATCATGTTGCAATTCTTCATCTTCATGAGTCATGGTAGAGCCTTCTCAAGGCTTACTGTGTTAATTCTTTAGGTGCCATTTTAGAATCCAATATTGATACCTTTCACTTGCTTTGAGGACCTCGATATTGAAATTGAATTATCTATGTAATTGAAAATCTTAAATATCTGAAATTCCACCCCCGTAGTAGCCTCTCAAGCTTCTTTCAAATGCCACAGGTCTGATCTAATTTTGATTCCCCAAGACAAAGTTGTGTCCAATCTCCCACAATGACCTGACCTGTTCAAGAGAGAAAACTTGTAGGACTTGCCACGTGTCACCTGCTTTCATTTTTTGTCTCTGTACTGATAGCCAAGAAACTACAAATTCCGTGTACTTCAATCACTCTTACGGAACTCAAATCCACTGCCGTAGAGAGAGTTAGCTGAACTTTCCCACGATCACCTCTTTGAGATGCACCAGAGTCCGAAAAGCACTACCTTCCACAGATCATATCTCCAAAAATATTAGAACTGCTTCCGAAATGTTTTGAAACATTTCCTCAGATTTCAGCTTTGCACCATACAAATTTCAGATTCTCGAACCTTTGTAGAAAACATTTGGTAGCAAAATGCCACGATGATCCGTTTAGGAGCTTGAAAAAGACCTAACTTCCACAGATCATATCTCCGAAAATGTTGTGAACAAAGCTCCGAAATTTTTAGAAAACCTTCTCAAGATTTCAGCTTCACACCCTAAAAATTTCAGCTTCGAAGCTTCGTAGAAAAAGTTATAGCGAAAATTCCACGATGACCTGTTTGGAGCAGAAAACCCTAGAATCCAAAGCTCTCATACCAAATGTTGTGTAACCAAATTTCCAAAAAAGAGAAGAAAAGAGATATCAACTTAGAAATGAGCCTCTTCGAGGGGGCAACCTCCAATACATTACATAAATGAACAATTCTTGGATGATACAATTTACAAACCTCCTTTCTATATATAGGTCCATAGTTTGCTAACAACTTAGTGGGCCACAAATGTAGCCCCATTGACTAACAATAATAATTTAAGGGCACAATAATAACAAAATGGGGGTTACAAGGGTACAAATAATAACAATAAGGGGGTTACTCTAACAACAATAAGGGACTATACTAGTAATATAGGGACCTAACAATGGTAGCAGGATTGGTTACATAGCCCAAACCGATTTTTACCGTATTTAATGTAATTTTTAAGAGGAAGAGAGGTTTCTATGTCCTCGACCTCCAGAAAAATATTTTCGTACTCAAAGATTCAAAGATTAATGAATGGGTAAGAAAGTTTCTACCATTTTGTTTATGTTGAAGTGTATTCCAGTTTTCATTATGTATTTCCATCTATGAATAAAGGAAGGTTATGAGCAGTAGGTTTCTTTTAATTTCTATGTATAACGGTTAAACAACCTTAATTGGAGCTCCTTTGTTTTAACTATTTCCTTCACATATTTACTAATGGTGAGATCAAATCTCTTGAAATACCAACCTTTTTAGAATAAAAAAGATTTGGAAATTGAGATAGCTCTTGCAACATGTATTTTACACAGATCATAACTCCAAAAATATTGCGGTAACTGCTTCCGAAATTTTTGACAAATTTCCTCAGATTTCAGTCTTTCGCACCATACGAATTTCTGATTTGAACTTCGTAGAAAATTTTTATAGCGAAAATGTCAACATGACCCGTTTAGGAGTCGAAAAAGACTTAACTTCCACAGATCATATCTCCGAAAATGTTGTGAACAAAGCTCTGAAATTTTTAGACAACCTTCTCACGATTTCAGCTTCGCACTGTAAATTTCAGTCGTTTCAGAGAAAAAGTTATAGTGAAATCTACACATGATCTGCTTACAGAACCCTAGAACTAAAGCTCGATACCAAATGTTGTGGTAACCAAACTCTCCAAAAGAGAAGAAAAGAGATACAACGTCTAGAAATGAGCTCTTCGAGGGGGAAACCTCCAATACATTACATAAATGAACAATTTTGGATGATACAATTTACAAAACCTCCTTTCTATATATAGGAGTCCATGGGGCCATAATGTAATCCTAGTGGGCCACAAAGTAATCCTAGCCAACCTAACACACACTTAAGGGCACAATAATAACAAAATGGGGGTTACAAGGGTACAATAATAACAATAAGGGGGTTACACTAACAACAACAAGGACTATACTAGTAATATAGGGACCTAATGTGCTTTGGTAGTTAGGATTGGTTACAGCTAGCCCAAACTGATTTTACTGTATTTAATGTAATTTTAAGAGGAAGAGAGGTTCTGAAGCCTGGACTCCCGCGTACAAATATTTTCGTACTCAAAGATTCAAAGATTAATGAATGGGTAAGCAAGTTTCTACCATTTTGTTTGTGTTGGAAGTGTATTCCAAGCTTTTCATTATGTATTTCCATCTATGAATAAAGCAAGGTTAAGGAGCTAAAAGAGGTTTTTTAATTTCTATGTATAAGGGTTAAAACAACCTTAATTGGAGCTCCTTTGTTTTAACTATTTCCTTCACATATTTCTTCGGGGTTTTGAATGTAAGGTATTTTTTGTATAAAAGTGCAGAATCGCCTTGGACTTCTTCACATTTTCTTCTAGTCACTTCAATCAACATTACCGTATGGAAGCATTGTGAAGCATTCATGATATTTGACATTTAAGAGTTTGATTATAAATACTTGAGGGTTAATAAAACAGACATAAAAATTTGTGACATAATCATAAAATGTCTTCGCACTAATTCCTTATCACAAATTTAAGGATTGTCTTCTAAGGTACAACATGATGTATCAATTATTTGTGTATTTTCTTTTTTTTTATAAATACATTTTATTTAATTTAATATTAAAATTAAAATGTAAGTAATTTTTTTTCGAGAAAAAATCGTAATTTCATTAATGGTAAATGGTACCGATATTGTTGCATTAACATAGAAAAATCTAACACCTTGTCATGAGTGGCATTTCAAAAATCATGCAAGTGACCACTAATATACATATGAGGAGAGAAAACTAAAGTTTTTCTCCCCTCTTTTCCTTTTTCACTTTTGCCAAACTCTTTGAGTTGACGAGGGGGAGACAAGTGCGAGTCGTGTCCGATAAGCGATGTTGTTTATTCCCACCAATGTCCGAAATGATTGCTTCCTTTATGGGTAGGTCCCTGCATGTTTGTATTTTGTATGATCTCATGGTTCTTTTTATTTTGCACGGGACAATTGTTGACTCAGTTTCTGTCCCCATCCGGGTTTTGGCTTCCACTTCTTCTTCTATCTCCTCCCTTCCCTGGGTCAAGCAAGGATGAAATTTCCATCCTTTTGGGTGCTTTTCCTCCCTTCTTCTTTCTTAGGTTATCTTTTCGTGACAGCATTTGTAGATGACCGGTCTCATTCGTAAATTTTTCATTTGAAGGAAATATTTTTACAGTCTAGATGTTGCATCCATTTTGTCTTTACGTACAAACCAATGTTTTATGGTAGTCCTCTTTGTCGAGATCAACTTCCACACAAATACGTTACAGTGAATATTTATCTCCTCCAATCGTTGCGTATCTATTTTTATGTATCGGCTAATGATGCTCCCAATACCTTCCAGATGCTATTCCGTAAATGTATGGGTAGGTTATACACGGATCTAAATCAGATTCGAAAACTACCATAGTATTGCATCAAAATATTGGAACCATGGGGTGATGTACAAATTCGTAGAACCCCAAAACCACGAAACCTCGTAGAGTATGTAGTCTCGACTTTTGAGTGTTGGGATTTTACTATGAAGAAGAATTTGTAACAGTAGATGTATTTCACACCCATGGTACATTTTTTAATATAAAATGAAATAGGTCCATTGGTTTGGGCCGTAAACTATTGAAATGACATATGAGAACTTACTGAAGTATACCTGATGGCACTGTCAAGCCTCGTGTATGTTCATATGACACATTTTAGGATTATGATTCACCAAGCCGATGACATAAGGCCTGGGGGCATTACCTTGGTTATCCTGGGAAACTTGGATTTGTGTTTCATTCTAGTATGTTTATTTTAATTATATTTTTATTTATGAATTATAGGTTAATTGATTTATGTAGAATTTCATTTTTGTAGAAAAAATAAATATAAAAATGAGTTGTGAAATAAAATTACAATAAATATTTTATGTAATAGTTATTTATGTAATTTATTTATTTATAAATGTTACTTAAATACTTTATATGAAGTTTAATTTTCAAGAAAATTTCTTAAAAATGAAAAATCAATGCAAAAATAAAAAAAAATATAGTATAAAAAAATTGGTATAATTTTGATGAAAATATTTTACATATTTTATATAATTTAATAAATATTTTTTTTTCCTACATCAATTTAAAATCTAGAAGGCTTTTATTCTAAAAATAAATTAAAAAATAAGCAACATATTTATACTTATAATGATATTTTAATAGAACTAACTTTTTGTGACCTTGTGTTTCAATTTGTTTAATGAGATAATAACATGTTTTTATAGATTGATGATATATATCGTTTTTTCTTCTTTATTCATTATTATCGCTAGTCAATTTTATTATTATTATTTTATTTTAATTTTACCATCGTAGATTCATCTTAATTCTTGATTTACTAACTAAGGAGATCAAATCTCTTGGAAATACCAACCTTTTAGAATAAAAAGCATTTGGAAATTTGAGATAGCTCTGGGTAACATGTATTTTACACATAAAAAAATGATTTAATATTTTTAATGTGCATCATGTTAGCACTCCGTAATTTCAAGGTCAAGAAACCCTCGGAGGTAACATCAAAACCACTTTGGAAGCTGGGAATTAGTCATAGCTTTCCGTAGAGGGATCTCTCTATAAAATTTAGCTTTGTGTTCTTGGAAATTTTAGGCTAGTTAATGGGCTCGACTTTGGTTTTTGAATTGGTTTAAGTTGAACAAAGGGAAGGCCATTGGGCAATGGATTTAAAGAGGCTTGGGGTGATCAATTTATGGGGTGAAAATAAATCTTTGGGAGGAAACATGGCAAGCTAGGTTGCACTAATTTGGATCTTTTAGCATTTTAAATGAATTGGATGTAGTATGGGAAGAAATATAGAATTCAATATATATTTAAAAGAAATTAAGTACTTTTTCAATCTGACTTCAAAGATAGAAAACACCTAACTTAAAATAATAAGGTGTTCTAATTAACATATCATATTCATCACACTTTCTATTTTACAATTAAGATTTTAATATTTAAGCAGAGAAAGAAAAACAATGGATAAACACATTAACATAAGAAAAACATCACCATTTTGTACACCACATGAATCCCGAAACAACTGTCTTGTATTACTTAAAAAATGGTCACTTGATCTCAACGAACAACTTTATAACAATGGTAGTCTTCCTAATTACAAATCCCAACATCTATTACTCATAAAATGACGAAGTCTTTATACAAATTATAAACTAAAATATCTTGAAAAATATCAATGTTTATTACAACATTCCAATTTGTTTCTTAATAATAAATAGAACTAATATTAGTATTGAAACTAATGAATCTACTTGGCACTATCTTTGTGGATTGCTGGTGGTCACTGCCTCTCCAAATGTTCAATGATGTTGCTTTGATGGCGTAAATACTTTGTTGTCTCCTATTTCACCGTATTATGTTTATGAATGTTATTGGCTTTTCATCATTTAATTGTTGTCACAATATATTTTGGAAAAAATATAAATATATTTTTCCAAAATATTTTGATTAAACTTAAATGAAATTCATAATTGAAATTTCTTCAACATATTTATTTATAAAACCATCTTGTATTTCAAATCCATGTGTTGTTTTCTCACCTTCCCTCTCCGTAAATTCACGTGTCAATTCCTTTTACCCTATAGAATATGGATAAATATCCAACCATGTGTTGTTTTTTCTTTGTAAACTATTGCCATAAAATATTTTTACCCTGCTACATGTTTTTCCTCACGTGTGTATAAACATATGATTGAAAAATCTTCATCGTCACGTAACATTTATTTCATAATCATATGAAACTCCATTCCCACCACATTTTATAAAATTAAAATTGATTTTTTCTGACTTCACCGTAAAGCTTGGTGGAGAGGGAGGGGCCGAAAACACATAAGAACCTAGCCGAGACTGGGGGACTTAAAGACATGATGGGTGGAGAGATGTGACATATGATAGTTTTTCGGGTAGCGGGTGGCCTATTTAAAAATGAAACTTAGGATATAGGATAATAATATTCCAAGGTTTTGTTATTTATAAGCCAAATGTTTAGACTTAGGATAAAATCATACCATCCATTTTCCTCTTCGTATGCATAAAACCTTTGAAAACCCAAACTTAGGATAAGAAATTTAATTATTTTCGAAGCCCAACATAACTCCTTTTACCTACCCATTTAATTTCATTTATTTTGCTAAACTAACATTTTTTCTTCTTTTCTTAGGGTGCATTTAATCTAGCTAACCCAATATCAATTTTTTTTTTATAAAACATCTAACCTATTCTATCACTTATTTCTCCTATTGATTCAAACATTAAATAGTTGAATCAACTTTATTTTCTACCAAACTACCGATTTGCCATGATTAAATTGTTTGGAAAATATTTATTCATTAACCTTAATTAACTTAAAAATTCACAATTGTTCATGCATGATTAAGTTGTATGATTTGAACAAAAACTAGTCATTTGTGGAATTTTAAAACAAGTCAAGCAGACACAATCTTATTGGATTTTGACATAAAAAAAAAACTCAACTCATGAGTAGTGGCATTTGAATTTGCAACACTTTAGTGTTATTCTATTTTTCTTTTGTGGGGCTCTTACTTCCTTTTTATTCTTTTAACTTTTCTTTATTTCTATCTTTTTTCTTTGTATTCACTTTTTGACATACCCTCTTTCATTTTATTTGATATATACTTTCTGGAAATCATTTGCATATTGAAAATTATTTCATTGTAAATCACAAATACAAAATACTCAATCACCTTGAGATCCTATAAAATATACGACCCTAATAGTGGCTCCAACTAGGGATGGAACTCTCTCAGAGGGTACCAAGAACATCATGACCAGTAGCCTCATCCATTGGGCTGATCCAAAATCGCAACCGCTTCCGTAATAAAACCTTCAGAATCTAAAATATTCAACCGAAATCAAAACAATTTCCGCACAATGAAATTTGAACACAATGAACCGAAATCTAAAACCGAAACTAGAAAAAAATTCTCTGGAAAAAATGCTCAAAACACCGAGCTTATTTTGCACACTCGCTAGCTACCCCAGATTGTTGAAAATCATGCTAAATCAAGTAATACAAAAATGCCACCTAGTTACCAAGTAGATGCTAAAACAAGCAAATTTTCTTAACTTTTTGTTAAGATCATCTCTTAATTATTTCTCCACAAAAATCAAAGTCGTAACATGTAATGGCAATCAAGTGATGGATATGGTCCTTATAGTGAAAACATGGTTGAAAACTTAAGCTAAAAAAGAAGAACCCATGTTGTCCGTTATAGGATCAATAAAAACATGATTTATTATGTTAGTTTAGGCCTTCAATGACCAACATCATGGATGATTTCATCGTTTGTATCTTCTTGTTTAAAACCCGATTCTAACTCTATAGTTTCAATCTTGTATTTGAAAACATAATTCTCATCAATCTGCAAATCAAAAGGCAATGTAATTCTTCTTACTTGCGGAGAAGATGTCCTCAAGAACTATTAGGATCTTGGAAATTATATGACCGAATCCGAAAATCTAGAAGCTAAATACCCTTCTCAAATCTTTCAACAACTAACTCGAGATTTTTTTTACCTTCAGAGAAAATTTTTCTCGATTCCAAACAACGAAACACAAGCTTGTTAAAAAATATTCATCTATTTGAAAATCTCTACTAACTCATCCCCGAATTCTTTTAAAACTTCACAAGATAGAAGAGTTTCCACATACCATGTCATCTCGTTTAGCAATAAATCTAATCAACGTGTAGTGGTGTCACCATGAATCTCTAAAACCTAGATTCCCATAATAGGAGCCACCCCGAAAATCCTTAAAGCTCGGGATAATTTGAACATAGAGTTTCCGGGTGAATAATTCATCCTTCTTATGTCTGATCACCGTCCACCATCGCAATCGCATCCTGAACTTGATACAATTTTCCGAGGATGATAAAATGTTATCCTAGTATGGTCGCCACTTATATGGTACTCCATAATTTGAAGGTTGAAGTAAAAAGCTCTAAGATAACATCAAAAATGATTTGAAGTAGGGATCTAGTCTCCTCAACTTCAAAGAGGGATTCTATGTAAAATTTAATTTGTGTTCTTGGAAATTTTAGGTTAGTTAATGAGTTCGCATTTTGTTTTTGAATTGTTTAGTTGGAACAACAAGGACATTGGGCAATGGAGTCAAAGAGGCTTGGGGTGATCAATTTGTAGAAGTATCAATCTTGAGTGAAACAAGGCAAGCTAGGTTGCACTACTTTAGATATTTTAGGGTTTCAAAAATGAATTATGGAAGTGGAAGAAATATGGAATTCAAAATAGAGATTTAAAAGCAATTTAATATTCTTCATCCTCGACTAATGGGCCTCTAAATTAGACATAAATTAAGGCCCATAACCTTTATTAGGCCCATCTACCTTCCTTATGTACATGAAAAGATATATTAAATCTCTTCCGTATACACTTAATAATGTTTTCTTATGTTTTAATATGTTCTTAGAAAGCATTAAAGGTAATTGCATATTTGTGCCTAGCTATTATTAGTTTTGTAAAATATTGTGAGAATATTTGCGTATTATGTAGATTTGGAGAATGACATAATTTAGTGACTTGCTATGTGCTACCGGAATAATACAAGTGAAGAATAAATGAGCAAAATATTAGGAAATTAGGGATAAATCTTGGATATATTCAAGGGGGTTTCACCCTCCTTAACTCTCAAAGGCAGCCAAAGGATCCTCGTGAGATCCCTCCAAAAATTTGAATTCCAGAGGTATAGTTACAACTCAAGACCAAGTGCACTCAAGCCATACTTACTCGGAGTCAAGTGGAATTATTACCTATTTTTTTAGGGAGCTATTGGTAGTCAGCTCCCGAGGATAAATAAAGCTAATAAAGAGCTAATTAGGTCAATTTCGGTGTATTCGGGTCCATTCTAAAATGCAGTCCATTCCATTCCATCTCATGCAATTCATTTTCCATTATATTAGGATTTTGTTGTTTAAGAACTTTGTAGATGTAATATTGTTTTTTTAATGCAATGAGCATTCATATGACTTTTTATTGATCTAGTTCCTGCAGAGATGGGCTTGTGGGTTAGGCCCAACCCATGTGCCTCAACTTCTATGTTGTTTTTATTCTTTCCTTTTCTACCATTTAGATAGTTTTCTTTCTATCATTGAATTAGTTCGTCTGGAGCAGTTTCATTGCTACTTGTTTTTTATTTTGGGCTTTTCACAGTTCTTCATTCTCTTATGAGAGTAATAGAATAGAGGAAAAATTCAGTAACTGTGGTCAAGCCTTCCCCTCTCATCTCTTTCAATAGAGTTCAAGCAAGGTAGACCTTCCCATAGGCCAAAAATTTCTTTCTCTGCTTGAGTTTGGGAAGACTTCCAAGAGTAGTTTCAACCATTCTTTTCTCTATTGTTTTTATCACACATTTCATATGTATTTCATGCATAAATCAACAAAGTTGTTGATTGCAATAATTATTTTTAAAACCACGCAGAAGTTCGTAGTGCTCTCCTACTTCATTTTTCCATCTTTGTGTTACGCTTCCAAATGCCTTTGTTACACTCATTTCCCTACTTTTCTTCCCATCGCCTATCACACCTTTTTATTCATAGAAACATTGTGTTTTCATGTGCTCTCTTATTCTCGACTTTCCCCGATTGTCACATCTCGTCTGTTGAAGTATAAAAGGTATTTTTTAACACCTATTTTATCTCACATTAATTATCAATCCAGAACAACTTTTTTTTTTAAGAAAGTGTACTTTTTTGGAGATCATAATTGAGCTAACAATAATGCTATGAAAGATGTAGTACGTTGTTATAAATACAAGATTAAAAGGATGCTTTGAAAGAAATTCCATCATAACATGAACTCAAATGCCTCTGAAATCTATCTATTCTCACTCAACAACCATCAATCGAGGATACAGATAATAATCTATTGCTCTATAAATTGATGCAATTGAAATCAAACCGAAACAAGACAATCAATCTGGGAACGTGGAAGCAATAACCATTATTATTCACAATCACAATTCGTTAAATCAATTAAGGAGAAATGGAAATTGAACTAAAGATGCTATTGAAAGTAAACTAAGAAAGCTCTTCGGGAAGAAAACTCTTTGCAATCAAGTTAACTCAATGAATTGAAATGAAAAGCAATAATCGAAATCGAACAACAATGTAAATGAATAACCAATTGAAACTAGAAGAATCAACGTAAAATATTAACTAATGAATCTCACGTATCTTTAACTTAATGAAATCGAACAACAATTCTATTAAACACGAAAAACCTATCGACAACAAATGTGGTTAAATAATAATCGACATGAACAAAAATCCAACGGAACAACAATTAGTTGAACAGACATCTAATGCTAAACAACAATGGCCTGTAAGGTTTAACAAGATGATTAATATAGAATTAAAGCTTCCATCAAACGGAACAACAATGTGGATTCATTAACATAACGAAATCAATCAATAATTCAATGGAAAACTAATTAAATTGCAAAATGTAATGAGAACAACCACAAACTATCACATGACAAAATAATTGAAAGGTAATGATACAACCAAACGTATCGATCCACTGTATACCTGCCAGTCTTCAACCACTCCAGGAAACGCCGTCAAGGCTTTACTCCAAAGGTTAAGAAATTAAACGGAAACAAAACTCTTGTATTAATCGTGCATGAATAATGTTTTACAAAACAAATATAATTTCTTAACAGAAACAGCACGATTCCGAAAATCACAACAAGGAAAGTCTACCCATTCCCCGTTTTCAATACAATACATGCTCGTTATAATCGAAAGAGGAGAAATTAAATAGAAAATATGATCTCTCATAACAATATTGGATTGTTCCCAAATACCCCATCAACCAAACGTAAAAAATATATTTCAACAATATTTCCCACAAGAGCAAGTCGAATTTGAATTTACAAACACCGAGATAATTTGGAGGATGCTCGCAATGCTATAACGATTAAAATCGTGCTCAAATAACCTTGTGTTTCTCTCAATACAAGCTGAATTCTCATAAACCATTCTTTAAAAGTTAACTTCGTTCATTCCGACAAAAACCCATGTTCCGATTTTCCACATTCTTCATTTTACTAGAATCTCAATCGCAAAACTATCACTTCTTATTCCAAAGAAATTTCCGAGTTGAACATTTGATGATGATCCTGAGATCAAATCTACGATCCGGAAAATATCTCGAGGCCAAATGGTGAGTGATGTTACAAAATATATTAATAAACCATCATTGATAAAATTATGCATCATAATAATCAATTTATTAAAAATAAATGAGAAGAAAATAATATTTATCATTAAGAGCATAAATAATTATAAAATGGATTTATAAGTGATAAATTATGATAAATTACATGATAAAGAAGAGGAATGGATGAAATAAGTGTTAAAAAGTGGTTTTATTCGCTGCCCAAGATACCCCAACCGAATATATCAGACATATCTCAAGCAAACTAGAACCGAATATATTGCACATGTTCTCATGTGACCCAAAACAAAACCCATGTGTTAACCAAGCAAAGAAAATTGTTCATCCGCACTCATGAAATGGATGGAACAAATGAATTTTTCTCAAATAATGAATATTCACCTACTCAATTCATGAAGGCGTAAATTTTTGATGAAGCTGACATTCAAATATATGTATATGAAGGTGTAAAAATGTGACATAAGTAACAACAATCTTCATTAATCATTTTCAAAAATCGATCGTTTTGATGCACTAATCATGAGATATAAACAAAATGGTCAGCAGTGATAGTGCATAATTTTTGAAATTTTATGAACTAATTTACATGAAATTATCTCGGGTTTTTGTATTTTAATGATACCTCTTTGTTATCCAGAAGCACAAGAATTCAGCTCATAGTTTTAAAGATATATGCAAATCAATTCTCGTGACTATATAAAAATGAAATTGTATGCCTTAAAATGAGAAAGAGAGAGTAGAAAACATCCATCATGTGTAGCAATTCCCCCCCAACTAAAGAATTAGCATGTCCTCATGCGATGCTAGAAAACAAAGAGAAGTGGTTGCTACAACTGCTGAAATATATGCTTGGTAAAACAACATGGAATAAGGAAGGTGTTGAGAATGAATAAGAATATCAATGGATAATAAAGAAGATTACCTGGACATGGTCATAAGAAAGAAATGAAGGAAAACAAAATATTTCAAACTGAAAGACAGAGATGTTAAAATTTGGAAAATGGGAAGTGGTAAAGATGTGGAATGAATGATGATAAATAATGCTCAATGGATTTTCATGAAATTCTCCAAATTCATAATAAATCAGAAAAATTATGCCATTTTAATTTCAAGTGTTACCTCCGAAAAAAATGTGGAATGACATGTAGGGACCTAGCCTTTGTTGAAGCTGATGTAGCTTGAGGATAATTTAAAGTAATGCAAAAGGTGTAGCCATGCAAGCACATCAAGGTTCAAGAATTTTATGAGATTCATCAGTTATGTGAGCCTTTTCTATTAGTTGCAATAGTGTGGTCATGCTACAAATAGAATTTCTTCTCGAAACGTGTTGTGCCTCGTAAACAAATCACGATTCCGCATGCAATTTTCTTGAATCATGTTGTTACTCTGAAGAGCAATAGATAAGATGTATGCCAAAAGTTAACCGAAAAACTTTTACAAATGCAAGATGAATATTGTGGCAAATCAGCAAAATAGAAGAGTAGTGTATTGCATATAGCAATTTTACAAAGACATGGAAAGGCATACATACTTATGATATGATCAATAAATTATCACATTACCGAAATCAATGCATATTTTGAAATCGTGAGTAGATATGGAAATGTTTATGTAATGATTCGAAAAATAAGGGAAAATGACAAATGATGTGAAAAAAATACTTTATGCAGTCATTATCCACATAAATCATTATGATCGATTTATAAATAAATTTCATGCATAAGCGGTTCAATACAAAGGAGTTTAGCTGCATACTCTCATTTGATATTAGATAAAGATATAAGAAAGGGTTTATCATTATTGATTTGTGAAAATATGACCTGGGTTACCACGTTATGAGTTCGCTAAGTCTACTGTGTGGCCTATATAACCTTGACAAAGTTTCTTTCTCACCCTTGGAACCATTATCCTTATTTATTCTTGGGGAAGTGCTATGTGATGCAAAGATGGAGGCCACTTAAGGGCTTAGGAACCCGATGAATCACTATGCCATTCACCAGCATGAGTGAAAGGTGGGCAGCCGTCTTTCGTGATGAGATCTTCTTGTTTCAAGGACTTTTTATTTTTATGTGTTGTCCATTGGATCATAACCCCGGTGTGGTGGCCATAATGGGAATGCCACTAATCGCTCCCTTATCACCATAGTAGGTCAAGCCTTTGATGAGACCCCTATCCTCCATCCGCCATATCATAGAATTGTTAGTAATCATATAGAGATTTTTCTTTTTCTTTTTTTTTACATATAGCATTTCCTATTTATATATAAAGGGTGGTTCAACACTCAAGAGGAAGAAAGGGAAGAGTCTCAACATCTCAATAGAGAAAATATGCCCTTATTCTTATTCAAGAAAAATAAAAATCAAAGAGAGTTATGAGAATTTAGGGAAGAACCAACATGATAAAGATAATCTATCATATTAATTTTAGTGAAAATAAAGACAACAAAGTCATATAGATGGTTGTGTCCTTTCCTTTTCTTATCACTACAAAACAATTTCTTAAAAATACAATTTTCTTGGGATTGGCCGATTCCAAAGAATTCTAATTTTTGTGTCCTTGCATAAATTGTATGTTTACCTTTTCAAAAAGTCAGTGAAGAATTCAGAAAAGTCCTAGAAATGTTATTCACAAACAAAAAATTCACTAAAAAGTGTTTTTCCTTTGGAAAGGAACAACAAAAAAAATCAGAAAATGTTGTTCCTCAAAGAACAAGAAAAACACCACACAACCGGTTGTTTCTTCAGGGAAAGGAACAACAAAAATTATTGAAGGAAATGTTGTTCCTTTGAAAGGAACAACAAAAATAAAATGTAGTTGAAAAAACTACTATTCCTTTTCGAAATGAACATCAAAAATGCTCAAGAAAATATCGTTTCTTTCAAAAGGAACAACAAAAAGTGTTGTTCCTTTGGAAAGGAACAAGAAACACTCATTAACAATATTGTTGTTCCTTTCAAAGGAACAACAAAAGTGTTGTTCCTTTGGAAAGGAACAACAAAAATCTTCAAGAAGAAGAAAAGTAAGAATGGTTCAAGAAATAGAATTCTATGCAAAAAAATAAGCAAAGCAAAGAAAACAAACTTTATGTACAGTTTCAAGAAAAAAATAATTTTTTTTGCGTAACCGATGTCGCCGAAACCGAAACTCGAAACTTGCATGGTGAGGTCCTTATTGTTCAATTGCCAATTGAGTGAGAACTAAAATGTGAAGAAATTAACACCTCGAAACATAGAAACATAAAATAAATAAAAAGAAACAACACTTTATTAAGTTACAAATGTACTAAGTGATGTTATTTCGTAAGGAATATCAATCAAGTTAATGGAAAAAAATGATCTTTTTGAAAAATGTTTTGGCAAGAGGGACATGAATCTCGAAATGGAAACCAATTCTTTCATTTCTTCTTGTTATGAATCATAGGGTACGTAACTGGATGAAATGCCCTGTTTTAGTAAAATTTCTCTTTCAAGAATCGCTCGTCCATAAATTGACCTTCTTTGTTCTACTAAGACCCGCAAAAACAAGTACTGTACCGCAATAAAACATTAAATCATAGAGAAAGAGAGGTGTACCAGTTTCATTAATCCACGAATTATGCAAAACTAACAAGTAGTTACTCTATAGAACAAATCTATGGACAAAGTAAATTAATTTACTACTCATGTGGAGAGCAAGCCACCAATCATGCTAACTCCGTAGTGTTTCAATCATAACTTTTTTTTTTTCATCCTACTGAGTGATTCAAAATCAAAATGAGAGCTAATTCAAAGTTTTATCTCCAATAGAAACATGTTTTAAAAATTCGATGCTATGATATGTCAAATTTTTCAGAACAAACTCCGCATAATAGAGTCATTTTCGATTTTCCAAATTTTTAGACCAACAATTGATAGTTCGTACATAAATTTTTGTTTAATGGTAGATTGAACCGATTAAAATTGGATATTAAAGTAGAATCATTTATTGATCTCAAATAGAGACAGGTTTTTAAGAAAAAAATTTATGGGTCAAATACGCTAGTGAATAGCCGAGAAAATAGAGTTTCAAGAGTGCTGATTTATGATAGGAAGTCAAGATTTTGTCATAAATTTCTGATAATATCAAAATTGAGTGATTCAAATTGAGTTGTAAATTAGGTCTACAGAGGAATTCGTAGAAGTAGGTTTTAAAAATATAGTCATTTAGGTGTCCAAAATCGATCTGCCCCGACTTATTCTTGAGCTGCCTACTAGACACCCTATCAATGTTTTGGTTCTAACTTTTTTGTTTCAAATCCAAATGGAGTGACTCAAATTGGGTTGAAAAGCAGACATCAAGGGCTACTTAGGATAGAAACAGGTTTTAAAACTATTCAATTTTGGTCCTCAAAACATGACTCTCCCAACTTTGTTTTCAGAAATTTCATCAAGCCCTGGGCAGTTCTCAAAAAAAATGATATTCACAATTTTTTCCATATTGATGATAAAACTAAGTATACATAATTGCTTGTAGAATTATTATTTGCAATATAATTTATCTACATACACAAATAAATTAGAATATTTATCATCCATGATTTCCACAACGTGTTGCAACAAAAAAAACAACTATTTTTACAAAACTAAAAAAAAAATGTGTTTGTTTTATTTCCTTATTTATTTTATTTTCTCCACTATCCTACTCTTTCTTGAGAATTAATACATGTTTATGTATAAGAGTATTTCAAAGGGAACCATTTTAGAAATAAGGCCTCTAGTATATACATACCCAAATTTGAAAAATGCATGTTGATAAAAATTAGGGTATGAGAAGCTAACTCCCCTTGAAAAGATGGTGCCAAAAATTGTTGAAGCATGAAGTGATCTTGCAAACAAATGATGGAGTAAAACCAATCTTAATGTATCCCTTACTTTCTGATTTCCATGGCCATCGTATCGTTACAAGTTCTTGAGCTTAAAATGGTTTTGTTGGTATGAAATCAGAAGAAACCTTATTTTCTCTCATAACTTCACAATTTTGATTTGATACATTCTGGAAGTCTTAGTGTAAGTTTTTCTCCTAATAGTGCATGTGAGATAGAATGTGGTGTGAAGGGTGGCTAATTCTTGTGCTTCAACACTATAAGTATGTTGTACTGGTTTATTATGGTGAAGGTGTGAATGAGTTGAGTAGGAAATTGTGTAGGGAATGGAGCCTCTTGATGATGTAGTTGATTGGGTTGAGTGGATGATTTTGATAAAAAGAAAGATGTTGTGAAAGAGTCGAAATATGTGTTTGTGCTATAAGATGAGGGAGAGTATTCATGCAATCTGGCAGAACTATGCCAAGCTGTAAGATGATTATGGTGGTTATATTGAGATTGGCATGGCTGCCCTAACATATGAGTATTCCATTATGGATTATGTGCAAGAGAATGGAGAGTGAAGTGGCTTTGGACCATACCGTTGGCCTTGCTTTAG
Source organism: Pinus albicaulis (assembly GCA_034641835.2). Lineage (NCBI taxonomy): Eukaryota > Viridiplantae > Streptophyta > Pinopsida > Pinales > Pinaceae > Pinus > Pinus albicaulis. The sequence continues at coordinate 19,247,920 of CM076576.1, read as the reverse complement.
CTTCCCCCCTATTTCCTTGATACACCACTTCCAAATTAGATAAGGAAGAAAACTATCTATGGGATGCTCCTTTCGGTAATGAAGGCAAAGCACTTCATCAAATTCTTGATTTTTTCCTCAACCTCGCAAAACATTCAATTGTGAATTTAGAGATCTAATAAAATCATATTTAAAATTTCCAAATAAAACATTGATTTAAATTTTTATGTCTCTTGTTTTTGTAGTAAATTTTAAAAGAAAAGAAGAAACTTCTCTATAATTCTTACCAGCCTTTGGAAATTCCTCTTGAATACCTTATGCACAAATCACAAACATCATCATATGATAACCGAAAAACATCACCTTTCCTATCAGATTTAAGAGTTCTAAAATTCATTCCTTGATTCCTTTAGCTGAGTGTTTTCAAGATCTCTTTTCCAAATGTTTGCTGATATTTGAAGGTTACATCGAAATTGCTCTATATAGTCCTCCAAGATTTCATCTTCCCCTTGTATCATAGTGAAAATATCTTCATTGGATTTGGCAGAGTCTTGACACTTCTACAAGAATATAGTTCTTCAGGTCCACTCCATGTTGGATGCTACTTTCCTAGGCTCATGAACCATCTGAGAGCTTCTCCTTTTGTATAAGAGGAAAGACTTTCAACCTTGGATCACATAGTACAATAACTTCAGACCTCTACAAAGTATTTCAAACTCAAATAAGAATGGTCTTGACTTCCATTTTCAAACCATGAAATTTGTGAGATGGGGGAACATGTGTGTGTTTAAATACCTTGATCCTGATAGGAATTCAGTGTGCTTTGCAATGTGAGCCATTTCTTACCATAATAGTAGATGTCTTTTCATGTTTTTTTATGACCTCCTTCAAATGTTCCTTTCAATTGGTTAGTGAAATGGGTGTGTGTTACATCACCACTCGAGTGGAATTACAAGATTTTTTTTCAAAAATTATACCTCTAAATTTAAAAACGCAAGAATTCATTTCTATCTTAAGATTTCATTCAATTTCTACTTAGTTTTAAGCAGAACAAAATGTGTTCTTTGCCTCTGTGGCAAAGGTGCTCATCATCTTATCACCTTCAATTCCTCCCAAGCAGAAAAAAAACTTCTAACATAAAGAATACTCCTTTTCAAATACATACACTCTTCCTCAAGAACGTGCCAAATTTTGAGGTATAAAAGGCATCTTTTTAACACCTATTTATCTCACATTAATTATCAATCCAAAGAACGACTTTTGTTTCAAGAGTGTACTATGTTTGAGATCAAGTAATGAGATAAGAGTAATGTTATGAAAGATGTAGTACAATGTTCTAAATACAAGATTAAACTGATGCTTGAAAAGAAATCTAATTATAATAACATGAACTCAAATGATCTTAAAATCTATCTATTTACTCAACAACCATAAATTGAGGATAATAAAGAGTAAATAACTATCCATTTTCCAGAATCTGATGCAATTGAAATCAAATCAAAACAAGACAATCAATCAGAACGTGAAGCAATAACCAATATTCTCTACAATGACAACTTCCAACTATCAAGGATAAATAGCAATTGAACAAAAGTTGCTATTGAAAGTAAACTAAGAAAGTTCTTCGAAAGAAACCTTTACAATTTGTTAACTAATGAATTGGAAATGAACAACACACCGAAATCGAACATCAATATAAATGAATAACCAACTAAAACTAGAAGAATCAAACAACAAATATTAGCAATGAATTTGAACAACACATTCTTTAATTTCAATGAAATCAAACAACAATTCTATTAAACACCAAAATCATTTCGACAACAAATATGGTTAAATAATAATCGACATGAACAACAATCCAACGTAACAAAGAATTAATTGAACATGACATCTAATGTTGAACAACAATGCTCAGAAGGTTTTAACAAGGATGATTAATACAGAATAAAGTCATTAATGTAAATGACATAAATGTGACTATTGAAAACATAATGAAATCAATCAATAATCAATGGAAAACTAATAACTGCAACAATGAGAACAACCACAAACTATCACACGACAATAATTGAAAGGTAATGATACAACCAATGTATCGATCCACCATGGCCTGGTCCTCAACCACCAAGAAACACCACTGGGCTTTACTCCAAAGGTTAAGAAATTAAACAAGAATGAACTCTGTATTAATCAGGCATGGAATTTGTACTGTTTGTATAATGAATGTATTCTCTTTAACAAGAGAGTTGATGTTAAATCTCCAAATTAATACAACAAGGAAAGTCTCCCATGTCCCCTTCATTTTTCAATACATAATACATGCTCTCCTTTATAATCGTAAAGAGGAGAAATTACTAGAAAATATGATTTCTCATAATAATATTTAATTGGTTCCAACAATTTGATCAAACTGTAGTAAGACATTTCCAACAATATTTCAACAAGAGCAAGTCGAATTTGGATTTGTAGCTAAGATAATTTGGAGGGATTCTAATCGCAAATAAGAACTGGAAAATATTGTTCAAAGAACTCATGCTTTCTATCAATGCAGCTGAATTTAAAATCCATCTCTGCAGGTTAATGGGTCCATATGGACAAAACCCATGTTCCACCTGCATTCTTCTCCATTTTCCTGACCTTAACTTAAAACTGCTACTTTTATTCCTGAATTTATGAGTTAGAATATTCGATGATGATCCGGAGATCAAATCTACAACTCGACAAATATCTTAGAGGGTAAAATGGTGAGTGATGTTACAAAATATATTAATAAAACTATCATTGATAAAATTATGCATAATAAGAATTAATTTATTAAAAATAAAGGAGAAGAAATAATATTTATCATTAAGAGCATAAATAATTATAAAATGGATTTATACAGATAAATTATGATAAATTACAGGATAAAGAAGAGTAGAAATAGATGAATAAGGTGTTGCTATCGTATTTTATGCCTAACACGGCCATCACAGACCCCTTCATTTGACCTCCACCTTCTTCCTTGAAACTCTAGCTACTATACAATTTTAAAATCACAAATTGCCACCTTTTCGATTTTTCTTACCACTTCCAAACGCCGATAGAAATAACTCCACCAAATCACACATCACAAATCACATCTTTTCTTTGGTTTCCATTATCACTACACCTTAACGTCGAGTCATAATAATCCTTGAAACCCTCACCATTGTGTACGTTGCATTTCACACTTCGCAAACTTTTCCTTTTCCTTTAAGACTTATCTTTCCAATTCCACCAAGATATCACATCACACTCTCCCACCGGTCCTACCTCCACGTCGCCCATCGCATTTGTCATTTCGGAACTTTTATCCTATTCCATTTCGCACCGTAGTTTTATCCCCATCGCATTTCTGACCACCCTGTGTTCCAACAACACTTTACCATCCATCCAACTTGTGATATCGGTGATTGCAATATCGCATATCGCATAGCGCACATCTATCCTCCATCGCAACTCCGCCATTGCTCTTTTCAAATCATTCCGCTCCCAAAAGATTTTTTGAGCATGAGGGACAAAGTTTGGTCATATCAGTTCCTTCTTTCCACTGGTGTTTGTTTAGCAAGTTAAGTCTCCATTAGCCTGACGTCTCCTTTTTTCTCCAAGCTAAAAATCAACACGTTTTGAATTAGAATTAAGTCATGATAGCGTAGCCGCATGGATAGAAGCATGGTAGATAAAGAAGCAAATAAATTAGTTTCCTTCCGTCATTTTTGCGCATTAAATTAGTTTCCTTTCTCTACCATTTATTTTTAGTAATTTAAATTAGTTCTCTTTCATTGCTTCCTTTTTGTACTTGTTGCTTTCTTTCCGTCATTTTTTCAAGAATTTAGTTTAGTTTCCTTTCCACATTTCGTTTTTGCAACTGTATTTTGTTTCATCATGTGAGAGAACTCACTAAGAACTTTGAAGTAGCAACTCGTAGAGTGAAAGAGGGTGACATGAGTATAATTAATCTTCTCGTGTATATAGCACTCGTCATCTCTGCAGTTTGTACAAACTCGGGTTGATAAAGTAAAGTAGGTAGCCTCCTGGTTACAACACTCTTGGTGCAATACCGTGGCTCACCAATTTTTAAGCTGGTTGTCGGGGAGGTGTCTATTAGATGCTTTGATTTTGTTCTAGCATTCTTTGTGCTTTCCTTTTTCAGCAAGTTATTTTTGAAATATTGAAAAATACAAAAATCTGATTGGCGTTCATAGGAGTAAGGATACCGAATTTAAAAAAAAGGGCAAACTTCTCAAATACCACCCCCTTGACAACGTGGTCCAAAGAAGAACTACATCACCATACACTTTTGAAGGTAAGAGATGGATGATATGATGACAATGAAGAAGATATTATTGTCCACCATTAAAGATATGGACACGTTGTACATATGAAGAGCATCCCTCCTTCTTTCCTTCCCAACTTCCATGGTATGAGGATGCAGAGGATCCAGAAACATTTCTCTTTGAATTTGAGATACTTTGTAGATCTTATGGATACTTATCACACACTCAAAGATTGAGATTGTTTTTCTAAGAAGTTGGGCTATTCTATTAATTTTTGAAACATGTTACATATGCTACAAGTTGTTTGGTAAGTTCCGCTTTTAACCGATCCCAACCTTGTTACACTATTTTTCGGTTACCTCGGGGATGAAACTACCCAGACAAACTTTAAAACCGAGAAATACATTATGCGTAGTAGCGTTGAAAATATATAAGAAACACAAAGAAAACGATAGCAGTAAAGGCCCCGAGGCGAGCGGGTGATAAAAACATAGGAGAATAGGCAGCTCGCGTAGACATTAATTATCATCTTCTTCATCATTTTTGGGGTTCTCCTCCTCAATGGGGGCAAAAGGTGGAGCCTACGTGAAAGTCGCCCTCCACATTTGCCATAGTACTCCCGTGAATGCCCACCAGAGCCAAAGATGGGGGAGTCCGGGTCTACGCTCGCCGTAGGAACACACGTCCAGATGCCATCAAAGTCTATGAAACAAATGTCTGTGTCCTCATATCTGTTCTCTAGATCCACCGAGGGGTAACGGCGTTGTCAGAGCAAGGCCCGGGGAGAGATCATGGACTTCCCCGAACCACGACCTCCTCTCGTGCAACATGCCTGGGGAGTTTAAGTGCACAATACTCGTGATCGGACCGTGACGTGCTAAAGGTCTATAAGAGGAGCTTATCAATCGACTCAAGATGATTATCCTCTCCACAATGATAACATCCGGAGACTTCTATCCTCCTTGAATAGTGCATTGGCGAAGTCTTGGAGCCATTGTGCACATGTGACTGGGCAAGAAAGCGCTCGTAGAGAAAAAGTAACACAAGCAAGCTTGAGTGCAGCATCAAATAAAAGGCAAGAAATATCTAGGGGTAGATGCGTAGAAGTGAGGCAAGAAATCAAAGGAGATTGCGCAACTCCACGCTAGGACCGGGCTGCACCTTTTTGAAGTCGGTGAGAAGCCATAGTAGAGTGAGGGGAGGCGAAAGGGCAAGGTAACATGTCGAGTAATGAGAGGGGAAAGTAACTCACCTTTATAAAGGGGCGGGGATGAGTTCCATGAGGATAGCTGGCTGAGTGAGCTGGTACATATCTCATGGTGGCTATGATTGAGAACTCCGAGCATGCTCTGGGAAGGTGTATCGCGGTGATAATAAGAATCATGATGAAATTAATGGTTATTGATGCGAGGTGATTATCGTAGGCATGTAGACGCAAGCATCTATCCTCTCGTCATCATTTCTGCTCACAGAAGTCGTGCGAGTGGCTAATGGTGTGTGTGATCCAAAAGTGCATAAAAGCTCCGCGCGTGGGAGATCTCCATTATCGTGGTGGAGAGTGGGGGGTGTACTGTCACGCGTGTCAATTCTCACACCGCATCCGTGGAAAAATTGAGATTTTTCTTGCAACATTGAAGGATAAATCTCTAAATGGTTCATGAGTCTAAGTACTAATTCAATAAGATCATGGAATGATGGGTGCAAAATATATTTCTAGAAAAATACAAAGGTCATGATCTTAGAGAAGAAATTTTTACAATGAACCAACAAGAGGATGAGAGCCTTGAGGATATAATAGATAGGTTCATGTATAATGTTAAGAGGAAAAATTGCATCATCTAGATTTGGACACACCGAAAACCATCTTACTTAGAACAATTCGGGAAGAGTGGATTGATCTCCCTTAATCTCATGAGTAGACAACATGGATACAAATTTTCATTTGAATAAATTTGTGAAACATGCAAGTGCATATCAAGAGGAAGGAAAGAGTAAGTAAATCAACATCGACATTGGTAAGGTAAGACGAACTTGGAAATTCGCTAGATACCTTTGTAAATAGAAATTATTAGCAATCTAAGTGAACAAGTAGAAAAGTTAAGAATGAAAAGTTAGAAAAAAAGAAGATGCTGATATTTTCTTTATCCATGCAAAATTCATGCTACTAAATGTTGTTCATCATTCCCTCAAAGCCTTTAGAAGTTTACCAAGAAGACAATGGAGCAAGGAAATCACCAAAGAATCTATGTTATGTAGCTCCAAGGATACCCTGAAAACTGAATAACTTGATATGATGCAAGGACCCACTTCATAATTTCAAGCTTATCCACATCCATATCAAAATAATTGGGACACACTCCCTCCTTGGCAACCTTGGCCATATCAACCAAAACCAATCTTGGCAACATGGTTGGAAAGGTCCTGTTTGGAAAATCCTCAATATCCTCAATATTTCCCTCAATATCCTCCATACCAAACTCCATGCTATCTCTACCATCCACCTCCACCACAACCACAGCCTCAACCACATCCATCCCATATATCCACCCTCAAGACTAACTACATGTACCACCATTTCCAAACCCACACCATGAAGTATCTCAACCCACTTACGATGCTAAGGTACAACACTACTAAACATGTCCTCTTGATCTAAATTGTCTCACATCTTAGTTAAAGAAGGGTATTGCAAAGAATATATTTTCTCAATGTCATTGAAGGACAACATCAAGAAGAAGAACATCCAAATGAGGAGATAAAATATCATGGGCTGAAATTGATGAAGATCCGACATCAAAATCAGATGTTGAGAAAGTTTCATGTTTACTAAAGATTTCCTCCATGTGTTGAAGAGAAAAATCAACAAATAGAGGAGGATTTGAATGTCATAATAGAAGAGGACATATAAGGTGATCCAAATCAGCAAGTGTAGACTTGTGATGAACATCACAATCATATTGACATATGGTTCCAAACAATCATTAAGTTGCAAAGCAGAACACTCTTCTCCAATGTAAAGATTTCTGATACGATCCCGCTTAAAGTAATTCATCTCTCATATTCGTGTATATACGAGTATGTATTCAGTATATGCACATGATTTTATTTCTCATCATGATGTGTACATGGATCCATTGGAAGTATTCCTATACTTGAAAAAGTTTTGTTTTTTCAAGTAGAGTAGGAAAGTGAAAAAGGAAAAAAAGAAAAAGGAAAGAATGAAATCTCAAGTGAAAACCTCGAGGTTACGAGATTGGCCCATCGATTGAAAACCTCCATGAGGCGGTCAAGGAAAAAAAGAGTAGTAAATAAAGGATCCTAGGCGAAAACTCTTGAGGCGCCAGGAAGACCCCTACGAAAGGGAAACCCCAATTGAGGCATCTGTAGGCCTTATCAAAGAAAATAAAAATAAAAATAAAATAGAAAATGCATTTCTCCATAATCTCTCTCTAATGAATGGTGTGCTTTCCAACCTTTGCAAGTAGAAAAATGAAAGTTGGCACAAAAATAAAATTCCGGTCAACACCTTCGTTAAAGGTAGTCAAACTTGGACGTCCTTCTCCTGTGCTCAGAAGCCCAAAAGGACCTCAAGCGGATCACCACATGCATCTTGTGTAGCAGCTTCAAGAATAACTTCAATATCACTTGCAAAAACAAATCAATGGTAAGACTTATGTATGCAATCATCTAACCCTTTCTTCTTAAATCTAATTTAGTTTAATAAAACATTAAAAAAGTGAGAAGGAAATTTTTTATAGCCAAAATTAGTAGCAAAGCAAATTTCAAATTTTAATGTAGGACTAGCCCTATTTCTTCACCAAGAAGAGGAACAAGAGCAAAAAGTAAAAGGACTTGAGAAAGTGGGTAGTAAGTGTACCATTGTGGCCGGAAGACAAGGAGTGCTGCAAGGGTAACTAAGGGTGAACTCAGCTACCGTAAAATGAATCTTTGTGAGTTTATTCCCCGGCATGCATTTAAAAAAAAAAAAAGGTGGATCAACCACCTCTCAAGTATGCAATAAATTCTTTAAGGGACCCAGGACCTCCATGAAGCACCTACAAGAAGAATGCAAGAAGAATAGAAAGGAAGATTAAAGTAAGGAGGAGCAACGCATGGGCCAATAAATAGAAAACGAAATAAGCCGCATTCGAGAAGAACTGCATATGTGAAGGAAGAATAGGTTTCTCGAGGATGAGCAACATTTTTATAGGGGGTGATGATGGGCCTATAAATTAGACATAAATTAAGGCCCATCTAACCTTCGTTAGGCCCATATACCTTCCTTATGTACATGAAAAGATATCTTAAATCTCTCCTTGAACTTAATAATGTTTTCTATGCTTTAATATATGTTCTTAGGAAGGATTAGTTGCATCAGGATATTTGTGCCTAATATTGGTTATTTTTGTAGAAAATTGCAGAGAATATTTGCCATGATTATGCGTATTTGGAGAACGAGATAATTTGTAATTTGCTCCTTGCCACCGGAAGATCAAGAGTGAAGAATAAGTGAGCAAGAAGATCATAAAATTAGGGAGAAATCTTGGAGAGATTCAAGGGCATTGTCCACCCTCATTAACTCTCAAAGGAAGCTAAAGGATCCTCATGAGATCCTCCAACAATTTGAATTCCAGAGGCACCAAACAACTCAATACCAAGTGCACTCAAGCTATACTTCACTCGGTGAGTCAAGGACTCATTGCCTATTTTTTAGAGAGTTTTTGTATCCGCTCTTGAGGATAAATAAAGTTAATCAAGAGCTAATTAGGTTCCCATTCCATTGATTCTAGTCCATTCGATGCAAATTCATTCCATCCCATGCCATTCATTTTCCATTCTATTAGGCTTTTGTTGTTTAAGAACTTTGAGATGTAATAAGATTTTATTATTAATGCAATGAGGTTCAAATGATTTTTATTGATCTAGTTCCGCAGAGTTGGCCTGCGGGGTTAGGGCCCAACCCACATGCCTCAACTTTGTTGTTTGTATTCTTTCCTTTTTTTCCATTTAGATAGTTTTGTTTCGTCATTCACTTATTTTTTCTTTCCGTATACTTTCATTGATGCTTAGTTTTTTCTTTCAAATATGTTGTTGTAGTTCTTCAGCTTGCTATATACAGATTAGAGGTACTAAAAATTGTGGTCAAGCCTTTCCCCTCATCTCTGCCAATAGAGTAGACCTTCCCAGCCAGGCCAAACATTTCTTCTCGTGTTAGTTTAGGATAGAGTCAGTAACATTCAGTTCCGACATTTCTTTCCATTTTATTTTTATCATGCATTTCATGCATAAATTTGTAGGGTTGATTGTAGGTAATTATTGTTAAAAACCCGTATAGTTGGTGGTGCTCTCCCCCACCTCATTTTCCATCTCTCTATGTTATGCTTCCAAATACCTCTCGTTATGCTCCATTTCCCTACTTATTTTCTCTTCCTATCGCCCACTTCACACCCTCTTTCATTCAGAAACCATTAAAGTTTTGCATGTTCGTTTTTCTACCTTTGACTTTCCGATTATCGATCTTCGCTACTGCATAACCCCTTGATTCGACCTCCCGCCTTGAAACACCCTCTACCGTAATTCACAAATCACAAATCCCGCGCATTTCCCTTTTCTTACCACTTCCAAACGTTGATTGCAATAACTCCACCGCATCACACATCACAAATCACATCTTTTCTTTGGTTTCCATTAACATCTACCGTCCAACCGCCGATTGTGATAATCCTCAAAACTACCACCGCCGTAGGTCGCATTTTCGCACTTCGTACTTTTCCCCATCGCACTTTGCACTTCGCAACCTTTTCCTTTTTCCTTTAAGACTTACTACTCTTGCTGGATTGCTATTTTCATCGCATTCCGCCACTAGTCCTAATACCACGCTCACCCATAACATTTCGCATTTCGCAACTTTTATCCCGTTGCATTTCACACTTCGTAGTTTTATCCCCATTTCATTTTGCACTTCGCTAATTCTCGAACAAAATCTTTACTAACCCTCCAACTTTGCGATATTGCGATTACGATATAGCATACCGCATATCGCACATCCATCCTCCATTGCAACTATGCCATCGCACTTTTCAAATAATTTCGCTCCAAAGCATTTTTGCACTATAATTAAGTTTTAATAAGGTTTAAAACCTCCCTCTTTCCGCTTTATAAGCCTGAGCCATGCTAAGCCCTCCATTAGTCTTCAGTCTCTTTTTCTCTAAGATGAAAATAAACACTTTTCAATTAGAATTAAGTCATGGATAGCTTAGTCAAGATGAATAAACTTGCAGATAGAGCATAAATTCAAATTATTTTCCTTTCCCATCATTTCCTTTTAAAGATTAAATTATTTCTTTTCCGCCATTTATTTTCAAGATGTTAAATTAGTTCCTTCCGTCAGTTCCTTTCTATAATTTAAGTTAGTTTCTTTCTAGTCATTTATTTTCTGCGCTTATTTTAGTTTCCTTTTTGTCATTTCCTTTCCGCAATTTATTTTAGTTTCATTGAAGTGTGACAAACTTCGACCGGAAACCCTTGTAGGAAGTAGCACCTTTCTGTGAGAAGAAGAGGATGACATGAGTAGAATGAATCTACTATGTATATAGCACTTGCCACCTCCAAGTTTGTGTATGAACCCCCGGGTTGATAAATTGTAGCATGGCAGCCCTTGGGAGTTGCACCACTCTGGTGCAATACTGTGGCTCACCACTCACCTTGGTAGAAAACATGTAAATAAAAACAACTAGAACAAGGTGTTCTAGTTAACATATTCCATTCATCACACTTTATGTTTTACAATTAAGATTTTTAGATTTTACAGAGAAAGAAAAGTACGTATAAACAAATTAACAAGAAAAAACATCACCATTTCGTACACCACATGAATCCCAACAACCGGCCTGTGTTACTTTGCAAATGGTCACTTGAACTCGTTGAAAAAATTTACAATGAATGGTAGTCTTCCTAATTACAAATCCTAAAACCTATTACTTCAAATGATGAAGATGATACAAATTCTAAAACTAAAATATCTTGAGAATATATTGAAAGATTTATTACAAATATTTATAACCGTGTTTACACAAATAGAACTTAAACATTGATATCTAAACTAATGAATCTACTTGAAATCCATTCTTTGTGGATTGTTGGTGGTGATCGTCTTCCAAATGTGAAATCTTTATTGCTTTGCCGGTAGAAATGCTTTGTTGTCTCCTATTTCACTATATTTTATTTATGACCGTTATTGATTTTTCATCATTTCATTATTGTCACAATATATTTTTCCAAAACATTTTGATTAAACTCTTGAATGAAATACATAATTGAAATTTGAACATATTTATTTATAAAACCATCTTTTATTTCCAAATCCATTTTTTTGTTTTCCTTTCACCTTCCCTCTCGTAAATTGACCACACCTTTTAACCCCGTAGAATATGTGGATAACTCCAAACCATGTGTTTATTTTCTTTGTAAATCCATGGCTAGTAAAATATTTCTATCTTGAATTTTATGTATGTAAAAACAAAATATCTTTCTTCTTTGTAAAAACCTTAATTCTTATTTTTCCTTATGAATCAGAAAACTTGTTTATGTGTTTTTCCTCACCCACACATAAACATATGATTGCAAAATATCTATTTTATTTTCTGTAATTTTCCCGCATCCATGAATCTCCATTTCACCGTATCTCAGAAATCATTTTACACCCTAGCTTGTAATTTCATTTCACCCACTTAGCCTTCCATTCATGCATTCCTTTAAAATCTTGTTTCACCTCATCTCTTTCAATCTCTGCCTCCCATCCACATAAAATTTATTTCATAATCATATGCAACTCCATTCCCCGCCATATTTTATAAAAGCAAAGCAATATAGTTAATGGTTTTTTTTTTTTTGGGGGGGGTGGGCGGGGGGTCATGGACTATAGAGGATGTGCCATGTTAGGGTGGGCTTGAAAAGTTAAACTTTTTTGACACCTCCTCTCGGCGAGTTTGATGGAGAGGGGGGTTTTAAAAAAATAAGAACCATCGAATCAAGGATGAAAAGACCGATGGGCGGAGAGATGGGTGCATTAAAATGATGTGACATGACATTTTTTCGGGTAGCGGGTCTATTTAAGAATTAAATTTAGGATATAGGATATAATATTCCACGGTTTTTTTATTTATGCGCCCAAATGTTTAGACTTACGATAAAAATCATATCATCCTCTTTCCTCCATATGCATAAACCTTGAAAAACAAATTTAAGACAAGTATTTTAATTTTTTCAAAGCCACAACACAACCTCTACCTACCCATTTAATTTCATTTTCTTTTGCTAACCTTAACATTTTTTTCTTCTTTCTTTACGTGCATTTAAGCTAGAAAACCTACATTACTTTTTGTATCAAACATCTAACCTATTCGTCACTTATTTCTCCTATTGATTCTAATTAAATAGTTGAATCAATTTCATTTTCTACCTAACTACTAATTTTTAAAGATTAAATTGTTTGGAAAAATATTTATTCACTAACCTAATTAACATAATCTACAATTGCTCGATCATGATTAAGATGTATGATTTGGAACAAAACTCTAGTCATTTGTGGCATTTTTAAATAAACTACACACAATTCATTGGATTTGATAAGAATAAAATTAACCTATGAGTTGTGTATTTGAAATTGCAAGATTCTCTAAAGGTTATTCTATTTTTATTTGTGGGGTTTTTATTCTCTTTTATTCTTTTCAACTTACTTTATTTTTGTATTTTTCTTTTTGTATTCATTTTTTGACAGTACCCTTTTCATTTTCTTTGATATATATATATATATATATATATATATATATATATATATATATATATTTGGAAATCATTTGTATATTGAAAATTATTTACAATGTAAATCACGTGGTGATACAAAATACTCAATCACATTGAGATCCTATAAAAATATAGGACCCTAACACATCATTCCTTTTGCATATAAGTTTTATAATGGTTTTATACTTTCATTAACTTAATAGGAATACCCACAAAATATTCACACTATCTCTTAATGGGAATTTTACTATTACCCATAATGAATTTTATTTCACTCACCTACAACTCGAATGGACCAGATTCTCTTTACCTTTGTCTTATACACAATATCCAATTGACCTTTTTTGGATTTCTATATTTGAGAAGACATGGAGCTCTAATATCTAAATCCATTAGTAATATCTATTTTTAGGCCACCTCTAAATCGTAGGCATTAATATTAAGCAGCTACAGCTAACATGTTCTCCCCAACACCATGTAGTTATTCAAGAATTGAATTCTTTTGACATTGTTTCATTCAATTGTTCATAAACTCCTTAAAATAATTGATTAAGTGATTTATATAGTTTCTATTGATAATAAAACATGGTTAGGTGAGCACATGTTTTGCACATGTAAATGGAGCACAAGTGAATTGTGAATTTCACATTGCACCTAAGTTTTAAAGAGAATCAATGTTCATATTGAATAGGGACATATCCATTTAATAACCAAGATAAAGAATTTGTGTTTTGGAGAGAATCCATGTTGATGCGATGAATAGGTCATGTTTTTGCACAAATTTTACAGTATCGCGACAATGCTCAAGACGAGGTTATCACTCTAATCCTTGCCCATCGTATTCTAGTTGTATCCCAACAAAAGACTCTGGGTGTAATCCCTATGAAATGAGGTGAAGGAAAGCAAGTTGGAAGCCAACTTTTTCGGGAGACATGGATGATGTCTAGTCGATTGGCTACCACAAGATTATTGATTGGACTTAGATTTTCTCATAGTGAGACCGTGCCTTAATGGAGCCACAAATTCTTTCTTTAAAGGAATTGGAACCGAATGATCGTATGGACACACGTTTCTCCAATGCTTGACTAACCTATAGATGATATGCAAGACCTAGACCTATGTGAGACGCAATTATCTCTGCAAATTTTAGTTAGGTGCCTAGTCTATACCTTTATTCAACACTTCTGGTAGAACAACCTCAACAAGTTGTCAAATGGAAGCCAACGGTGAAGGAGGTAGTGGCATGATTAATGATACCTAATCGTGTTCCACACATCCTTGCCTCTAGCTACCAGATACCGTGGCTCTAACGACTACAAGGTCACTATGTTACTACTAGAAGAGTTAAATCTCTCAAGTTAGTTTTGAAAGGTTTCCATAATTCTCTATCAACCTAGATTATGATAGAGGTAAATTCTAATGCAAATCTAGATCTAGTATGCGTATGCAAGAGATTATGAGTATACATATTTAGTTATGGTTGTTTGATTTTTTTAAGTACTTACGTTATGATTACTATTTATGCCAATAGTAGATAACAACAATGATACAAACAATATTAAACAATATGAGTGCTTAACGATACAAGCATGAACTTCAAAAATATTCCACAAGATGTTGAATCAATTAAACCAACTTGTCACTAATAATTAACACAACACAAAGTACTATGTGAGCTTAAAATTAGAAACCCAAGTCAAATCTATTCATCAACAAGATTAAACTCATATTTTGAGTGCAAAGTTAGACAATATTTTCAACCAAGATGAGATAAACCAATTTCACATTTATGAGAATCTTTATCGCAGTAATACTTCATAAATTTTAGACTTTATCAATAGTTATGACATCAGTGAGAAAACCACTCTTAAATCATGAATTTTTCTTCAACACATGAAAGATAAAATTTTCCAAAAACCAACAAATTTAAATTAATCCTTGTTTAGCCCACTTCAAGGATAATTTTAAGGATGGAAAATTGATTCTCTAAGTTTTGAAAAAATCAGCAAATCTCACTAGTCCCTAATATGCAAACTATAAAAATGTGTATTGATGTATTTGTAAAATTATTCAAATTTATAATGATATTATATATATTTTCTATATAATGTTTATTATTTTTAATGTAAAATAAATTTATATTGTAAAATTTGGGTTAATCTATTTTATAAAAAAAAAGGAAATTGGTGAATCTTTTTTGAAAACATTGGAAAATTAGCCCACCGCGAATATTAGGCCCTAAAATTTTCCATGGCCCACTTTATGGTGAAGTATTCAAAAGAGTTTCAGATCTGATATATTTATGAAAGCAATAAATAGATCACATAAAAACAAAACAAATGAAATCAAGACAATTCCCAAAATGTCCAAAAATAGTATAATTTCACCAAAACATGAAAAAATAAAATTTTAGGGCTATTTAAAGGATGTGGTTTAGAAATTTCAGATTAGATCTATTTATTACAACAAGAAAAATTTGATAGATCAACAACCCATCAATGCTCAAGAAAATCCATAATATATTCAAAAATTTATATCTACGCCAAATTTAAGATTCTCATGGCCAAAACTTGAGCAATTTTTTTGACCATTTATTATGTGATTTTAGGGCTCAATTCATAGTGATATGATTGCCGTAATAAAAATGAACAAAAACAAGGGTTTATAGGTCAAACCCTAGGCCTAAGGGCTTTGGAAGCATCCCATGGCTGAAATTTTTAGGCCTTAGGATGAATTTTTTTTCTTAAAAAATGATTGAGACCTTAAACCCGCAAAACCACCAAGTATCCAAGACCAAAACTTCATATCTAGGTTTTAGGGAAGATTAGGAAAAGAGACCAAGGAATGGAAACGTTAGGCCAATGAATTCCAATCATGGGGACAAGGAGGTCAAGATGATAGATCAAGGGAAAAAAATGTGTGAGGAGGCGGGAAAAGTGGAACACTAGAGAAGTAACCTAGAAAGGTTTGACACCGGGGTTTCTTTGGAACAAAAATTAGGGCTAAAAAAGGAATGGTCACGAAAGGGCACCCGTTTGGGCAAGAGAAGGGCAGCCGTGTTGCCTAGGGCCCACGACTAGGCCTTCGCGCTAAATCCTATGTTAGTCATCAATAAATTTTACCCGTTTAGATGATCAGTCAGCGATCCTAGATTTCTAGAAAAGAAATTCAAGAATCTCGTGACTTCTAGAAATCTCATCGCCTTCATTATCCTTAGGATTAAATTTTCACTATTCCATTGCTTTATCATGTCATGGAAAATCTCTCACTCCTAGAAAACCAAATCATGTGACTTGTGTCCCTCATTCTCACTATGTCTCTGCCACCTCCGACTTTACCACTCTTCTTTTGGTTGCTCCTGCTCTCTATCTTTACACCTTGGTTTACCAAATATCCTAAACCTTTTTTCCCCTACTCACTAAGTGCTTCAAGAAGTGGTGATTTTAAATTTTCTAGGATTTTTAGATAAATCAAAGATTTCAAACTTTCTGGATGGTAACGCATAAAGAGTTGTCAAAACCCCGTTTACATATCCAAACCCCGATTCCGCCATTCAAACACCTAATACAAAAGATATCTCAATAGGTCATTATAGGGTTTCGAGATTAAGTATCGTTTTGGTTTCCAAACTCACTATTTTGTCATGTGCTCAAAGGTATAATCAAATGAAAGAAGGTGAGGTCATGAATGTCCAAAGGCTATCAAAAGGCCTTCAAGGAAGGACCTCTTAGATCAAAGCATAGAGTCCGCAAAAGGAAAATTTTCCTGCTAAAGAATTTCAGGAATTATTTATGATGGTTAATGCGAGAACAAAATGCCAAGTGAGAAGCCTAACTCACCAATGACGTCCACAAGAGAAGAGAAAAACATGCCTAAGTTTTACAAAAGAGTACGTTGTTTTCTTGACAAATTGTTTGTAAGGTGTTGTCGAAAAGAGTCCATGCGAAGGATCATGAAGATGTTGGTACATAAGCACAACCGTGTACAATAAAAGATTCATTGAAGTAAGAAATCAAAGTGAGAGGTCTGCTTGGTAACAACATGCATAGATTAAAAAATAATGTCGTGGAATGACTCATAGGTTTGTTAAAACAACACTGCCTCACAAAGACCAGCATAAATTCTCAAGAGTATCAAGGCTTTGTAACTAGTTGGAATAATAGTGTTTCCCATTAAGGGATCCATGCAAGAGGTCACAAAAGACAAAGATGCAAGCTGAATACTCACATAAAATAAATTGAACATTTATTTTGAGAGACCTCCTTAATGATGGAAAACACGCTTTTTCAAGGATGATGTTAGATGATCACCTCTATGGCTTGTCAAAACAAAGAGTTTTCACTATGGAAATGGACAATTTGTAAAGAGTATCAAAGGTGAAGGTCGCTTAAACTCCTCAAGCACAATCACAAGTCTATAAAATGATCATAAAAAGGAAAGAAAAGTGTTTTAATGTTAAATGTAAAATAAGAAATCACATGGAGCATAAAAACCCTATAGTTGGATCATTTAAGGTGACAAACTCCAAAGGAAGTATAAGAAGGTCAAAAATATTGTTTTGTGCACCGTAAGTTGAAGTGGTCAAAAGAAGGTAATGATAAAATTGACCAAAAAGGCTAAGTTTGTTGTATAAAAGACAAATCTGGCCATGCTTCGAAAAATCGGGCACAAAGAGAGAATGAAACCACTTTTTAAAAAGATCACCTCAAAAAACCACTTTATTTCTAAAACACTACCCCGCAAAAAGGAAAAAGGAAATATTAGCAAAAGAGATAAAAGACCAACAAAGAAACATTAGTCAAGGTGGGTTTTGTTTTTAATTTCTCAAGAATATAAAGCCTCATAATTTTCATCACTCAAACATCATTTCTTCACATGCAAAAAGAGTGGAGGATTTTCATGGTTTTCAAGGCTTTCATATTTGTTTTTCAGGCGAAAACGTTGCGTCACAGCTTTCCCAGAGGTCATGTATACTTCCTATGCACACTCACTCGTGATTTTTCCAAAGAGTACCGTACGTGACTATAAATCGCACGCGTAAAGGCCGCCCGACCCACCTCGCATGCAAAGGCACCCGGCCATTCACAACTGGCCGATCGATCTGTGTCGTATGCAAGCTCCACCACGCTATGCACCTAACTGCTCAAGCCCGGAAACTCGCATTCGGTGCTCGCCCGCGCTACATGCCGGGACATCTCGCCTGGGCTCAGAAGACCAAACCTCGCAGGTGCCCGTGCGGTGCTCCCCGCGCATGTGCGCTGCCGGAAGACCCGACACCCGTGCGTAGGACCGAATTTTCTCTGCCAAGATGACTTGGACACCCGTGCGAGGTGCCCACGCTTCGTTCGTGCGTTTAGTGGTTGCCAAAGAAGACCCGACACCTCGCGTAGGTGTGCCCACGCTACGCTCATGTGCATTCTCAACAACCGCCAAAGAAGACCCGACACCCGTGTGAAGAGGTGCCCGCACCGCACTCCTATATTTGCGAGCCTACCAAGGAATGGAGAGGTATTTAGAGTTTTTCCCTACCTTTGCATACTATCTAAAGGTATAAATATAGAGGAATATGAAGGTAAACTTAAAGGAAGTGTGGAAAACCCTTAGGAAGGAGGAAAACACCTAATTTCGCTTAAAAACTCCCTTGCTCAAAGGGCACCCACCGCTGCCCTATTACATCGCCATGCCCAAATTTCTTTCCTTCATTCTTCCTTCCCCTTCATTTGCCGACACCACCGCATCCTCACCATCTCACTCACCTCCTCAAATAATTTCACAAGAAGTTTCAAGGTTTCATTTATAAGACAAGGGCAAAGGACAAAATTCCTAGGGAAGGTAGTGTAGATAGTGGTGAGAGAGGGAAAAGGCCTAGAGAACAACAGAGAGAAGGGTGGGAAAGAAAATAGTTTGTGCCTAGAAACACTAAATAATTAACAACCTCTCCTACTATAGTTTCATATTTCCAAGAGGTAGGATGTGCTATGAGTTTCAAGAGAAAGCAGAGTCCAAAGTCATCCTTAGTCGACCAAAATTTTTGTCCTTAACCTCCATGGCCACCAAGGCTATCTAGCTGAAGTGAATTTTCACCGACTACTAATGCAATCTCTATGAAATAATTTAATACTTTGCATGGGAGAAAATGGTTCAAACAAAAAGATATGGACCTACGCGATTATCATCCCTTCTTAAAACCAAGTTGCCGTCAAGTCGTATTGGGTAAAACCATTTTCCCCTTTTTCTCATTTGTTGACATATATGCTCCCTTGTCATCATCATTATGAAACATTTCACCTGTGAGGGTATGTTTTCTAGGATCTATTCCTACCACATACGATTACTCATGCATTTTACTAAGGCCAAACCGCTTCATTTTCCTACCGCCTTTGTAAAGCATTGATAAAATATCATCCATTGTGAAAAAAAAAATAAGTCTCCTCCCAAAAATGCTCTATATTTTCCACTATTCCCTCATCAAAGTGATTTTCTTACACCGATTGGAGCAACAAGGCATTCCAAGGGAAGGTTTAGACGCCCATGGTGTTTTCACAGTCCGCAACCCTTCCCCACAATTTTAGCATCATCATCTCAACTTCCTCTCCCACACCTCCATCACCCTCCACTAACCATGATTCATCTCCTTCGACATGGATCCTCTCCCCAAACAAACCTCCTCTTTCACCTTCCCCCAAAGCCTCGCATCATGAAGAAAGCAGCGACAAGGAGAACATGACAACCAAGAAGAAAAACAGAAAGTCAAGGAGAAGAAACTAGTGATGAAGAGGAGGAGAGTACAGCAGAAAGTGAAAATTATGGAGAAGATACCAAGGATAGTGAAGAGGAGTGCGTATGTAAACAAGAAAGAACATATTGAAAAAGAAGTGGGCTAAATGATGAAGAAGGTAAATAAAGAAGACAATGATGACAAAGAGGAAGAAAATAATGACCAAGATGAACATGGTAGTCATGAAGACAATGATGACAAGAGAGGAAGATAAGTGAAGAAAGTGACTAGGAAGAAGAAAAGAAGAAAGTGTTGGTAAAAAAGAAGAAAGTAGTGACAAAGGCAAGAAAGAAAAAGTGAAATAAGAAGGTAAAAGAAAGTGAACTAGATGAGGATGAGGAAATCAATGATAAAATTAAGGACAGTAGATTTGATGAGAAAATTGTTGAAGGTAAAGAAGAAACAATGATCCCAATAGCAAGAATAAAAGGAGCAAGAAAAGATGAAGATAATGGCCTTAAGAGACAAAGTTTGAAGGTAATTATAGTGGAAAACAATCATTATTACAAAGGGGAAAAATCAAGCAGTGGGTATAGACACACATAATGAGGCAAAATGACAAATAAGGAGAAGAAGAAGATCATGATCGTGCTCATGAACAAAGTAAAGGATAATGCAAATAAACAAATTCTCGAGGGCAAAGATAGTAGGCATAGAAAATATAAGAAATGAAGATGCCTCTAACAAGGACTTCACAAAAAATGCAAGCAAGGATAAAGAGGCAAAAAGGATGAATGAGGATGTGGGACCAAATCATGAAGAGGAGGACAATCATGAAGATACAAATGTACAAAGCAATGATGAAGAAACTCAGAATGTTGCAAATACAGAGGATGACAATCATGAAAATCTAGGCAAAGGATACTTTAAGTATGAGAGAAAATGAAAATACTTCAATAAGGCAAATAAGAGTCAGAGAAGACACACATACAAAAATCATCAATGAGAGACAAACAAACCTGCAGCAATTGCCAATGATTACAGTATTCAAATGAAAACTTGTTGAAACTTGTACTCTTACTTACCAAAGAGGATCAAGGCAGTGTTTGTTAATCAAGAGGCAAGGGACCTTGCCATCTACTTCAAATTTCAACCACGGACAAAGGTAAGAAAAAAGTGAAAGAAGAAGAGGAAGATCATGAAAAAAGAAAGAGATTTTGAACTCATTCACATAGACAATTATGATGAGAATGAAACAATAATTTCAAAATAACTCCTCCAAGACTCGGAATGCAAAAATCAAGGACTCGAGGTCAATTAGAAAGAGCAAAGGATTTCATTGACTTCATCATATGCAAAACAAGAAAATGAGTGCCCAACAAGCCAATCATGAAACAAGAACACTCAAATGTAAAGAGGCTCAAAGGGCATAGGTGAAGTTACAGTAATTCATGGGCACTTATGAGGAGAGTAGTGATGAGAAAGGTCAAACTAGGAAGGAGACCTAGAACTATAATCTAAGGAAAGCATTGCAGAAAGCAGTAGAGAAGAAGAATCAACCCAAGTGGAACAACTTTCTCTCCAAGAACTCCTTGCACTATAAATTAACATGATAGGGAATCATGGCTTGAGAGGGCTAAGGCATAAACCTTGAAGCCAAGCTAGAGAAGGCCAATAGAGACTTGGATCTACAAAGAAGAATGGCTAAGCATTATGCTCAAAGAGACCAATTTGCTATGCAAGAACTCAAAAGGGCCAAAATTGAGATCCAAGCACTAAAGGAGGAAAAGGACTGATATAGCCTTGGTATTTTGGGTTCAAGCTTCTCTGATGTCTCCCAAGACCCATGAGGCATTTATCTACCAAATTAAGTAAATGGACAAGTTTTTATTTTTTTGCAAATTTTGAGGTTAGAGCGCAAGACACCTTGTGCTACGTCTTTTCAAAGTGAATTTTCGTGGAGGAAAGTCTTGCATTTTTGATTTATCATCATGATAGAGCATTCTACCAAGTTTTGACCCACTGGAGTTGCTTGGCCCCTTCCAAGGGGTAAAAATACCCAATTTTTCACCATCATTTCCTCGCTTTTCAGACATGGATTGCGTCTCCTACTCTACCTTGAATTTTCAATTTTGGACCAGTTGCATAGGCCGTATCATAAAACCAAGGATAGATATGGGAAGTAGACTTCAAGGGATTTCCATCAAGCCATCATGGAGCCTTATCCGACATCGAGAAGGCCTTCAAAACATTGCTATAATAAGACCTCGTTTTTCTTCGTTCCCGTGCTACGCTCCCAAGATGCAAATTCAAATTTGATACACAAGGTTACGCTCCTATGGTTGACAAGTCAAAATGTGTGTTTGAAAGTTTTTTTAGGCTTGTCGTAGCCTAAAGGTCAATTTAATTACTAAAAATGGCCGTAAATATATTTTTTTTAGATATTTTTGTGTCTTGTGCCTTGCAAGGCCTCAAGGATAATAGAGATACTTTTGATTAGCCAATATAATTATAGATGCTCTGTTAGGATTTCCTCCTCCTTGCTTGTTATATAAGGAATGAGGATTCATTTTAATAGTGGTATTTTGATGTGTTTTGCAGCAATACATGGTTTTTTGGAAGTTGAAGAACAATTTAGTGTTGTGGATGATTTGCCTTTGCTGATAATGATGAAGGCTTTCTTATAGGATTCTTTGAGTTTAGTTAATAAAAGGGCCTCTATTTGTCCATGTTTTTATTATTTATCATCATATGTCCATATTTATATATTGCACATCAAAAGAGTATAGGATGAGAAATTTTGTTTGAGGCACCTAAGTCCTCCCGCTTTCTATTGTCTTCATGTTTTTCTCTCGCTAGGTTAGTTTTGCTGAACATAGTTGATCCTTAGGCCCACCTAAGCTTGTCTATTTACGTATTGGATTAATATGCTAGTTTACAAACATGTATTCATGTTAAGCCCTCGCTTGTTTTATGTTATCTAAACCATAGTTCTGAAATCTCTTTGATGTATTGATTGATTAGGTTAATCCAAAGAGGCGTTCTTTCGATCTTGCCCTTGTATATGCTTATCATTGTCTTCAAAGTTCTTTATAGTTTAATGAATGATGTTTAGCATTCCCTCTTCATTTATTGATGCTATTTGTCTCTTATATGTTTTCAAATCTCAAAGTAAAATCATTGAAGTTAGATAAGTTTAAGTCTTACTTTATTTGTTCCATCGGTTTGTATATCTTGGAATGTGGTATTGGTTTAAAAGTGTTTTCTACTTGAGTAAATGGTGTGCTCCATTCACATGACTAGTATCTTTTTCTTTATCAATATTTAATATCTCTTTGTTCATAGGTATTTGACAAAGGATTCTTTAACCTGCCATTTTCCTACCTTGGTTCCCAAACTTAATGTCCATTTCCAACTTACACATAAAATTTAAAGATCCATTAGCTACACTAGATTTTCCCTATGATATACCCCGATTCATTACCGATATATCAATAAATTCATAGAATCCATAACCTAATTGGATTTGATAACCCATCACTCCACCTATCCCACTTGATGATCTTACCCCAACCAAAACAAACAACAAAACTACACTTAAATAACCAGCCTAAATCAACTATCCAAAGTGAACAAGTTCACACCCTTTCACATAAAAGAGAGAGTCTCTCTAAGTCCAGGGGTTGGTATCCTAGCACTCCAAAGACTGTCCGATGTTACTTCCGTGAATTTGGTCTACCACCCAATAAATCATGGGACACCAATGCTGCTGCATTGAGTCGCATAAGTGTACAAAATCGTATGCTTTAGAGAGTGTATCTACTTTCTAAACTATTGGTACTGTGTAAAAGTGGGGGAGCTCAAAAGCATAAATTAATGGAAATAGTATGCTGAAATATCCTCTAGTTAAACTAAAATCAAAAAATATATAGACAACAAGATATATAGAGAGTTCCAAATGATAATATTGCAAACGATGGCCTGATACTTTTCATAAAACTAAAGAAATTGTAGAAGAAATTCTTGAAGACTTTGCCAAACGGTCTCCCTAGGTAATGGCTTCCCAGTCCCGGCGTGCCACAGTGCTCTCCAAGCTCGCCTGGCGTGCCTCTTCACTTCTCTCTCTCACAGTGGTGGACTAAGATGCTGGGTGGCCAACTATCGAGTCCTCTTTGCTCCATCTTCTAGTGACACACAATGTGCCGGTGTTGCTTGGGAAATTTTCCAAAGGATAACACCGTGACTTACCATTTATTCATCTCTTGGTGGGTTTATATAGTGAGTCAAACTTCCTCCTTCCTCCCTCTAGCATTTATGATAGATGGTGACCCAAGGGAGAGGTGTGATTCCATTGTGTGCTCACATAATGTCTAAGGAGGTTAAGGGGCTGTGTTTGTGCAGCTTTCTCTACATAAGGAGTAAATGTTCTCAAGCTAGTGTGGTCCCTGAAAGAATTTTTCCATTTCTAGAATGCATGCTTGGTCGATAGTGCTAGTTGTATGCTTCTTCTATGATAAAGCATCCATTTGACATTTATGACTAGTTCAAATATGATTTTCTCAAATCCATAGAGATTTTAAATACTTCTTGATTCCATACAATGTATTCCTATCTTGTAAATCCTTGGGCTCGACATTAATTGATGTCGTCTTCACGTACGTATTTTCCTCGTGTTGGGTCAGCTACTCCCTCAATGTGAGTTTAGGGAAGAACCCAGATAACCGAAATACATTATGCTTCTTTTCTATATCATACACAGAGAGAGAGAGAGAGAGAGAGAGAGAGAGAGAGAGAGAGAGAGAGAGAGAGAGGTATGCGTGTATTTTGGAATTGACAACACCAGATCGTTTTCCGAGATAACCATGACCTAACGGACCCCCGTAAGCAAAAAAAAAATATACAACATATTTACAAAAAATTTCAACAAGGCGGGGATGTCCTGGTTGCCCATGATGTTATGGATAGTTAAATAAATTACAGATACATGTGTTGTTTGTGCCACAATGTGGCAGTGATGCTGGTGCTTGCTGATCATTTACCTGATGCCTCAATGTATTTTTATTTGATGATAGGTGGGAATGGGTACCATATACGTAACTTGGCATAGTATACTAGCTACAATGTACGCATATGTATCAAGCCGGGACCTTCCCCGGGCATCTGTCGCAGATGCTTATGGAGGCACGAGTCTTCGAAGCGTATCCGATCAAAGTGAAATGGTTGTAAGGTACGATACCATCGTGACATGAAAGACTCTACCGTGGTTGAATGTTAGAAGGATCACTATGACTATGTGGATTAATGATAACTTCCCATGAAATACCCAAGGATACCCCTTTTCATGGGGAGGGTTATCCAAGGTACCACTCTCTTTTTGGAGAAAGAGGCCCACAAAAAGGCCTTCACCGAACTAATGAGTCGTCGACCCGAGGGGTCGGGACCGAGATAAGGATGGCCTAATGATAGAATTACAGATGTGACTAAAAACAAATGATGGGGATTCAATGGCCCATAAAGTCGAAGTATATTTGAGCATCTTGGCGGCATCACATACAGTTATTTCTCAGAGTGTTCCCGGAGCTTGCCA
The DNA here is from genome assembly GCA_034641835.2 of Pinus albicaulis. Lineage (NCBI taxonomy): Eukaryota > Viridiplantae > Streptophyta > Pinopsida > Pinales > Pinaceae > Pinus > Pinus albicaulis. The sequence goes on along the minus strand of CM076576.1, from coordinate 19,222,530 downwards.
GACTTCCAGGGTGGGGAGAAAATCTCGTGACATGAATCTAAAGTGTAACAAAATCAGCAACAGAATTTGAAGTGTTACAAAAGATGAAGGTGGTTGGTGTCAAAGTTGTGCCATCGAGCTGCAATACTTTAAGAGTTGACCGTGTTTAGGTAGATCTCAAGGCTTTCCCCCGTATTTGGATACTTGAATTTTTCGTAATATCAAGGTGAGAGCCTATGGTAATCTACCATGGACATTGTCACTTCATATATTTCCCCGTGTTATGGATTAAACTCTACTAATTTCTCTTCATTTCCATCTTTTATCAAATATCCACTGCCTCTTATTAAACCTTCAGAGGCCTAAAACCCTAACGATTTGTAAATGCAGAATATGAAGTGCTTCGTTTATTTTTATTTTAGTGGATTTTGCTGGGAAAGACGTAATATAAAGATAGAAAACGGACACACACAAACAATATGATTTATATTAAACTCACAAATTTGACATGATTGGTAACAATTATTCAAGGGTATTTATAATTTTTAACTCAACAACTTATTGATGCTAACTTCCAACCAAACACTACTAAATTTCATTGTTCTAAAATAAGACCGAATTTGAAACTCGATACTCACTGAATGAATTAATTTCCATTGACACGAGTTAATTCCTAAACTATACTACTCATGGTAGAGTAATATTATTTTTAGCACTCCTTAATTATGAACGTTAAACCAAGACATGACTCATGCATAACCTCAAATATGTCTTAGTCACTGAAATAGTTTAAAACACCAAAGTTTCCTCGATGATACCTTAAATACTTTTTTGCTAATGGCTTAGTGAATATACTCAACCAATTTATCACTCAATTTACAAGGCTTCAACAAATCTTCATTTTCATGTTTCTTAACAAAATGATATATTGTATCAATATGTTTGCTCTTTTGACAGAAACACACCTGCTTGAGAAAAAATACAAGGTCATGTCATACAATAGATTGTTGTAGATCATTATTGTTTGTGTCAAGTCCATCCAAACTCTCATAACCATACTACTTAATAAATTTTTAATGTTGTTGCTTCATATTCTATCAACATGAGAGCATCGCAATCAAAGAAAAATCTTTAAGGATGGAAAATTATCTGAAGTTTAAAAACATTGGCAAATCGCACTAGTCCCTTATATGCAAACTATAAAATTTTTATTGATGTATTTCTAAAATTATTCAAATTTATAATGCATTTTATAGTATATCATATATAATGTTAGTAATTTTTAAGGTAAAATAATTTTATATTGTAAAATTTGGGTGAATCATTTTTATAAAAAATGGAAATTGACAATTTTTTTTTTGAAAACGTGAAAAATTACCCCACTTGTGAATATTAGCCCTCAAATTTTCCACCATGACTGGCCAGGATGATTCTTAGATGCCCATGATATCACACCTCAACCAAGATGAAACATATAACCAAAAGTGATCTTCCTATCATCTTATATCCAACCAAAACTTTATTCTCTATTCTTGCAGAGTTGCACAGTACAATTTGTAGTTCCTACTATGTATCTCAAAATTGTTTTACCAACTTTCCAATGTGAATTTTTTGGAGATTCAATAAATCTAGAATTCAATCTAACTCACATAGTATGTGGTCTTGTAGCTATGAGATACAAAAGGCTACTCAAACTAACATTTTGAATATATTTGGATTTACATTTGATCCTTCATCATCCTCACTCAACTTTGTACTTATCGTGTATAAGTGAGGGACAGTTTACAATTTTTCATCATGAACTCTTACCATCTTTAGCATATTTCTTTTGACAAATAAAAATCTACACTGTAGATTACTCAAATTCTATGCCAATAAAATATTTCATAAGACCAAGATCTCGTCATTTCCAAATTATTTATTCATTGTTTCTTTAAAATCATCTAATTCAATATCACTAGTGTAAATCATGTCATTCACATGCAAGCAAACAATTGAAATTTTTCCATGCTCATTTACCTTTGCATACAAGGTCGGTTCAATGTTGCTTCGCAAAATCCATTCATCATATAACTTTCAATTCTTCTACATACCGACTCTTGTGTAGCTTCTTGAGCCGATAGAGTGCTTGCTTTAAACCGTAAAATTTATCTTCTTGGCCATCAAATTCAAACCTCGACACTGCCGTACATGGATTTTCATTTCTTCTTATAGAATTCCATTCAAGAAGCTGCTGATTTCTGCCATCCACATGGTACACTTTCTACTTTTTTGAGTTTTTGTTGTTGATTTATTTTGCTAACAACCAATCGTTTATTGGGGTTCCATGTTTGGGCCAGATTGGCGAGACCAAAAGATGAGACAACATCGTGTAGAACGAATTTGGGGCCCTAGGATGTAGCGCCCCGGACCCTGAGGAGGGATTCATCCGGGTCAAGACAAAGAATGGTATATCTTTGAAATCTCAAAATAAGGTATTAAAGCAGGTATGGAAGTTCACAAAAAGGGAAGGTTTTAAAATGATTTGGTTGGTTGGTTGTTGGGTTGGTCATGAGATCATAGACCTAGAAAGTAATGGAGGAAAAAGAAAAAGCAAACAGGTGTTTCTGAAGAAGAGGATAAGTCAAGAAATTGCCATCCATTGGGAAATGGAGTCATGAAAGGGAATTAATTGCAACAACTAGTAAAAGCTTTTGGAGGCAAGTCATCTACACCAAAGGATCTTTTTAGATAGATGGTGGGATGGGAACATTAAGGATTGAAAGTGAAAGAAGGAAAGCAACCCACTTCGTCTATAGATCAGGTTAGAGGTCATTTAACTCCGTACCCGCTTTTGGACATACTCAAAGGTAGCTTTCAAATGGAGGGACAAAATGGGCAGCCCATGCATCGAACGAGAGGTCATTAATCTGTGTCACTTAGCATGCTCCAAGGAAAAAAATGTAAATAAGTTTTATTGCATGTGGTCTCTAGACCGCAGAAGGAATTTGAACCTTCAATGCTTTGACACCAAAGAAGAGATCTTAGAAAGGCCACCGTCTCACAAGGATCCTAGTCGAGAGGGCTAACTCTTATCCCTGTTCCCAAATCTTCCACTAAACCTAACAAGAACACCAAAGATAGATTTCATGACCATACATCAACTAGCAGCAATGACATCCACTACATCAAGCAATGATCAACCACCGAAATCAACCCTCTTAGATAACACATTTAATGTGAAACATTAAAGGCAAGGAGCAAGAACAAGTAGGTTACTTAACAAGGGTAAATCCTATGCCAGATTGGCGTGCTGCCATAAAATGAAACAACATGAAAATGTAATAAACAATGTTAGAAAATATCACCAATAGTAATAGACTGTGATCCGTGAATTGTGCTTGATTAATTGATTCAAAACCGCTCACATACACCGAGCTCAATGGCTATTACAATCCAAACTTATCCTCCCACTTACTGCACAACCACTGCCATTTCTTTCAAGTCAGTTTCTAATGAAAAAAATGAATCCCTCTAACAACAATAGCAAATAACCAATAACAACAACAACCAACAACAACCTTTACAATATGTTCTTGGGGATTCTTATAGGAGAATAGAATAACATGAGTAGATGTAAACTTAAATGCAACATTAAATTACAAAGAAGGAGGGCCGAGGCTCCATTCAAGCGTAAATTCTCGGGGGTATTTGTCTGCACTTCGTTGGATGATAGAGTGGTCTTCATCAAAGTTTCCATTTACTCCAGGTATGTCTCCGGTGGTGTCGTAACAAAATGCAATGATGAGATGCTAGGTCTCACATACTATATAATTAATGCTCGTAGCATAGGATCATGAGTCAAGGGAAATCTTTCCTTGTGAAATTAAACATAGAATAAAATCAATATGACAATTAAGTGTCCTTTATGGAAGAACGTTCTACCGATGTCAAACCCCATAGTATTATTCTCCAGGCATTGGACCTTATGAGTGGGATCCACTGTCTTCGAACCGGGTACCTTTGCCCTTTAAACACCGGATTAAGGCTCGTAAATCTTCTGCTGTGTACAAGCCTTGAACTCTCCCCGTTGCCTGCATCGGCTCTCCGTCTCTGAAATCTATGCTTTAATGGCCTGGGAAGATTTTCCGGTAGTTCAAACCCTCGTTCTTTAATGCAAGTCTTGTCATGGCTCCTTCCCGTGCTTTCTTCGTGATCTCTATCGAAAAAATGGTCCTTTCTCGCATTTTTTTGGTGCGGCCGTAATAAAGACTATGTAATCATGGCGGCTTTCACCATCTGACAACCTTGCAAAACATGAAAACCAGCTTAAGAAAACCATGCATGGAGGCGGTGGATGCAATCGGGGACGGCGAGAATGGTCAATCGGTGAAATGGCGGAAAAGCGTGGGATCAAGTGATGGAAAATGGTCGCGAGCAAGGAAAATGTTCATGGCAAAGGTGGCGGAGTGTAAAATTAAACGCGAAAACTTAACATTTTGACCTTTGAATGAAATATATAGGAGGATCTGGGAAAATGTGACAAAACACATGGAATGGTGACGTGGTAGGATGTTGTGTGCAGGGGCTAACTTTACTCAGACCGTACGATCTCTGGAGGAGATCGACGGCCGAAATGTAGCTGGTGGCCACTGATGGTGGGCCGTGGCACGGATGCCTCAAATAACTCCCGCGCAACTGCCGTGCGATCGCCGTTGGATGGAGAGCCCTAGATCATACGGTTGACGTGCATATCGCGCCGTGTTTTCGCTGCACGATAACGCGCGATGGGTGGGCGGTTTTCAAACAATGCCGGTAAGCTACGCGTCGTGCTGCGATGAGTGGAATCGCCGGTCAAACAAAATTACCACCCACCTCTCAAAGGCGGGAAGTATGCGATGGAAACCAACGGTTTATAAATAGTGCTAGGCGGGGGGCCACCTTGCATGCAGTAACATGGACCATCATTTCTGCGGGTCGACCCACGGCGATGCAATCAGGCGGTGAACTAAGCAGCCACGGCGCCGTGGAGTTGAGGAGTGACCGTTCGTATCCGTAGAGATCGACGGTTTGCAAATGTGTGTTCCAGATTCAACCAGGAAAGCGCTTACCTTGGTGCCTGTCTCATGACTGGTCACGGTGGAGGGGAAAGGCGCATGGGTTTGGCTAAAAGGGCCAGGCCCACATATATGGAGAATATGGTTTTGGGCCATTTTTAATGCAATTGAGGCTAGAGGAGGGAAATGATAAGGGAAAGAAGGGGAAATTAAACCATGCCAGGTGGATGTGTGTATGGTTTAGAGGGGGCTTTGGGAAAGTTTAGAAGGATTAGTGTGAGGTATTTTGAGGTGAAAAGGGGACTTTAACAAAGGGAAAAAGGGATGAAAAGGGATATTTTGGTGTACATAAGGGGCAATGTAGGCTTTGGGAGCGCAATTTTTTGCACCGAGAGGCTTTATAATGGAAATCATAAGAGGGGATTTATCAAAGGACAAAGCACAAGGATGATGTTTTTCACAGAAATGCATTCCTTGAAGGCTCAAAAACATTTTAGCCCCCCGTTTGCTTGTAAAAATTTATGGGGGGCTAACAAACTTGGCTCCATGGGGATGGCTTTTCTTTAAGGAGTCAAGAGAATTTAGAAAATAAATCTTGGTGTAGGCCGATGCCCGGTACTTGAATCATTCTTTTATTCTCTTGGATCAGCTACCACAGACAGGGAAGGACATCAAATCAATAGAAAAACTCTCAAAGAATCTACCTACCTTCCTACAATCCTAGCATTTTTCTTTTATGCATTTGAATTAGCGCACTTTTACATATTTTATTTTTTACAACAAGAAAATAAACCTGCTCTATTTCTACCCTTTATTACTCCATGAGACGAGATTAAAACCTACGTCCGATATTTTCTCTACCTAATCCGGTGTATTCGCCAAGATTGAATCGTCTGTTGCATTTCTTCTTTACATTCTAAGACACGTAAATTGAAAACAAATAAACCCAGATTAGACTATCCTGGGGCTTGGCCGGACTTTGTAGAAATTAAAACAACTAACAACATGCTCATAGATTGAGCTTTATTGAGCTTTTCCTACCTACCTCACTAACCAGACTATTTATGAGTCTAGCTTACAAACTTTGTTTTCCAATGCAACTAGTCCATCAAACATCCATGACCGTCTTCCTGCCAACTCCTTGAGAAGGCCGGAGGTGTTGCACAAGCCCCACTTTCGCTCCACAACAATAACTACAAAATTTTTCTGTTGTCTCAGTAAATATGTTGTTCAAAATACCTTTGATCCTTCTTCAAATGTTTGTAGGAAATGTGCATAAGGATCATGATATTACCCGGTGATGAATATGTGGCAGCAGTGCTTCAACCAGATTTCTACTTCCACCACTCGAAGTCAAGAACATGACTCTTGAGGAAGAGAATCTTCTTCATCTTCCGAACTCGGAGGACTCATCATATATGGCAGTTGTTGTCCTCCCGGGAGCTCCTCGATATATTCTACCTGGTGGGTGCCGAGCTCGTGAAGGGATCCATGTATTCTTGAGTAGGGGTTTGGTCTATTTCTTCCTCTATGTCAAAAATAAGGTTCGTTGTTTTCACCTTTGCTCAAGAATGTCTTCTTTGGCTTCCTCCTCATTTTCTCGAAAGGAAAATCCCGTTGTCACTGGCCTCAATCGATGATTCAGGGGTGCGCTGCACGAAGAATCAAGGATCTTCATCTCATACATACTATCGTAGCTCTCCCCATATGTCAGCAACAGTCTGCATTGGTTCATTACTTCGGAAGTAAGGAATCTGATTTCTCCTCCCATAAATCTACTAATGATGACCTCGCAAGAATGTCTTCTGCTTGGAGAACATCATCATCGATAGATCAAAATAGGAGAATCATGAATATAAGTAAGGATACCAACCGGACATATTGGATTATCAAAGGTGTTCTTCTTCTTCCCGATCCACGTAGGAGCTTTTCCGGATCCGTATCATCAAACCTTACAAGATGAATGGGCAAGAGGTGGTGTTCCATAGAGATTTCCTTCGAGGTGGACTATTGATTTAGTATCTCATCAATCTTCTCTTCGTCAAAGGAGAAGATTTTATTCGTGGTTCCTTGAGCAAAAGTGCAGTAGCTCTCTACTTCGTATTAGCCGATTTGGAGATAGGATGTCTTCTTGAACCTCTTTTCCACATTAGGGATTCTTCCTCTTCTATGTTGTCCCTTATTTCCTCAAGCAACACTCCCTTATTAGGTTTTGCTATTAGGACCTCGATATTTCTAGTCGCCGTAACACAAGACATAGGTAAGCACCCAAAGGCTTCCCGATCACTTTCCTCTTAATCTTTACTAGATCCTCGAGCATCGTAGATATCTTGCTCATCTTCTAGGTCTTGAGTTTGTTCTTGTTCTATAAAAGGCATGGTTGTTCTAAATAATCATCATTTTGCATTCAAGATAAGCCATAAACATCTCCAACACTTTACCAACGTTTGATTAATCTATCTAATTGGTCATAAAAGCATCATACTTTGTATCCCCGTCCATATTTGGATCCATATTGATGCAAAGAAGCCCTTACTACTTCTTCTCAACTGCCGTAGTCTCATCAAAGGAGTCATTTGGTCTTTTGGGAGCAGGAGTGTGGAGTCGCTGTGTGGATGTACAAGTGAATGCTTGAAGCAGATGTTGTCCACCACGCAATTGAATGCCAATCTAACTAGAGATCTGGGTAAGCCTTGGGAAAAGCCTAAGAATGTTTAAGGTGAAATGCACTTCCCGCCCCACGGAGTCGCCATTATGTTGGGGTTCCCACAGCTGCAGCCCTGACAAGGTGACCAAAAGATGAGGCAACATCGTAACCACTTGGGGCCCCAGGATCTAGCCCTCTCAGACTTCTGTGAGAGGATCTCTCCAATAAGACAAAGAATGGTATATCTTTGAAAGCTAAAAATAAGGTATTAGGCTAGGTATGAAGCACAGTGGGTTTTAAAATGATTTGGTTGGTTGAAGGCGGGTTGGTCATGAGATCATAGACTAAGAAAGTAATGGGAGGAAAAAGAAAAAGCAAAGCAGTGGTGTTTCAAGAAAGAGGATAAGTCAAGAAATTGCCATCCATTGGGCAATGGAGTCATGAAAGGGGAATTAATTGCAACAACTAATAAAGCTTTTAGAGGGCAAGTCATCTACACCAAAGGATATTTTTAGATAGATGGTGGGATGGAACATTAAGGATTGAAAGTGAAAGAAGGAAAGCAACTCCACTGCCTATAGATCAAAGTTAGAGTCATTAACTCAGACTCCGTTTGGACATACTCAAAGGTAGCTTTCAATGGTGGGACAAATGGGCAAAATTTTATAGATCGAACGAGAGGTCATTTAACCTGTGCCGCCTTTACGTTCCAAGGGAAAAACAAATACTTACGTAATGTGGTCTCTAGACTAGAGAAGGAATTTAACCTTCAATGCTTTGACACCAAAGAAGAGATCTTAGAAAGGCCAACTTCGGTCTCACAAGGATCCTAGTCGAGAGGGCTAACTCTTATCCCCGTGTTCCCAAATCTTCCAAATTTTAAACTCCAACAAGAACAACTAAAGATAGATTTCATTAATTAATACATCATCTAGCAAGCAATGACATCCACTACACCGGCTAAATTAGCTGAAATCAACCCTTAGATAACACATTTAGCAGAAAAAATTAAAGGCAAGGAGAGTAGAAACATAGGGTACCTAACAAGGGTAACCATGCCGTACTTCATGCAAGCCAAAGAGAAAATGAAACAGTATGAAAATGTAATAAACAATGTTAGAAAATATCACCAATAGTAATAGACTGCATCCCGTGAAATGTGCTTGATTAATTGATGCAAAACCAAATACATACACTCTGAGCTCAATGGATGCTACAATCCAAACCCTCCTCCCAAATTCTTACTACACACAAACTACTCGCTACTTTCTCCCAAGTTGTTCTAACAATAAAAAACGAATCCCTCTAATAGCAACATCAACAACCTAACAACAAAAAAAACAACCAACAACAAACTTTACAATATGTTCTTGGAGATTCTTATAGGAGAAAAGAATAACTGTGGAGTAGATGTAAAACTTAAATGCGCATTAAATCTTCAAGGTATGAGGGCCGAGGTTCCATTCAGCTTTAAATTTCTGGCATTTATCTCTCGTACTCGTTGATGATGGAGTGGTCTTCAATGTTTCATTTACTCCTGCATGTCTCTCGTGTGCTAAACAAATTGCGTAATGATCAAGTTAGGTCTTCCTATATTGAGAATAATGCTACTGGTAGCATAGGATCAAGCTGGGTTGCAGGGAAAGATTTTAGAATGCATAGAATAAAAGCACATGGATAATCGTGTCCTTTGCGGTAAAGAACGTTCGTTGATGTCAAAACCCTTTAGTATTATTTTCTCGTGTACTGGACCTTTTGAGTGATCCACGGGTCTTCAACCGGTACCTTTGCCCTTTAAACACCGGATTAAGGCTCAAAATCTTTTATTACGTGCCTTGAACCTTCCGGTGTTCTCAGATCGTCTCCTCGTCGGTGAAATCTATGCTTTAATGGCTCGGGGGGAAGATTTTCCCGCAGCTCAAACTCGTTTCCTTAATGCAAGTCTTGTCATGGCTCCTTCCTAGGTTTTCTTCATGATTCGACTCGAAAAGTGGTCCTTTCTATGTTTTTTTGCTCTCATAATAAGGATTGTGTATTCATGGTGGCTTTCACCATCCGATAAATCCCGCAAAACATGCAGCAAATCAAGTTAATAAAAACCATGCATGGAAGCGGTGGATGCACCGGGGACGACGAGAAGGTCATAATCGGTGAAATGGCGGAAAAGTGTGGGATCATGGTGGAAATGGTCATTTAATAGTGGAAAATGTTCATATAAAGGTATGAAGCGTTGCAAAATTAAACGTGAAAACTTAACATTTTGACCTTGAATGAAATATATATGAGGACCAGGAGAAAACGTGACAAAACACATGGAATGCAGGACATACAGGATGTGGTAAGGGCGGCCAACTTTAAATCAGACCGTCCACCCGGAGGAGATCGACGGCTGAAATGCGCAGAGGGAGACGATGGTGGGTCGGGTACGAATGTCCCTTGCGCAATCCCCGCGAAACTTCATCGCGCGATCGCTATTGGATGAGAGCCCGACGGACACGATTGACGCGCATATCGCGCGTTTTCTACCGAATGGATAACGTGCGATGGGTGGGCGGTTTTCTGCATCGCTGCCACACGTCGTGCGATGAGTGGAATCAAGTACAAACGTGTTCGTCGCCCACCTCTCAAAGGCGATGGAAACCGATGGTTTCTAAATAGGGCGTGGGTGTGGGGGCCACCGGGGTGGAGTGGACCGTGGACCATCGGATTTGCGGTTGAATGGATGGTTGTATGCGATCGAGGCATGAACGGGTTGGGCCATGTGCCGTGGAGCTTGCGATGACCGTCCGATTTGTAGAGATCGACGGTTTAAAATGTGCTCGATATCTAACCGAGGTAAGCGCCTTTTACCTTGGCGCCCGGTCTCGCACCTGGTCACGTGGAGGGAAAGGGGTGGTGTGGGTTTGGCCGAATAGGCAAATAGCCCACATATATGGAGAATATGGTTTTTGGGCCATTTTTAATGCAATTTGAGGCTAGAGGAGGGAAAGTCTGCTGGGGGAAAGAAGGGGAAACTAAACCACACCAAAATATGTGTATTGTTTAGAAGGGATTTTGGGAAAGTTTAGAAGGATTAGGGAGTGGATTTTGGGGTGAAAAGGGGACTTTAACAAAGGTGGAAAAGGGCTAAAAAGGGATATTTTGTGTATAGAAGGGGCAAATGTAGGCCTTTGGGAGCGCAATTTTTTGCAATTGTAGAGGCTTTATAATGCAAATCAAAGGTAGGGATTTATCAAAGGACAAAAGGCACAAGGAGACTTCAAGGATGATGTGTTTTTAGAGGAAATGCATTCCCCGAAGGCTCAAAAACATTTTAGCCCCCCGTTTTCTTGTCAAAAATTTAGTAGGGGCTAACACCGGCCACTGTGAGCAAATGTTTCTCCTGTGTGTCTGTCAATACAGAACCTCTTTTCCTACAAGCCTTGATTTAAATGTGTGAATATATTCTTTTTAATTCAAATTTGTCTTTTACACGCATTTCACTCCAATGAGATTTTTATATTTTAGTAAACCAACCAAATCCCAAGTATCATTCTTCTCAATAGATTCCATTTCTTCATCCATAGATTACACCCAATTTTCATCTTTAATAGCTTCTTCAAATGATTAAGGTGGAAATGAATACAATGCAAAATTTTAACTAATAACCAAATCATCATAAATATCTTGCAGAATTTTCATTTTTCTCTTACCATTGTTTGATTCATCACTTTATTGATAGTTGGGTCTATTCCGGTCTATTGATATCCCCGAAGATCCATGTTGTTCATAAAATATTGGAGTCCTTGCTGTGTGAATTTGTATGGTGTCTTCTCCTATGATTCTTACTATTCATTTTCTCGCTACATCATCTTCTTCTATGAGTGGTAATTTTACATCAATCCCGTTTTTTCCTCATTCAATGACTCTTGTTCTTTGAACACAACATCTCCTCGTTCATTATAGTATTCTTGGTGAAATTATTTTACAATTATAAGCTTTGATCGCTCACTATAACTAGTGAATATGTATTTTCACATTTATCATCCAATCCTTCTTAGCTCTTTAGGTACATATGCATATGCTACACATCCAAACACTCGTGATGAGAGACACCATGTGTCATACCCTACCATGCTTCTTTTGACATGCTCATCGCGCTCTTTGTAGGAGATCTATTTATCACATAAACAACACATACAATTTCTCTGACTAATACTCATTAGAGAAGTTTCTTCCTTTTGAAGATGCTTCTTTTCCATGTTCATAATTTGGTTTTTTCTCTTTGCTACACCATTATGTTGCGCTGTGTATCTATTTTAAAACTTATTTCTAATTCCATGCTCTTGCAGTAAGCATGGAATTCCTTGAAATAATATTGATGCAAGGGCATTAGGCTCTAGAAATACTTTGTACTTCTTTATAAGACCTACAGGGCTCCTATGTTTTTAATCTTTACAAATATTAGTATTTTGAATAAAATGGTGAGGGGAATTGTAAATTTTCTCAACTACTCACAGAATACGAGGAATGTGAAGAGTCGCATGAAGTTACTCAGGGATTTTTGTATAAAGTTAGAATCTTAAAGTCTATTGAGTCATCGAAGGAACTGAATCGATCCCCGATCAATTTGTATAACCGTAAGAATTTGTAGAGTAGAGAGGAGAGAGTTGTTCCGAGGATAGAATAGGACAATAGAAGGCCATCAATTGAAGATCCGGCCAGACATGAAATCTCGTAAGGTCTCATTATACATATAAATGAAGGAATTTTTCTTGGATGTATGTGATTAATTGATCAATTTCCGTGGTCGAATGTCTTGAATTTCTGTGAACTATGTATGTATGAGATCGACAGTTTGGGGCTAAGTGTACCTGCAGTATCTCGTAGAAATCGACACTTAAGATAATGTTAAGATTGAATGTGTCTCGGTTATATGAATTCTGGAAGCTCGAGGAATGAATAGAGCGTAGAAGGAATGGGCATTCAAGCTAAGAAAACCCTCCGAAAACCCATTCCACATGAGTTGGCATTGTCCTAGTATTTGTCCCAAAATCGTAATTGTTCCGAGAATAAGTATTTCTCAAGGAATCGACCGATATAGAGAAGGAAATGGTCCGTTGTGGAGTCTTGGTTCTAGACCGGGAGCTCGTGGATTGATTATGGTTGAAGTGAGTATCGTTTGGGCCACAAGAAAGCCACGGTGGTGTTAGAATAAGTCCATATTTACTATGAAATGTGTTCTTCGTAAATGAACACGGATTTATAAATTATAGCTAACAAAATATTTTTGAGGATTGATATGGAAAGAATGAGTAAGAACCTGAATAAGGAGTAGCAGTTGCGAATCGCGAAGAGAAATAGTGAAGGCGGGCTTGAGAAAAAAACCGGTATTCTCAGACTTTGTAAAAGCGCAGCCGTATTCGAAATAAAAAGGCGATATTGGTCTCTCGGGTCGACACGTGGCTTCGCGGCTTCTTCTTTCAAAACCACGAGTTTTGCATTGGCCAAGGCAAGCTCTTGGCAAAAAAATGCGATATCCATTTATAACTGTTGGATCATCGGGGATGATGCGATGTTAGTTCAACTGCTGATCATCGAGGATGATGCGATGTTACTAACCGTTGGATGCGAAGGATGAGTTAAAGACTGGGCCCACTTCCTTTATCGCGCGATTTTGATGTGATAAAGCTCGAGCATTTACATAACGTGACAACCGCCGGATTGGTTTTTATTGGATGTGAAATGAGTATTAACCGTTGATGCATGTGAGTCGAAAAAAGGGCCATGTGGCCCGAGAGTGTTATGATATGGAAGTTTTAAACTAAAGTCAAGGTGAACAAAATGAAAGTTAAAGGCACGTACGCATATATATATCTATGATGGTAGTGGGATATTAAACCAAAGGTTTAATATAATTAAATCACATTTCTTAAAGGGTTTGAATATAGTTTCATAACTATATGTAAGGATAAGTATGTACAAGTGTTATTTCATGAAATTCGAGTTATAATATATGTATTTGTGGGTTGCACTATTATTTGCTAAATTGAAAAAAAAATGGTTGCTGGTTTATTAGAAAAGCATATCATATGCCTTATGGGTTATATAACCTTGATTACAAGAAGTCAACATGTGTTGAAATTGCCCAACATTTAAAATTATCGTGGGCCTAAAAGTGGATGCATTATTGTATAAAGACAGAGATTGGAGTATGTGGGTTAAGTGAGGTAGCCCCGACATCACATACTCTCCACCATGATCCGATCTCATTACCTTGATCCGATGATCACTTCAGTTCCCTACCAGTGCTTTCAATTTCTGGGAAAAGAACTTTGCAAAAATTTCCAACTTACTTCAAAAAATAAACCCACACATTTCTCGTTAAAATAATCAATAAATGTGATAAAGTAACAACCTTCCACCAATTGAATGTGTTTGCATAGGTCCACACATGTCCGTATGAACCAAATCTAGTGGCTACTTTTCTATATATGCAACTCCCTTTGAAAAAAATTTAATGATGTTGCTTTTCCCAAGATAAAGGCCAATACTCAAGGCAATAGAGGTTTCTTCGATGGGAGGCATCCTCTTAACCATGTAGCAACAATATCAAACCAAAGAAGTGAAATGTCCAAATCAAAAGTGGCATAACTAACGTTCACCGTAACATGCAACTATAAAATATTATCCGACCTAATATTTGTAATTCACGATCGTAGGAAATATTTAGTTCCTCGTCATATGCACCTTTCTATCAGGCTTAAGTCATTGGGTGATTGTCATATATAACATAATCTTTCCCTCAAAGATAACTTTATACTATTTTTCATTAATTGATGAAAACTTATAATATTTTCTTAAAACCACTAACATAATATACCTCTAAAATTGTCTTTATCTCCCTTCGGCCATACGTCGATCGTTAAATTTCCACGAGCCTAGTGTCTAATATAGAATCTTAAATCATTGACACTACCAAACCAAGGATCACAACAATATATACTTTGAACATTGAAATATAAATAATAGTAGATATACTAGTGCACAAAATATACCCAACTTTTACACAATTTTGTATAATAACCCACCTCTACATATTAATCTAACTAAATAATACAACAAACTTAGGGATCTAATACCAGGGATAATGGCCCTCATATATTCATGGATAAAATCCATACAAAAATTTGGGTCTAGATTTTATCCATCGAAAATCAATATACCTCAATAAAATACTCTAACCAAATTTCATTGATGTAGGCAAATCACAAATTTTTTATCTTATGTACCATGTACTTTCCCGGTCCTCCTGTTCCCGGGATCCGCAACACTACCTATATCAATGATCCAAGTCTATATGGCCACCGAAACTTGGCTTAACTCAATTTTTCACAGTTGTGCCTTAGTCCATCCGATACAAAGTTGATATTGGTGGTCACCCACCTATTCCACTTGGGGCTCCACCATTGTCTAGTCGGGGGCTTTTCAGCTGCATAGTTTACTATTTTTAGTGCTTTTTCGTGTCCTAAACTTCCGTGAGCCGCTTTGAGGCCCTAAACGACGTTTTTGGGAAAACAGAGAGCAACATGGGTCCATGACCGATGTTGCTCATTCCAAATTTGTAGTCCTCTACGTATCTTTCTAACGAGGTATGGTACACGTCAACTGAGACCGTATGCCAAAGTTATTACGCCTCTCGGGAAGTTGAAACACCAATTTATCGAAACAGGCCCATAGTTTTGGCGCTTCATCTCCTAGGGTTAGGTTTTGGTCAGTTTAGGATTTCCCATTGTTTCTAAATGATAAATAGGCCCCTCGAGCCTCATTGTAACCCGCCCGTAGGCCCGTAGCCGCTACATCTCTTTCTCGTAGATAGCTACTCGCCGTCCTAGCTAGGTTTATTCCATTCTATCCTCTGTAAGCAAATTTCAGTTTCTATATTAATGAAATGAAGTGTTGTTTCCGCCGCATCTCTTTATTTATGGTTATATGGTTATTCGTTGTGTTCCTACATAACCGACGTTGGCATCGTATGATTGCTTTTTCTCGATCCTCTTCTGCATGTCCCCAACGAGGTCTGGGTATATGGAGCCAGGGCTCGATCCGGTGGAACCTTGGCAAGACGTACTCGCAAACCTCGATGGACGCCCATGGGGGATGAAAAGAAATATGAGGGAGCAGGAGATCCTATCAAAATATTGCTCAATGATCCTTCAACGGCTACCCACCGGCGGCGCATCTGCATCCAGCAGCCACTCTGGAGGCGCGACTCCTTTTAAGGTACAAGTAAATTTTGACATTCCCATATTTGAGGGTCAGTCTAGATGCGTATGCCTTAGATAGATGGTTGAATCTGTTAGAAGGATATTTCTCGGTTCATGACTTTTCAGACCAGAGAAGATTATTATTTTTGCATCTCTCAAAGCTACCCCCCATGTTAAGGGATCAGAAACCTACCGGTGGAGAACAACAAGGACTAGACAACCCTCTTTGTTCCCGGCATGCCAAAATTTCCTCACTAACTTGGAATTCTTTCGAGACGCCGTCAAGGAATGCAAGAGACTATCCCGTGGGGGAGCTGCAGGAGTGACAAGTACATAAGCAATGGACTACGTCGCGACAACAAAGGGATCAAGATGTATATGAGAGGACCAATCTGTTCCATACCCCGCACACAAAGTTGGGTATCAAAGATTCGAGGAAACATCCGTGCTAAAGCATCGTTGTACTGCCCGCATAGGATATCTGGGAGGAAATGGAGTTCCGGACATCTCTCGCTTGTACGATACCGGTATGCTGCCAAGATTGAGCGTAATCGCGTAATAGCTTAGACTTTGATCTGCCGAATCCGGTGCGGTGAAATGGTGCTTCCAAACCGCGTAAATGTTAGATGGATGCCAAGGCATGGCGGCTAAAGACAACTCATCGAAGCCACAAGAAAAGAACAACACCTCAAAGCCAAAGAAGGACACAGGAAAGTGGTGTGAGTTCCATAAGAGCTCCACCCACAACATATGAGTGTTCTGCCATGAAGTCATAGTGGCCGAGATGAGGGCTGGAAAGTTAGATGCATGCTCAATCCCCAATCAGAACTTGAAAAGGTGAATGAAAAGGGAAACAAGATTATTGATGCGGAGCCCAACGCCACCGTTGCCACTACCAAGATCCAAAAGTGAGGAAACTGTAAGATCCAGAGGAGGAGGAACGCCTCTTCCACTCCCATGGGGTAAAGGGTCTCAAGATGTTTCATTGTCTATAAATGGAGCTAAAAGAACTTATCAGTGAGATCAGAAGCTGCTGGTATTTGCTAAACACAACACCTACATCCATATTACCTATCTGGTGGGTTTACCAAGACCTAGATCTCCGTGTCACTCGATGATTTGCCTCTATAGTGACGGCCTTTCACAGATGAGACAGCAAGGATGCCCATGAGTGCTTCAGTATTATTAGACAAACTGATGGCCTCAGGGAAGGCCATGTCATAGTATGAGTCTGTCTCGTGCTTTTATTGTTACTTGGGAAATAAGTTAGCTGTGATACCGAGGTACCACCTCCGCTATCTCTAATAATTTGTTGTTCTGTGTGTCATTTCAAACTAGAAATTTTCTGCTTCAGACCCTGCCTTCCCCAGGTAAGAAGAATGACTGTGGCCACTTAATTTTATAAGGCTCCTCTAGCAATAACAACAACAAATGATAAGGCTTGCAGAGAGCATGTGGACATTCCTACCTTTCACCAAGGGTTCTTGTTCTGCCATCAAGCACCCTAATGATCCTCCAACTCTGTGTGCCACACTTTAAAGGGACTGAAGGTGACTGCACTGCTCAGAGAAGATGGTAACCAAGAGGCAAGACTCAAGAGCTTTGCAGAAGGTCAGACTGTGAATGTTCACACAGCAGGGGAGTCCATCGTGTTGGCAGGCCAAGATGGGACGTGACTTGATTAATTTGGCCTAAAATAACAAGATCATCGTCTGACAGGTGCACCAATCCTAATGGATTAATAACTTCTGCACTAAACCCCAAAAGACAGCAGATCAATCTAAGTTTGGGTAATTTCACTGTGTACCACTGTTCCCTCATGTGTAGAAGATCGCCAAAGCTAAGGAAGGGCTTTTCTAATGGTCATTGTCATGCTGGTTGATTTAATGCTCCACACTCATGAGGATGATGAATGACATCTGCGGCCATTCAATAACTCATTTGTAGTGGTGTACTTGGATGATACCTCGATCTTCACCAGATTTGGAAGAGCACCTTCACCACATCCGACAAGTCCTCCAAACACCGCGCAACACAAGTTGTGTACCAATTGAGAAGCGTACTTTGGTGCATGACCTGTGTTCAATATCCGGGATACATTATTGATGAAAGGGGGGTGCATGTGGATCCACCAAGATCCAAGTCATTCGGGATTGGCCCGCCCCAACCACTATGTTGTCTGTGAGATTGGTTCACACTTCACCGTGAGGTTGTATGGGATTCTCATATCACTTGGCCCTTGAGTCAAGTCACCATGGAGGAGCGAGAGAAATTTTTTTTTTTTGGTCGAACTCAAATGGCTGGGCGTTCACGAATTGAAAACCGCCTCTCCGGCTCGCCCCGGCTCACTACTGCATCAGTAAAATATCCATTTGAGATCGAGACATATGCCTCTCGACTATACTATTAAAGGCGGCGCTCTTACTCAACAGTATATCTAGTGGCATTTCACGTGCTGAGACATTGTCCGCGTCAGCTTCGCAAGTACCCCACATATGACAAAGAAATGTACTCCATTGTGCAAGCTTGTCGACAATGGAAGCATTACATTTTGGGAAGGAAACAATCATCCACAATGCATCATTGTGTGCCTCAGCTCACATACGTACACAAGGAAGCTGCGTAATGATCACTATCAAAAGTGGTCCACATATTCAATGCTTTCATTTGAACATCAAGTATATAAGGCAGCACCAATCATGTTGGGTAACATCGCCTACCGACCACCGATCGTGGCGCTCACCACCGTGCTCAACTTTGGTGGGCATGAGACTTCGATTGGCCGCTTCTCTATGAGAGTGACCCAATTCGGCCAAACTTACAAGGCACTCTTGGGAGGTACGCAAAGTTCCAAATTTTCACCTCCAAGATGCACCTTTTATGTCACATGGGACACCTTTGTGTTCCTTCAAGCGAGCGTGCCAAGATGATATGGGAAGCACACTACAGTCGAGTCACTGGCCATTTTGGGGTCGAGAAAATAGTAGCAATCCTGCAGAAGTATTTCTATTGGCCGAACCTTCGAAAGGATGTCGAGAAGCACATCAAATCCTGCACTGCTTGTGCCATTGCCAAACCGACCATCAAGAAGCAAGGTCTATATACTCCTCTACCTACCCCTAGTCAACCTTGGGAATCCATCTCCATGGATTACATGTCGGGCCTGCCTTCTACTAAGCAGGGAAATGACTGTGTTTTTGTGGTCGTCGACAGATTCTCGAAGATGGCCATTATGGTACCGCAAGAAGAATATCGCTGTGCCAGGCCACTCAAGGAATTCCAGTGTGGGTGCACTTTGGGATCCCATACCACCATATCAGATCGGGATAGCAGGTTCCTCAACACATTTTGGTCCAGCCTCTAGTCAATGTTGGATACCAAGCTCACCAAGTCCACAGCTTTCCATCCCCAAACAGATGGCCAGACAGAGGTCGTCAACAGAATGCTTGTACACATTCCGCGCATGTACAATTCAAAGCATCCATGCACATGAGACGAGAGCCTCCCATATGTAAAACATAGTTATAATCGGGCTCTCCACAGTTCAATTGGCCATAGCCCCTTTCAGGTGGGCTTGGGATTCCAACCACTATGTCCTATTGACGTAGCCATGCCATTTGCAGCTGCTCAGGCCGATTCAGCGCACGTCCAGTTTGAATTTGACAAAGCAAGTAGCTTCATCGAGCGCATTCAACACATCCACCAACAGGTTCATGATATATTGGACAGAGCCAATGTGAAGTACAAGCAGCGCCATGATCAACACCGGGTGCCACACAACTTCCAGGTGGGCGACAAAGTATGGCTGCATTTGCAGAAGGAGCGCCTCACTGGACCTCACCGCAAGCTTCGCCCGCTCCGATACGGGCCGTACACCATCACCAAGGCTGTAGGGAACAATGCTTTCGAGCTTAGTATTCCACCATTCCTTGGTCTGCACCCAGTCCTCAATGTGGATCGCCTTCGTCCTTACTTCCCACCTCTACTGGACACTTCGGACATTGCAGAACAACTCACACCAACAGAGTTAAACCCAGACTGCATGGAACAGGCCACCACAGATTGTATCATGGACATGCAAATTAAGAACACTCGCCAACAGAGGATCCAACTGTATCGGGTTGTCAAAGCTGGCCAACTCCCGCACCAAGGAAAGTGGTTCACCAGGGACCAAGTTCAGCAGAAATTTCCTCATCTCATGGAGGAACTTAACGCAATGGGGACCATTGCTTCCTAAGGGGGGAGGAATGATCCAGGTGGATATTGGTGGTCACCCGCCTATTCCACTTAGGGCTCCACCATTGTCTATTTTAGTTTTTCAGTTTCGGCACAGTTTACTATTTTTAGCAGTTTTTCGGGTCCTAAACTTCCGGAGCCGTTTTGAGGCCCTAAACGACGTTTTTTGGGAAAACGGAGGGCAACATGGGTCCATGGACCGATGTTGCCTGTTCCAAATTTGTAGTCCTCGGATAGATCTTTCTAACGAGGTATGGTACGCGTCAAACGGAGATCGTATGCCAAAGTTACGCCCCTTGGAAGTTGAAACACCAATTTACCCAAACGGGGCCCATAGTTTTGGCGCTTCATCTCCTAGGGTTAGGGTTTTGGCTGTTTAGGATTTCCCATTGTTTCTGAATGATAAATAGGCCCTCGAGCCTCATTGTAACACAGTTCAGAGGCCTGTAGCCGCCACATCTCTTCTCAGAGATAGCTACCAGCGCCCTAGCTAGTTTTATTTCCATTCTCTCTGTAAGCAAATTTCAGTTCTTTGATATTAATGAAATGAAGTGTTATTTCCACTGCATCTCTGTATTTATGGTTATATGTTTATTCTGGTTGCATTCCCGCATAACCGGGACTGGCTCAAGCACCGATTGATAGATCTTTCTAACGAGGTATGGTACGCGTCAAACGGAGATCGTATGCCAAAGTTACGCCCCTGGGAAGTTGAAACACCAATTTACCCAAACGGGGCCCATAGTTTTGGCGCTTCATCTCCTAGGGTTAGGGTTTTGGCTGTTTAGGATTCCCCATTGTTTCTAAATGATAAATAGGCCCTCGATCCTCATTGTAACTCAGTTCAGAGGCCTGTAGCCGCCACATCTCTTCTCAGAGATAGCTACCAGCGCCCTAGCTAGTTTTATTTCCATTCCGTATGTAAGCAAATTTCAGTTCTTTGATATTAATGAAATGAAGTGTTATTTCCGCTGCATCTCTGTATTTATGGTTATATGTTTATTCTGTTGCGTTCCTGCATAAATCCGGATGACCATCAAGGGAAAAACAAATTGAGACTCATGTCGAGTTGTTCATACCTATGTTTGTGAAAAAATATTAACTTCCCATTGCTTCTCCTTAGCTACTTAGGGACTTCAAGCAACTATATTCTTCCTTCATTGCTCCAATGAAGAATAACACAGGGAACGAAGGATTTAAATATATCATTTTAATATTCCCATCTCTCACAATGAACATGGGATAGGAGGACTACCCATCTTATATTGTAGATGTCATTCTCCACACGGAAAGTATAGGGCTACTAAAAATTCTCCTGACTTATCAGACACTTGAGCTCTTCTTTTACCACACTAGAAACCACCTTATTCCATCAAGATCATGCACATAAGGCTTGAAGGAAGCCTCTACAATCCTTTTTGTTTTTCTTGAGGCTACTCCAACTCTTCCACTCCTACCAGACCTAAAGTCCTCCAAAATTGGGCACTCTCACGCTGCCCTCGAACAGTCCATGAGTGTCCAATAAAATTTCCTCTCCTAGGACTTCTCATCCACTAGCATCCATATATCATCAGGAGACCATATGCAACTCTCTCTACTACTGCCCTCTTGCTTAGGGTTTTATGCACACTGTTATAGCTTCCTATCACTGGTTAGGGCATTCAACGCTCTTTGACATCCCTCCAAAATTGCTACAACATACCTCTGATCATGCTGCTCCATTGTTTGGTTGGATTTCCTTATTTTTTGTCTCTTATAGCCCTTTATCAGCACTATTTAAGCCCTTGGGATGATCCACAAGGTAGCCTACAACCTAAAGACACCTACAACTAAAATTTCGAGCCTCTTTTTAAGGTTTACACCCTCTATCCCAACTATGCTGCCCTTGGAGTGACTGTGACTAGGCTTGAGGAGCCTTCATAGCCCTATAGACCCTCTCACATGGTCCTACCACACTCGTTGTAGCTACAACAATCCCAGTGGTTCAAACCATAGACTAAATATACATGAAAAATAGCACAGAGCTGCCCCAAAATTACCTCTTGACACGTGGCTTGATCTGGCATGAGAGACACTACCCTAAATAATCTTGAATCATCCCTCAAATCCTCCTTACTATCTGATTTAAGCTTTAGAAAATTTTGGCTTCTCTCCCACAAGGAATTGCACCCAAAACAAAGAGAAAATTCTCCACAAATGCATGCTAGATGCCTCCTTGCCCTTTCCTAATATTAGCTGCCCTATTTTAGAGATATGCTTGATGAAAGATGAACTTTTTGGATGATCATTTATGCCTCACACATGATTCTAACTTATAATAACTCATGTCACTTACTTATTGGGCTTTTCAGCTGTCATAAGACCTATTAGGACTCTAGTCAAGCTCAAACATGAGCCACAAACCCACACTCTAACTTAAAAAAATTATATATTCACTTCTACAACTCGAATTCGAGTGATTTTCATTCTGTCTGGTTACTCTTGGTGTCCTCTATCAACTCAAATCATCACATGTAAAAATATCCCCACGAATTCACAGCCACATTGTTGGGTGAAATAACCCATAGGCTTGGGTTCTAAGCCCATAAGTCAAATTTGTGTTCTCATTCCTCCAAAACACTCTATCCTAGGGTTTGTAGTATCTCCCAAGCTACAAATATCAACACTCCCTCTTAGCAAGGGAGGTACTTCCAACACTAAAAAATATCCATCATCATCATCTAGCGACACTAGCCCATGTGAAATTCATCATTGCAACATAATATTGGATCCTAAAATCTTGGTAGTGTCTTTTCCTCGTCAGATCTAAACCTAAAGATACCAAACCTCCATAAGGTTTCTTCCTATGAAGCTAGACTCCATTTGAGTCTACACGATCTTCACTAACTCAGTCCTATAAGTACTCATCCTCTTGGATAAAATAAAACATGTGCAGATCCCTCTAATATCGGATATCCAAAATCACGATCCGATATGAGGAAGTTGGCTTTGAAATCTACAGTCCATCACATGAATCAATCTTGATCATGTTTATCTCATCCATGCAAAAGCAATCCTTGAGTTTTCCAAACCAATCATGAAAATTCATAGGAAGTTGATGATCAACAACTTGTACAACAAAAAATTGTTGTTCACGAAGATCACCAAAAATCCAAAATAACTACCAACCTATCTCACGACCAAGCCAATAAATACCACATCTCCATCTCTTTAGTTAAACTCTTTACTCCATAATCTATAGAACTGCAACTCCCTCTGAGCTTCTTCATTGTGCACACTATGATTTACTAGTGCTTCAAAGTAGCTTAGATATGCTCTAATACCATGTTGATTTTACATGATCATGGTGTCTAGGATAGAGTCTTAAATCGTTGACGCTACCAAACAAGGAATCACAACGAAGTTGCTTCACACAATGGAATATAAACAAAATCATAATAGTGCACAAAATATACAAAACTTTTTACAAAATTTTGTATAATAACCCAAATTCATTATATTCATCTAGTTAAATAATAAAATAGTCTAAGGTTGTCATACCAAGGATAATTGTTACACCATTTTTTGGTCATCTAACCTATTATCATTAGATGGACGCAAGTACACCATGTAAGACCAATTTTACCCTAAGTAAAATTGCCTTCACTATGTTAAATAACTTAATAAACCACATTTATTAGGTTGTTTATGGTCCAAATAGGAAACCCCAAAAGGAAATATTAAACAACCTATATTTGTTTGATTTTCCTCATGGAATAATTAATTAAACCATAATTTAATTATTATTCCCCAGTCATGTTTAACCCAAAAACAAAGAAATTAATTAGATAAACCTTTATTTATCTTATTATTTTCTAGGAATAATTATTTAAATCTTATTTAGATAATATTCCTTGTTAAATCCCCCTGATCGGGGTGAACAGATGGCAAATAGGACAGCTCGTGGCCGGCCGACGGCGCGCCACCCCCTGGATAATTAATCCTCATGATGGTCCACCGCCAAGACTCATCAATGGCAGAGGAGATCACTTGTGCGAGGTTTATGATGTCGAGAACCGGTAAGAAAAGCTGTCAGCGTCTGGATCGCATGGTTTGATTAAGGTAAGCTTCCCCCCGCCTTCCTCCATAACGCTCATGCAAAGCTTGGCGCATGCAAGAGCTTGGAAGGTGAACTGGAGGCGCGACCAATCCGTCAATTCTGCAACTGTTTTCTGGTATGTATTAACCTTCAGCCTCATCTTCATCGAGCTTATAATTCATAGCAAATTCTGGCTGGGTTTTGGTTGGATTCGTTGTTTTCTGAGCGTTTTAACAGTCTTTTCTCCACCAAAAATCCCTGTCCGACCTTGTTTTCGGGACCCCCCCTCGTTTAATTGTCTTTGTCTCGGTATACTGTATACCAATTCCGGCAACAGTTCTATAAATTCTAATTCTCAGAAGCGGTATACTGTGTGTTTAAGTTTGCCCCTTCTCTGCTCCTGGGGGCTCTGCTCCGGGTCCATAATTGTCATTACCTGAACGAAATGTCCTCAAGAGTATCAGGGTTGGTTCTACCATCGTTTTATGGTTTATATCGTTCACGCCTTTCCTCTTTACAGGCATGCAAATGATACATTCTTAGGGTGGTCGGGGTTTTTACATCCTCGGTTTTATAGGGTTTGTATGGCTTGTCAGTTTGCGCCCGTTGAGTCTGCTTTACTCCCTCTGGTATGTAGCATGCCTTTATGTTTTCCAGGAATTCTCTGTTATATTGTTTGGGTTGGAGGAATTCTTTGCTGTTCATGCTCCGTCTGCAATATTTTATGGCGGTATGGTTCCACGAATTGCTGGCAAGCACACTTTGAAACTGACCTTAATGGAAACAGAGGGACTATCTGTACGCTTGTTATTTTTCTGGTTATTATCTGTATGTATGTTCTCCTGATCAGGGACCAAGGCATCATGGGGAAACATGGCCTCCGCTCAGAAACAGCTAAGGGGAAACAGGTGCAGCAGGACCCGGAACCAAAAAAACGAGGAAGGAAAACAAATCAGGAGCATCTGGAAAATCTTGTAGTGAACTACATTCTCGGTAATTCCTCTCCAACCCGCATGCAAATCCGAGGATGGGAAAGAGAATTGCAGACAGACATGGAAGACACTGAGGCTGAAGCTGACATTTTAGATTTTATTCATGACCCTGGTAACACCCGAGGTCGCCTCAGTTTATTTAACCAAACCATTCATACATACTGGTTGGTGAAATGCCTCCTTGCTAAAGCTATCCAAAGTGCACATCCTCCAGAGTTCAAAGTGCAACCAAAGACAGAATCCTTTCTTAAAGATTTGCTGGAGAAGATTGAAAGCCACTTGCAGCACATCAAAATAACTCAATATCAAGTAACTGATCGCATTCAGAGAATGGATGATAGGATGGAACGTATGGAGAAACTGCTACAACAGCTGCATCAGGTGGACATGCCCGGATCGCATGCAAAGGATCCAGCCCCAATTTCATCTTCTGATGGATAGTTTTTACAGTTTTCATAGGATTTAGTTTTTTTGGAAGTATGGCAACTCATGCTACGTTATATACCTGAACTTATTTTTTGTTATCTGTTTAAACATGGTGGAATAGTAGGACAACTAGTAAATGCGTTATATAGGATAAGGAGACAATATCAATTTTGGCAAGCGTACAAAGCACTAAGAAGGCCAATAGACCTGGTTTCCTACGGGCAGGTTGAGGCCAAGTATAAATATTTTAATGTAGCCTGTCCTTCATTTATAAATGGAAAATAGAAAAGGTACTACCTAATTTACAAAAAAAAAATATTCCTTGTTAAATATGACCAAATCACCAACAAATAATTAAATAAATCATTATTTATTTGATTATCTTTCAACCACTTCCTTAAATAATTAAATAAATCATTATTTATTTGATTATCTTCCAACTGCTTCCTTAAAAAGATAAATAAATCATTTATTTATTTATTCCTCATTAATCAAGGGATTTGACCCAAGTCAAAGTCCCTTTCCCTCCAACAAATAATAATAAAATATTCCATAGAGGTGGATCTAGATTTGATTAACATTATTTTAATCATGCACCAAGATCTAGAATGACCCAATATTTTGTTATAAATAGGAGGGTTTTCCCCATCATTCTTCACCTTTTGTCGCCTATTAGATCACTCTGGATCTATACACTTCTACCGCATTATTTCTGCTTCTGTGAGCTCCCATTGAGCTCTATTCTTTGCATTGGGTTTTCTACACCAACAAGAGAGAGAAATCTTAGATCTGAAGTGCTGAGGACTTCCAAGAACCCATCCCACTGAGGAAAATCGAATACGCCTTCTTGTTTTCCTCCCAGGTGCCCTATTAATACAAAAATTCTTTCAAAAATTGTTCTTGTCTTGTCTATTGGTATATGCAGCAAACCCTTTTTTTTACTGCTTAATGTCTTTCCATGCATAGATCTGGTTCCTTGTAGCTCTTTTCTTGTTCAGCTAACCGCAGATCTGAAGATATTAGCAGCCACTTTTGTTGTTAGGGCTATTAGTTATGTGTAGCTAAAGTGGTCCTTTTTCGTACACTTCGACAAAGGATTCATACTAACAAATGGTGACTCCACACGGGTTTTAAATTACGACCGCTGTCGTTTTTCATATTACTGCATATCCAGCTACTTCAGACCCTAGGGTTTCTTTTCAGCTGTTTATTTTTCCTATTTTTATGTTGTTTTTCCCACATAAAAACCTAAAACATTAAAATTTTTAACTTCCGCGTGTTTTTGGCCCTATTGCGCAGGTGACCGACATCAGCCGCAACTGAGATGGCAAGTTTTCCAAAAATCTGCCGCCGAGACAACCGGAGCGGGGGGTCGCACTTTTCAGCCCAAAAACTGCGACCTGGACCTCCAGGTCGCACTTTTCTGCTCATTTTCTGCGACCTGCACTGAAAACAGGTCAGAACCTGCGACCTGCCAGTTTTTCAGCTGTTTTTCTACAATTTTTCTGGGTTTTTTTGAAGCTTATGTCAGGGTTTTCCAGCCTCTGTCTCAGCCCGTTTAGACCTGTTCCTAATCTGTTTTTCTCGCCTAAGTGGGAACCTAGCCCCTTAGGGCTTCAGTACCCTCCACTTTTGGTGGAAGAGTTTTAGCTGCTTCAGGCGTCTGTTTTCTCTGAGTTTCAGCCTCCTTTTTTCCAGATCTGATACCTCCTTTTTAGATCCCTTTAAATCAGACTTTCTTCCTTTCAAATCACCTCTTTTCGTTTTGTTTGGACCTCTCTTTAGGACCTCCTCCCTGTCCTTTCCGCTTTTTGCTGATTTCCTCCCTTTTTCCAGCCACCTTGCCTTTGTCTCTTGGTTGTGATCTACACCTCTTCTCAGCAGCTTTATCCTTTAGATCCCTGTCCCTTTTGACCTTAGATCTATTGGCCTGTTTTCCATGTGTTTTTCCTAGATTTTTCCCCTTTTTTAGATTATTTTTGAGAGACCCACCTTCTTGGGTTAGATAGATGCACAAGTAGCTGTTAATTTTCTGTTATTTCAGCATTATATACTGTTCTCTGCAGATTTATTTTCAGTTACGCATCACAATTTTTTCTTGCTCTCAAAACATAAAGGGTTTAAAAATTAAAATTAACGCACGCCACACACTGACCCTAAGCGAAGAAGCGCCTGGTTAACACCGCCTAGAAAAGACTCTAAAATCAATTGTCACTGCACCTTTTCTGCCCTTGACCTCACTTGATTCTGTCCCTTTCTACCCTTGTCGGTTTCCTTCTTCCCGTCATCATTGCGCCCCCAAGGCGCCTTTCCCGGAGACTTCTTGGCCTTCACCCTCAGTTTCCGGTCGATCGACCTGCTCCGCCCCGCCGTCGTCGAGCCAGTCCTCCTCCGAGTCCGCACTCTGACTCCTCTCCTGATTCATCGGGTTCTCCTTCTCCTTCTGGTTCTCCCCCTGTCACCTTCACTATATCTAGTCCAGGGCCTAACACTAGCGGTGCTCCAGGCCCTAACGCCAGAACTACTACTAGCGGAACCGCCATAGGAACTACCTCGGCCATACCCTTGCTGCTGTACATTGCAGGCCTCAGCCTCCCCGATTTCAATCAGTTGATCAACGACCCTATCCGCCACGATGTTGGTTGGCCTGCTATGCCAACCAAGCTCCCCTCCGACATCCCTAAGTTCGAAGGCCTTGCTGGAGAAGATCCAACCAATCATGTCCGATCTTTCCACATGTGATGTTCCTCCAATTCCATTACCGATGACTCCATTCGTCTTCGTTTGTTCCAACACACGCTTACCGACGAAGCTTCTAAATGGTATGTAGACCAAGCCACCTCTTCCCATACCACCTTTGCGACCATTGCCCAAGCCTTTTTATCCTACTTCCAGCTCCCTCTCCGATACGATACCGGTACGGAGCTTTTGACTTCCTTCAAGCAAACATCTTCAACCCGCCTTTCTACCCATGTTCAGGAATGGCGACGAAGACACAGCTTATGTCGAGCTCCCCCCTTCGAAGATCGGATCTATATGGACTGGTTCCTTCACTCTCTCTTAGCTCCCATTGGTAAAGATGTCGCCTCCCATTTCCCTCAAACCGAAGAAGCCGCCCTCCAAATAGCCTTGAAATATGACCTGATCTACGCCCAGTCTGGTTATGTTTATACTGTCCTTCCTGACCTCCCCAGGCCCGGTGGCGCTAATGCCCTGGGGGCATCTCATTCCACCGACGGTATCGTTGGAGCCCTTTCCCATCCGTATGCTCAACCTCCTATGGGATACGGCCTTCCTCCCGGAGGGGCTAGCACCTATCGCACTTTTCCCCCTCCCGGTAGCATGTATCCAGGATACGGCATGCCTCCTCCTTTTGCCCAACCTCCTGCTTACCTCAATGTTGCCCAACCTAACCATTACCCTTATCTGCAGCCTGGTATGCCAGCTCCTCCAGCATATGCGCTTCCACCTCCCTTTCCTCCTCAACCCCAGCAACAACACCTACAGCCTCCTTCAGGGCAAGTATTTGCACAGCAGGGTGCGACTAATCCCCCTTCTTCTCAAAGAAGGCGGAGAGGCAATCCAAATCAATTTGCCCCTGGTACTCGTGGACCCAATCCTCAAGTTTTTGACCCTAACACTGCTAACCAGCAACAGTGTACTCAGCCCAAGCCGGACAGGCCTCTTCGTACTAACAAGCCTTGTTCGTGTTGCGGTGTTTACAGTCATTACACCCACGATTGTCCCCTTTTACCACAGATGCGGCATATGTGGGAGTATCAAGCCACATTGCGAGGACAACATGCCTCCCCTCATGCTCCCCCTAATGTGGCCTCTACTCAACCAGCTGTGTTTAATGATCCTTTCCCTCAGCAAGGATTCGTGGCTACCCAACCACCTGACGGGCGGGTCTCCACTCCACCTTCCATTTCTGGTTCTTCCGATTACCAGATCCTCATGATGAACTCTGATCCATTCCCAACCGTCAACCTTCACCTTCAAACTCGGTCTTGCCAGTACCCCAAGCCTCCTTCTCAGTCTGCCCCCGAGCCTCCTTCTTCAGGTTCTATAGAGCCTCTTTCGACATCCAGTGGCCCCTTACATATCCCTCAACCCCAAGTTGAGGTTCATACCAAGATTCCTAAGGGACCATTACGTCGTAACGCTGCTTCCAGTCGAGCTGCTCATTTGTATAGCATAGTAGATGATTTGGCGCAATCTCCTGCTGCCATTTCCACACTGGAATTCCTCTAGTCGTGCCCTTCCAAAAGAAGGCTCTACTATCTGCCGTGGGCACTGTAGATCCTGCTGATGACCAAATGATTTTTTTCGACGCCACTCAATCGGACCATCCTCCTCTTCCTCCTTCCGTCGCCTTCCAAATCCCAATCAAAATCCGGAACGCCAACGTTTCCCGGTGTATCATTGATGAGGAGGCATCCATCGGCGTGATGTCCGCTTCGGTTTGGAAGCAACTCGGATCCCCTGAGTTGGCCCCTTCCACGATCACCCTTCGAGTGTGGGACGGCCACGCCTCCCAGCCCATTGGCCTCTTCCGTAATTGTCCTATCACCCTTGCCGGTAAGACTGTTTGCGTTGACGTCGAAGTCATCGACGCCCCGCTAAACTACAACATTCTATTGGGGTGAAGCTACACCTATGCTATGTCTGCTATCCCATCCGTGGTTTTCTGCAAGATGTCTTCCCCTCATAATGGAAAGATAGTCACCATTTACCAGTTGACATATCATGAGCCAAAATCTCAGACCTCACCTGAGAGGACCATCTCTTCTGCAGCCAACAAGCAAACCGTTGATTCCTTGACCAGTGTCTCTCCTGGCATCTACAAAGACTCCTCTTTGCTTGGAACCTTCCCTAGTCTTCCTCCTCCTTCTATCTCTGACCCCAGCTCATCGAATGTTTGCATTATGCAATCGTCTCGGGCTGCTCTCAAGCAACCTGCTTCGGCTAGTCAGAAACCTTACCCTTCGCAACCTGCTCCTAGCCCTTCACCTGCAGTTGGTAGTCATGAGCCTCTTTATCCTCCTGGCATGGTTCCTCCAAGCCTTAGCCATTTAGGAGTCGTCCCACCTGGCCATTACCCCTCTGGTCAGATACCATTCCTAGCTCCCCCACCAGGAGTATACACGGTACCGGTCATGGCCACCCTCTCTCTTCCTAACTTGACCCTTGGGATTCCCGTTTGGTACCTTGATCCTCTAGCCCCCACCTTGCCTAGTCAACCCAAACCTTATATTGCTTTGACCCCGGTTCAACCGGTCCCCATGCCTTCTCCCGCTGCATTAGTGCCTCAGTCACCTCAACAGGAACCACCTCCTGTTGCGACCGCTTCGGGTAAGAAGGGAAAAACTCGCAAGGGGGCATCAAAGGAAAAGGCTTCCCTGACAAACCCTGCTCCTCCTCAGCCTCCAAAGCATACCACCCAGTGTTCTTTGTGTGATGTTGTCGGTCATGCCTCCCATACCTGTCCTGCATTGCTTCATCTCAAGCCCATGGTTAATGTCCCGTTCCCTGAGTCTGCGGTCCCAGAAGCCTCTGTTCCTTCCGCGACCGCGGCCAAGAACCCCAAGACTATTCACACCAACCACCCCTGTGCTTTGTGTGATATCCATGGCCATTACACCCATCTTTGTCCCCGCCTTGAGGACTTCCACACCTCTATCGCCGCGGTCCACCAATTCGAGGCCAAGCGAAATGAGTCCACCTCTGCCCTATTTGAGTATTCTGCTTCAGCAGAACTACCAGATGTGACTGCTCCCACTGACATTCCTCCTCCTGATGTCGAGATGATGGAGCCTTCGTCCAACATTTTTTACCTATCATCATCCATGAGACCCTCGGGGAACATTCCATCTGAATCCTCCCCTGTTGTTTCACTTGATCTTCCTTCAGCGATCATCTTGGGCTCAACATCGGTAGCTCCTTTATCTACTTACTCTTCGGTCACCCCTTGTGACGATGCGCATGTGAACCTCTCTTCTCATGATGATGATTCAGGTCACTTCACCACATCAGGTGGTCTTTCTTCCACCAGTGACGCCATCTTCTATCGCGATGACGACATTATGGAAAAAATCCCCACCCCTGACGTTATCTATTCCCCCTTACATTGAACCCAGGTGTTCACACCACATCCACCTTGTGGCCATTACATTGAAACCCAATGTTTGGGTAAGGGGGCACCCACATTTGAGCGACTAAGAGAAGCAATTCTCCACAACTCTCCTAGTGTATCTGGTCGTGTTGACTTTAGTCCCAGTATTCTTCCACATTTAGAAGAACCTCTAGAGTCCCATATCACTTCAGATCACTCTAGGGATGATACCCCTTATCGTTCCCTCATCTTACATCAGCAACCCAGTCTCTTAGACATTATTGCTGACCAACCTATAGCTTTTCTACGAGAGCATCAGTTCATTATCTCCAAATCCTCTTTTTGGGATAGTGACACCAGGTATGCCAACTCGGAAACTTAAAGTCCATTTGATCCCTATATGCAGTACCAAAAGAGATTGGTAATCCTCCATTTCCTTTCTCAAACTGCATAACCATAACAAGAAAAAATGGCACACCACATCATTAAAATGTGTTTAGATTCCCATTTTTTCTAAATCCATTTTGGCATGACCACACCATGCTCGAGGGCACCCATGCCCCTTAACCATAACCCTCCTCACCTCGTTTTTGGAGAGGAGGTTGTCTTACCGATCGAGTGTGAAATCCCTTCCCTTCATCTGGCTGTTGAACTTCTCCCTGACACAAAACCTCTAGAACAACGACTTATCCTGCTTGAGCATGCCTCTGAAGTCCGCCGTGTTGCATTGCAAACCATAGAAGCGGCCAAGAAACGCACCAAAGCTCAATATGACCAAAAATTCCAGCCTCGTCCTTTTCACGAAGGCGACCTTGTTCTAGTATATGACCAGGCCCATGATGCCCTTGGTCATGGGAAGTTCGACTCATTATGGCTAGGCCCTTACGTCATCAGTAAGGATCTTGGTAAGGGGGCATAATTTTTAGAGGACTTCGAAGGAAATCCTCTTCCTAATCCTCGCAATGCACTCTATTTTAAGAAATATTACCCTTAGCATTTCCCTTCTGAGATGCGTGTTTTATTTTCTGTTAGATAGCCAGGATATTTTTTTTGTACTTTCATCCTTCTTCAGGACCTATTTTGTCTAAGAAGGGTCACTTCACCTCCACTTTAAATCGAATTTCCTCACTTACGACACTTGTACTTGGGGCACCACTTCGCCTCCATACTTGTCCATGTTCGTGTCGATTTTCGTCATGAGTTCCCACCTTGTACTCATGTTTTCATGGTCCCCCATTGGGCCTTTACTGTGTGGCAGCACCATCGAGTCACCCTTGTTTAGCGCATCCAAGTTGAGTCATCATCGCATTCATGGAGTCTATCCCGAGTCCCTTTGTACCCCGCCATAGCCCTCCATCCTTCATTGCTTGGTCTCTCTCTTGTGTCACACATTATGACCTTCAGTCCCACTGTCCCCTATCCCTTATGATATTGTGTCAGTATCTGCCATGTCATTCATGCCCTTTATGCTCTAACAAGGGAAGTCGTCCATTCGCTACTCAGTCCTTTCCATTTCCCTATCATCATTAGTGTCAGTCTGTCCATCGCTCTACTATTTTCTCTCGCGCCTTAGTTGAGGATTTCTCATTGCCTCACCTGTGGCGGACCTCCTTCTGTCGACATCAGCTCATTCATTCCAGAAGCCAGGTCTAGAGGGCGGTGTACCTTGGTTCCATCTTCCACTCTTGTTCGGTGCCTCGGATCAGGCAAAGGGATCTCTCATTTCCCTTTGACTTGATTGTTTCTCCACTCCAGCTCCTTTCAGCATGACCGAGATCCGTATACTTGATGGTTCAGTGATACAGCAGCAGCTCTTGAAAATTCCCGGGTGTGTGTGAGATGTCTCAACCCTCATGAGGGGGTGGCCCTGCAGGTAACCCCCCACATGCCCGGATGACCTCCTCCTTGCAGCCTTCGATGCAGCTCCAGATATTTGATGATGTTGGCCTTAGCCACTTGCAGCGCCTCTTTGATTTGCATGTATCAGTCAGATTTTGTGAGCCCTTCCCCATTTACAAGGGGCATTTGGGTTGTATTTGTATCTCATGTACTCAGATATTATTGTATAAGTCCTGGCTGTTATCCCAGGCACAGCATGTATGTGGGATTCCTCATTGTATTTTTATCTGGCTCATGATTATGCCGGCTGTACTTTATGGTTCGGTCCCTTGTTTACTGGACACACTATTCTTTTGTACTTTGTCTCGGCAGGCATAGGTATGCCTCCCCCGCCGCCTTTAGCACAAGTACCCTCTCATAAAAAGAGACTTGTTGCACCTGCGAGTCTCGTCTCCTCAGGGTCTAGTTCTTCAGCACACTATCTACCTTGCATTTCTCTCTCTGACTTCCCTTTTGTTTTCTGGTGATTGAGTTCTTACAACCTACTTCGGTCATACGATTTTCTCCTGACACTCGCACGTTGGGGGGGAATCTGTTACACCTTTTTTTGGTCATCTAACCTATTATCATTAGATGGACCCAAGTACACCATGTAAGACCAATTTTACCCTAAGTAAAATTGCCTTCACTATGTTAAATAACTTAATAAACCACATTTATTAGGTTGTTTATGGTCCAAACGAGAAACCCCAAAAGGAAATATTAAACAAACCTATATTTGTTTGATTTTCCTCATGGAATAATTAATTAAACCATAATTTAATTATTATTCCCCAGTCATATTTAACCCAAAAACAAAGAAACTAATTAGATAAACCTTTATTTATCTTATTATTTTCTAGGAATAATTGTTTAAATCTTATTTAGATAATATTCCTTGTTAAATATGACCAAATCACCCACAAATAATTAAATAAATCATTATTTATTTGATTATCTTTCAACCACTTCCATAAATAATTAAATAAATCATTATTTATTTGATTATCTTCCAACCACTTCCTTAAAAAGATAAATAAATCATTTATTTATTTATTTTTTGACTAATCAAGGGATTTGAACCAAGTCAAATACCTTTTCCCTCCAACAAATATAATAAAATATTCCATAAAAGGTGGATCTAGATTTGGTTAACATTATTTTAATCATGCACCAAGATCTAGAATGACCCAATATTTTGTTATAAATAGGAGGGTTTTTCCTATCATTCTTGACCTTTTGTTGCCTATTAGATCACTCTGGATCTATACACTTGGTCACATTTTTCCATCATTTGTTGTGTGAGCTCCCATTGAGCTCTATTCTTTGCATTGGGTTTTCTACACCAACAAGAGAGAGAAATCTTAGATCTGAAGTGCTGAGGACTTCCAAGAACCCATCCCACTGAGGAGAATCGGATACGCCTTCTTGTTTTCCTCCTAGGTGCCCTATTAATAAAAAAATTCTTTCAAAAATTGTTCTTGTCTTGTCTATTGCTATATGGAGCAAACCCTTGTTTTTACTACTTAATGTCTTTCCATGCATAGATCTGGTTTCTTGCAGCTCTTTTCTTGTTCAACTAACCGCAGATCTAAAGATATTGGCAGCCACTTTTGTTGTTAGGGCTATTAGTTATGCGTAGCTAAAGTGGTCCTTTTTCGTACACTTCGACAAAGGATTCATACTAACAATAATGGCCCTCATACATCCACTGATATGAGATACAAAAGTGGTGCTTGGTGTCAGTATATCAACAACCAATCTACCCTCAACAAGATACTCTGACCATCTATCTCATGTAGAATTCAATCACAACTCCTCTTGGTCGTACCTTGTACCTTCCCGATTCTTCGGCTCCCCATATACAACACTAACTCTTTCAAGGATCCAAGTCCATTTGGCCACTGAAATCAACCATCCAATCTGCTTACTATTAGTGTCTTAGTTCTTCAAGGTCACAACACATCGAGACTCATGCCGAGTTGTTCACAACTCCGTTTGTGATCAATTCTCAACTATTGTTAGGCCCCTATAATACTAGTGTATTCCCTTTACTTTTATTGCTAGTGTATCCCCATATTGTTATTGTTGTTCCAATGTATCCTTGATCAGATTTGGATCAAGGACCTAAGTGATAGCTCAAATTTAAAAATGTTCAAAAGTGTGCTGAACCTGAGCGATTAGATAGATCTTGTCTTCTTGATTCGGGCGTCGTGAACAGTTCATAAAATCGACACCATATGAAGAAGTTATCGCGATTTGAAAAGTCCAATAAACTGTAAATTTTGGATTTTGACCAGGTTTGCCTGGGTATTTGCACAGTAAAAAAAAGGAATATTCCAAGGAATATTCCTAGAATATTCCTAAGAATACTCCCTAGAATATTCCTTCTGGGCTAGTCACAAGGTGACAAGTGGCGGGGTATGATTGGGCAGTAGGTTATGTTGTGTTTTGTGGACCAATTGGAAGGAGCCACATAGCTACCCCTAAGGCTGCCACGTGGCCCTTCAATAGTGTAAATTTTTTTTTTTGGGTCCATGGAGGTCGACCCCGAGACCTCCTGCCAAGCACGTGAGTGTCTTACCCTCTCCCGTATGGCTTGGTTCTTAACCTTATGGTTTGCGCAATATATTTGAAGTTTTTTGAAATCCCAATTGGGGGAGCGGAGGGGCCAGCCCCTCCCCATATGTCCTTAATCCAGGACTAGCGCTCTTAAAACTCCGATAGTTAACTGCCACCCACCAGCGGTTTTGTGACGTGTCACATGCAACGGTTGCAGTTAATGCTTCTGCGTGAGTTTCGCTTACCTCCACCATGACCGTGTGGTTTGGGACATGTGTCCAACCACCAAAATTAATTGGTAACGGTTAGTATGACAAATAATTTGGCATCACGCCATTTTTGGCGGAGATGCCTAATCTAACTGCAGCTAAATTGAAGTGCTCCAAAATTAGTGGAATTGTTTTAGGTTTTACTGGGAAAAATTTTGTATGCCCTATCTTGAGCATTATTCAACAATTATTGGAGTGTGAATAGTTAATTTTGACTTTCTTGGAAATTCCAGACTCATTGGTGAGGGTTGCAGAGCCATCAAAGGATTTTTGAGCATGATTTTGCTTTAGAGAATTTCTAGGGGCCACTAGGGCCACCAGGAGCCAACAACAGTATGAGGCTTAGCCAAGGCAGTTAGAGGCATTAATCACGAAACAAATAGTCAATTTTGGATTTTTCAGACATTATAGAATGATTTCTGAGGTTTTTAGAGCCATTAGATAACTTCTGGGTGAGATGCTTCAGAGAAGTTCCATTGGCCACCAAGGCCATCAGGTGCTAGTACGAGAATGAGGCCTATCGAGAGCAGCTAGTATCCCTTCTCAGCAAACAAGTAGTATATTCTAATTATTTTGAGCCTTTTGAATCCAATGGATGGATTTTCAAAATATTTTGAAAACTTTTGAAGGCCTAAATTCTTCAGAGAAGTTTTAAGTGAACTCAGAGCCAAGTGGTGCCACCAGGTGTTAGAGGTGTAACCGGAGAAGCCGGAGGCCAATTTCAGTAAGTGAATAGTATATTTTGACTATTTCAGACATTATGAATCCATTGAAGGGATTTTCAGAGCCATTTGGAGACTTATAAATGTCAAGAAGCCACAGGAAAGTTCCGAGCAGCTGAGGGCCAACAGTGGATGGGGGCCTAGATTAGGGAGCCAGAGCTCATTTTGAGAAAACGAACAACCTATTTTAGATGTATGATATATGATGGAGATATTAGGTGAGGTTTTAGGGACATAAAAGGATTTTTTAAGGAGTTAGGGCCACAGATAAGCTCAAGGAAGCTTAAGGGTGTCGACAGAAGAGGTCAAGTCTAAGGGAACCTAGGTCTATCTTCGGAGAGAGAAAAACCATTCCAGGCATATGATGGTATTCTAATCCCAATGGTAAAATACAAATAAATATTAGATTTGAGTTATTTACTTGTAAAATAATTGATACATCATAATCCCAAAGAGCCAAGTCAGTTGACAAAGGCTCAAGGATATGTAGCCCACGATATTCGAGTGAAATCCTATATTAAATTTTTTGTTATGTGTTGATGCTTATTGGTTGCACTCTATTGTTGATGTACATGCTTAGTATCATCAAAAACAAAATTTTAATTACTCGCATATAAAGGATTAAAAGAGTTTAAAACATATACACCTGTTTCAAGTGTTCAATTCCGCATAGTCAAGAATAAGCTAGATCTTAATTTGTTTAACTGAGTGGGAGGTTCTTGAAAAGAATAACAAGTTATCCACCCCATTTCAGATCAGGTGGTATCAGAAAAATAGGTTGCCTTCTTGACAGAGAACTAGGTTTCTTTCTCGACAGAGCACTAGGTTGCTTGTTTGACTTGAAAGGTGCTTAACGGTGCAAATAATTTAAGTGTTTGCAAATTGACTGATGCTTACAAGTTTGAGTTTTATAGAGGTCAAGGGAAGCTACTGTTAGCTAAGTCTAGAAGAAGAAAAGAAGGAAGAAGGTTGAAAGCATTCTCCTTACCCAAAGAACCTCAAGGAAACCCTTGAAGCACAATATCTCTTGAAGATTGTTTGCAAAAGGCGTCTTGAAGAAGGGATAAAAGTTGCAGAAAAGAGCTTGAATCCATAGCCATATTTTTTTGAATATTTGTCATTTGTTTTTGAAGCTTTGTGAATTTTTTTTGAATTTATTTAGTTCATTTACAGAGATATGACAACTTCATCAAGTGAGGTTTCAAAAACCTCCTGCTTCATGCGATTCTTTGATGAATACATGAAGCGAGACTTCTACATCATGAAGGATATGGTGCAAATTCTGTATGAATATGGAAGGTAAAGAACTAGACTTCATGATAAATTGGCTTCTATGAAGCAAGAGAAAGAAGGACTTCTTCAAAGAATGCATGAGATGGAGATGCAAATCCATCATGCGTAAGAGGCCTTAACCAAACACATGCTTGAGGAAGAGGTAAATCAATCAAATTTGTCTTCAATTTCATCTTCAGATAGATGTGTAGGTTCATTTGAAAAGCACAATAGAGGTATAGGGTCCAAGTTGATGTTAAAAATGGGCTATGAAGGAAAGGGTTTAGGAAAACATGCACAAGGCATGATTGATCCTTTTTTGGTTGAGGAAAGGCCTAAGAAGTTTGGTCTAGGCTATGTTCAATCTTGTGGAAAAAAATCTAAAGCATGAAGGAATTTGAGACAACTTCAAAAAGAACTTTTGTTGCAAGTTCTAAACCACAAACATGTAAATTTTTTTTTCAATTTGATTGACATTGTTTGAAGCCTATGTTGCAGCAAGATGTTTTTATACATCCAGCTTATGGCAAGCAAGAGAGTTTTGAAAGCTATCATGACATGAACACTGATGTTAGTCTTCAAAAAAATGTTGGAACCTATACAAGTTAATCTCCTCAAGAAGGTAAAAAAGATGGACATGCAAAGCAACATTTGAGGTATAATTCTTTCGATAGTCAAGTTGATTATGTTTTTCTTAAGCATGGAAAATCTGCATGAAAGAATG
Source organism: Pinus albicaulis (assembly GCA_034641835.2). Classification (NCBI taxonomy): domain Eukaryota; kingdom Viridiplantae; phylum Streptophyta; class Pinopsida; order Pinales; family Pinaceae; genus Pinus; species Pinus albicaulis. The sequence continues at coordinate 19,183,348 of CM076576.1, read as the reverse complement.
AAAGAAAGAGTTGATGTTCCTATTGTGGTCTGTGAAACCATGAAGTTTGAAAATGTTGGAAGAGGATGAATGCATATAGGAAACGGTTGAAGCGCAGGCAACTTGCTCAAGAGGTGAAAAATACTTGCACACATTGCCAGAAAAAGGGACATGTCATTTCCCAATGTTGGACATTGCATCCAACTAATCATCCTGAGCATTTGAAGTAAGAGGATAAAAATACTAGCGAAAGTGGATCCAAATATTCCATCATTGATGTGAGAACATATGTTTCACATGAAGAAGATTTTCAGCAGGAAAAATTGCCATGGAAGTTGCTTGGTAAGAAGTGGTTTTACTTCTTAACTTAGTAAGACATACATTGATTTGTACATATGAAAATTTTATTCATGTATGCATTTATCTTGAAAACTTATGTTTGTTTGAGCCACCTTTGATCTATGATCAAGGAAGTGTTATTCAACTACCTTCAATTGAAAACTTCTCACCAGAATTTTTTGAATGAGTTCAAGGAGGACACAATTCTTGACAGAAGCACAAGTGCATCCAAGAGGGTAAGTGTTGACTACCTTCGATTTGGGGCTCAAAGGCACTAAGCCAAGCAAGGCAAAGTGTATGGATACTATAAATGTGAGGGTGTTGTACTCTCATTTACTAAACAGGTAATCAGTTTTTTGGGGTCCAAAAGATTCCTAATGTGGAGGAGTGATCAGATTTGGATCAAGAACCTAAGTGATAGTTCAAATTTCAAAGTGTTCGAAAGCGTGTTGAACCTGAGCGACCGGATAGATCTCGTCTTCCTGATTCCGGTGTCGTGAACGCTTCGAAAAACCAACACCGTATGAAGAAGTTATCACAATTTGAAAAGTCCAGTAAACTCCAAATTTTGGCTTTTGACCAAGTTTGACTGGGTATTTGCACAGTTAGCAAAAAGAATATTCCAAGGACTATTCCTGGAATATTCCTCAAAATATTCCCTAGAAGATTCCTTTCGGGCGAGTCACAAGGTGACAAGTGGCAAGGTAATATTGAGAAATTGGTTACGTTGTGTTCTGTGGACCAATTGGAAGCTGCCACGTGGCCCTTGAACAGTGTAACAATTTTTTTTTTGGGTTCACAAGGCTCGACCCCGAGACCTCCTACCAAGCATGCGAGCATCTTAGCATCTCCCTTACGGTTTGGTTCTTAAATTTATGGTTTGCGCGATATATTTGAAGTTTGTTGAGATCACAATTGGGGGAGTGGAGGGGCCAGCCCCTCCCCATATGTCCTTAGCCTAGGACCAAATGCTCTTAAAACTCTGACAGTTAGCCCCCAACCACGAGCGGGTTTGCGATGTGTCACATGCAACAGTCGCAGTTAATGTTTTCGTGCGGGTTTCGCTAGCCTCCACCGTGACAGCATGGTTTGGGACATGTGTCCAACCACCAAAATTAATTGGTAACGATTATTCTAGTAGATAATTTGGTAGTGCACTAGTTTTGGTGAATATTCCTAATCTAACTGCAGCTAAACTGAAGTGCTCCAAAATTAGTGGAGCTGTTTTAGGAGTTACTGGGAAAAATTGTTTATGCTCTATCTTGAGCATTTTCCGACCATTCTTGGAGTGTGAATAGTCAATTTCGACTTTATTGGACATTATAGACTCATTGGTGAGGGTTGAAGAGTGATCAGAGGAGTTCTGAGTGTGGTTTGGCTTCAGAGAAGTTCTAGGGGCCACCAGAAGCCAACAACAGTGTGAAGCTTAGCCAGGGCAGCTAGAGGCCTTACTCAGGAAACCAATAGTCAATTTTTGATGTTTTAGAAATTATGGAACCATTAGTGATGTTTTCAAATCCATTAGAGAACTTTTTCGCAATATTCTTCAGAGAATTTCAAAGGGCCACTAGGGCCATCAGGTGCCAATAGGAAAATGAGGCCTATCCAGAGCAACCAGTAGTCTATTCTGACTATTTTGAGCCTTTTGAATCCAATGGAGGGATTTTTAGAAGATTTTGACGAATTCTAAAGTTTGAGATGCTTTGTATAAGTTTTAAGTTAACTCAGAGCTAGGGGGTTCCACCAGGTGTTAGATGCATAACCAGAGTAGCGAGAGGCCAATTTCAATAAGTGAACAGTTTATTCTGACTATTTTGGACATTATGAATCCATTGATCTATCCTAATCACACTATTATCATAACCAACGGGAATAAATGTCTTAACTAATAATTAATTCAATCTGCAGTAAGCATAAATGAAATCAAATGACAAGGTTGTGAAGTACATGAGATCAGAATAAAGGAAAGTAAACTAACTGCAATGTAAACTCACAAGAAATCAGAAGATATCAAATAGAATAAAATCACAAGAAATGCAAAGATATAAAACATAATGAACTTACAGGAAATGGAAAATTATCAAACAAGTAATAGCAGTAAGATCCGCCAGAGACAGGGCACTAGCCACCAGCGAATACTGCCAAGCCACTTCAGAATATCCGGATGAACAACAATGCAAGTTATATATTAATCATCAAATTCACTTGTCATTACAATATGATCTCCTTCAGAATAACATTCTGTAATTGAAATTACAATTGAGGTCCCCTGTGAAAAGCTAAATCTCTCCATTATCCGCTCTCCTCCTATCTTATCCTATCTATCTCTATTCTAATAATCCCATAATAATCCCATTCTTTGATCTTTGTTTTTCATTTAAATACACAGAGAGTAGAGATAATTCACAACAAATTGGATTATTCACAACAAATTGATTAGCAAGATCATATTTTAAATATCTTTCCATCAACATTCAATAGGAACAGGTCGAATTTGGTATTGCAACTGAGATAATCTGGAAAACGACTGCAACGACGAATCTGAGAAAATCATCTTCAAAGAACCTTCCATTTCTCTTAATATGAACCGAATTTGGGAAAACTGCACATTTTAAAAATAATTCGGTCCATTCTGGACAAAACCCATGTTTCAGATTTTCCAGATTCTTCTCCATTTTCCCAAATCGTCTAATGAAAAACTGTCACTTCTTATTCTAGCGAATTTCTGAGTTGTAATATTTAATGATGAGCTGGAGATCAAAGCTGCAATCTGGAAAATATCTTGGAGGCTAAAGTGGTGAGTGATGTTACAAATTTATTAATAAACCATCATTGGTAAAATCATACATAATAATGATCAATTTATTAAAAATAAAGGAGAAGAAATAATATTTATCCTTAAGAGCATAAATAATTATAAAATGGAATTATATGATAAACCATGACAAATGACGTGATAGAAATGGATGAAATAGGTGTTAAAAAGTGATAATAATAATGAAAAACTAGCAACCCAACATACCCCCAAAGTGAATATATTGCATGTCCTCATGCAACCTAGAGCCTGTTTATTAACCAAGCAATAATACAAAAATTGTTCATCCCAACTCATGAAATGGATGGAAGAAATGAATTCTTCCTCAAATAATGAATATTCAATTTTAGCAATCTTGATGAAGGCGTAACAAGTTTTACATTTGATGTTCAACTATATGTATATAAAGTTGCAGAAAAATATGATATAAGTAACATCAAACTAATCATTTTCTCAAAAACTAGATTTCTACTATATTTATGCTTCTATGATCCAAAAATCAGATCATTTTGATGCACGGATCATGAGATATAAACAAAATGGCTGTAGGTGATAGTGCATGATTTTCGAAATTTTATGAACTAATTTAGCGTGAAATTATGTGGGTTTGTGTATTTTAATGATACCTCTTTGCTATCCATAAATCACAAGATTTCAGTTCATAGTTTTAAAGATGTATGCAAATCAATTTATGCACTGTATAAAAATGAAATTGTACCCCCAAACTGAATATATTGCATGTCCTCATGCAATCCAAAACCTCTTTATTAACCAAGCAATAATACAAAAATTGTTCATCCTAACTCCTGAAATGGATGGAACAAATGAATTCTTCCTCAAATAATGAATATTCAATTTTAGCAATCTTGATGAAGGCGTAACAATTTTTACATTTGGTGTTCAACTATATGTATATGAAGTTGCAGCAAAATATGATATAGGTAACAACAAACTTCATTAACCATTTTATCAAAAACTAGATTTCTACTATATTAATGCTTCTATGATCCAAAAATCAAATCATTTTGATGCACTGATCATGAGATAGTAACAAAATGGTTGTAGGTGATAGTGCATGATTTTTGAAATTTTATGAACTAATTTAGAGTGAAATTATTTGGGTTTGTGTATTTTAATGATACCTCTTTGTTATCCATAAATCACAAGAATTCAGTTCATAGTTTTAAATATATATGCAAATCAATTTCTGCACTGTATAAAAATGAAATTGTATGCCTTAAATGAGAAAGAAAGTAGAAAACATCCATCATGTGTAGCAATTCTCCGCCAAATTGAAGAATTAGCATGCCCTCATGCAATGCTAGAAAACGAATAGAGGTGGTTGCTACAATCTGTTGAAATCTATGCTTGGTGTAAAATAACATGGAAGAAGGGAGGTGTTGAGAATGAATAAGATGGTCATAATAAATAAATGAATAAAAGGAACACTCCCCCAAACTAAAAGATTTTGTCTTTGAAGAATGGGAAGTGGTAAAGATGTGGAATGAATGATGATAAATAATGCTCAATGGATTTTGCATGAAATTATCCTAAATTCGTAATAAGTTAGAAAAGTATGATATTTTACCTCAAGTTCTACCTCCGAAAAAAAATGTGGAATGACATGTATGGACTGGAATTTGTTGAAGCTGATGTAGGCTGAGCGGATACTGAAAGTGATGCAAAATGTGGAAGCCATGCAAGCACGTCATGTCTAAACAATTGTGTGCATTCGTGAGTTGTGCGAGCCTCTATTGTTAGGGGCAATAGTGTGGCCTTGCTCCAAATAGAATCCCCCCCATACTTGTTGTTCTCCTGTAACAAGTCACTATTTTGGATGCAAATTTCTTGAATCCATAGTTTTAGTTATGAATCCAAAAATTTTAATCATAAAAACTTTTGTATAAATGCAGTACTAATATTTTTTCAAATCATCAAGTTATGGCAGAGTTTAGTAATTATATTGCATGTTATCCCATAATGCATACATTCCCCCCTCCAATTGGAAAAGGGATTCCATGACTATAAAGCATATGAAAGGTGTTGTGCTGACGTCAAGGCAAGGGAATGATCAATACGGCACTAAATGAAGCAGATTACACATATCAATGGTATGACTGAAAGAGGTATGGTTATAATGAGAGAGGACTATGTAAAGTGTTGAACCCTTGGTTAAAATGAGAGGGGGGGGGTGAATCAGTTTAATGCAGTCATGGTCTTGTAAAACTTTCTTTTATACTTATTTACATCTTCATTTCGTGATCAACTTAATATACAATGGAACACCAATCTTAATAAGTGAGCAACAGGTATTAATCTGATTAAATACAGAATTTAAATACATAATAATCATGCACATAGACAATAGATATAAGTGGAAACCCATAAGGGAGAAAACCACATCTTATTATTGTTGTGATGCAAAGGCAAGCTCCAACTCCCTCTCACCACTGATTTTATGTAGGCTCCAACCTACAGAAGGCTACTACCTCAATTTTGCAAGGTACAACTTGCAAGGAAGCTCCAACTCCCATCTATTTTCTACAGGTGACAACCTACAAGAGGCTCTTACCTCATCCAACTATAACTGGACTTCTATCAAGCTACAACTTGACATGGAAGCACAAACTTCCTCACTGTACAATAAAATCAGATGTTGATTTACCTGTATATCAACTCTGTTTTTCTCCTTCTTTACTGTTTTCCTTCCAGCCTTCAAATTTGCTTTATATCATCTCTGGATCTTCACAACTCCTCTCTTTGCTCCTTCTTCTTCTTACACTGTCTCACTCATTTCTTCATTCTCTCTCTCTAATGCATATGATGGTAACATTATTTATAGAGATCACCTCATAATTGTTTGCATTCCACAAGAAATTTGAAATGAATAGGTACGACTCTTTTCCTTCCTTCTCATTTTCTTGTCCAGCACATTCAGAATAGTATAACAGAATGTATACATTTGTGTATTATAGTGGAGTTTTGTTTTGCCTATGGAGACTTTCCTTTGCATCACATACAATAAAAATAATTAAGTCATTTAAATTTAAAGATACAATAATACATTTCACTCAGCCCTTTCACCTCTTGGTTCACCATACATTTGTCTTTTCTGCTGTTGTCACTGTCTTTTCAGTTTCCGCTGTTATAGTCTAGCTTTGCTGCATAACTACTCATTTTATCTGACTTGACCCATTCTATTATGTTTCTAACAATGTCATCATATCTCCTTTTGCCTGACCATGCCTCTTTTTCTCGTGCCCACAACGTTCAACCTTCACCGCTCTTCTAAACATCCAGTTCTTCCTTTTTCTCTGTGTCGGGTCCTTACCCGAGCCTTTCTACCTGCGTTCATACTTTCCCTTTTTTTTACGTTATAATCCTCCTTTTGCTCTTCGAAACGATTTACAAAGGAAAATCCACATACTCCCGAACTTGAAATTCTTTAGGCTTCAGCTTTGATCTTTATCGCATCCACTCTCTTTATTGCACTTCGGCGTTTCAAATGTTCTTTGCTATATGGCTCCTTTTATTTCCGATGCGATTTACAAAGGGAAATCATGTACACCTGAACTTGAAATCTCTTAAATAAAGGTTTTGAGCTGCATCGCATCCGGATCCTTTATCGCACTTTGTCCTGAGCTTATCACTAATTCGCATTTCAACTGACACGACTTCTAAGATTATTCGATATATCTCCTGAGCTTTGCGATCTACGATATGCGATGAACTTCTCATTTCCTCCATCGCATCGCATTCATCGATCGCATCACAAGTTCTATAACTTACGAATTATTATCACATTAGCATCGCCGATGTGCGATATTGCGTTGTGCCGCCATGTGTCCCTTTGCATCGAAACATCGTATCGCTTCTATCCATCACATTGCAACTTTTCTCTTACAATCTTAACCCCTCTGATCTTGTGATTTGTGATATGCGGGATAGGTCCACGTCATCTCCATGTCATTGTGCCACGTCACTTTGCCATGTCATCGCCACGTCACTTCCACGTCGTCTTGATTTATTTGCGATTTTTGGGGTCAGGTCCACGTCAGCTGCCACGTCATCCCCACGTCATTACATCGCACTTCGCATTTTCTGTGACCACTGTGTTTGTGTGATTTTTCTCCTGCCCCGATTGCGATATGCGATCGCATCACATCACATCCATCGCATCGCATCTCCTTTAATCTCATCCGCTTGTTTATGTTGTCCTGCTCTGTGACACTGGTCCCACACCTTTTATCATTTTTCTCTTTATATACTGTTTGCTTTAAAATAAACCATGTCAACAAAATGTATTGGCCCCATAATATATATGGCACCGGACCTCAAAAGGCATTCAAATTATGAAATTAGATTCACGGTACTGTGGAGGCACTCCTCGGTACGGAAAGATCATCTGGCTTGTGCTACCACAGTGAATGACAACTGTCGATCTGCCATCAACGCTTGATGGGCGGGTCAACTGCAGAGGCACCCCCTTGGTTTAAATATCGGGCTGTTTCTACCCCTGCGGTACCGTTGATCCTAAATCAACGTCTAACCGTGCTCATAAGATGCATTTTTCAACTCTGTGACATCAGTCCCACACCTTTCTTAACCCCTGTGAAACTTCGGGTGCGAACACCGTCAGATCTCAATTGTTGATGATCGAATGGCTATCATGTTCAATTAACCTTGATGACTTATTGCTCAAAATTCACGCGAAACTGGTGGTTTCATGCCTGTGATGTGTCACAGTCTTATTTGATCGCGTTCAATTTCAATAAAACCACTTACCACTCGAAGGTTGCGCGAAAACCATCTGTTGTTTTCCAAAACCACCTTCACTGTTCACTGTGATGCTACTCATGGTTCCACTGCGCCGTTGAATCCTAATTCCACATATAATTTCTTTCATTACACCTCCTCCATATACTTGTTCAAACAAACCATCGATTAATTTCAATACATTATGACTTCTCCTTTATTCCATCGTTCTGCTTTCACGATATCAACCAGTCTTCAAACCCTCTCTGGCATTCATTCCATGCATGGTTTAACCTCTATATTCAATTTCTGTGGTTCTTATCCATCGTTTTCCATTACAGTAAAAAACCCCAAATGGGCAGCCACAACCCACTGTTACATTAAACCCTGTGTGACATCTCTGCAAAAATTCCATCTGAATCTGATCTGCTCCCTTGTCTTGGTGCTACTCCTTTGTGGTCCTTTGCCATCAATGACAATATTTCCAATAGTCTCCCTGTTTGGCATTGATGGTAGTACTCCAATGCTTCCTCCAGGACTTCATCTGCTTTCCTTTTAGAAGACTCTTTCTTCTTTTGCATGCTTTTCCTCCCCCTTTGACATCAATGGCAAAGGGTTGCACTTTTCCAAGTGTGTTTTATATATTTTCATAATACTCTGATCTTGAGGACCTGTTCCATGCACTGCTCCATTGCTATAGCTCTTTTGTGACAATTTATTGACTGCTCTCCCCCTGGAATGATGCTTTCTTGACTGATACAGAGTATCATTGGACTTCTATTCTGATCCCATTTCTTGTATGCAGCCCCTATTATTATTATTATTAATTTTCTCATCATATCAAAGAGTAGCATCTGCAGACACTACCCCTAGCTTGTCTCTTAGATATTCGAATGGCTCTTTAGCAAGAGGTTTTGTGAATATGTATGATGTTTGCTCCTTAGTTGGTACATATTCCAACTTCACTAATTCATGTGCTTATTTTTCTCTGAGGAAGTGGTACTTAATTGGGATGTGCTTTGTTTTTTAATAAAGTACAGGATTTTTTGATATCCTTATTGCACTTGTATTGTCACATTTGATATAAATAGGTTCATCAATGCTTACCTTCATGTCTTGGAGAGTTTGTTTCATCCACATTACTTGTGTGCAACATGCTGCTGTTGCTATGTATTCTGCTTCTGCTATAGATAGAGAGATAGAAGTTTGCTTCTTGCTTAGCAATGCCACCAGAATTTTTCCCAAATAAAATGCACCTCCACTTTTGCTTTTCTTGTCATCCACACAGCTGGCCCAATCTGCATCTGTGTATGCTGTCAATGTGAAGCTTTTTCCTTTTGGGTACCATAGGCCATATTGTGAAGTTCCTTGTAGATATCTAAAAATTCTCTTGATTGCAAGTAAATGGTTTTGTTTTGGTGCTGCTTGATATCTTGCCACAATTCCTTCTGCCAAAATAATGTCTGGTCTAGAAGTAGTTAGGTATAGTAGACTTCCTATCATGGATCTGTAAATTTTTTGATCTATATATGTTGATCCATAATTAGCACATAGTTTGCATCTAGTGATCATGGGAGTTGACACAGGTTTTTTTTCTTCCATTTGAAACCTTTTCAACATTTCTCTTAAGTATTTTTCTTGCGAAATGAATATTCCTGTGTTCTTTTGTTTAATTTGAAGTCCTAAATAGAAGGTGAGCTCTCCAATCATTGACATCTCAAACTCTGATTTCATTTCTTCAAAACATCCTTTTGCTAACTCATCTTTGTTGCTTCCAAGCATGATGTCATATACATGCACTACTACAATTAAGAGTTCATTTTCATTAGCCTTTATGTACAAATTTCTGTCTACTCCTCCTTTCTTGAATCCTTGTTTTTGTAAGTATTTGTCCAGCCTTGAATACCATGCGTGAGGAGCTTGTTTCAGACCATATAAGGCTTTCTTTAATCCACACACATAGTCATGTTTATCTGTTAATGAGAATCTTTTAGGTTGTTCCATGTAGACTTCTTCCTCTAGATTTCCATTTAGGAAGGCAGACTTCACATCCATTTGATATACCTTGAAATCATGATAGCATGCAAAGGCCAAAAACATTCTGATTGCTTCCATTCTGGCTACAGGGAAAAAGGTTTCATCATAATCAAGACCTTTAAGTTGTGAATATACTTTGCATACAAGTCTGGCTTTATTTCTGATTACCTGCCCTTGTTCATTCATCTTATTCTTGAATATCCATTTTGTGCCAATGACATTTTTCTGAGTGGGTCTTGGAATTAATTCCTAGGTATTGTTCTTCTCAATTTGGTCCAGTTCTTCATTCATAGATTTTACCCAGTTTTTGTCTTTGCTAGCTTCTTCAAACTTCTATGGCTCTATTTGAGATAGCATGGCTAGGTATACTTCTTCTGTCTATTTAGCAAGCTGTCTTATTGCTTGGACTCCCACACTCTTGTCCGAAATGATTTGATCTGCTGGATGGTTCTTTTGAGTGTGTATTGAGGGACCTTTTGAGTTTAATTCAGTGTCTTCTATTGTCTTGCTCAGTTCATCATTATCTTGGTTCTCATCTTCATGATCATCTGGAGGATTGTTGCATCTTGTGCTTCTTGTTCGGTTTGGTAGATCTTCGTCAAATCTTACATCAATGCTTTCCAAAATCTTGTGTAGTCTTCTGTTGTAGCACCTGTAACCCTTACTCTTGGATGCATATCCTAAAAATATTCCTTCATCAGCTCTTGCATCAAACTTCCCCAGTTTTTCATCATTATTTTTTATGAAACACTTGCTTCCAAATACTCTAAAGTGCTTGATTGATGCTAGTTTACCATGACATAATTCGTAAGGAGTCTTATCACAATTTTGTCTTAGATGAGCTTTTTTGAGAATATGATCAGCTGTGTGTACCGCTTCTGCCCAATAGGTTTGGGGAATGTTACTTTCTTGCATCATGGCTCTTGCAATTTGTTGTACTAACCTGTTTTGTCTTTCTGCCACTCCATTCTGTTGAGGTGTACCTGCAATTGTAAACTGTTGTTTTATCCCATGTTCATTGCATAGGTCTGCAAAATCATAATCTGTGAATTCACCTCCTTTGTCTGATATGATGCATTTTATCTTACATCCTGTTTGATTTTCTGCCAATGTCTTGAATATCTTAAATTTCTCAATTTCTTCAGATTTATATTTGAGAAATTCCACCCACATCAATCTTGTAAAATCATCTATTATTAGCATGAAATAAGATTATCCACCAGGTGCATTAGTTCTTGAAGGTCCACACAGGTCCATGTGAACAAGCTGAAGTGGCCTACTTGTAGATAGTTCATCTTTGGTGTTGAAAGATGTGCGGGTTTGTTTGCCCAATTGGCAAGATTTACATATAGTATTTGAAGGCTTCTTTATTGCTGGCATATCTTTGACTGCATTCTTCTTGCTCAGACTGATGACGTGGTCAAAGTTTAGGTGTCCCAGTTTTCTATGCCATAACCATGATTCATCAAGTTTTCTTATGTGGCATGCTTCATTCTCTTCTTCCACTATATAGACATTACTTTCTATTCTAACAGCTTTGATTAAGGTCTTTCCTGTGGTGCTTGATCTTACCTCACAATCTTGGGCTCTGAAAAGGACCTTACAACCTTTATCACATATTCGACTGACACTTAGCAGATTGGCTTTCATCCCATCCACAAATAGTACATCTTGAGCCTTTCCTCTTCCATTATTCAGACTGATTGAGCCTTTTCCTTTGATTTTCCCTTCTTTATCATTCCTGAATGTTACATTTCCAGATTTCTTTTCATCAAAGGTTACAAACTTGCTTCGATCTCTAGTCATATGCTTTGAGCATCCACTGTCCATATACCATTGGCTTTTCTGATCTTGAGCTATTAGAACCAGGTCACACTTATTCAACTTCTTTTTCCACTATAGGAAGCTATTTTTTTGGCACCTTTTCTGAGAATATGGACCACATTCTTTGAGAGGGAATTTGGAAGACATGTGTCTGATTTTATGGCATACAAAACATTTGCTTATATTTTTAAATGGGTTATGTGTATAAGTGAACTCTCCATTGTTCATAAATCTCCTTGGGGTTTTGAACATCAGTCTTTGTCCATATGTTCTGCACTCCATGGCTTTATGGCCAAACCCCTTACAACAAAAACAATACCCATGGAAACGATTAGTGTACCTGGTGAAGGGTTGTCCTCTCCATTTGTTTGCTTAAGGTAGTATTTTCAATTTATGCATTTTTTGCTGGTTGAAATCAATTATCTTTGTCTAACAGTATGCAACAATATGCCCCAGCTTGTGGCAGACAAAACAAGTGATATTTCTCACAGGAGGAAAGAATCTCTTTTGACAGCTTCCGAATTTATTCAATTCATATTCAGGATTGTAAGAGCCTTTTTTAGCTGACTGTTTCTTTATTTCATTCTTTGTCTCTTGATGTTGCTGATTGTTTCTTTTTGTTGTTGGATTCTGCTTCTGTGGTTCCTTTTTGAGCTATTTCATTATCCTTTACAACTTTTACAAAAATGATATTCTTTTTATCTTCTACCTTGGACTTACTAGTTTCTCCTTCATATCCTATCCCAACCTTTATGAGAGGAGACCTTTGAGCATTTAGAATCATGTCCAACTCTTTAGTGCTTGTCATTCTAAGAGTGTTCATTGACAATTCCCTTTGGGTGTTTTCTAGTTTCTTTCTCAGCCATACCACTTCCTCTTCCAATTTATCTTGCTCCTGATGTTTATCTTTAATTTTCTTTAATAGAATGTCTTCCACCTTCTTAGCTTCTTCAAGTTCTACTTTCAATTGAATGAGGTCTTCTGAATTTGGTACCTCTTTTACACATTTGAGGAGAATGTTTTTATGTTTTCTGCACTTGAGTTTAAGTCTGTCTATTTCCTCCAGGGCACTTCTTAGCTCCCCCTCAAGATCTACCTCACCTTCTTCCTCATCTTCTAGAAGGAATCCTTCAAACTCTTCCTTGGCCATCAACACAAATTCAGAGGTTCCTTCTTCATTTGAGGATTAATCTGAGTTTTCAGATGCACTACTATCTTGTTGAGCATAAAATGATCTTCTATTGAATCTCTTCCCTTTCTGCTAGTTATTTGTTTCTGTTTTCTCTGTCTCTTGAGTATGATTATTTTCTTTCTTAAGAGGACACTTAGATGCATAGTGCCCAACTCTTCCACAATTAAAGCATTTAAATGGAAGTTTACCTTTATACTTGCCTGAGTCTCTATCCAATATTTTGACAAATTTGGCCTCTTCTTCGTCACAGCAGGAGCATGTATCTTATTTTTCTTCTTTTCTCTTCTCTGTCTTAAAGGTTGCCTCCCTCACATTTGACTTCCTCTGTGGAAGTCTCATCTCATAGGCTGTTAAGTTTCCAAGTAATTGGTTCATGGTCAATGTTTCCCAATCAGTTATTTCTTCTATGGCAGAAACCTTGGGGTTAAACCTGGATGGTAAAGATCTCAATATATTTTGTACAATTACACATTCTCTAATGGCTTTTCCTAGAGCTTTCATGTTATTTACAATTTATTCAACCCTTAAGAAGAAGCTTTCAACATCTTCTTCTTCATTCATTTTTATATTTTCAAACTAGGCTCTATAGACTTGCAGCTTGGCAGCCTTCACCTTTTTATCCCCCTCATGGACACTTTCTAATGTATCCCATATTTATTTGGCAGTCTTGTTGTGCATTACTTTGATAAATTCTGCCTCACATAGACAACTTAAGAGAGCATTCATGGATTTGGCATTAGCTATAAAATCTTGTTTGGATTCTTTCTCTGTGTTAGACTCCTTTAGGGCATATCCCAAATCCACAACAACCCAAACTTGTATTCCTAGAGACATTATGTATGTCCCCATTCTTATTTTCCAGAAGGCATAATTTGTACCAGTGAACAAAGGGGCCCTATTTGTTGAGCATCCTTATAGAATGGCCATCTTGGGGACCTAGGATCTCCTTCCAGTTGTTAAACTGATACAAAAGGAACTTTCTTTGATACCAATTGTTGAACCCTTGGTTAACCTGAGAGGGGGGGTGAATCAGTTTAATGCAGTCATGGTCTTGTAAAATTTTCTTTTATACTTATTTACATCTTCATTCCATCATCAAATTAATATACAATGGAACACCAATCTTAATAAGTGAGAAGTAGGTATTAAGCAAATTAAATACATAATTTAAACACATAATCATCATGCACATAGACAACAGATATAAGTGGAAACCCATAAGGGAGAAAACCACATCTTATTATTGTTGTGATGCAAAGGCAAGCTCCAACTCCCTCTCACCACTGATTTTCTGTAGGCTCCAACCTACAAGAGGCTACTACCTCAATTCTTCAAGCTACAACTTGCAAGGAAGCTCTAATTCCCATCTATTTTCTACAGGCTACAACCTACAGGAGGCTCCTACATAAGCCAGCTACAACTGTACTTCTATCAAGCTACAACTTGACATGGAAGTACCAACTTCCTCACTGTACAATAAAATCATATGATGATTTACCTGGATATCAGCTCTGTTTTTCTCCTTCTTTACTGTTGTCCTTCCAGCCTTCAAATTTGATTTATATCATCTCTGGATCTTCACAACTCCTCTCTCTTCTCCTTCTTCTTCTTAAAATGTCTCACTCATTTCTTCACTCTATCTCTCTTATGCATATGCTGGTAACATTATCTATAGAGATCACCTCATAACTGTTTGCATTCCACAAGGAATTCATAATGAACATGTATGAATCTTTTCCTTCCTTCTCATTTTCTTATCCAGCACATTCAAAATAATATAATAGAATGTATACATTTGTGTATTACAGTGGAGTTTTGTTTTTCCTATGGAGACTTTCCTTTGCATCACATACAATAAAAATAATTAAATCATTTACATTTAAAGATACAATAATACATTTTACTTAGCCCTTTCAACTCTTGGTTCGCCATACATTTGTCTTTTTTGCTGTTGTTACTGTCTTTTCAATTTCTGCTATTATAGTCTAGCTCTGCTGCATAACTGCTCATTTTTCCAACTTGACCCATTCTATTGTGTTTCTAACAATGTCATAATATCTCATTTTGCCTGACCATGCCTCTTTTTCTCGTGCCCACAGCATTCAACCTTCACGGCTCTTCTAAACATCTGGTTCTGCCTTTTTCTCTGTGTCAGGTCCTTACCCAAGCCTTTCTACCCATGTTCATACTTTCCTTTTTGTTTTATGTTATAATCCTCCTTTTGCTCTCTGAAATGATTTACAAAGGAAAATCCACATACTCTCAGACTTGAAATGCTTTAGTCTTCGGCTTTGATCTTTACCGCGTCCACTCTCTTTATCGCACTTCATCTTTTCAAGCATTCTTTGCTATATGGATCCTTTTCTTTCTGATGCGATTTACAAAGGGAAATCACATACACCTAGACTTGAAATCTCTTAAATAATGGTTCTGAGTTGCATCGCATCCGGCTCCTTTATCGCACTTTGTCCTGAGTTTGCGATGAGTGATATGCGATTGGGTCCCACTTGATTTTATCGCTACTTTGCATTGCAATTCACATGAATTCTAAGATTGTGCAATATATCTCTTGAGCTTTGCAATCTATGATATGTGATTAACTTCGCATTGCCTCCATCGCATCAAATTCATCGATCGCATCACAAGTTCTATAACTTATGAATTCTTATCACATTAGCATCGCCGATTTCGTGATATTTCATTGTGCCATCACGTGGTCCTTTGCATCGGGACGTCGCATCGCTTCTATTCATCACATCGAAACTTTGCTCTTACGATCTTCACCCATCTGATCTTGCGATTTGTGATATGCGGGCCAGGTCCATGTCATCTCCATGTCCTCGTGCCATGTCACCTTGCCATGTCATCGCCACATCATCTTGATTTATTTACGATTTGTAGGGTCAGGTCCACGTCAGCTGCCACATCACTTGCCACGTCATCCCCACGTCATTACATCGCACTTCACATTTTTTTGTGACCACTGTGTTTGTGCAATTTTTCTCCTGCCCCGATTGCGATATGTGATTACATTTCATCGCATCCATCGCATTGCATATCTAATCTCATCCATTTGTTTACGCTTTCCCGCTCTGTGACACTGGTCCCACACCTTTTATCATTCTGATCTTTATATACTATTTTCTTTAAAGAAAATCATGTCAAAAAAATGTATTATCCCCATAATATGTATGGCACCAGACCTCAAAAGGTGCTCAAATTATTAAATTAGATTCACGGTACTATGGAGGCACTCCTCGGTACTGAAATATCATCTGGCTTGTGCTACCGCAGTGAATGAAAACCATCGATTTGTGGTCAACTCTCAATGGGTGGGTCAACTGCAGGGGCACCCCCTTGGTTTAACTATCGAGCTGTTTGTGCCCCCACGGTACCGTTGATCCCAGATCAACATTTAACCATGCTCATAAGATGCGTTGTTCAACTTTGTGACACCGTTCCCACACCTTTGTTAACCCCTGTGCAACTTTGGGTGCGAACACCGTCAGATCTCAATTTTTGATGATCGAATTGCCATCATGTTCAATTAACCCCGACGAATTATCACTCAAAAGTCACATGAAACTAGTGGTTTCACACCTGTGACGTGTTACAATCCTATTTGATCGCGTTCAATTTCAATAAAACCACTTACCACTAGAAAGCTATGCGAAAACCATCTGTTTTTTTCCAAAACCACCTTCACTATTCACTGTTATGCTACTCATGGTTCCGCTGCGCCGTTGACTCCTAATTCCACCTCTAATTGCTTTCATTACACCTCCTCCGTATACTTGTTAAAACAAACCATCGATTCATTTCACTACACTATGAATTCTCCTTTACTCCATCGTTATGCTTTCACGATATCAACCAGTCTTCAAAGCCTCTTTGGCATTCGTTCCATGCATGGTTTGTTAGAAAATTATATATTATGGAGCAATGCAACACATAAAATATGCAGAAAATATAAGCACACAAAAACACATAAAATCAGAGAGACACAAATATACGTGGTTCACCCAGTTTGGGCTACATCCACCCCGAACAGCCAGTCCTTCCTTTCTATTATCCAACAAAAATGAAGAGACAAAACCTATAGCAGATCCGCTGTAATATCCTCTGTTCTTTCTCACAGTCTCCCTCTCTGTTTCTCGCTCCGAGAAAACACATACAATCCACAGCCGCAATACAATACCCTCATAAAAATGAGGGGTTGCCTTCTAGGGCAAAAAACCCTAATCTAAACATAACTTCTACCGTCAGATCATTTTCCTAATGAACGGCCCAGATTGACTAGAAATTACTATACTTTTACAAGGCAATCACATTTTAGGCGTTTATGCTTGGGGCGCCGCCCGGTGCCCCCCCCGCCGGGGGCCGAGCGCGCCGCCCCCCCGACCTCCTCACTAGCCGATATCATTGCGGCGTTGCCGCCCCTTTGAAGGTATAGGGGTCCAATGCCGTGATACAAAGTAAACAAGATAATCAGGCTCCACACCCAACAATCTCCCACTTGGAGACTGATTGTAGCAACTCCATCGCTGCTTCATTTGCTGGACAATGACTCCTCTTTGGACCTGGCTATTCCTCATCTTCATCGTCATCCTTGAATACCAATTGAAACTGAGCACATTCTCAGTTTCTCCCTGGTTACAACTTTTGTTAGCATATCTGCAGGATTCTGGCTAGTGTGTATCTTTTCCAGCTTCAACTCTCCATCTTCCAATACCGACCGTATGAAATGGTACTTGAGATGTATGTGTTTAGTCCTAGAATGAAATGCTGAGTTCTTTGCAAGATGAATAGCACTTTGGCTATCACTGTATAGTGTGCCCATATCATGCTTCTTACCCAATTCATCCATAAACCTTTGTAACCAAATCATTTCTTTACTAGCCTCCGTAGCAGCAACATACTCGGCTTCTGTTGTTGAAAGTGCAACAACACTTTGGATTTTTGAAACCCAACTGACAGTTGTTCCACCTACAGTAAATACATATCCTGTAGTGCTCCTCCTGTTATCTCTGTCACCTGCCATATCTGCATCAACATATCCCCGTAGAGCAATGTTTGAACCACCAAAGCATAATGCTTGATTTGTGGTACCTCTCAAATATCTGAGAATCCATTTTACTGCCATCCAATGTTCTTTTCCTGGATTATTCATGTACCTGCTTACAACTCCCACTGCATGTGCAATATCAGGCCCTGTGCAGACCATTGCATACATTAAGCTTCCAACTGCAGATGCATATGGAACTTTAGACATATATTGCATTTCTTCGTGGGTCTTGGGGCACATCTCCTTACTAAGTTTGAAATGGCTAGCAAAAGGTGTACTAACTGGTTTTGCGTTGTGCATATTAAATCTTTTCAACACCTTTTCTATGTACTCATTCTGAGACAATGTTAATTTACGATTTTTCTTGTCTCTAGTTATCCTCATACCAAGAATTTGTTTTGCAGCTCCCAAATCCTTCATTGCAAATGAATATGCCAATTTTCTTTTGAGCACATTTATTTCATGCATGTTAGACCCTACAACAAGCATGTCATCTACATAAAATAACAATATAATATAGCTGCCATCATTTTTCCTTTTTAGATAAACACAATGATCAGAGTGACATCTAGTATAACCTTGTTCAGACATGAACTTGTCAAATTTTAGATACCACTGCCTTGGAGCCTGTTTTAAACCATACAAGCTCTTCTTTAACATGCACACCAATTTTTCTTTCCCTTTTACCTCATATACTTCTGGTTGCTGCATGTATATCTCTTCCTCCAAATCTCCATGGAGAAATGTTGTCTTTACATCTAACTGTTCAAGATGTAAATCTTTCGCTGCTACAAGACTTAAAATAGTTCTGATTGAATTCATCTTAACAACAGGAGAAAATATTTCATCAAAATCAATACCTTTCTTTTGTGCAAACCCCTTCACCACAAGTCTAGCTTTGTATCTCTGTTTTCCTCCATCTTCTTCCTTCAGCCTGTAAACCCATTTATTCTTCAATGCAGTTTTACCTGCAGGCAACCTGACTAAGTCCCAAGTCTGGTTATGCATTAAGGAGTCCATCTCTTCTTCCATGGCTAGCTCCCACTTC
Organism: Pinus albicaulis; assembly: GCA_034641835.2. Classification (NCBI taxonomy): domain Eukaryota; kingdom Viridiplantae; phylum Streptophyta; class Pinopsida; order Pinales; family Pinaceae; genus Pinus; species Pinus albicaulis. The sequence continues at coordinate 19,164,294 of CM076576.1, read as the reverse complement.
TTCCTGCTTTCAACCTGCATTGCTTCTTCATAACATTCAGGTTCACCAGAATCAGTCAGCAATAAATAATATAATGAAGGAGAGTATTGTTTAGGGGGTCTACTTATCTTGGTAGATCTTCAAACACCACTTTTAGGTGTTTGAGGTGCCTGTTGCTGTTGTGGTGGTTGCTGCTACTGTGGTTTTTGATTATTATTATTTTCAGGCACCTTTACTTTTTCAGTTATCTCATCAAGAACCACGTATTCCTTGCTTTCTTTTTCCTGTTTCTTTTCCTGCAATTGATTCTTATATAAGACCTTTTCATTGAATATTACATCTCTGCTCCTAATGATTTTGTGATTTCATAATCATATAAGTGATAACCAAAATCATTAGCACCATATCAAATAAAGGTACATTTATTTGATTTTGCCTCAAGCTTTGTTCTGTTTTCTTTATTAATATGGACAAAAGCCTCACAACCAAAAGGCTTTAAAAAGGAGTAGTTTACCTTTTTACCTGTCCATGCTTCCTCTGGAATACCACCATCCAAGGAACTTTAAGGCCCTCTGTTTATTAGATAAACAATAGTATCTACAACATCTGCCCAAAATTGTAAAGGCAATCCTGCATGCAATATCATGCACCTTGCACGCTCCATGATTGTTCTGTTCATCCTTTCTGACACACCATTTTCTTGTGGTGTTCTTGGAACTGTCTTCTCTCTGCGAATTCCATGCTCTAAAAAGTACCTATCAAACTCTTTGCTGTAGTATTCACCTCCATTGTTTGATCTGAGACACTTCAACTTATTTCTTGTCTCAATCTCAACCAAAGCTTTCCATTTTTTGAAAGTATCAAATACATTAGATTTATTCTGAATACAATAAATCCAAGTTTTTCTAGTTGCATCATCAATAAATGTAACATAATAGCGAGAGCCACCGAGAGATGATACCTGAGCAGGTCCCCATACATCTGTATGCACAAGCTCCAATTTTTCGCTCTTCTTTTCTTTCCCAACTCTGAGAAATCTGACTCTCTTTTGTTTTCCATAAATGCAATTCTCACAGAAATCCAAATCAACATTCTTCAATCCTGGCAACAAATTTCTTGAGTGAAGAATTTTCATCCCCTTCTCACTCATGTGTCCGAGCCTATGATGCCATAATGCTACATCTACTCCTTTGGAAGTTAAAGCATTAATAGAGTTAGAAATATCATTACATAAATACAATGTACCAACCTTTTCGCCTTTTGCTATTACCAGGGCTCCTTTGGTGACCTTCCAAGTTTTATCTATGAAATTTGTCACACAACCTTCACCGCCTAACTGCCTTGTTGAAATCAGATTTTTCTTCAGATATGGAACATGCCTTACCTCCTTTAGTAGCCATTGGTTTCCATTCTGCTGTTTTACAAGAACTTTACCCATTCCAACAATTTTACAGGGTTTATCATCACCCAAACGAACTTGTCCAAAATCTCCTTGAACATAGTCATGAAAATATTTCTTATCAAGTGTGGCATGGAATGAAGCCCCTGAATCTACAACCCAAGAATCAATAACATTTTCGAAAGAAAGAATCAAAGCATCTTGTAACACATCACCTGTCACATTTGCTTCATGATTGTTTTCTTGCTGTGTGTCTCCTTCTTTTCCCTTCCGAGATCTACAGTCTTTCTTTAGGTGTCCTTTCTTTCCACAATTCCATCACACTATCCCCGATCTAGACTTGGATCTGCCTTTCCTTGATTTACTGCGATATCTTGAGCTCTTTCCTCTTTCCATTCTTCTTCCCCTAGAATCTGCACTCAAAGCATTACTTGATGTCTCACCGGAGCTTTTCTGTCGCATTTCCTCGCTAAGGATAGCACCAACAACATCATCAAACTTTAAAGTACTAGATCCAGAGACAGAGTTACTAATGGCCATTACTAAACCATTTCAACTCTCTGGCAATGAGCACAAGAATAACAGAGCTCTAACTTCATCATCAAAGTTTACCCCTACAGAACTTAACTGACTGGTAACTGTATTAAATTCATTTAAATGGTCTGCAACAGATCCACCTTCCAACATCTTCATATTAAATAGTCGTTTCATAAGAAATACCTTGTTTGAGGCCGAGGGCTTTTCATACAGTTTCGCCAACGTCTGCATCAAACCCTCTGTTGTTGTTTCCTTAGAAATATTGAAGGCGATATGAACATAACCGTCTTGTTACGAGTGCCTTCCCATCTATAATGTTCCATTCCCACGTACATGCGGCGTCGACTTCTTTGTTTTCCGCTCAATGAGTAGGTAGATCTACGTGCACATAATATTCCATCTTCATCTTCCACAGCGGGAAGTTTTGGCCGTTTGTTGTGTAACCAGCTCCAAAAAGAGAAGAAAAGAGATATAAACGCCTTAGAAATGAGCCACTTCGAGGGGGAAACCTCCAATACATTACATAAATGAACAATTCTTGGATGATACAATTTACAAAACCTCCTTTCTATATATAGGATTTCATGTGGCCATAATGTAATCCTAGTGGGCCACAATGTAATCCTAGCTGACCTAACAATAATAATTTAAGGGCACAATAATAACAAAATGGGGTTACAAGGGTACAATAATAACAATAAGGGGGTTACACTAACAATAATAAGGGACTATACTAGTAATATAGGGACCTAACATGCCCCTCTCCTTCAAAAATGTGTTGTCCTCAACGCTTGAGTAGCTCTGGGTGCTTCTGTATAAAATTCTCATCCTCCCATGTAGAATCTTCAGTGGGTAAGTTCTTCCACTTGATGAGATACTCTGAAATTGATCGATTCCGTAGCTGTCGAGTTCTTGTTTCCATGACCGCTTCAGGTTCCAATATGATTTTTCCTCCCTCATCAAGTTCTGGCAATATTGTTTGAACTGGAAGATTTTCACCTATAACCTTCTTTAAGCATGAAACATGGAAAACTGGATGTACTCGTGAAGAAGCAGGAAGCTCCAATTTTTATGCCATAGAACCAATCTTTTGCAACACCTTGTAAGGACCATAGTACTTTGGTGATAATTTATTATCCTTCTTAGCTTGCTTGAGGGACATTTGTTTGTATGGTTGTAGCCGTAAAAATACCCAATCTCCTACATCAAAACTTCTCTCGCTGCGATGTTGATCTGCCTGTTGTTTCATTCGATTTTGTGCCAAATTCAGGTTATCCTTTAAGAATTGGAGAACTTCTTGCTGATGCTCGATGTGATCTTCCACTGCTTGAACCTTAGAATTTTATCTTAAATATGATGTGATGGATGGTGGATGATATCCATAAAGTGCCATAAATGGGGTCATTTTTGCTGCAGTATGGAAGGAAGTGTTATACCACCATTCAGCGAGAGGTAACCACTTGACCCATTGTGTTTGTTTATCAGATACAAAACAATGAAGATATCTTTCCAAACATTTATTTACTATCTCAGTTTGACCATCAGATTGAGGATGATAAGATGAGCTATGAGCTAATTGAGTACCCAAACAAAAAAATAACTCCGTCCAAAAATTTCCAGTAAAAATGGGATCTCTGTCGCTCACAATAACCCTTGGGCTTCCATGTAGCTTTTGAATTCTGTCCATAAATGTAGTAGCAACCGTACTTGCTTTAAATGGATGAGATAAAGCACAAAAGTGTGCATACTTGGTAAGTCTATCAACTACCACCATGATGACACTCTTTCCTTCGGACTTAGGTAAACCCGTGATAAAATCCATTGAAATCTCCTCCCAACGTTGACTTGGAATGGATAAAGGTTGTAGAAGTCCCGGGGTCTTAATTGTTTCCACTTTATTCTGCTCGCAAACCAAACATTCCGCCACAAACTTTTGAATATCAGATTTAAGGCCATCCCAAAAAAATTCTTTCTTCACCCTGTGGTAAGTTTTTAAAAATCCCGAGTGTCCTCCTAAAGGAGAAGCGTGCAATTCCAGAAGAATCTTTTGTTTTAGATGGGAATTCTTACAAAGATATAAGCGATCTTTGTACCATAAGGAATCATTTTTCCAACTAAATGTATCAGATGTACTAGGATCTTTCTGCAACTTTTGGATGAGCGTCCATACATCTTTGTCCTTCTTCCATTCATCTCTTGCTTCAGTTATCCAATCTGGTTGGATAATAGAAATGGCACAAAGCAATGCTTCCACCTCTTCATCCTTTCTTGAGAGTGCATCTGCAACAACATTAAGCTTTCCTTTTTTATAGATTATTTCAAAGTCATAACCCAACATCTTTGTGACCCATTTTTGCTGCTCTTCTGAAGATAGTCTTTGTTCCAAAAAGTGTTTAAGACTATCATGATCAGTTTTTACATTGAAGTGTCTTCCCATTAGGTAAGTTCGCCATTTCTTTAGTGCATGCAGTATTGCTAACATTTCCTTCTCATAAATAGGTTTCTCTAAATACTTTCCTTTGATTGGACGACTTTCAAAAGCAATGGGTCTTCCTTCCTGCATTAAAACTGCACCAATTCCATTTCCTGAGGCATCACATTCCACAATAAAGGTTTTTGTGAAGTCTGGCGTAGCTAAGACCGGTGCTAGGCACATTGCCTCCTTAAGACGTTCAAAGGCCTTAGTTGCTTCAGAAGTCCATGAAAATGCATCTTTCTTCAATAATGTTGTTAGAGGTGCTGCTATTCTCCCATAATTCTTAACAAACTTGCGATAATACCCTGTTAACCCAAGAAATACTCGCAACTTCTTTATGGTTGTGGGGACTTTCCATTCCTTAATGGCTTTAATTTTGTTAGGGTCTACTTTAACACCCTCGTGAGATACAATATGACCCAGATATTCCACCTCTTGTACTCAAAAGAAACATTTGGATTTTTTTGCATATAATTGTTTCTCCTGCAATAGTTTGAGCACCCTGTCAACATGTTCAACATGATCCTTCCAAGACCTGCTGTAGATTAGCATATCATCAAAAAATACTAGCACAAATTTTCTAAGGAAGGGTTTGAAAATGGAATTCATCAACCCTTGAAATGTAGAAGGTGCACTGGTAAGGCCAAAAGGCATGACCAAAAATTCATAATGACCCTCATGAGTTCGAAATGATGTTTTTGGAATATCTTCAGTCTTCATTCTAATTTGATGATATCCTCAACGAAGATCCAACTTGGTAAAATAAATTGCTCCATGTAATTCATCCAATAATTCATCAATCACAGGAATGGGAAATTTATCTTTAATGGTGAGCTTATTGAGCTCCCTATAATCCTAACACATGCACCATGATCCATCCTTCTTGTGTACCAATACTACAGGAGCAGAGAAAGAACTTTGACTAGGTTGAATTATACCCGCCTCTAACATTTCTGCAATCATACGTTCAATTTCTCTCTTTTGGACATAAGGATATCTATAAGGCCCGATGTTTGGAGGAACACTTCCTGGAATCAAATGAATAGCATGATCATGATCACGAATAGGTGGGAGTCCTTTGGGAGTTTCAAACACCTTGTAATGATTGTCCAAGACTTGTTGGAGATCTGCAGAAATAGATGATTTTGATGTCGGAACTTCTAGTGAGCATAATTGTGCAATTACGCCTCGTTGTTCTTTCTTTAGAAGCTTTGTCATGACATTAGAGCTTATTATCCTTCCCGGCTTCCCTTCAATACCCCGTAATTCGACTTCCTTTCCTTCTGAAAACAATTTCAAGAAAAGTTCTTGAAAATTAAAAGCTACCGTCCCCAAAGATTGTAACCATTGTACTCCTAGTACAACATCAGCACCTCCCATAGGAATGGAAAGCATTGGACTAGTCAATACATATTCCCCCATGGTTAGCTTGACATTATGGCATTTCCCAGAGAAATTTATAGTTCCTCCATTTGCAACCATCACTTGGCATTTTGGTGCTGGGTATAGGAAACAATTTAATTCCTTGGCTACCTTACAATGAATAAAATTATGGGTGCTACCTGAATCAATCAACACTATTACCTTTTTCTTCTTGATTTGTCCTGTTATCTTGAGAGTTTGAGGAGTGGTAATTCCTGCCAGTGCATTACATGATATGGTCGGATTCATTTCTTCCTCTTCTATGGCTGGTTCCTGGTGTGTATCCTCTTCTTGTTCATTTTCTTCTTCTTCTTCACAATCTATGTAAAATAATTTCTTTTCAGCACACTTATGACCTTTGGTGTATTTGCTATCACAACTGCAGCAAATACCTTTTGCTCTGTTTTCTTCCAATTGTTGTGGTGTCAACCTTGTAAGTTGTGGGAATCTAGATGTAGCAACACTTCCTTCTTTATAGAATTGACTGGTAGGCTTCCTTGTCACCATAAATTTACATTCAACTTTTCTTGCCAACCTGAATGCCTTCTCCAATGAATCAGGTTCCAGAACGCGAACTTCATGTTGGATGTTATCCTTTAAAGTGCCTATGAAGAGATCAATCCTGTGTTCCTCTGGAATATCAGTTACCCTTATATTCAATTTTTGGAAGTCCTCAATGTGCTGCCTCACTAAACCCTTTTGTTTGAGATTTATCAATTGGCTAAAGAAGGTGTTGCTCTTTGTATCCTCATAATGTGCTATCATTTCCTCCGTAAAAATTGACCAAGTGACAATTTTTTTACGGGAGCAAAGCCATTGATACCATACAAATGTATTTTGTTCTAAATGTAAAGTTACAATGCGTACCTTTTGTGTGTTTTGCACGTTATGGAGATCAAAATATTGCTCCATCTGTAGTATCCATGTTACAGGATCCTTTCCATCAAACTTCCTCATATCCATTTTTGGAATATGGTGATTCTTCCCGCCAACATTCGAGTTTATGAAATCATGATTAACATTTATTTTGTTCTCATCAGGAGGTTCTTCTCCTATATTTCCGCCATTAGGAATCATTTCTGGTTTTAAGCTTGTCATCAAGCCTTCCATGTATGCTTTTAGATCATTCTTCATGTTTTCCATGTTGTCTTTCATGTCATCCATCTTAGCTTCCATTCCCACTTCCATGCCATCCATCTTAGCTTCCAAACCATTCATCTTAGCTTCCATGCCTTTCTTCAAACCATCCATATTAGTTTCCACACCTTTCTTCAAAACTTCCATTTCATTTTTTGTTGTTCTTTGCGAGAGCGAAATTTTCTCTTGTAATTTTGATATGTCATGTTGCCATTCTTCATCTTCATGAGTCATAGTAGAGCATTCTAAGGGCTTAATGGGTGTTGAATTCTTTTCAGGGGCCATTTTAGAATCCAATACTGATATATATTCTACAATATTCCCTTGGGATCAATTTAACTTGATTATTCAAACAAGACTTATGCAATTTGGAAAAAAAATACACACCTTTTTCTTGCTTTTGAGGAGCTCGATATTGAAAATGGATTATTTCTGTGATTGTAGCACCTCAATATCTAAATTTTGATACCGATGTAGCCCTCTGAATTATCTTTCGAATTCCACAGGTCTGACCTGATTTGGATTCTCCAAGACAAAGTTGTGTCCAATCTCCCACAATGTCCTAATTATGGACTGGTTCAGTAGTGCGAAATTGTATGACTTGCCACGTGTCACTGTTTCGTCCTTTGTCTCTGAAATTGATAGCCAAGAAACTGCAGTCCATGTAATTGCAACCAATTTTTACGGCACTCCAATCCGATGCCCAGAGAGAGAGTTATTGAACTTTTCCCACGATCACCTCTTTGAGATGAAATTCAGGAGCCTGAAAAAGCACTACCTTCCACAGATCATATCTCCAAAATATTACGAAACAAGCTCTGAAATTTTTTGACGAATTTCCTCAGGATTTCAGCTTTGCACCATATGAATTTCAGACTTTGAACCTTCGTACAAAAAAATTTATAGCTCAAATGCCACGATGAGGAGCCTGAAAACATACCTAACTTCCACAGATGATATCTCCTCAAATATTGCGAACCAAGCTCTGAAATTTTTAGACAAGCTTCCTCAGGATTTCGGCTTCGCACCCTAAACATTTCAGCTTCTGAAACTTCGTAGAAAAAAATTTATAGCGAAAATGCCACGATGACCTGTTTGGAGCAGCGAAACCCTAGAATCCAAAGCTCTGATACCAAATGTTGTGTAACCAGCTCCAAAAAGAGAAGAAAAGAGATATAAACACCTTAGAAATGAGCCACTTCGAGGGGGAAACCTCCAATACATTACATAAATGAACAATTCTTGGATGATACAATTTACAAAACCTCCTTTCTATATATAGGAGTCCATGGGCCATAATGTAATCCTAGCCGACCTAACAATAATAATTTAAGGGCACAATAATAACAAAATGGGGGTTACAAGGGTACAATAATAACAATAAGGGGGTTACACTAACAATAATAAGGGACTATACTAGTGATATAGGGACCTAACACCGTTAAATTTCTCGACCCTAAACTTACCATCGTCTACCATTGCTCCCACTCGAACCAGGAACCCTTCTTTCCTGCGAGTTTATCAGCCAAATATACCTTCGGCTCTGATACCAGTTGTTAGAAAATTATATATTATGGATCAATGCAACACATAAAATATGCGGAAAATATAAGCACACAAAAACACATAAAATCAGAGAGACACAGATATACGTGGTTCACCCAGTTTGGGCTACGTCCACCCCGAACAGCCAGTCCTTCCTTTCTATTATCCAGCAAAAATGAAGAGACAAAACCTACAGCAGATCCATGTGCCCGTAATATCCCTCTCGGTTCTCTCTCACAGCTTCCCTCTCTCGTTTCTCGCTCCGAGAATACACATAAAATCCACAAATTAATACAATACCCTCATATATACAAGGGGGTTGCCTTCTAGGGAAAAAAACCCTAATCTAAACATAACTTCTACCGTCAGATCATTTTCCTAATGAACGGCCTAGATTGACTAGAAATTACTATACTTTTACAAGGCAATTTTACATCTGTTTTTAGCTTCGGGGGCGCTGCCCCCGAAAACCCCCACCAGGGGGGGGCTCCGAAAAGCGCTACCGCCCCCCCTGGACCCCCCACAGCAGCGATTAATTACGTGCGACATTGCCGCCCCTTTGAAGGTATAGGGGTCCAATGCTATGATACAAATTAAACAAGATAATTAGGCTCCACACCCAACAAGGTTTGACCTCTATATTCAATTTTTGTGGTTCTTATACATCGTTTTCCATTACAGTAAAAAACCCCAAATATGCAGCCACAACCCATTGTTACATTAAACCTTGTGTGACATCTCTGTGATAATTCCATCTGAATCTGATCTTCTCCCTTGTCTTGTTGCTGCTCCTTTGTGCTCCTTTTTCATCAATGACAATATTTCCAACATAAATATAGTTATGAATAAGAGATAGGATTCTTTGGATTGATGATAAGTTATGCGAAAAAGAAAAGGAAAGCAATATGCCAAAAAAATGCATTTCTGACAGTATTCTAGCCGAAAATGATGCAATTGATCGGGAAACAATTTCTCATGCATAAAGGTTCAAAATAGGGAAAATTAAGGAAATAACTTCTCCAAAAAAAAAAGAATAGGAAAAGGGTATTATAGTAATAATTGACGATAAGATATAACTTCAATACCATAAGAAAAGCCTCTGCTGCCAGTAGATTTCCATAGCCTCGAAAGGGTTTCTTTTTAACCCGTATGAGCTAGGATCCTCAATTTATAAATGGAGAGTTCCAGTGTTGTTCTACAGAAGAGATCAGTGTGCTGGCGTGGTAATCAGATAACCACACTGTCATTCACTGGGATGTAGCAAAAGTGATTAGGCTGGCTCATGATGAGACCTCCTGTTCCAAGGATATTTTGGCTATCCAATGGATCATAACCCTAATGTGGTGGTCATAATGGAAATGTCACTTCGTTACAGCCTTATGAACATGATAGGCTGGCTCGTAATGAGATCCCCTATCCTCCATTTGAAAACAAAATGTTGTTTTGATTACACAATTTTATGATAAAAAGAGGGTGGCTTTGTACTCCTTAAGAGTAGGGATGGTGGAAGAAGTTGAACATGTCAATAGAAAAAAAAATATATACCCATAATCTCATTTATTACAGACAGAGAAGATTATAACCAAGAAGGGTGGAACCAGCATGGTATTAAGATGATCAATCAGTATCATGTACAACAAAAAACGATGCAGTAAAGTAGTATATAAATAACTATGTCCCTTTTCTTAAAAATAATCTCTCATCCAGAAGTTGTCCTGTTAAAGATCATAATGTTAATGATATTCACCTGCTTCAATAGAATCCATAATTCTTGTCCTCATAGAAGTATTGTACTTCATGTCATGAAAGGGAATCAAAAAAATGGGGCTAAGATGAGCTAGGAGTAATCCCACAAGAGGAAAGAGGTACTTGCGAAATAAAAAAAAAAAAGTGTTCTTCAAAACACACAAAAATTGTACAAGAAACAAGAGTGTTGTTCAAAATTTGGAAAAAAACAAAAAAATAATGATGTTCCAAAAATGGAACAACAAAATCAAAAAGTGTTGTTCCGAAGATGGAACAACAAAATCAAAAAGTGTTGTTTCAAAGACGGAACAACAAAACCAAAAAGTGATTTTCTAAAGATGGAATAGAAAAACCAAAAAGTGTTGTTCCGAAGATGGAACAATAAAACGAAAAAGTGTTGTTCCGAAGATAGAACAACAAACTCAAAAAGTGTTGTTCCGAAGATAGAACAACAAAATAAAAAAGTGTTGTTTTGAAGATGGGACAACCAAATAGGCAGAGAAACAAATTGAATCAGCAATCCTATTTACAGTTTACAAAAGAAATGAATTTTTACAAAGATGAAGCTTCCGAAGGATTATCTTCTGTACCTAAACCTTGCATAGTGGGGTCCTCATTGTTCAATTTCCAATGGAGCAGAAACTACAATTTGAAGGAAGCAACACCTGAAACACAAAAACATAAGAGAAATTAGAAAAGAAACAACACTTTATTTAAAAACATGATATAAATAAATAAATTAAGTTAGAACAACTATGATGTTATTTCCTAAGAGAATATCAATCTGTTAATGGAAAAAGAAATGATCTCTTGGAAAAATGTTTTGGCAGCAGCAACATGAATCTTCAAATGGGAATCAATTATTTATTTTTTCTGTTATGAATCCGTTATGTAATGAATTGGATGAAATGGCCTTGTTTCATTAAAATTTCTTTTAAGAATCGCTCGTCCATAAATTGACCTTCTTTATTCTCCTAAGACCTAAAAAAAACGAGTGTCTACTTGCAATAAAACATTAAATCATGGAGAAAAAGAGGTGAATGGGAAGAACTATGCAAAAAAAATAACAAGTAGTTACTCTGTAAAACAAATCCACGGACAAAGTAAAATCAATTTATTACCTGCGGGAGAGCAATGGCCAATCATGCTAACCTGCAGTGTTTTAATCATAACTTCTTTGTTTTTCGTCCAATCTGAGTGATTCAAAAGCTAAATGAGAGCTACGTCAAAGATTTATTACCAATAGAAGTATTTTTTTAAAAAATTCAATGATATGATATGTATATTTTACTTAGAACAACCTGCATAACGGAGTCATTTTTTACTACCCATCTTAGACCAACAATGGATATATTAAGCATACCTTTTTCGTTTGATGACGGATTAAGCTGATTCAAGTTGGAAATCAAAGTAGATTCATTTATTTATCTCCAATATAAATAGTTTTTGAATACAAGAATAATTGATGGGTCAAATACTTTAATGAATAGCTGGAAAAACAAAGTTTTAAGAGTGCTGATTTAGGATAGACAATTAGTATTTTGGTCATATCTTTCTCATACGATATCGAAATAGATTGATTCAAATTGAATTGTAAACTAGATTCATATATAAATATACCATAGTAACATGTTTTAAAAATATATTCATTTAGGCCTCCAAACATGCACTGTCCCAACTCTATTCCTGAGCTACCTACTAGATGCCCTGCCAATGTTTTGGTTATAATTTTTTCGTTTCAAATATAAATGGAGTGATTCAAATTGGGTTGGAAATTATACACCAAGGGCTACATAGGATAGAAACATTTTTTTTAAATATTCACTTTTGGTCCCTCAAAACATGACTATCCCGACTCTGTTTTCAGAAATTTCATCAAGCCCGCAAGCAAAAAAAAAATGATATTCAAGAAATTTTTCCATATTGGTGATAAAAATGAATATGAGTATTTTTAGAACTGTTATTATCAATATAATACATCTACATACATAAATAAATTAAAATATCTATCACCGATGCTTATTTCCACAGTGTGTTGCAACAAAAACAATTATTTTTACATAATAATAAAAATGTATTTATTTATGTCCTTGTTTATTTATTTTCTACAATAACCTACTCTTATTTGAAAATTGAATATTCTTACGTATAAGATTACTTCCAGTGGATTGATTTTCGAAATAAGGCCTCTAGTATGTACATACCCAAATTTGAAAAATGCATGTTAATAAATAGTAGGGTATGAGAAGCCAACTTCCCTTGAAAATATGGTGCCAAAAATTATTGAAGTATGGAGTGAAATCAATATTCAATGTATCCCTTACTTTCTTGATTTCCCATAGTCGTCATATCATTAATTTCTTGAGTGTTTAAAACGGCTTGCTGATGCAAGCTAGAAGAAACCTCATTTTCTTTCATAACCCCTACAATTTTTGGATTTGATACATTTTGAATCTCAGTATAAGTTTTCTCCAATGGTGCATGTGAGATAGAATAGGTGAGAAGGGTGGGTAAATTTTTTAGTTCAACACTGTAAGCATGTTGTACTGGTTTATTATGGTGAGGGTGTGGAATGAGTTGAGCAAGAAATTGTGTAGGGAATGAAGCTTTTTGATGATGTAGTTGATTGGGATGAGTGGATGATTTTGATAGGCAAGAAAGATGTTGTGGAAGAGCAGGTGGAGAATATGGAGGATGTGTTTGTGCTACAAGACGAGGGAGAATAGTCATGCAATCATAAGATGAACCATGCAAAACTTGTAGTCAAGGTTGGTGGGGGTAATATCGAGATTGACATTGCTGCCCTAACACATGAGTATTCCATAATGGATTATACAAGTAAGAAAATGGAGGAGAAGTGTTTTGAACCATACATGTAGGCCACGATTTCCATGGTTTTGACATTGTTGCAGCTTCCCCATCTCTTTGATATGCTACTTCCATCCTAGATAAGAAAGAGTGAGTATCTATGGGATGCTCCTTTTGGCAATGAGGGAAAAACACTTCTTCAATTTCTTGATTTTTGTGAACCTGTAAAACATCCAATTGTGAATTTAGAGAGCTAATAAAATCATATTTAAAATTTTCAAATAAAACATTTATTTTAGCTCTTATGTCTCCTCTTCTTGTAGTATATTTGGAAAAGAAATAAGAAGCTTCTCTAGAATTCTTACTAGCCTTGGAGATTCCTCTTGAATACCTTATGCATAATTCACAAACATCATCATATGATAACTGAAAAACATCACCTTTTCCTATTAGATTTAAGATTTCTAAAAATTCATCTTTGATTTGTTTGAGTAGGAGTGTTTTTAAGATATCTTTTTCCCAATAATTATGATTTGATTGTTGAAGGTTGTATCGAAATCACTCCACATAGTCCTCCAAGATTTCATCTTCCACTTATATCATATTGAAAATATCTTCATCAGCCTTGCAATATTCTTAGTACTTCTTCAAGAATACGTTCTTCAAGTCCTCCCAAGTTTGGAGGCAATTCCCACCAAGGTTCATGAACCATCGGAGAGCTGCTCCTTTTAGAGTAAGAGGAAACACTTTCAATCTTCGATCATTAGTACAATAATCATATCCTCTACAAATTATTTCAAACTCCAATAAGAATGTATCTGGATCTTCATTTTTCAAACCATGAAAATTTGGTAGAGACGATGGGAGAATTATGTGCATTTGTGTCACTCCTCCTATATCTTTGATAGGGAATTCAAAAGTTGCAATGTGAGCCATTTATTACCATAATAGAAGATGTTCTTCATGTGTTTCTTTGAGGATCCTCCTTCAAATGTTCCTGTCAATTGGTTATTTAAATGGGTGGTGCTTACATCACCACTAGAGTGGAATTAGAAGATTTTTTTCAAAAATTCTACCTCTAAAATTCCTACTTCAATTCCTACATAATTCTGCTGAAAATCGGGAAGAGGAGAAAGTGCTTTACTTGCTCGTTACGCAAGTTCTTACCTTCCGTGTTTAATACCCAATTCTTTCACAGTAGAAAAACATCAAACACCTACTTCAACTTCTATGCAATTGTGCTGAAAAGTGGGCAGAGGAGCAAGGACTTTACTTTCTCGTTACATAGGTTCTTACCTTCTATTTTTAATACCCAATTATTTCCCAGCAACAAATATCAAACATACATCACTCTCTACAAAATTTCAACACTCTCCTCGGAAACGACGCCAAAATGTTGGATGCTAAAAGGTGTCTTTTAAAACTCCTAATTTCCTCACATTAATTATCAACCTGGGTAAGTATTTTTGTTTCAAGAGTGTACACAATATGTGCAAGCTATAAACCTAGAGAGTAACGATTTAAGATAATCTATTAAATTCAATACAAGAGTAAGCGGATGCAATCATAAATCTCATGATTCAACTTTCAAAGGAAATTATACATCTAAGCATCAAGACTTAATCTCAAGAAAAACCATAATCCAATATTAAGCAAGAAATTCAATTGAGAATAACACCAACTGAGAGCACAGTAGTAATAACCCAGCTCTTTCAGCTGGATCTATCCTAATCATACTCTTATCGTAACCAATCGGAATCAATGTCTTAACTGATAATTAATTCAATCTGCAGTGAGCATAAATGAAATCAAATGACAAAGTTATGAAGTACATGAGATCAGAATAAAGGAAAGTAAATTAACTGCAATGTAAACTCACAAGAAATCAAAAGATATCAAACAGAATAAACTTGCCAGAAATGCAAAGATATAAAACAGAATGAACTTATGGGAAATGGAAAAGTATCAAAAAAGGAATAGCAATAAGATCCACCAGAGACCGGGCCCTAGCCACCAGCGAATATTGTCGAGCTACTTCAGAATATTTGGATGAACAATAGTGCAAGTTATATATTAATCATCAAATTCAGTTGTCATTACAATATGATCTCCTTTAGAATTAAATTTTGTATATTAAAATTACAATTGAAGTCCCCTGTGAAAAGCTAAATCTCTCCATTATCCCCTCTCCTCCTATCCTATCCTCTCTATCTCTAATCTAATAATCCCAAAATAATCCCATTCTTTGATCTCTATTTTTCATTTAAATTCACATAGAGCAGAGATAAGTTACAACAAAGATGATTAAAAAATGATTCCAATAACAAAATTGGATTGTTCACAACAAATTGATTAGCAAGATCATATCTGAAATATCTTCCCATCAACATTCAACAAGAACAGGTAGAATTTGGTATTGCAACTGAGATGATTTGGAAAATGGCTGCAACAACGAATCTGAGAAAATCGTCTTCAGAGAACCTTCCGTTTCTCTTAATACGAACCGAATTTGGGAAAAATGCTCAATGTGAAATTAATTCGGTCCATTCTAGACAAAACCCATGTTTTGTATTTCCAGATTCTTCTCCATTTTCCCAAAACGTCCAATGAAAAATTGTCACTTCTTATTCCAGCGAATTTTTGAGTTGGAATATTTAATGATGAGGTGGAGATCAAATCTGCAATATGGAAAATATCTTGGAGGCTAAAATGGTGAGTGATGTTACAAATTTATTAATAAACCATCATTGGTAAAATCATGCATAATAATCATCAATTTACTAAAAAATAAAGGAGAAGAAATAACATTTATCCATAAGAGCATAAATAATTATAAAATGGAATTATATGATAAACCATGATAAATGACGTGATAAAGAATGGTAGAAGAGGATGAAATAGGTGTTAAAAAGTGATAATAATAATGAAAAGCTAGTGGCCCAACAATTATGACCACTTAGACTCCTATATATACCAGGGAAGTATTATCATTTGAATCATCCAAGAATTGTTAATTTATGTAATGTAAAGGAGGTTTCCCTCTCAAAGAGGCTAATTTTAAGTCATTGATCTATCTTTATTTTATTTTATGAGATA
Organism: Pinus albicaulis; assembly: GCA_034641835.2. Classification (NCBI taxonomy): domain Eukaryota; kingdom Viridiplantae; phylum Streptophyta; class Pinopsida; order Pinales; family Pinaceae; genus Pinus; species Pinus albicaulis. The sequence goes on along the minus strand of CM076576.1, from coordinate 19,148,149 downwards.
GTTTCATAACAACTTCCCATTACCACTCCTCAGCTACTCAGGGCCTTCAACCCACTATAGTCTTCCTACACTTCTCTAATGAAGACTAACATAGGGCATGGAGGGATGCCACCTATCACTACAATATTTCCATCTCTCATAATGAACATGGGCTAATAGGCCTGTCTATATTTGGTTGTATATGTCCTTCTCCATCTAGTAAGTCTAGGGATACTCAAATTTCTCTTGGAATATTAGACCTTTGACCTCTTCTTATGCCACTCTAGAAACCACATAGGTCTTGAAGTAAGCCTCTACAATCCTTAAGGTTGTTCTTTAGGCTACTTCAAATTTTCCACTCCTAGCAAGCCTAAAGTCCTTCATAGGACACTACACACAGAATTCCAAACATGGTAACTCTCATACCGCTCTCCAACAGTCCATGAGTTTCCAATCAATTGTCCTCTCCTGGGACTTCTCATCCACTAGCATCTATCCATCATCAAGAGACCATCTACAATTGTCTCTATTGTTGCCCTCTTTCCTATGGTTCTGTGCACATTTTTGTAGCTTCCTATCGCTGGTTAGTGCACTCAACACTCTATTAAAACCCTCCAAAACTTCTACAACACACCTCTGATCATGGTGTTCCCTTGTATGGCTGGCTTGCCTTCTTCATTTTCCCTTCTACCCCTTGACTAGAACTATTTGAGCCCCTCAGATGCTCCAAAAGGAACCCTACAACCTGCAGGTACCTACAAATAGAGGTATGAGTCTCTTTTCAAGGGCTACACACTCTGTCCCAGCTACATTTGCCTTGGAGTGAATGAGGCTAGGATTTAGGAGCCTTCCTTGCTTTCTCATACCTCTCACACAATGCTCCCATGATTTGTTTAGCTACAAAAATCCTAGGGACCAAGAATAAAGACTAAATACACATAAAAAATAACACAAAATTACTCCAAACTTACCTATTGACCTATGACAGAGATTCTATCCAAAACAAATTTGAATTAGCCATCTAAGCCTCCTCATCGTGTGCTTCAAGATTTAGAAAATTGTGACTTATCTCCCACAAGGAACTACACCCAAATAAATACAAAATTTTCCAAAAACTCATGGTAAATTCCTTCTTTCCCTTGCCTCATATCCACTGCCCTATTTTAGAGATATTTTTTTATGAAAGATGCACTTTTTTTATGATAATTTAAGCCTCACACATGAGTTGAATTTATACTAAATCACATGGATTCCTTAATGGGGTTGTCCAAATGTGATAAGAAA